>JAAGEH010000208.1:2399175-2495991 GCA_011751065.1 Lasiurus cinereus | reverse complement strand
TCTTTGAGAAGGTGACATTAAAGCAGAACTGAAGGGTGAAAAGGGGCCAATCAGGAGAAGAACCTTCTGGGTAAATGAAACTGCAAGTGCAAAGGCCCTGAGGTGGGAAAGTGCTTCTCTAGCTCAAGGACTAGAAAGGAGGAGGGAGAGTGCTGTGGGAGACACAGCAGGGCCATCTGGAAGAGCGGAGCCAGGAGGTCAGATTTTTAGCTTGAGGGAATGATCTCTAAAGTGTTGTTGAGCAGGAGGTGCTGTGACCTAATACGTTTGTGAAGACCCCTCTTCCACTCCCACCTCACCCACCAGGCCCAGCTGGCCCGGGCACTCTACGACAACACGGCTGAGTCGCCCCAGGAGCTGTCCTTCCGCCGAGGGGATGTTCTACGGGTACTGCAGAGGGAGGGTGCTGGTGGGCTGGACGGCTGGTGCCTCTGCTCCCTGCATGGCCAGCAGGGCATTGTGCCCGCCAACAGAGTGAAGCTCCTTCCTGATGGCCCAGCACCCAAGCCCAGCCTCTCCCAGGTGCCCCCAGCCGAGCCTGGCTCACCGTATCCAGCCCCAGAGCACAGCAATGAAGACCAGGAGGTGAGAGTTAGAGCCGGGAGACCCCTTTCCCTTCTGCTGGTACCTGCTGTGAGGCTGGGCGGGGAGAGCCCAAAGGGGCTCTGCTGCAGGAAGCCTGGCTGCCAACCCTTTCTGGGTTCTTGCCCTTGGGACAGGGAGGGGGTCGGAAGGTGTCTATGCTCCTTCAAGGCACATGTTATCTGATTCCCTGGTCCCCCCCTCTTCCTGAGCCCCATGTCTTGGTTCCCCAGGTGTATGTGGTGCCACCCCCAGCTCGGCCCTGTCTGACCTCAGGATCTCCAACTGGACTCTGCCTGCCCTCCCCCGACCCCATCTATAAGGTCCCCAGAGGCAGCGGGACCCAACGGGGGGCCCCTAAGGGTGTCCTGGAGGTGAGGACTAGAGGTCTCTATGTATGCTGGGCAGGGAACCGATACAGCTCTGGAGGGAGTCCAGTGCTGAACATGATGGTGACTAGCTGCTCCCTCTCCAGGTCTACGACGTGCCCTCCTCTGCCCTCCGAGCCCCCTCCAGTGACCCCTATGACTCCCCTGCCTCCTTTTCCCGCCCTCTGGCCCGGGTCACTCCACAATCCCCTGGAGAGGACGAAGCTCCCTACGATGTGCCTCTGGCCCCAAAGTCACCGTCAGAGCTGGAGCCAGATCTGGAGTGGGAGGAGGGCCGAGAACCAGGGCCCCCTCTCTATGCTGCCCCCTCCAACCTGAAACGGGCATCAGCTCTGCTCAATCTGTATGAAGCGCCTGAGGAGCTGCTAGCCGACGGGGAAGGCAGCACGGATGAGGGCATCTACGACGTGCCCCTGCTGGGGCCTGAGGCCCCTCCAGAGCCCCCAGGAGCCTCCGCCTCCAATGACCCAGACACCCTGGCCCTGCTTCTAGCCAGAAGCCCTCCGCCTTCACACAGGCCCCGGTTGCCCTCTGCAGAGAGCCTGTCCCGCCGCCCTCTGCCTGCCCTGCCTGTTCCTGAGGCCCCCAGTCCTTCCCCGGCTCCTTCTCCGGCTCCAGGCAGAAAGGGCAACATCCAGGACAGGCCTCTGCCCCCACCTCCACCCTGCCTGCCTGGCTATGGGGGCCCTAAGGTCGAGGGGGATTCAGAGGGCCGGGAGGCGGAGGACAGTTCAGCAGGACTCCACAATGAGTATGAGGGCATCCCGGTGGCCGAGGAGTACGACTACGTCCACCTGAAGGTGAGCTCACCTCCAGCTGCCCCTCCCAAAGTGCCCCCTGGAGAACCACAGGGAGGAGGGAGGAGGCCTAGGGCCCACATGCAGACCCTTCCTTCCCTTCCCTTCTTCCCCTCCACTGGCCCTGGGACCCTAGTACTTGGCCACACCACTTGTACCAGTGCTATGTTCCTCCTCTAAACTGAGCCCTCTGACTTGCCACCAGAGCTGTCTCAGACCTGGAGTCCAGGACTGCAACCTCTGATGGCAGCAGAGACCTCCAGAAGGAAGGGGAAGTGGAGAGGGCAACCCTGCCCTGTTCCTCCACCCCTGCGCTGAGACCCTGACTTTTCCTGCAGGGTATGGATAAAGCTCAGGAATCTAGGCCCCTGGATAAAGCCTTGCCCGGGGATCCTGAAGTGCTGGAGAGGGGGCCACCGGAGCAGCAGGTAGTCCTGTGGGTGTGATGTTGAGAAAGGGGGGCAGGAACATAGGAGGAGGAATATTCTTAACTGCACTAAGAGGATAGAGATAAAAGCTCATTGACACTGAGCAGTTGGAGAAGACAAGTTAAAATTCAAAAGGAAGGAGCTGGAACTTAGAAAAGGATTTCAGGAATTCAGAAATCGGGGAAAGAATGTTGGAGAGGAATCAGAAAACCAAGCAGTTCAGAGCAGCAAGTTTCTGGGCTGTGTGAGTCAGAGCGGGGCCAGGTGATTTCTGAGGCTCCTTCAGCTGAATTCCCGGGTTCCTAAGAGACCTGGCTCCTAATCCCAGCTCCATCATTAAGACGGCAGGGCCTCTAAAGTGGCTAGTTAATCTCTCTGGGCCTTAGGAAAGTGAGGTGGTCTCCTTAGTCTTAATCACAGTGGCTACCATTTATCAAGTATTTACCAAGTGCCAGACCTGTACTAAGCACATCACGTGAGGCAACACTAATCCTAGCCATAGACAGTACTCATCCAGGGCATCCAGTGTGCAGTGCTCTGTTCTGGGCCCTTTCTATGTACTGTATCGAGTTATCTTCACTGCAGCCTTAGGGGCAGATACTAGACCTGCACTATCCAATATGATAGCCACCAGTCACATATGGTTATTGATTACTTGAAATGTGGCTAGTCTGAATGAAAGTGTGTGTGCTATAAAATGCACACCAGATTTTACTGACGTGGTATGAAATCTCAACAATTTATATATTGAGGATATATTGAAATTAACATTTTTGTATACTATTTGGAATTTAAAAACAAAGTTTCTTTTTACTTTTTAAAAAAATATATTTTATTGATTTTTTTACAGAGAGAAAGAAACATCGATGAGAGAGAAACATCAATCAGCTGCCTCCTGCACACCTCCTACTGGAGATGTGCCCGCAACCAACATGCATGCCCTTGACTGGAATCGAACCTGGAACACTTCAGTCCGCAGGCCAATGCTCCACCCACTGAGCCAAACCTGTCAGAGCCTTTTTACTTTTCTTAATGTAGCTACTATAGATGTTAAATGTGTTCACATTATGTTTATTTTGGAGAGTGCAGAACTAGATTCCCCAGTTTAGAGATAAGGAAATAAAGATATTCAGAGACTTGTTTGAGGTCGTTTGAATCCAGATTCATCTGGCATCAACTCTGAGCACTTTCCTGCCACTCACTATGAGCATCTGAATGTTCTGATGGCCGAGGTGAGAGCTGAAGGGATTGCACTAGGAAGAAAAGAAGGGCTGGGGAACAAAGGGAGGGGAGGAGAAAGGAAGAGAGAGCAGAAGTGACACTAATGAGAGCGATCCCACTGACCACTGCTCTTGCCCTTAGGAGGTCCTGTCCCCAGGGGAGCATCTGGTTCTGCCCGCCGGAGACCTACAGCTCCTGCATTTCTATGCAGGGCAGTGCCAGAACCACTACTCAGCATTGCAGGAAGCCGTGGCAGCCCTGATGTCCAGCAGCAGGGCCAACCAGCCCCCACGCCTCTTCGTGCCCCATGGCAAGCAGGTGGTGGTGGCTGCTCACCGCCTGGTGTTTGTTGGGGACACCCTGGGCCGGCTGGCAACCTCTGCCCCTCTCCGAGCACAGGTTGGGGCTGCAGGTACAGCGCTGGGCCAGGCATTGCAGGCTACTGTGCTCGCTGTCAAGGGGGCTGCTCTGGGCTACCCATCTGGCTCTGCAGCCCAAGAGATGGCACAGTGTGTGACACAGCTGGCGGGGCAGGCCCTGCAATTCACCACCCTGCTCACCAGCCTGGCCCCTTGAGCGCCCACAGCCCTGCTCTGCCCCCCGCCATCCCCCTGCCGGCCAGAGCTCCCTCCAGTCCTTGGGCAGCTGGAGGTCTGCTTTAGGCACTAAGAGAAGTGGCAGTCTTTCACCATTCCTGTCTCTTCCAGTCATCTCAATCTCTCAGAGGCGTCTCTTCCCTCCATCCACAGTTTTTTGTATGAGCCATTTTGTATAAATTATTTTTATTTAATATTACTCCCTGCTTTATCAGGAGCAGGTGCCAGGCCCTCTGTGGCAGCGGGGACTGGACTCTTCCTCCTCTGTCAGCCTGAGGTGGAGGCACTTGGTCAAGGCATTGCCGCCCACCCCTGCAAGCTTGGACCCACAGAGACTCAGGTGACGGAAACCTAGGCCACCCGGAGCCCCTTTCTGGTCCCGTTTCTTGGCTGTAGAGCATCTGTGCCTCACTGTTAGTTGAGAATAAGAGCAGTACATTGATTGCGGGGAATGTGAAGGTCTGGGAAAAGCCAGAGACCTCCTTCCCACAGGAAGCTGAAGAAACCTGGCCTCAGAACTGGGTGTGCATCTCAATAAAACCTGCTGTCTGGCTCCCTGACTTGTCCTTGCAAGGGTGGGGCGGGGGGGGGGGGGGGGGGGGGGGGCCCGGGGCCATAGGTCTAGTACCCCTGAGCCCAACCTATGGGGTACACACTGTGGACAGGATGCCTTTAGGGGTTTGGGGGAAATTAACAACTGTTCATTCAGCTCCCACGACGTGCTGTAGTTTTGAAGGTACATTGTGGGGGTGGAATGGACACAAATCAATTTAAAAAAAAGTAAATTTATGTTTTAAATTTGTCACAGACTTGACAGTTGCTAGTAATAGAAATGAACAGGATGATGTGAAGAACTAACTAGATGAGGGGAGAGGCCATGGAAAGACTTTAGGATGTTTAGGAGGTGATATCGGAACTGAGACCCCAAGGATAAGAGAATCCAGAAGAATCTGACAACTAGCATTCCAGGAAGACAGACACTGATGACTGATTGAAGGCCTCTCCAAGACCTCCTTGTCAAAAAGTGGTGTTATCAGAGATGTGCACCTGTGGAGAGGCGGCCCACAGAGCCTTTGAAAGTGCTGTGCTGCCCTGACTGGTTTGGCTCAGTGGACAGAGTGTCAGCCTGTGGACTGAAGGATCCCAGGTTCAATTCGGGGAGGGGGGGGGCGCTGGGGGGAGGGACGGGGGAGACATGTACCTTGGTTGCAGGCACATCCCCAGTAGGAGGCGTGCAAGAGGCAGCTGATCGATGTTTCTCTCTCATCGATGTTTCTGACTCTATCCCTCTCCCTTCCTCTCTCTGTAAAAAAATCAATAAAGTATATTTTAAAAAAGAAAAAAGAAAGTGCTGTGCTGCAGGGTCAACCCCAGCTCTCACCTTTGCACCACAGAACAGCTCTGGGCAACTGAAGAGTGCTGTGGCTAGGCTGTGTGCCCTGTCTCTTGAGTTAACCCAAGAAGGTCAGTCCCTTAAACTCTTCTTCCCAGGCTTCCTGCTAACCATCATTCTGGATACCATATTTTAAATAAGCTGAGGGTCTGATGAATTTAGGGAGTTGGAAGTCCATAGCTCTCAGGGCTTTGGTGAAACTGATGAACTAAAGCATTTGCCAAAAAGTAAGTCCAAACCACAGGTCCATTGCTTCAGTCCTGCTTTCCTTTCTTTCTTTCTTTTCTTTTCTTTTTTTTTTTTTTTTAATCCTCACCCTAGGATTTTTTTTCCATTGATTTCTAGAGAGTGGAAGGAAGGGCAGGAGGAGGGGGAGAAAGAGAAATATTGATTGGTTGCCTACTGCAGGTTGCCTACCTGGACTGGGAAACCTGCAACCAAAGTATATGCCCTTGTCTGGGAATCAAACTGGCAGTCCTTCAGTCCAGCGGTCACCAATCTTTTGGACCTCATGGACCACCAGTGGTCCGTGGACACCCGTTAGCAACCCCTGCTTCAGTCCATGGGCTGGCGCTCTAACCACAGAACCACCGGCCAGGCCAGGGCTCAGTCCTGCTTTTCTAAGATGATGCCCTGACACAGTGACTGGATTAGAAGCACCCCAAAGTTCAATCACATCCTAATGTCTTAGCATTCCCTATGCATTTGCCTCTTTCATTATGGGTTCCTTGCTCATTTCACTCTTAAAAGAAAACTCATTTCCAGGTTCTGGGGCCACCAAAATTCACCCCTATGTGTTGAAGACTTGTAACAGGGGCAGTCTTCCATCATCCAGAAAGAATTTTAAGAGATCAACTTGGAATTAGAGCAAGTCCCAGAAACATCATGTACCTATGTGTCTACAGTAGATCCTGTCAGCCCCTCAGAGTCCGTTTCAGCGTTGATATGAGATGGATCATAATATTCTCACAGGATAGTTGCGAGGCCCTAACAAGATAATGCACATGAACAGCCCAGCACCACATACAGTTAAGGGAATGATTCCAGGACAGACACAAGAACACAGAAACATAAATCTTCAGGGAATGTTGGCTGTGCCAGCACCAAAGTAAATCCTGAGGAGGTGCTGAAATGAGTTGGGGGGAGGGAAGTGGGGGGAGTCTGCTAAAGGCATTAGAAGAGTTTCCCATATTTGGAAAATTTCAGAACAGGAGAAAATTTCAGAAGTTGGTTTGGTGGAGAGAAGAGGGAATGGATTTCCTGATAGTCTGACAGGACACTCCTTTCTAGTCCTTATCTGAGATAAGAGGATAAAATACCTATTAGGTATCAAACCTCTTAGACAAGTGTAGCTCTAATGGGGATCTAGTTAAAAGGCCTGTGATTTCGCATTTCTAACAAGCTCCCAGGTGATGTGGGTGCTCCTTGGTCTGTAAATCACACTGAGTAGCAATTCTAGGAGTTAGGCAAATAATGCTTGAGTTGACAGCTGAACGATAAGAACTTGACTAAGGCGGAGGAGAAGCCTTCTAAAATAAGACAAGCTTGTAGCATTAAAAAAAAAAAAAGTCCAGTGTGATTGCAGTGAATGTTTGAGAAGTGAGATGGAGCTGCAGGAAGCATGCAGAACCACGTATAAGCTGTCTAACATACTATCTACCTTAATGGCGAGGAGAAGCCATTCAAGGTTGTTAAGCAGGAAAGGGACATGAACAGATCTGCATTTTGAAAAGATCACTCCATCTTCACTCTACATAACAGATGGGGAAAGGATGTTGAAACACGTTGGACACAGAGCACCAGTTAGGAATTAGGAGGCTAGAGCAGTCTGTGTAACAAACAGGTAGCTTGACTAATGGTGGTAGAGATGGGGAGAAATGGAAAAGAGGAGAATTATATAGGAAGTACTAGGAAAAATGGACAGGATTTTGAAAAGGATTTGATGGGGCGGTAAGGAAGAAGGCACTCTGAGGACTGTCACCTGAGCATCTGGCCACAATTGGATGATGAAGGGGCCATTCACGTAGGACACATTTGAAGACAACCAGGTTAGCAGGGGAAGAGCATGGCCACATTGGGTTTAAGGTCCCTGTGAGTCATCTAAGGTAAGAGGTCAAAGAAGAAGGCTTCAAGGGTTGGACTCAGATGAGAGGTGGGAGTGAAACTGATAGTCAACAGTGACTGAAGAAACAGATTTCTCCCTCCTCTGCTCCCTAGCTGCATAAAAACTCTCTACTGTTGCTTCTTTCAGAAGATGAATTTGAGAGCTCTTGCTCTTCTGTCTTCTTGATTTGGCCAAATCAAATAAACTTTTATCTCCAAGAACCATTGTTTCAGTGTTTATCTTACTTGTGCATTGGGCACGCAAATCTGACTTTTGGGAAATGGTTCAGTAACAGGATCTGGAAATGTAAGTCTGGGGACCAGATATGTTTTGGTTTGTATTGTCTATATTGCGGGTGAAGCTTGGGCATGGGCGAGATCCCCAGGTGCAGAGAACTGTGAGCTCAGAGGAGGACCTAGGTAGGACTAAGCCTCTGAGGACCAGATACCAAGTGGTGAAGAGAAGGATGAGCCTGCAGTAGAGAAAAGAGGAGCAAGAGAAAGAACATCAAGCCCTCGCTGGTTTGGCTCAGTGGAGAGTATTGACCTGTGGATTGAAGGGTCCTGGGTTCGGTTCTGGTCAAGGGCACATGCCTGGATGTGCACTCCATCCCCAGTAGGGAGCCTGCAGGAGGCAGCCAATCAGTGATTCTCTCTCATCACTGATGCACCTCTTTCCCTCTCCCTTCCTTTCTGAAATCAATAAAAATATTTTTTAAACTTTCCTTGAGGAAGAAAAAAAACTTTTTAAAAAAGAGAAAGAAAACCAGGAGAATGTGGGACTTAGCAGTCAAAGAAGAAAGTACTTAGAGAAAGGGGTGGTCAACAGTGCCAAATGCTGTTGAGAAATGGTGACTCACCTGAGGGAGAAGTGGTCTTGTGCAGAAGGGCATCCAGGGCTGAGCGCGGTGCCCACCCCAGCCCTCCATCTGCATGTCCTGTACTGTAATGGTCATTACGCTCTTCTGTCCCCCAGGAAGCTACTCCAAGGTGTCTTGTGCATTCTGTTATACCCACGCCTAGCACAAGGCCAGGCACAGAGGAGAAGCGTCATAAATGTTACTGATGAATCAATGAGTGGATGGATGAATGGGTGGATAGTTGATGAACCGGGAGCAAAGACGGAATCTCTGGCATCTGCGTGAGTTAGTTACCATCCTTCAGCTTTTTCCCCTTTTTACCGCAATAGCCCTCAGACGCAGGGAACAGAGAGAGAGCCCATCCTCTCCCTCTCCTGGGCCCTGGCCCCCCTTCCTCTCTCTGACGAAGAGTCTGGACCGAAGGTTCTGCTGACGTGAGAAGGGGAGGAGAGTCTGGAGGAAGGGGAGGAGAAATCGGCGCGGAGAGCGCAGAGACGAAGGAGGCGCCCGCGGCTGCAGAGCTGCAGAGCGGGGTCTCTGGGCTCCGTGTGCGGGCACCCAGCGCACCCCTGGGCCAGAGGACAGCGCATCCTTCCGGCGAGGCCCCGCAGGGCCCCTGAGGTCGGCAAGCTGGCGCCCCGGGTGGCCACGGGGACCCCGGAGCCCAATGGCGGGGGCGGCAGCAAAATCGACAGCAATGTAGAGATCACCCCCAACCCCAACGGAGTAAGTGCCTGCGCGCCGCGGACTACGCCATCGCCGTCCGCACCCGCGCCTGGCGTTTTCCTCCGCGCACCCCCGGCCCTCGACCGCCTCCGGGCTCGAGCGCCGCCCTCCTCCTTTGCTTTGCACTTCCCTCCGACTCACCCTTCTTCTGCCTCTCCCCGCCCCACCTCCCACCCCCCGCTCCCTAGCAGGTCGGAGCCCTCGGAGATGCGGTGCCCACGGAGCAGCTGCAGGGTGAGCGACAGCGCGAGCGGGAGGGGGAGGGCGACGCGGGCCGCGGCGGGCTGGGCAGCAGCCTGTCGCTGGCCGTGCCCTCCGGCCCCCTCAGCTTCGAGGCGCTGCTTGCCCAGATAGGGGCGCTGGGTGGGGGCCAGCAGCTGCAGCTCGGCCTCTGCTGCCTGCCTGTGCTCTTCGTGGCGCTGGGCCTGGCCTCGGACCCCATCTTCACGCTGGCGCCTCCACTGCACTGCCACTACGGGGGCTTGGCTCCCAACGCCTCTGGCTGGGAGCAGCCCCCCAACGCCAGCGGTGTTGGCGTCGCCAGCGCCGCGATTGCAGCCAGCGCCGCCAGCCGCGTCGCCACCAGTACGGACCCCTCGTGCAGCGGCTTTGCCCCGCCGGACTTCAACCACTGTCTCAAGGACTGGGACTACAGCGGCTTGCCGGTGCTCACCACCAATGCCATCGGCCAGGTGAGGCGCCTGGGTGGGCCCCGGGTCTGAGGGCGGGCTGAGAGCCACCCACTGGGGGGCCTCACACCCACTCCATGCTTCTCACATCCCCAGTGGGATCTGGTGTGTGACCTGGGCTGGCAGGTGATCCTGGAGCAGATCCTCTTCATCTTGGGCTTTGCCTCCGGCTACCTGTTCCTGGGCTACCCTGCGGACAGGTGAGGGCTGCCAGGGACAGGGCAAGCGGAGAGGAGGGGCGCTAGGCAGGCAAAGCTCAGGCAGCTGGTGTTGGCAAGAGGCCGAAGAGTAGTTGAAGAGTGGTCCCTGGACTCTGCAGCCTTCTCAGGACTTCTGTTCAGTGCACTCCCTGTCTCAACTGCACTCCCCTTCCAGGAATACTTCTTCTGCAACAGGGAATGACTTCACCCCAAGTCCCCATATTCATGGATCAATGGCATCATCTCCAAAGACCATAGCTCCATCTCCATGACCAAAAACCCTATCTCTACCTATAAAAAGTCCTAGCTCCTCCTCTATTGTTCCTATCATCACCAACCACCTCCCTCACCATCCTCATGGATTAATGGATTCACCCCCATTCATAGCCCCATCCATGTGGACTATTAGCTCCATCTCAATGGCCTCATTTCTAAAGATAATTATGTTAATTCTTAACCCCATTCCTATTGATCAATATAGTTCAACTCTACAAACAAGTGATTCCACCCTCATGGGTCAATAGTCCAATCCCCATGGATCAATGACCACAATAGCACCACTTCCCCAGAAATTTAAAGCTCCATCCTCATGGATCTTCAGTGTTCTCAGATCCTCTCAGACCAAACACCCCTTTTCCACGAAACAGTAGGCTCATCTCAAGGATCAGCTTATCCCCACCAACCAATAGCTTTCCCCAGGGATCAGAACTCCCATCTCTGATTCTCAATATTGTCACCACTGACCAAGTGCTCCATCTCCACTGACCATCCTCATGGATTATTAGACTAACTTCCACTTAATCTACAGTCCTATCCAAATGGATTAATAGCTCAACTCTCATAGATCAAAGGCAACCCAACATTCAATAATCCAATTTCCTATAATCAATACCTATCCTTTCTGCCCAGTAGTCACAAATCCTTTTGGGCAAATAATTCTAAATCCATAGGTCAATAGCCCATCCTCATGCATTAATGGTCTCATTCTCACAGACCAGTAGCATTATTCCTATGAAATCATAGCCTTATCACCTAAGACCAATAATTCAGTCTTCTAAATTCAGTAGCTTTAGCCCCATTAACCAATAAACTCATCCCATGGAAATATGGCCCCACTCTATTGGGTCAATAGTATTACTCCCAGTGACCAGCGACCCCAATCTTCATCCCCATAGATCTTTAGTATTATCCCCAAATATCATAGCCTGGCCTCCAAGGATAGTAGCCCTATCCATCATCACTGACTAATAGTCTAATTTCCCCTGGTCTGTGACCCAGTCCTTACTGATTATCCCCCTGGATTCAGATTCATCCCCACTGAACAGTAGCCCCATCCACATGAATTAAGATTCCCCCATCCCATGAATCAATGGCTCCATCCCCAAAGATCAATGACCCAGAGAAGATGGGGTGGGGAAATCCTTTAAGATTAGGAATTATCCCCACTGATCTATAGTCCTAATCCATGGATTAAATCTCCATGCCCATGGATTGGTGGCTCCATCTTCTGGCCAGTGGCCCCATTTCTACTCACTATCCTTATGGACAAACACACCCATGCCCCAACCCTATGGGATAATGGCCTCATCCTTCAAAATCAGTTACTCACCCTAAGATCAATAGCTCCATCTTCACTGACCAATTCTATTCCCAGGCACAAGTGGCCAATGGACTCACCTCCATTGATCAGTAATTCCAACCCCATACATATATCAATGACCCCATCTTCTCTGACCAGTCTTAGCGAGACAAGCTTCATCCCAACTGATCTCTATCACTAAGGATGAATGGTTCCAAGTCCTCTTAGCAATATCCCATCCCCTCTGATGATTGGTCTCACTTCCAGAGAAATGTCCTAAACTCTGATCAATGTCCCACCCCCACAGAACCATAGCCATACCCAACTGCCTGGTTGCCAGACATAACTTAACCCAATCCCTTCCATCTTCTCTAGCTTCAGTCCAATTCTTGCTCTCAAGGCCTCATCCTCATACCTCCAGCTGTGAATTGGGAAACTGGGCCCTACCCAGCAATGGGGGTCTGGGTGACCAGAGGCCCTGCACACTTTCCAGGTTTGGCCGTCGTGGGATTGTGCTGCTGACCTTGGGGCTGGTGGGCCCCTGTGGAGTGGGAGGGGCTGCTGCAGGCTCCTCCACCGGTGTCATGGCCCTCCGATTCCTCCTGGGCTTCCTGCTTGCCGGTGTTGACCTTGGCGTCTACCTGATGCGTGAGTGGCACCCTCCAAAGAGGTCCTTCCCTTGGGGCTCACCCCTGCCTGTGTACAACCCAGGCCATTCCCACTGCCCCCTAGAGTCTCCTCAGTCCCTTCTTCAGCCCCAAATTTCAGCTGTCCGGACTCTAAGCTGTCTTTTTGCCCAGGCCTTTGAAGGATCCAGGGGTCTTTCATCTATCCACACCCATCTCCTTCCATTATCTTTAAGATTTCCTTGCCCTAGATTTATTACTGTCAGGTAATAGTCCTATTTTAAAAATAAAATCCTAACTAGCTGTGTGAACTTGAACAAGGGTTGATATGAAGGTCATATAAGGTCTGATATGAAAGAGCCTGTAATTGGGAATGCTGAACACCCGTCAGGGACTCTGACCCTCCAGCCCTCCCACATTTGAGCAGGAGAGGAGAGAGGACTGAACAATCCCTCCACTCTTTGCCATTTAGAGGTTAGTCTGTGGGAGGTGACAGCTGCAGCCTCCAATCAGGGTCTGACCTCACTCTCTGTCCTCCTCCCTCCCTCTCTCCTTTTCTCTCCCATGCCTCCTTCCTCCCTGACCTCTCCTCCCTGTCCCTGCTGTATCTCCAGGCCTGGAGCTGTGCGACCCAACCCAGAGGCTTCGGGTGGCCCTAGCAGGGGAGTTAGTTGGGGTGGGGGGACACTTCCTGTTCCTGGGCCTGGCCCTTGTCTCTAAGGACTGGCGATTTCTGCAGCGAATGATCACCGCTCCCTGCATCCTCTTCCTGTTTTATGGGTCAGTATCACCCTTCACCTCTTGTCTGGGTCATTCTCATCTCCCCCTCCATCTTAGAGCTCTAGCCCAGAGACGCCCCTCTTGTCCACTACCCCTCGTCCAGGCCTGCCCCAGCCCCTCAGAGGGGGGCAGTTTCCCATCCCTGTGTCAGAAAATGGGAGGCTTCACTGTGTACCCCACACCCCTGCCCCCAGCTGGCCTGGTCTGTTTCTGGAGTCTGCACGATGGTTGATAGTGAAGCGACAGATTGAGGAGGCCCAATCAGTGCTGAGGATCCTGGCTGAGCGGAACCGGCCCCATGGGCAGATGCTGGGAGAGGAAGCCCAGGAGGCCCTGCAGGGTAAGAGACAGGGGTCCCTACAGATGCTCTCTCGCATGCACACGTGACGGTGCCCTCTGCATGGTTATAGCGGTGCACCTTCTCCCAAGGTCCCCACCATTCATGTGGGAGGACCCTGGGTTCCCTGCTGCTCCTTCTGACAGCTCCTCCCTTTCTCTCCCAAAGACCTGGAGAACACCTGCCCTCTTCCTGCAACATCCTCCTTTTCCCTCGCATCCCTCCTCAACTACCGCAATATCTGGAAAAACCTGCTTATCCTGGGCTTCACCAAGTGAGCCTGGGGTCTGAGCCAAGGCCAGGCCAGTAGCTGGGATGGGGGCTGGCTGGGTGGGGAAGGCATGAGGACGCCCACAGAGGGCAGCCAGAGCCGTGGAAAGCTGCGGGTGGGGATGCAGGCACCTTTCTGTTTTCCCACTCCTTCTCACAGCTTTATTGCCCACGCCATTCGTCACTGCTACCAGCCTGTAGGAGGAGGAGGGAGCCCATCGGACTTCTACCTGTGCTCCCTGCTAGCCAGTGGCACAGCGGCCCTGGCCTGTGTCTTCCTGGGGGTCACCGTGGACCGATTTGGCCGCCGGGGCATCCTGCTTCTCTTGATGACCCTCACTGGCATTGCGTCCCTGGTCCTGCTGGGCCTGTGGGATTGTGAGCATCCTCCCTTCCCCACAGTATGGGCTCAGCAAAGGAACCCAGGCAGAGGAGCCTCAGACAGGCCTCCTAAGACAGACCAGCCCCTGCCCAGATCTCCACAGTCCTTCCCTGGCCATGGACTCTATCTGTTTTCCAAATCAATTAGTGAATGCCCAGAGCCCACCCACCTCGCCATAGGATCAGAGAGCAAGGGGATGAAGCGAGGGTCTAGGCCAAGCATGGTCTCCCGCCTCCATTCATGCTTACTCCTTGGTCCTCCAGATCTGAATGAGGCCGCCATCACCACCTTCTCTGTCCTTGGCCTCTTCTCCTCCCAAGCCGCTGGAATCCTCAGTACCCTCCTTGCTTCTGAAGTCATCCCCACCACTGTCCGGTGAGAGTACGGGTGCTGCCAAGGGCAGGGCCAGGCCTCCCGGCCACCCATCAAGGACAGAGCCCAAGGGATGAAGGAGGGAAGGCTGCTAGAGAAGGGTGGGGGTGAGACCCCCAGCTAGAGGCTGAGTGCCAACTCCATCTCTCCCAGGGGCCGAGGCCTGGGCCTGATCATGGCACTGGGGGCACTTGGAGGGCTGAGTGACCCAGCCCAGCGCCTCCACATGGGCCACGGAGCCTTCCTGCAGCATGTAGTGCTGGCAGCCTGTGCCCTTCTCTGCATCCTCAGCATTATGCTTCTGCCGGAAACCAAGCGCAAACTCCTGCCTGAAGTGCTCCGGGATGGGGAGCTGTGCCGTCGGCCTTCTCTGCTGCGGCAGCCACCCCCTAACCGCTGTGACCATGTCCCGCTGCTTGCCACCCCCAACCCTGCCCTCTGAGTGGCCTCTGAGCACCCTGGCAGGAGGCTGGCCCCTACGGAAAGGTGACATAAGGCCCTGTCTGGTGAGAAGATTGGGAGGCTCAGAGGCATCTCACGCCAGCCATCAAGTAGAGCTCAGAGGGCTGCCCCTACCCCTATCTCCTCCCTACTGCTTTGTGTTCACTTCCTTGGCAAGTCAGGGGACAGGGAGAGAGCCCTACATTGTAACCACCTGGTCTGGGCTTCATCCTGTGCCCAAAGACATCCTCCCAGACCTCACTCTTTCTTGCTCTATCATTCTGTTTCAATAAAGACATTTTGATTAAGTGAGCATACCATAGCCAGGACTTCCCTCCCTTCTGTTGTCCTTAACTACCTCTTGGGGGAAGGTTTCTCAGTGGAACTAAAACCAATGACAGTCTCCCTCCTCCTCCCTGTGCCATGTCTCCTAATCCCCACTCTGTGTTAACGTATAGATAGCTACTGCCCATTACTGATTGCTATGCTGCTAGGACTGGGTTAGGCACTTTACAGGCTTCATTTAATCACTTAATCCTTACAACACTGCAAGGTAGGTGTTTGGATCAATTTAAGTTTTTTGTTGTTGTTGGGAACAATATAAACGGATTCCAATGAACTTAAACAAAAGGGAAATCATTAGAGGGGTGTGATGGAGAGCTAACAGAATGGAAGGAGAAGCAGAACTAGTCATAAAAGGTCAAGAACAGTCTAGCTGGTTTGACTCAGTGGATAGAGCATCAGCCTGCAGACTAAAGGGTCCCAGGTTCATTTCCGGTCAAGGGCACATGCCCAGGAGGCAGCCAATAAATGATTCTCTCTCATCATTCTTGTTTCTATCTCTCCCTCTCCCTTCCTCTCTGAAATAAATAAACAAATATAATTTTTTTAAGTTCAGGAACCAGGGTTAGTTCCCCGGGGTCCAGGGAATAGAACCAGTGATATTTTTGTCACCTGGGTGAATAAACTCCAGTGGGATTCAATCTTTGGGTTACCCCACTGAAGAGTCATTTCCATAGAGCAAGTGACTGGCTAGTCTGAATAACATGCCACCCCTGCCATACCACTGACTACTGAGGAGAGGGAAAGCAACACCTGAGTGCTGCTTGCTTTAGAAGCAGGACTGGATATTGTATGGGTTAAAAACAATAGATGTTCACTACAGTATTTTACTAGTAAAGATGAGAAAACTGATCCTCTGAGAGACTCAGTAACAAAGCTAATGAGTGCCAGAGCTGGGATTGATTAGATCCAGGAGCTGGAGTTTTCCATTGATGTACACTATAGCCACCTTTCCAACTCTTTCCAAGCTTTGAGCACTACTCTTGGAAGTGAGGGGTGAGCTTCTAGGCACTCAGTGGTGGGGCAATAGGAGACTAGGATTTCCACCTCTTAGACCAACCCTGGCCTGGCTTTGCCACTTTGGGCAAATCTCCAAAACCAGCTTCCTTCAAGGGTTGCTCTGAGGTTAAACAAGATAGCACGAATGCCTCTTAAATTATTCCCACTAGATGGTAAGCTCCTTAAGGGAAGGAATTTGGTCTTACTCAACTTTGATACACCAAATTCAGACACATGATAGAAGTTCAAAAAGTTAACATTTGTTCATTCTTTTAGCAAACAGTGCCTGATTTAAGATAAGTACCAACCGAGATACAGAGCACAGGCCATCCTTCAAGAGTAACCCATCTAATACTAAGAATATCAAAGAGGAGGGAGAGGCCAGTGGTTTGGACCACCAAAAGGCTGCATCTTGAAGAAAGTAAGACTTCACTTAGAGGCAGGAAGCCCTCAGGCAAGAGCCTAGGAGACAGATACAGTGCTCTCAATTCAAAGGATAAAGGGAGAGCAAAGGCCTGGAGGTAGGAAAGCGTGGTGTGGTCTTGGAGAGAGGGATTCTTAGAAAAATCAAAAATTTGAGGCCAGCCTTCCTTTTCCAGAGAAGATCGAACCATTACCCACAGATTCCCACAGCACCAGTGTTTCTATCTCCTTCCCCTCTGCCAACCCATTCTGAGGCCATGTTACTGGGCTTCAGTAATAATATTATCTGAGAACTCATAGGAATTTAATCTCCACAGTCCCCTGAAATAAGTGTTATTTTTTATCCTATTTAACTACTAAGAAAATGGAAATGAGTGAAAATCAGGGACCTGCCATTAAGTGGCAGAGCCAGGCCTCAAACCCCTTCTGACTGCTCTTTCTACACCACAGTTCCTTTAGTTATAAACTGCATCACACATTCTATAGTACAATGTCTGTGGGGTTTTAACTGACTCCAGTATTGACCTTTTTAAAAATATTTTTATTGATTTTAGAGAGGAAAGGAGAAGGGGATAGAGATAGTAACATCAATGATAAGAGAGAATCATTGATCGGCTTCCCAAGGTTATAGAACCAAGGTTTCAGTTCTATGCCCAGTCAGGGCACATACAAGAAGCAACTAATAAATGCATAAATAAGTGGAACAACAAATTTTTATCTCCCTCTCTACCTTCTCTCTCTCTCTCTCACTCTCTCATCATTAAATAATTTAAAAACATAATGAGTGCATTTGCAGAGAACCAATGAAGCAAAAAGACACTTGTTCCCAAGCAATTCACAGTCTAGGTGGAAAGGGTAAATGTGTGTAGCTTAAAAAACTAAGATCTTGTCAGTTGGTCTAAAATTCACCAACCATATGATCTCATTGGATCCTCATCAATGACCCCATAAAAAAATGATTATTATGTTTGGGGGCTTTTACTGAGATTTGAAAGATAACGCATTCAAGGTTCTATGACTAGTAAGCAATTAGGGTAGCCAGTTCTTAAAACTGGGATCCTCAATCTACTTACTAAATACCAGATAGAAAATATGTCTAAACACTGTGAAAGAAAGTATTACCTTCTAATATTAAGTTTAGAAATTAGTCCAGGAACTTGGATAGAGTTTTCAGGCAAACAAGAAAATTACTACTTTCCTTGGAGAGGCTGTACTAATTGAAACATGAACAGATTTTAGTAATGTTTTTATCTGGATTCACAACTAAGAGCCATAGTAGATTGAGGAGAACATTAAACGGATACATAGGATACATTTCTAACCTTAAAAAGTTACATGAAGACCATGAAGGCCACTCCCATTCCTCCCATTCAGTCACCTATCCTGGACCCCATGCTATCAAATTTTATTGATTATCCACAACTGTCTGGTACTGCCTCAGATCTTAGGGAAGGGCTAAGGTCGTTGCCTGCAAGAGCTCAGAAAATAGACAAATCATTACAATCCTGTATAAAAAAATGCAGAGAAATGTAAAAATTGCTGTAGCAACTCTGAGGATTCAGGATATTCTCTATTAGAAAAGAATCAAGGGAAGCATATCAGACATTTGAATTGAACCTTGAGTTTTCTGGGGACAGAAAGGAAGGCATAACAGAATATGATGTGCATAGAGAACAATGTGTTTATTTTTTAACATTCATGGAATAAAGGGCACCTATGAAAAACCCAGAGCTAACATCATATTTATCAGCAAAAAGCTAAAAGCCTTCACCCTAAGATCAGGAACAAGGCAAGAATATCTGTTCTTACCACTTCAACATTGTACTGGAAGTTCTTCTAGCTGGGAAAATGAGACAAGAATATGAAATAAAATGTACCCAGAATGTAAAGGACAATATATAACTCTGTATTTGGAAATGACATGATTTTATATATGAAAAATCCTAAGGAATCCACAAGAAAACTATTAGAACTAAATAAGTTCTACTCCCTAGCAGGTATGGCTCAGTTGGTTGGAGTGTCGTTCCATACACTTAAAGGTGGCAGATTCGATTCCCATTCAGGACACATACCCAGGTTGCCAGTTTTGGGGTATGTACAAGAGGCCACTGATGGATGTTTCTTTCTCCTCTCTCTCTCAAAATCAATTTTAGCCCAGCTGGTGTAACTCAGTTGTTTGAGCATCCTCCCATACACCGAAATGGCAGGTTCAATTTCAGTTTGTAGGCTTGATCCCCACTAGGGGGCGTGCAGGAGGCAGTGGATCAATGTTTCTCATCAGTTTCTATCTCCATCTTCCTCTCTCTCTAAAAATCAATAAAAACATTTTTTAAAAAGTGTGTCCTCGGGTGACGATTAAAAAATATTCTTAAAAATAAATAAGTACAGCACAATTACTAAACTTGAACTTGCAGGATACAAGATCAATATTCAAAAATCAATTATTCTATACAATAGCAATAAACAAATCTAAAAACAAAATTAAGAAAACCATTCCATTTAAAATAGCAAAGACCAGGAGCATTTTGAAATCTTGTTTCCCATCATATCATTTTCTCTTACAAAGGAAAAACTCCATTCCCTCAGATAGACTCCAATATTAGAAAATTAGAAGACTCAACCTAGCTGATTTGGCTCAGTGGATAGAGCTTTGCCCTGTAGACTGAAGAGTCCTGGGTTTGATTCCAGCACATGCCTGCATTGCGGGTTTGATCCCCAGTAAGGGGTGTGGAGGCAGCTGATAAATGATTCTATCTCATCGTTGATGTTTCTATCTCTTTCCCTTTCTCTTGCTCTCTGAAATCAGTAAAGCTATATTTTTGGGGGGAAAAGGAAGAAAATTAGAAGATTCATATGTTCAAAACATTGCAAAGCTACAGTAATGAAGACAGTGTGGTACCAGCATAAGGACAGACATATAGATCAATGGAATAAAATTGAGACTCCAGAAATAAACTCATACATTTATGGTCAATTGATTTTCCTTAAGGATGTCAAGACCACTCCATGGAGAAAAAAAGAAAAGTCTTTTTTAAAAATTATGCTGGGACAAACACATATCTGCATGCAGAAGAATGAGGTTGGACCTTTACCTTATACCATGCACAAAATTTAATTCAAAATGGATCAAAGATCTAAATATAAGAGCTAAAGTTATAAAACTCTTAGGGGAAGTAAATCTTTGTGATTTTTTGTGCTTCAAAGTACACTATCAAGAAAGTGATAAAACCACCCACAAATGGGAATAAATATTTGTAAATTGTTTATCTCTGATAAGGGCCTAGAATTCAGAATATATAAAGAACCCTTAAACTCAACAATAAAAAGACAAATAACCATGTCCTAGCAGGTTTGACTCAGTGGATAGAGTGTTGGCCTGGGGACTGAGGGATCCTGGGTTCAATTCCAGTCAAGGGCACATGCCCTGGTTGAGGGCTGATCCCCAGTAGTTGTGGGGGTAGGGTATGTAGGAGGCAGTCAATCAATGATTCTCTCATCATTGATGTTAATATTTCTCTCTGCCGAGACCGGTTTGGCTCAGTGGATAGAGCATCGGCTTGCGAAATGAAAGGTCCCAGGTTCGATTCCGGTTGGGGCATGTACCTTGCTTGCGGGCACATCTCCACTGTGGGGCATGCAGGAGGTGGCTGATCGAAGTCTTTCTTTCATCGATGTTTCTGACTTGCTATCTCTCTTCCTTCCTCTCTGTAAAAAATCAATAAAATATATCTCTCTCGTCCTTTCCCTTTCAATAAAAATATATTAAAATTAATAGATAATAAAAAGCTAATATGCAAATTGTCCCCTCAACTGGGAGTTTGACCCAGAGTTTGACCAGAGGGCAGGCCAGCTGGCCAACATCCCGCGTCCCCTTCCCACAGCCAGCCCAGCCCAATCAGCCCCCTCCCGTGCACAGATTCATACACTGGGCCTCTAGAAAATAATAAAAAGACAGATAACCCACTTTAAAAATGACAAAGAGTACCATGGTTGAGGGAAAGAAAATGGCAGCGGAATAGACAGATGTGTCCTGAGCCTTGTCCCTGAGCAGACAAAGAGAACAGTTGAGAGTCGCACTGGAAGTGTTTGTTGGCGAGTTAAGGGACAGCTATACTCCAGCAGAAGGTGGGGGATTGCTGGACGGGGCTTCCCTGATTGGGAAGCCCCCACTGCTGCTGGGTTTTTCTCCCGGACCCACCAGTTCGGACACAGAGACCGAGCCATCTTGAAGGGGAAAGTGAATGTTATCAGAAGCCTGAAAATCTACAACTGCAGTCCCCACTGAACAGCTGAGAGCCCCAGAACACCAGTCCCCAATTGGCACAAACACTCAGATTCAGAGGAGCTCTACACTCCACATAGAAAGGTCAGATTTCACCTGGGATAAGGTGAGGTTTCTGGTCCTGTAGGACAGAGAAATGCACACACTTTGGGAGCTGGAGGACCGGGGGAAGTCTGCACCTAGAGAAATCCATGGCTGTTGGGCCTGGCATGATCTGTAAATGTGGAAGGGGGTCCTCAGAACTGCTAACAGAGGGGATCTCTAGAAAGCAATCCATTTTGATCTGATGCAGAAGGACAGCCTGGTAGTTTTTAAAGTGTGCCAGCTGCTTGGACAAGAGCAGGGAAGGGAGACTGTGCAGACTTGTGCTCTTTCCTCTTCAGATCCTTGCTTCTGATTGCTAAGCCCAATACATAGAGGACACCCTGGGAGACTGCAGAGGAAAGTTTTTTTTCTGGAACCTGGGGATCAGAGCAGGGAGTAACCATCCGAGAACCAGCTCTGGGGTAGCCCACTCACATAAACCAGTATTGAGTGCCACAGGGAAAGCAGGATCTAAGCACAGAATAGAGAGGACCTATAGTCTCAGAGCTCAATCCAGAAACACTGCCACCAAGGGGCTGACTCACAAATTGACTCTTGTGTAACCACAAATAAAAGACTAAAGAGATTAAGACACACTGCCTGCTTAAAAACCAGGACTGGCTTACAATACTGAGCACCAGTGAAACGCAGGGAACTGCAATACTGTCCTGACTGGGAAACAGGCATGCCAAACAGAACAATAGAGTAAGTGAATGATATTCACTACTGCACATTTTATTTTTTTTATTTTTAATTGTTTTATTTTTAAGTTTGTCATTTTTTACTTAAACTTTTTTCCTCACACTCTTTATTTTTGTTTTTAATATATTTTTTACTGATTTTTTACAGAGAGGAAGGGAGAGAGATAGAAAGTCAGAAACATCAATGAGAGAGAGACTTCGATCAGCCACCTCTTGCACGCCCCACAGTGGAGATGTGCCCGCAAGCAAGGTACATGCCCCCAACCGGAATCGAACCCGGGACCCTTCAGTCCACAAGCCGACGCTCTGTCCACTGAGCCAAACCGGTCTCGGCCATACTCTTTAATTATTACATTTTTATTTCAATCAGTATTATTACTACTACTATTTTACCTTTTTGAAAAAAAAAAGTGTCATTTTATTTTCTCTTTATTTCACTTTGGGATTATAGTTCTACATTCTATTTTCACCTTTCCTTTAGCATCATTTTATTCTATCTCAACTCTACCTTTATGCCATCACTCTCTTCCTAATTTTGCCCCTCTTGTTGTCCTATTTCTCTTACCCTTTTCCTATTTTAGATTTTCCCTTTTCTTTCTTTTTATCCCCTGTTAAAATTTCACCCTCCTTATGTATCTAATTCCCAATCCCCTACTCCAAGTCCATACACATTTCTCTCTTCTGTCTTCACTATCCAAAAAATTATTTTTCTCTCTTTCCTTTTGTTGTTGTTTGCTTGAAAGTTGATTATATGGATTTTTTATACTTTTTTTGTGTGAGATTGTTTTGCTTATTCTTTTAGTTTTGCTTATTTTTTTAGGTTTGTTTTGTTTTTGTTTGCTTGTTTTTACTTCTGTTTTCCCTCACCTTGGTTGATATTAGTTGTTGTTTGCAATTTGTATTAATCTCCAGGTACTTTTTGCTGGCATTTGTTGGGATTAGTGGCTGTTCTATTGGAGTTTTCTCCCCATATATACAATTTGTTCCCCTTCTTTTTCTTATTATCTTTCTTTTCTCTCTTATTTTTTTCTTTTTTTAAAAATATATTTTATTGATTTTTTACAGAGAGGAAAGGAAAGGGATAGAGAGTTAGAAACATCAATGAGAGAGAGACATCGATGAGCTGCCTCCTGCACGCCCCCTACTGGGGATGTGCCCGCAACCCAGGTACATGCCCTTGACCGGAATCGAACCTGGGACCCTTCAGTCCACAGGCCGATGCTCCATCCACTGAGCCAAACCGGTTTCGGCAAAATATATATTTTTTATTGATTTTTCACAGAGAGGAAGGGAGAGGGATAGAGAGCTAGAAACATGGATCAGAGAGAGACATTGATCAGCTTCCTCCTGCACGCTCCCCTTATTTTTTTCTTTTTCTCCCTTCTCCCAATTTCATTTTAGCACTCCTTTCTTTTACTTTTCTTTTCTTATTTTTTCTCTTCTTTCTCTCCTATACCCAAATTTGTCTCTCTTTGGTGGTCACCTATAGTTGTGGCTATTAATATCGTGAATAGATTTCTGTTCAGTGCCTTGTGCATTGTACCTAGTTGTGTTGTATTTTGTGCCTTTAAATCAATGCAGGAGAGAGAGAACTACATAACCAGACACCCAGAGAAGAGAGACCACGGGGAGACAAAGAAAAATCCCGCATATGAAAGAAAAGCAGGGATCACCAGAAAAAGAAGTAAATGAAATGGAGACAAGCAACCTGCCAGAGAAAGAATTCAGATACATGGTCATAAGGTGGCTGAAAAGAATGGAAGACAAATTTGACAATATGAGTAAGAACCAAGAGGAAATGAAGAAGAACCAAAAAGAAATGAAAAATGACATCACTGAGATAAAGAATTCAAGCATCAAAAGTAAACTAGAAGAAGCAGAGGACCACATCAGTGAGACAGAAGACAAGGTAAGAAAAAATACCCAAGTAGAGCAACTCCTAGGAAACAAAATTAAAAAGCAGGAGGAGAGCTTCAGGGAACTTTGGGACAACACAAAACAAACAACATCCACATAATAGGCATTCCAGACGAAGAGGAAACTGAGCAAGGAATAGAAAATCTGTTTGAAGAAATAATATCAGAAAATGTCCCTAATATTGGGAAGAAAAAAACCTACACAAATCCAAGAAGCTCACAGAATCCCAAGCAAATGAACCACAAAAGACAGACGCCAAGGCACATTATATTTAAATTGGCAAACACCAACAACAAACTAAGAATCTTAAAAGCAGCCAGAGAAAGACAGAAAGTTACTACAAAGGAACCCCCATCAGACTAGTGACAGAAATTCATCAGACCAGAAGGGAATGGAATGAAATTTACAAAGTTATGCAAAGGAAGAGTCTGAATCCAAGAATACTGTACCCAACAAGGCTATCAATCAAATTTGAAGGTGAAATCAGGAGCTTCACAGACAAAAAAGGACTAAGGGAATTTATTATCACCAAGCCAGCAATGCAAGAAATGTTAAAGGGTCTGCTGTACAAAAAAGAAATAGGAAGCGAAGAAGGAACATAAAGGTAAAGTATAAAAATGAGTATAAAATACAAATAAGTACCTATCAATAATAACGTTAAATGTAAATGGATTAAATGCCCCAATCAAAAGACATAGGGTAACGGGTTGGATAAGAAAACATGACTCATATATCTGCTGTCTATAAGAAACCCACCTCAGAAAAAAAGACACACACAGATTGAGGGTGAAGGGATGGAAAAAGGTTTTTCAGGAGAATGGAAATGAAAATAAAAGCTGGGGTAGCAATACTTATATCTGACAAATTAGATCTCAAAGTGAAGGACATAACAACAGATAAGGAAGGCCACTTCATAATACTAAAGGGAACAATCCAACACGAAGAAATAATTCTGGTAAACATATACACACCCAATACAGGAGCACCCAAATACATAATAAAACTCCTGGAGGATATCAAGGGAGAGTTTGACAGTAATACAATCATAGTAGGAGACTTTAATACCCCACTATCACCATTGGATAAATCCTCTAAACAAAAAATCAGCAAAGAAACATGAATCCTAAATGACTCACTAGACCAGATGGAATTAATTGACATCTTCAGAACATTTCACCTCAAAGCCACCTAATATACATTCTTCTCAAGTGCACAGGGTCATTAACAAAGCTAGACCATGTGTTGAGTCATAGGCAAAGTCTCTTCAAATTTAAGAAGATAGAAATCATATCAAGCATCTTTTCAAATCACAGTGGCATAAAACTGGTAATCAACTAAAATAAAAACAATCCAAAGAAATCACACACATGTAGACTAAACAGTATGCTATTAAACAATGAGTAGGTAACCAGAGAGATCAAGGAAGAAATAAAAAAACATCATGGCTGCCAAAACCGGTTTGGCTCAGTGGATAGAGCGTCCCAGGTTCAATTCCGGTCAAGGGCATGTATCCTGGTTGCAGGCATATCCCAAGTAGGGGGTGTGCAGGAGGCAGCTGATCGATGTCTCTCTCTCTTCGATGTTTCTAACTCTCTGTAAAATATCAATAAAATATATTTAAAAAAAAAACACACATCATGGCAACAAATGACAATGAAAACACAACAATCCCAAATCTATGGGACACAGTGAAAGCAGCCTTGAGAGGGAAGTTCATAGCTCTACAAGCCCACTGCAAAAACAAACAAACAAACAAAAAAACAAGAAACAATGGTAATAAATTACCTAACCCTACAACTCAGAGTTAGAAACAGAGCAACAAGAAAAGCCCAGTGTAAGCAGAAGGAAGGAAATAGTAACGATCAGAACAGAGATAAACAACATAGAGACCAAAGAAACAATACAAAAAATCAACAAAACCGAGTGCTGGTTCTTTAAAAGGATAAACAAGATTGATGAACCTCTGGCTAGACTCACTAAGAAACAAAGAGAGAGGATCCAAATAAACAAATCAGAAATGAAAGAGGTTAAATAACAGACCTCACAGAAATACAAAGGATTGTTAAAAAATACTATGAACAACTCTATTCCAACAAACTGGACAACCTGGAGGAAATGGACATACTCCTAAAAAAATATAACCTTCCGCCCTGATCAGTTTGGTTCAGTGGATAGAACATCTGCCTGAGGACCAAAGGGTCCCAGGTTCAATTCCAATCAAGGGCATGTACCTTGGTTGTGGGCACATCCCCAGTAGGGGGTGTGCAGGAGGCAGCTGATCGATGTTTCTCTCTCATCGATGTTTCTAACTCTCTATCCCTCTCCCTTCCTCTCTGTAAAAAAAAAAAAAAACACAATAAAAAAATATAACCTTCCAAAACTCAATCAGAAAGAATCTAAACATCTCAATAGGCCAGTAACTATGGAAGAAATTGAAGCAGTCATCAAAAAGCGTCCAGCAAACAAAAGCCCAAGGCCAGATGGCTACACAGGGGAGATTTACCAAAATTCAAGGAAAAATTAAAACCTATCCTCCTCAGACTATTCCAAAAAATTCAAGAAGAAGGAACACTTGCAAGCTCCTTCTATGAAGCCAGCATCACCCTATACCAAAACCAGATAAAGACAACACAATGAAAGAGAATTACAGGCCAATATTCTTCATGAACACAGATGCCAAAATCCTCAACAAAATTCTAGCAAATCGGATCCAGCAGTACATCAGAAATATCATACACCATGACCAAGTAGGATTTATCCCAGGGATGCAAGGATGGTACAATATCCACAAATCAATAAACCTGATACATTACATAAATAAATTGAGAGATAAAAATCACATAGTCATACCAATTGATACAGAAAAAGCATTTGACAAAATCTAACACCCTTTCTTTTTTAAAAATACATTTATTGATTGATTTCAGAGAGGAAGGGAGAAGGAGAGGGAGAGAGAAACATCAATGATGAGAGAGAATCATTGATTGGCTGCCTCCTGCATGCCCCCCACTGAAGATCAAGTCCTCAACACAGGCATGTGCCCTTGGCCAGAATCAAACCTGGGACCCTTCTGTCCACAGGCTGATGCTCTATCCACTGAACCAAGCCAGCTAGAGCCAACACCCTTTCTTGATAAAAACTCTCAACAAGGTAAGAATAAAAGGATCATACCTCAACATAATAAAAGCCATATATGATAAACCCACAGCTAACATCATACTCAATGGGCAAAAACTAAAACCATTTCCCCTAAGAACAGGAACAAGACAAGGATGCCCACTCTCACCACTCCTGTACGACATAGTACTGGGAATATTAGCCATTGCAATTAGACAAGAAGAAGAAAAAAAATGCATCCAAACTGGAAAAGAAGAAATATAGCTGCTGAAACTGGTTTGGCTCCGTGGCTAGAGTGTTGGCCTGCAGACTGAAAGGTCCCAGGTTTGATTCCAGGCAAGGGTATGTATCTTGGTTGTGGGCACATCCCCAGTAGGGGGCATGCAGGATGCGGCTGATTGATGTCTCTGTCTCATCAATGTTTCTAACTCTCTATTCCTCTCCCTTCCTATCTGTAAAAAATCAATAAAATATATTTTTTTAAAAAAGAAGTAAAGCAGAAAACGGTTTGACTCAGTGGCTAGAGCGTCAGCCTGTGGACTGAACGGTCCTGAGTTTGATTCCGGTCAAGGGCATGTACGTTGGTTGTGGGCACTTCCCCAGTGGGGAGCGTGCAGGAGGCAGCTGATTGATGTCTCTCTCTCATCAATGTTTCTAACTCTCTATCTCTCTTCCTTCCTTTCTGTAAAAAATCAATAAAAAATTTTTTTTAAAGTAAAGCTGTCCTTATTTGCAGATGACATGATATTGTACAAAAAACCTGAAAGACTCCATCAAAAAACTAATAGACTTAATAAATGAATTTGGCAATGTAGCAGGATACAAAATTAATGCCAAGAAATCTATGGTATTTCAATACACTAATAGTGAACTTACAAAAAAAGAGACTAAAATAGCAATCCCATTTACCATTACACCAAAAAAATTAAGATATTTAGGAATAAACTTAACTAAGGAGGTAAAAGACCTATACGTGGAAAACTACAGGACACTGAAAAAAGAGATAGAAGAAGATGTAAACAGATGAAAGAATACACCATGCTCATGGATTGGGAGAATCAACATCATTAAAATGTCCATATAACCCAAAGCAATCTATCAATTCAATGCACTCTCCATTAAAATACCAATGGCATATTTCACAGACCTAGAAAGAACTCTCCAAAGATTCATCTGGAACAAATAAAGACCCCGAATAACCACAGCAATCCTGAGAAGGAAGAATAAAGTAGGTGGGATCTCAAAACCAGATTTCAAGCTGTATTACAAAGCCACTGATCTCAAAACAGTCTGATACAGTACTGGCACAAGAACAGACATATAGACCAATGGACTAGAATAGAGAATCCAGATATCGACCCAAACCAAAATTAATATTTGACAAAGGAGGCATGAACATAAAATGGAGTCAAGACAGTCTCTTCAATAAATGGTGCTGGGAAAATTGGACAGATACATGCAAAAAAATGCAACTAGACCACCAACTTACACCATATACAAAATTAAACTCAAAATGGACACAGGACTTAAACATAAGAGGGGAAACCATAAAAATACTAAAGGAATCCACAGGCAGAGAAATCTCAGACATATGCCGAAGGAAGTTCTTCACTGATAATGCTCCTAGGGCAATGGAAGCTAAAGAGAAAATAAACAAATGGGACTACATCAAAATAAAAAGCGTTTGCATGGCAAAAGAAACCATCAACAAAACAACAAGAAAGCCCACTGTATGGGAGAATATATTTGCAAATGTTATCACTGATAAAGGTTTAATCTCCAAAATCTACAACCAACTTATACAACTGAATAAAAGGAAGATAAATGATCCAATAAAAAATGGGCAGTGGACCTAAATAGAATCTTTTCAAAAGAAGACAGAAGCAAGGCCAAGAGACACATGAAAACATGCCCAAAGTCACCAATTATCGGAGAGATGCAAATCAAAACGACAATGCGATACCACCTCACACCTGTCAGAATGGCAATCATCAACAAATCAACAAATGACAAGTGTTGGCGAGGATGCGGAGAAAAAGGAACCCTCTTGCACTGCTGGTGGGAATGCAGACTGGTGTAGCCACTGTGGAGAACAGTATGGAGTTTCCTCAAAAAAGTAAAAATGGAACTCCCATTTGACCCAGCAATCCCACTCATAGGAATATATACTAAGAAACTAAAAACACCAATCAGAAAGGATATATGCACCCTTATATTCATAGCAGCACAATTTACCATAGCTAAGATTTGGAAACAGCCTAGGTTCCCGTCAGCAGATGAGTGGATCAGAAAACTATGGTACATCTACACAATGGAATACTATGCTGCCATAAAAAAGAAGGAATTCTGCCGAAACCGATTTGGCTCAGTGGATAGAGCGTCGGCCTGGGGACTGAAAGGTCCCGGGTTCGATTTCGGTCAAGGGCATGTATCCTGGTTGTGGGCACATCCCCAGTAGGGGGCGTGCAGGAGGTGGCTGATCGATGTCTCTCTCTCATCGATGTTTCTAACTCTCAATCCCTTTCCCTTCCTCTCTATAAAAAATCAATAAAATATTTTTTTTTAAAAAAAAGAAGGAATTCTTACTATTTGCAGCAACCTGGATGGAACTGGAGAACATTATGCTAAGTGAAATAAGCCAGTCAATGAAAGAAAAATACCACGTGATCTCACTCATTTATGGATAATATAGAACATTCTAAACTGATGAACAAAAAGATAGATACAGAGACAGTAAAACATCAAAGAGACTGTCAAATTACAGTGGGAAGGTTAGGAAGAGGTGGGGTAGATAAGTGATCAACCAAAGGACTTATATGCATGCATATAAGCATAACCAATGGAGACAAGACACTGGGGGGTTAGGGCATGCATGGGAGTGAGGTGGGCAATGAAAAGATATGTGCACATGTAATACATTAATTTTATATATATATATAACTGGTGTCTGTCTGAATAGACATTTCTTCAAAGAAGATGTACAGTGTGGCTGGCGTGGCTCAATGGTTGACCTATGAATCAGGAGATCATGGTTGGATTCCCACATGCCTGGGTTGTGGGCTTGATCCCCAGTAGGAAGCATGCAGGAGGCAGCCGATCAATGATTCTTTCTCATCGTTTATGTTTCTACCTCTCTTCTTCTCTGAAAATTAATTGTAAAACATTTTTTAAAAAGTGGTTGCTAGAGGCTAGGGGAAGGGAACAATTATACATATAAACTAGAAGCCCGGTTCATGAAATTCGTGCACAGGTAGGGTTTCTAGGCCTGGCCGCCAACCAGGGCCGATCAGGGCCTTCTGGCTGCCAGCCAAGGCCTTCCTTCATTCTGCACCACCCCCTGGTGGTCAGCATACATCATAGCGGGTGATCGAACTCTGTCTCCTGGTTGAACTCCAGAGGGGACACTTTGCATATTAGCTTTTTATATAGATAACTATTGATACCCAGTCAGTGTGTTTTAGTGGTTGAGTCTTGACCTAGGAACCAGGAGGTCATGGTTTGATTCCTGGTTGGGGGCACATGCTTGGGTTTCAGGCTTGATCCCCAGTGTGGGGCATGTGGGAGGCAGCCAATCAGTGATTCTCTCTCATCATTGATGTTTTATCTTTCTCTTTCTGCTCTGAAATCAATAAAAAATATTTTTTTAAAAATTAAAACTATGCCGAGACTGGTTTGGCTCAGTGGACAGAGCGTCAGCCTGCGGACTGAAAGGTTTCGGGTTCAATTCCAGTTGGGAACATGTACCTTGCTTGCGGGCACATCTCCCCTGTGGGGTGTGCAGGAGGTGGCTGATCGATGTCTCTCTCTCATCTATGTTTCTGAATTTCTATCCCTCTCCCTTCCTCTCTGTAAAAAATCAATAAAATATATTTTTAAAAAAACTACTATTGAATTGTACACTTAAGAGGTAGATTTTATGGTATGTGAATTATATCTTAAAAAACAAAAAGGTCCATAGAGCTTTTCAGTGAAATGTAAATCAGAGGAATGGCAAACTGACACTTTCTTTAGCAAATAAGTCTCCTTACTAAGTGACTAAAATATATATATATATATAATTGAGTTTTTAGAGAGGCAGAGGGAGATAGAAGCATTGATGAAATTTGGATCAGCTGCCTCCTGCACATCTCCTACTGGGGATCAAGCCTACAACCTGAGCATGTGTCCTGACCAAGAATTAGAGAGTGACCTCTTATATGGGACAACAGTCCACTGAGATACCTGGTTGGGCTAAGGGACTCTTTCTGTAACAAATTCTAGTATCTAAAACAAGCACTTGTTAAGTCCTCAGTGAATGATTACCATAGGCATTAAAAAAAAAAGTAGGGAAAAAGAGGCATGAGAAATTAAGGTTTGAAAGATATTTAAAAATTACACTAAGTGGCCAAATTATTATGGCCCCCCCATTAATATTTTGTTGGGCCACCTTTTGCCTTCAATACTGCAGCGATTCTTCTTGGCATTGACTCCACGAGATGTTGAAAGGTGATGCGAGGAATCTGACACCATGCCTGATGAATAGCACTGTCTAGTTCTGTGAGTTTTGATGGTTGTGGAAATCAGCTGCCCGAGAGCTTTTAACTTCATCCCACAAATGCTCAATTGGATTGATATCTGGTGATTGTGGGGGCCACCTAAACAAGGTAAAGTCTCCTTCATATTCTTGAAACCACTCCTAGACAATATAAGCACCGTGGCATGGCGCATTGTCTTAGAAGCCATCTCCATTGGGATATACCATCAACATGATAGGATGAACTTTATCAGCAACGATATTTAGGTATGTTGCGCTATTCAGACATTGTTCCACACGAATTAAAAGGCCCAAATCATCCAAGAAAACATGCCCCAAACCGTAACAGTCCCCACAAGCTTAAAGAGTCGTACTCATGCATGTGGGGTGCATGCTTTCATGCTGTTTCCTCGAAATTCTCACTCTGCCATCTGCATGATGCAACTAGAAACGTGATTCATTGGACCACATGACTTTTTTCCAATGCTCAACTGTCCAATCCTTGTGTTCCTGTGCAAATTGGAGGTATTTATCTTGGTAACTGCAGACAGCAAAGGTGTTTGAACAGGCCTTCGGCTTCCATCTCCCATACGATGCAAATTAGTGTACCGCTAATTTGCCTACAAATGTCAGGTGATCATAATAATCTGGCCACTCAGTGTATGTCATGATTTGAGAAAGGCTATGTGGGAACCTCTTTCCACGTCCCGCGTGGTTCAGGGTTCCCGGGTCAGGGTTCGGGTTCTGAAGGAGGCCGCACGCAAACGAAATGAGAGACTAGAAAGCACAAATTTGGCGATATTGGGGGGCCAGGCGGGAGCCTTCCTCTAGTGGAAAGGACTGCCCCTTGCTCTGGCCTTTTTCTCCCTTTTATTAAGGCTTTGGGACACACCCCTAGCCTTTAGGCAGGAAATAACAAAAACAGAAATTAACAAGAAACAAACATAGAGGTTGCTTCAACCAATAATGTTTCAACAAAACAGTGAGTAATTAGCTCTGACCTTTCAGAGCAATTAAGGTTGACCAGCCTTCTGGCTTCCTGTTTACATCCATTTAGTGAGAACAATATTTGGTTTCCGACAAGGCTACTCATTTAAACAATATATAAAAGCAAGAGAAGTTGTATCATTGAAAAAACCTAACAACTGATTTTCTCTATTTTACTTTTTTTATTTTTTATTAATTTTTATTAATTTTTTATACATATCTCCCCATTGTCCCTCCCAGGCATACCCCGACCCCCCAGTGTCTGTGATCATTGGTTATGCTTATATGCATGCATACAAGTCCTTTGATTGATCACTTATCTACCTCACCTAACTTTAATCTTTCTGCTGTAATTTCACAGTCTGTTTGATGCTTTATGATTTTTGTCCTCCTTAGAATTATCAGTCTACTCCCTTTCTGTGCTCCTGATTCTATTATATTCACCAGTTTATTCTGTTGATCAAATTTTTAATTCACTTAATTTTTTAGATTCACTTGTTGATAGATATGTATTTGTTGTTCATAATTTTTTGTCTTTTACCTTTTTCTTCTTCCTCTTCTAAAAGAGTACCTTTCAGCATTTCATATAATACTGGTTTGGAGTTGATGAACTCCTTTAGCTTTTTCTTATCTGTGAAGCTCTTTATCTGCCCTTCAATTCTGAATGATAGCTTTGCTGGATAGATTATTCTTGGTTGTAGGTTCTTGCTGTTCATCACGTTGAATATTTCTTGCCACTCCCGTCTGGCCTGCATAGTTTCTGTTGAGAAATCAGCTGACAATTGTATGGGTGCTCCCTTGTAGGTAATGAACTGTTTTTCTCTTGCTGCTTTTAATATTCTCTCTTTGTCTTTTGCTCTTGGTATTTTAATTATGATGTGTCTTGGTGTGGTCCTCTTTGGATTCCTTTTATTTGGGGTTCTATGTGCTTCCTGGACTTGTAAGTCTATTTCTTTTACCAGATGTGGGAAGTTTTCAGTCATTATTTCTTTAAATAGGTTTTCAGTATCTTGCTCTCTCTCTTCTTCTGGCACCCCCACAATTCTGATGTTGGTATGCTTGAAGCTGTCCCAGAGGCTCTTTACATTATCTTCACATTTTTGGATTATTTTCTCTTCTTGCTTTTCCAGTTGAATGTTTTCTGCTTCTTTATATTTCAAATTTTTGACTTGATCCTTGCCTTTCTCTAGTCTGCTGTTAGGACTCTGTATAATAGTTTTTATTTCAGTCAGTGTATGTTTAATTTCTAGTTGGTCTTTTTTTATCTTTAGTTGGACCTTTTCCATCTCCTCTTGGGTCTCACTAAATTTATCTATCTTTTCTAGCATATTATTGAAAAACCTTATAAGCGTGGTTTTGAACTCCATATCCAGTCATTTTTTTCCCTCTATTTCTTTTGTTTGTAATCCCTTCCCTTGTCTCAGCATTTTCACTATGCCGGGGGGGGAAAACTTCTGTGTTGAATTCAGCTTTATGATACCAGACACAAAGCCGAAGAAGCCTCTGTTGAGCTTGGGATGGGTGGAGTCTCAGGGCTTAAGGGACCGCCTTGCCTTCCAGTCGGCCCCGCCCTCCACAGCCCCTGAGTCTCACGTGACTGGATAATGGCTGGAGCAGTCCTTGTATGCGCACCCGCAGTGCCTCTAACCGCTGCCTTTCCAGCTCCCCTGCACACCAGGACCACACGAGTCTAGGTCTCCAGGGTTTCGTCCGAAACAGGGGCTTAGTGGACTCAGAAGTGACACAGTTGGGTCTGTCTCCCGCCCACTCGAGAAAGCCAGCGGCACAATCAGCAATCTGTCCTGCGCGCAGTGCCATGTGCGCCACCAGGCCTTTGATCTTCTGCGACTCCCCTAAATTTCCGTGCACTTCTCCCTTTTCACAGTCCAAACTCCCCCTGTACGAGTTTCGGCTGGATCTGGGGTTTAGTGTCGTACGATAAGGTGTTCAATGCCTTTGAGAGTCTCCGTCTCCCTCCCGCCAGAGAAAGCCAGCCAGGTACTCCGGCACCCGCTCTCTCCTCGTGTGCGTCTCCGTACCTCAGCTTTTTGCAGCTCCTCTGGGTCTCTGTGAGCCCCTCTCTTTCCCTCTAGTTGTAGAACTTCCACTCAGCCAGCTTTCCTGTGGTTCTGGATGATGTCCGTTCTTTTAGTTGTAGTTTTGAAATTGTTGTGCGAGGCAGCAGTGTAGGTGTTTACCTATGCCGCCATCTTGGATTCCCTCTGATTTTCTCTATTTTAGGTTGGGCAAATTTACCTTAAAAAGCACTGGGTTATCTTCCCTCATTATATCACCCACAGCCTAAGGATCTCTGCCTCAGACTCTCACCCCAGAGAAGAAATCTTGTAGACAGGTTCTCCCTCTCTCTCTTCCTTAGACACTTTCTCCTATGAGACCAGGCTCATTCCTATTTCTTGTTTAAGAAGGAGCTTATCAGGATTGACAGAAAAGTAACCAATTTTTCCATGCCATTGCCGTTCCTAAAATCACTGATATTGCTACAAAAGCAACTTACTTTCCATGCCATTGCCTTTTCTAAAATCACTGATACTGCTACAGGAAAAGAGACCAGCTAAAGTTGGAAATCTGATTCCTGTAAGAAATGGAACCAGCAGGTTCAGGATAAAGGGACCCATTACTCAACATCTTTTGAGCATCTATTACGTAGCAGGCACTGTGAGCTCTTACAAAGGCAAAACCCATGCCCTCAAGGAGCTTGCAGTCTAGTGGGGAAATGAGGATGTAATTATTCTAGTTATAAAACCATTAAGTGCTAGAGATAGGAACAATTTGTCCAGAGTGTGATTCAAAGATATCAAGAGATTTCTCAACTGTGGTACTTATGATTCTGACAGAATAGATGTGTTGGGCACAGCAGGCTTGAACACATGAGCAATACATGAAGAGTAAAATTCATGGATGTGGCAGGAAAATTCAATCAGGATCAAGCTGGAAAAGGCCTTAGGTCTACACTTTATACTCATAAGGGCCTTTCTGCCAACATGAATAGTTTGGAGCCAAAGACATCTGCCAAAAGCCCACTGCAGTGAAGATGAAGGGTTGCTCAAGCAATTAAAGAATGGAGAGAATGGATAGGATATTGGGTTGACTAAACATGCAAAACTAGCTGAAACCAGGTTGGCTCAGTGGATAGAGCGTTGGCCTGCAGACTGAAAGGTCCCAGGTTCAATTCCAGTCAAGGGCATGGTACCTTGGTTGTGGGTACATCCCCAGTAGGGGATGTGCAGGAGGCAGCTGGTAGATGTTTCTCTATTCTATCCCTTCTCCCTTCCTCTCTGTAAAAAAAATAAACATACAAAACTGTAAACAAGAGTCCAAAGCATGAATTAATCCTCCAAAATACAAGATTTATAAGGATTTTGATGGCTATTTAGTGCCTCCTGATGGAAAGATGAGACCTCAGCATTAACAGCATCAAGCCACTTTGGTGTTTCTTCTAGTAAATAGTACAGCTTCTTGCTAATCAGCTTCTGCAGAAATCTGCACTCAGATTACAAGGCACTTAGTTGAATCTAGTTAAAAACAGACCCTCCAATGCTACCAATTCACATATAGTACAATAAATGATCAAATGCTAAATTAAGTGGTCAACTAGCCATCTGAGAACTCATAACACCATGCCATTTACGAGGTAAAGATTTGTATAGAATAGAGCCACTTTTTGAAGATTAAGAATCCAGATCTGAAGCAATCATGGACAAAGTATCCTGGTGTCATGAGCAAATGGCACATACAGAAGTTTAACTATTTGAAGCCCTCTAAGTAAGATTCTATGAAAGTTTGAATGGGGGTGATACCAGTACCCAAGGATTTTAAAACTAATCTGACATTAGAATATAAAATGGAGAAATTAACATAACCAAGTAACTGAACTACTAAATTTAAGGATACTAAAACAAAAGCTGGTTTTGATTCTCAAGGGAAGGACCCAAAATAAATTAGCCAATGTTATGTGTGGTCACTGCATGGCTAAGGTAATAGAAGCCTCACAACTTTCTGTGTTTTTTCTCACCTTGGGGTAGACAGGATAGGCTACCCAGACCACAATCTTAAGATTTTAGCGGTGCTGGTGAGAATAATTCATTTGCACAAAGTTTTATCAGGTACACACACAAAAGTGCTATTAGATCACTCTAGCCATTCTTTTACTTCCCCCAGATCATTAATTTCTCCTCAAATACTAATCAGGGCTACATGCTATCCAGAAAACCCATCATCCTCAACTAAAGACATAATGTTGCTGCTAGTTGTTCACTTTAACTCCTATCCTTTAATTTGTAATTAAGAACTTCCCTTCCACACTATCATTTCCACAAAGGAGAATTAACAAGTCTTCTGGCATCTAAGACAGACTAGGAAGATAAAATAATCCTTACACTCAAAAGGCCAAACAATTTTTATTTTCAAAAACAACTTTATTCATGACACATTTTAAAAAAACTCCCACCCCTTGGAAATGAGCTAGAAAAATAAACAAAATCCACCTCCCACCTCCCTGTGCCCACTTCCTCCCATTCCCTCCAAATAAAAGGGGAAAAAAAAAAAAAAAGCAAAGGAAAAAAAAACAAAACTGAAAAACAAAAAAAGTCACCAAACCCCCCAAAACAAGGTAGTGCATTTCCCCAGGGGGAAGGGGAATTTACACTGGAGCCGCTGGGAGCGGAACGTAGATCTTCCGGCTACAGAAACCTGCAAAGAAAGACACTCAAAACAGAAAAAGAAACACAAAAGGAAACAAAATAGATCACCAGGCATCTGAAGGAACAGCGAGCCAGAAAAGAGGGGTGGGGTGGGTGGATGACCTGGCAGGACAGGAGCAGGCAGGAGGGTACTGTGAAAGTGAGGAAGATGGAGGGAAGGTAACAAGCAGAACAGTTTGGTGTCCTTCCAGAGCCCTGGGTTTAAAAAAAAAAATCCCTCCTACCATCCATGCCCACCTACCCTTGAGCAGCCCCCAAAGGGGTGAAGTGGGACAGGGAAACAGTGGGAGCAGCTTGCACAGTTGAGTCGAGTCCATGGCGAATCCCCAGAGTGAATAAGCAGCCCCCTGCCCCACACCCTGGGCCTTCCCCTACTCCCCAAAGCAGGTCCCTCCTCAGCAGTTAGTTATGGGATTCTCCCCCCTTCCACAGTATATCTTTTTTTTTTTAAATATTTTTTTTCCATCAAGGTCATCTTCTGTTTTCTTTTTTTTTTTTTTAATTCTTTTTTTTTTCCTTCTTTCCTCTTTTTTCCTCTCTCTCCTCCTAATACACACTTTTTTTAGTAAGGGGAATACCATGAAGTCGCTCTAGCCCGGCCCCTGGAAGAAAGAAGGAGAGTTAGGTGTTAACACAATCACTAGACAGTTCAGTGCAAGCCCCACCCCATGGGCCCTCGCCCCAGTTACTGTGAAGGGAAGGGGGGCAAAGAAAATTTCCAAGTATACTATAAAACTGACCCCCACAACCTCAGAAATAGTGACACAGCTGGCAAATGAGAGGGGGAATTAACAAAATACTTCTCCAAACAGTGGCAATAGAGAAGTGCATCTGAGACAAAGGAGCAAGGAAAAAACTCATTGTATGTAGTTTTCCGGATTCTCCACAGGTCTACACTCTAGGCCCTTACCAACAGAACCTAACTCCTGGGAGCAGATAGGTAAATATTATGAAAAGCCCAGGTCTATATACCTAACTTACCTATTTAAGTGAAAAGAGAAGTAAAGCAAAGCAACATGGGCACCGCAAAAGACTGGTTCAGTTAGAGTAAATATCTCAATATCCTCCCACATGGTTGCTGAAGAGGATCAATTAACCTCTGGTATTCTTCCAAGAAACCTTCAAACGTCAACCCCTCCCTAACTGGGAAAAGTAAAAATGTCCAAGCAGTATTTTCACTGCTCTGAGGCCCTGTTCTTCCAGACCTTCTGTGTAAACCCACTCTGCCACCAACTCTCAAGGAAAATGACGCTGGGGGAAGAAGCCTCTCTCAGAACAGAGTGGAGAAATCCAGCCCCTATGACCAATTTCTGCTCCAGAAAAAGATGATGAGACTGGCCGCCTGGCCTGGCCTGCAACTACCTTCCTCACCCTGCACAGGCAGGAGACCAAGTCCCTGGAGACCAAGGGGAGGGTTAGGGAAGGTTCCTCAGATCAGGAGAGAAGTAAGCATAAAGGTTCATGGGAAGTGGGGGAGAGGAGCAGCCCATCTATCCTGACCTGTAGACACGACCCCGGGGCCTGCTGTTAAAACCACTGTAGAATCGAGCTCGGGAACTGTTGTAGTTGGTGGTCCGGGCACGGTATCGGGCTCGTGGGAAACCCCGGTCTGTTGTGCTGATGCCTGGTCTGTTGGTTCGTTTTGGGATTACCTGAGTGAAGGATGTACAATGTAGAGCTTTAGTCAACCTGGAGAGTTTACATAGAACCAAAATAGCAGTGAGCATAGGGCTTACCTTGATTTGTCTTCCTCTAAATAGGGATTCATCTAAGGCCAGGGAAGTCCTCACTGACTCTTTGTCTGAGAACTCTATATATGCAAACCTGCAAAAAAGCGAGACTTTAGCTATCTGAGAATGCAAATAGTAACTCATAGGTAAAATGCAACTTGCAGGCAAGCTTTATTTGGGTACAATGTGTTCACCCTTTAAATTATTGATCAAAAAAATAGCCATACCAGCTGGCTGGCCAAATTTTTTTAATGAAAATTTTTAATCAAAATGTCCAGCTACTCTAAGAAAATTGTAAAACAGGGCACATCGGGCCTGAATTTCCATATGACAGAACCCAGTAAGGCCAAGCAGAAGCTGCTCCTCCTCTTCTAGTTCATGATCCCATTCATACCTAGCCTTCATCTTTATTTTGTCTGGCCCTCAAAGCATTTATGTGCAACCTCTGAAATGCAGAGACGGGCAAAAGTAGTTTTACAATTGTGAGTAAACAAGTTTATTATATATTCTCCCATATCCGCCACTGTGAACCTACTTTTGCCCACCTTTGTACATCAACCTTATTGCCTTAAGCCCTCGTTGGTTTGGCTCAGTGGAAAGAGCGTCAGCCTTCGAACTGAAGGGTCCGGGGTTCAAGTCTGGTCAAGAGCACGTGACCTGCTGCAGCCTTTACCCCCAGTAGGGGGATGCAGGAGGCAGCCTATCAATGATTCTCATTATTGATGGTTCTATCCCTCTCTCTCCCTACCTATCTGAAATCAATAAAAATGTATTTAAAAAAATAGCAAGTTAATTTAATCTTCAATATAAAATAATCTACTTGTTTTTATCTATTTATTTAAATCCTCACCTGAAGGTATTTTTCCATTGGTTTTTAGAGAGTGGAAGAGAGGGAAAGAGAGAAATATCGATGTGAGATAAACATTGACTGGTTACCTCCTACAAGCACCCGGACCAGGGTAGAGCCTAAAACCGAAGTATGTGCTCTTGACCAGAATTAAACCTAGGACCCTTCAGTCTGCAGGCCAACACTCTATCCACTGGGCCAAATCAGCTAAGGCTAAAATAACCTATTTTTAAATTGTGACTAAAATGACCCCAACATACTTCCACACTTACCCCTTGGGATGCCCACTAAATTTGTCACAGAGTATGGTAACACGGTTGACTGAACCACAGCCATGAAAGTGTGCTTCCAGCTCTTCTGCTGTTGCACCATAGTCCACCTGTGGGGATATATAAGTGTGCGTGTGTGTGTGTATGTGTGTGTGTGTGTATATATATATATATATATATATATATATATATATATATATATATTACATTTCAAAAATACTGGATAAATTCCCATCTCAATAGATACACTGCTTAGCCTTTGATGTATATGTTATCCATACAAAGGAAGGTACATCAAATCTGTTTCTCTAAGGAACTAATCTCTTTTCTCTCCAACCCCAGAGGTCCTGTTGATTGCTGTTACTTTTTACCAACTCTCAATACTCCCTCAAGCCTCCAAATCCACCACCTATCCTAAGGATATTTCTTTCAAGGCTTCTATTAAGTAACTCCCCAAAATAAAACCTCCCGGTAGCCCCAGTACATACATTGCCAACATAGATGGAACGGGCATCAGCCTCCATTTTCTCCTCAATAGACATGATCACTGGGCCAGCTTTGGAGGGGGAAAAAAAAAAAATTCTTGTTTTTTACTTGACCAATATATGCACCACTATCATCCCTAGTGAACACTAACATTTTGCTCTGTTCTTTGCTATACCCATGGCCTAACATAGTGCCTAGCACACAGTAGGTTCTCACTAAATATTAGCCAAGTGAAGAAATAGGATAACACAATTCTTAAAAAAAAAAAAAAAAGAGCAAAGAGTACAGGAATCCCTCCATTCCCAAATGCAGTCCCTAATGAATAGGTTTGGCTGAAATTATCTGAGTAAAGGGGAGAGGTTTATCTCAGGACTACTTATTAAGGAAGAACCATTCAGCTTGAAGGTCAAATGCCAGCTGGTAAACTCCACCACGGGCAGAGGTAGACTAAGAACAAAGAGAATTGTATTTGTACCAGGGACAAAGGGAGAGGCTCCCACTACCCTCGCCAACACGGCTTGTTTCACAAAGGTCAAAGGCACACACACAATGGACTGTGACCGCGGCACCTGGTCAGTAGCTGCTGCCTCGCAGCTCCAAGGCCCAGGCCGCCGTCTAAGCCGCAGAGCCCTTCCACCCGGGACCCGCTCCGCGTGCAAGCAAGCGCCGCACTCACCGTTGCCCGGAGGGGGACTCATATTCATCTGCTTCTCTACCTCGTTCTGTAGCTCTTTCAGCTTCTCGGCTTCCTCCTCCATCTCCCTGACTCGGGCTTTAATCGCTTCCAGCTCCTGCAGCGAGTGGGGGGAGGTATGGCGAAGCGCTGAAGAGGAGCCGCCGCGGGGCTCTGCCGGCCCTCGCACCGCACGCGGCCCCGGCCGTGCTCGGCCATTTCCCCTCACCCCACGCGAGGGTCACCACGACAAGAAAGGCTGGCACCCTTCTGGACAACATCACGAGGCGCCCACGACGCCCGAAGCCAGCCGGCCGGGCCTCTCCCGGCGGCCGAGGACTCGGGCCCGGCCCCAGCCACGTTATTCCCCGCCCACCCGCACCCCCCGCCCGGGCCCTGGGCCTCCCGTGACACGGCCGGTCCGCGGCCAGCTCGCTCGCCTCCTTCCCTCACCGGGTCTTCAATGGCGCCGTCCCCCGGGTCCCCCTCGACCAGTCCCGGCTCCTCCTCCTCCTCCTGGCTGCCGGGGACTCCCGAGCCAGGCCCAGGGCCCGGGGCGCCCGGTGGGGCACGGGGCCGGGGCGGCTCCTCTTCAGGCTCGGGCTCTGGCTCGGGCTCCAGCAGCAGCTCCTCAGGCTCCAGTTCCTCAGACTCCAGGCCGTTCCCGTAGTCCCCTGCGCCCCCCGGGGCCCCCTCCCCGGCCTCCCCACCGGCCCCGGGCACAAGATGGCGCCGCCGCCCCGGCCCGGAGCCCCGACCGCCCGCAGCCCCCGCTGCCGCTGCCGCCGCCGCCGCCGCCGCCATCGCCGCTCAGACTGGGGCCCGCCGCCCAGCGATTGGAGAGCTGTGCGGGCCACGCCGACGACTCATTAGTCAAGCAGCCTGCCCGTCACTACGAGCTAAGACTCCATTGGGTAATATTACTTGGCAATCAAATAAGACCCCACCTCCGAGGCGGGGGATTGCTCCAAATTCTCAAGTTCTGGTAGGTAAAACCGGTCAGTCAATCAACACGCGTCCCACCTCCTCTCAAGTCCTTAGGTAACAATACCGCCACGCTGTGACGACTTTCCTGCTTCTTCCGTTTATGGGCGGGTGCACGAGGTACATGACGCTCCGTGATTGGTCGCTGGGTAGCCAAGTGGAAAGGACCAATCTTCCGATTGCCTCGACTCGGTGGCCCAGTCTCGGAAGTCGATTGGCTCGCGAAGGGCTGACATCCGTTTTGATAGATGAACCTTGCCCCCAGATGGCACGCTGGGCTTACCGCAAAGGGAAAACCCAGGTCACATGACTTGTCTTAAAGTGGCCACCATTTGACACTACTGGTTGCCAACTGTTGGTAGGTATGAGCCGGACACGTTGCGGCGGTTTCTGGAAACTGGTCTCCTGACCAGAAAAGCACCCGGAGATGGGATATTGCTTGAAATGGAGGGTTCTGAATGGAGGTCCCCATAAAGGAGCTTGCTTTTCCCATTCAAGTTATTGGTACTACCATCCACCAGCTCTGCCAAACCAGCAAGCGGGGAGGAATCCTTGTTCTAGAGCTACCAGTCCCACATACTCTCCATTCTGTCTAACTCAGGATGCATTTTCCAAGGCCTCTGCGCATGTCCCAGTTCCGCCTGCTCCTTATCTGGCTTGGGCTTCTTGCTCTCTCCGGAACGGGTCTCTGGGTTTCCAGGGTCGCCCCTCTCCAATCAGCGCCACTCCCAGGCTGAGTTTGCTCCCCGCTTTGCTGTCCAGGTAGTCTCAAAACTACTCACCGTAGCTTACAGATCTCAGGACTAGACAATTACACAAAGGTTATTTCCACACCACCGTTCCAGTGCGTGTACCTGCACCCATCGGTGCCTCTCTACATGCAGCTCCTCTTCAATAAGACCATTGCAAACCTCTTCTGAGAGGCCTTCCACTAGCCTCCCCTCCTCTCCCATGGGTGGGGGGAGGGGGAGGAAAGGGAGATACTTCACTGTGGCCTTAATTATTTTGTGTTGCATTTCCTAACTAGGTCCTGAGAGCTCGGAGATAAGAGGCTGGGTCCTAGTTATATTTGCATCTCCACTGTGGGGCAATATACCTAGACATAATTAAGTGTCCAATAATGTTTGCTGACAAAGGATGCATTGACTGGGGGTCTGGGTACCACCCTTCGAAGATCTTCAGTGCTTTTCCAGCCCCCACACCCTCCTACAGATCCCAAAGGAATTTCTCCAGTTAGGATCCCACCACATTGTTGCACTATTAGATACCAGTGAGACCTAGTCCTGGAAGGCACGGTTGCCTTAATTCAGTAGTGATCCTATGCATTTGTTAAAAATGAAAGAACGGAGGTATTAAGTCAGCAAGATGGATGTTTGTAGCCAGAGCAAGCTAAGGTTTGAAAGCCAGTTTAACAGGAGCCCAAACAAATAGCTAAACAACCCCAATAGGAGCAGGAGGATTTGGACTAGAGGGCATCCCTATTTGCAAAAACAAAAGTCAAAAGCTTCTCAGTATATCCCCCTTTTTTCCCCCCTCACTCACTTTTTCTCACAGATCCTTACCTCAGAAACAGGGGAACTTGGAGCAGAGTCACAGTTACAGTTGTTTAAAAATTTCACTGAAAATTTCTTCATCAGCTTCAGTGGTTTGGGAGAACTAAGTTCAGCACGGAAGACAAGCTCTAAAATGTGAGTTCACTCGAAGAAAAACCTTTTATACTGTACTTAATCCAGTTAAGATTTGGGTGGTTTTTTGGGACCTAGTTTAATCTAATCAACCGATTAAGAGAAATGGGATTAAAAAAAATGCCTTTATTCCTAATTTTGTTGAGCACTTGATTTTATAACAGGCATGATGCTAGCCTCTTTTACTATATTATCTCATTGCAGTCTCATGACCACCCTAGGAAGTATTTCCAAAACCATAATCTTTTTTATAGATGAGGAAAAAGTAAAGTAACTTGCCCAAGTCATGAAACTAATTAGAAGTGAGCAGGGAATTAAAAGTCAGTTTTCAAAATTCAGATCTATCAAAATTACTGTAAGGTTTGTTTTAAAACACGAAGATTACATTATGTATGATGCTGAAACTGGAAAAAAAAACTAAGTTCCAACAATAGACAAGTGTTTAGGCAAACTATAATACATCCAAAGATTATTGTGTATCTATTAAAAGGTCTACACAGCCCTAGCCGATTTGGCTCAGTGGACAGAGTGTGGGCCCTCAGCTTGATGAGTCCCAGGTTCGATTCCAGTCAAGGGCATGTACCTTGGTTGTAAGTTCCCCAGCCCTGGTCGAGGTGGGTACAAAAGGCAACTAATCAATGTCTCTCTCCCATTGATGTTTCTCTCTGTTTCTCCCTCTACGTCCAATTCTCTAAAAATCAATAGAAAAATGTCCTTAGGGAAGATTAACTAAAAAAATAAAAATAAAAGGTTTACATATACCGTGTGATAACATACAAAAATTTTTGTTAGTCCAAAAAAGTAGAATGCAAAATTGTATGTAAAGAATGAGTAAAACTATGTATATCTTATTTTAAAAAACAAATAATTAGGTATTGGAGTAAAAAGGAACAAGAACCAGGATAGTCTTATCTTTGGCTATATGTACCAAAAGCTTTTAAAACGTTGAAATTCTTAACCCCAGTAATAGTGTTTCTTATCATCTATTCTAAAGAAATAATTCAGCCCGGTGGGTGTGAAATAGGAGGGCATGGTTTGATTCTTGGTCAGGGCACATACCCAGGCTAGATCCCCAGGAGGGGACATGTAGGGGACAAGGGATCAGTGATTTTCTCATCATTGATGTTTCTATCTCTTTCTCCCTCTGCCTTCCTCTCTCTCTAAAATCAATAAAAACATATTTTATTAACAAAGAAATAATCTAAAAACTGGAAAAACATTTGAGAATTAAAATATCCATCAAGCCAAAACCGGTTTGGCTCAGTGGATAGAGCGTCGGCCTGCAGACTGGAAGGTCCCAGGTTCGATTCCAGTCAAGGGCATGTATCCTGGTTGTGGGCACGTCCCCAGTAGGGGGCGTGCAGGAGGCGGCTGATTGATGTCTCTCATCGATGTTTCCAACTCTCTATCCCTCTCTCTTCCTCTCTGTAAGAAATCAATAAAAAATATTTTTTAAAAATCCATCAAAATGAAAAAATGTAAACAACTTTAACGTGCAAGTGGGCATTTTTAGGAAAATTATTGTACAAAAATAGATGTAATTTTTATAGTCATTATGCCTTCAAAATATTTTAATAATAAATAAAAGTGCTTGCTATATAATAATCAGAATTGTAGTATACATTATATATAAGTATGATCATAAAATATAAGCACAGATAAAAGATGGGAAAACAATTTGCCAAAACGTTAATAGTGGTTCTTTCTGGGTAGTATGATAATGATTGATCTTCTTTTATTTTTTAAAAATTTTTTTAGTGTTACATGTATACATATCTTCCCATTGCCCCATGATTGATCTTCTTTATAATTTTCTATGTTCTACAATTTCCCCACAATATCATATTTTTATTTAAAATTTATAAAAATGCCAACTTTCAAACTTACTCTAATAAGCATGATTACTTTTTCAAATACATTAAAAAAGATATTTGCATGGTGACTTGTAAAGATATTTCCCTGTTAGAAGGCATGGATTCCATCTTACTGATATTTACCCATTGCCTATCTCTGTGTGCTCAATAAGTGGTAGCTAAGTGAATCATCTTCTGTAAAATATGATTTAATTTCTTGCCTATTACTGATGTATAAAGAATATCAAAGAGATGACTTTGAGAATGATTTTTTTTTAATTAGTGTGTAATGATATGAGATCCACCCATTATGCATATAATTTTCCTTCAGTAATAACCTATCAATAGGAAGCTGTAGAATTTTGGGAAAACTGAAACTCAGTGATGTGCCCAAGAAGAAGGAAAAATGTGTTAATAGAAGTGAATGCGAAAAGAAGAATTAAATCAGTAAAATGAGTTTTGTCCAAAAGGGAAAAGTTTTCTCACTAAACATACTTAGTTTCATTCCCATTTTTGACTCTTGCTTTGAAATATTTTTGCTTAATTTTACTTATTGATTGACTTTAGAGAAAGAAATATTTGTTATTCCATTTATATATGCATTCATTGGTTGATTCTTGTATGTGCCCTGATGGGGGATTAAACCCGCAACCTTGGAGTATTGGGATGATGCTCTAACCCAGTGGTCGGCAAACTGCGGCTCTCAACTTTTTGGCCCCTTGAGTGTGGCTCTTCCACAAAATACCACATGCAATTTCAATTGTTGTACGGTTAATATTTGGCTCTGTTGACTAATGAGTTTGTTGACCACTGCTCTAACCAAATGAGCTACCTAGCCAGAACTCTGCTTTTTACCAGTTACAATGATTCTCTATAATCTACAACTACTAGTAATCATACATAGGTACTGAGCCCATGAAACAATGAGTAGTCTAAAATAAGATGTGCTGGAAATGTCAAATATACACTCAATTTCAACGACTTAGTATGAAAAAGAGACTATAACTTAACTGTTTAATATTAATTTTAGGTTGAAATTGCAAGTTTTTATATACTGGGTTAAATAAAATATTACTAAAATTAGTTTTATCTATTTTTTTGTTTGAATCCTGAGGACATACTTAATGATTTGAGAGAGAGGTGGAGGAAAAGAGAGAAACATTGATTTGAGAAAGTAACATCGATCTGTTGCTTTCCTGAATGCACTCCAATTGGGAATCGAACCCACAACCTAGGTATGTGCCATGACCAGGAATTGAACTCACAACCTTTCAGTGCACAGGACAGTGCTCTAACCAATTGAGTCACTCTGGCTCATTTTTAGTGAGGCTACTAGAAAATGTAAAACTATATCTGTGGCTTGTATTATATTTATATTGGACAGTGTTACTATAGAACCTTAGAGCTTGGTCATTTTACTCTATTTTGAAGCAGACTCCAATTTATTTCCTTTGTTTAAGATATTATTTTTTGTTATTAATCCTCACTGGAGGATATTTTTCCACTGAATTTTAGAAAGAGTGGGAGGGAGGGAGACAGAGAAAAACATCAATGTGAGAAAGACACATTGATTGGTTGCCTCCTGGACAGGGCCAGGGATTGAGCCTGTAACTGAGGTACATGCCTTTGACTGGAATCCGGGATCTTTTAGTCTGCAGGTGGATGCTCTATCCACTGAGACAAACCAGCTAGGGCTCTTAAAAAAAAAAAAAAAAAATATATAATATAAATATATATATAAATATATATATTTGCATTGATTTCAGAGAGGAAGGGAGAGGGAGAGAGAAACATTAGTGATTAGAGATAATCATTGGTCAGCGGCCTCCTGCACACCCCCTACTGGGGATAGAGTCCAAAACCTGAGCATGTGCCCTGACCTGGATACAAAACATGGTCTCCTGGTTCACAGGTCGACGTTCAACCACTGAGCAACACCTTTGGGGCCAGACTCCAATTCTTTCTAGTCAAAGTCTGGCCCTACCTACTTTAATCCCTAGGTCTGCCCTTGTATATAAATGGGGTGGCCATTTAAATGAGAAGAAACCTCTGTTTGGCTATTTAATTTCCATTCTGTTTGGTTAACTTTTTAAAAATTGTGTATTTAAAAATCTTATTTTAGTATACTGTACCAGAATTATGTATTCCTTCTTAAAATAGCAGAAAATAGCCTGGCCCTGTGTTGCTGTGGTTGAGGATCGAGGCATGCACTAAGCGGTACCAGTCAGGGTACATGTCCGAGTTGCAGACTCGATCCCCAGCAGGGGCATTCAGGAGGCAACCAATATATGTTGATGCATCAATGTTTCTATCTCTCTCTCCCCTTCCTATCCTTTTGGTCTAAAATCAATAAAAATAAATAAACAAAATCAATAAAACATATTTTTAAAATATATTTTTATTGATTTCAGAGAGGGAGAGATAGAAACATCAATGATGAGAATCATTGATTAGCTGCATCCTGCATGACCCCCACTGGAGATTAAGCCCACAACCCAGGCATGTGCCCTAACCAGGAATTGAACGATGACCTCCTGATTCATAGGTTGACGCTCAACCACTGAGCTGCCCAGCTGGGGAATAAAAAACATTTTTTTGAAAAACATCAGAAAATACTGGCCACAAAAAGAATAAAACAAAATCACCCATAAAATCCATCACCCAGAGAGAATCACTACTGAGATTTCAATATATTATCCTTTCTGAAATTTTCAACACAAAAATACAGAGGCATGTGTGCACACATTTATTTGTTTATTTATTTTGGGGAACATACTGTATATAACATTTTTTCCTTTTTTAAAAAAATATATTTTTATTGATTTCAGAGAGGAGAAAAGAAGGGGAGAGAGAGGGAAACATCAATGATGAGAGAATGACCGACTGGTTGCCTCCTGCTTGCCCCCAACTGGGGATGCAGCCCACAATCTGGGCATGTGTCCTAACTGGGAATTGAACCCTGACCTTCTGGTTCTTAGGTGGACACTCAACCACTGAGCCAACGCTAGCCAGGCTGTATATATTATTTTCTAATCTATTTTCTTTTTTATCCAATAAGATACAGAAACATCTTTCCATATCAATAAAATATTTTTCCAATTTCATTTTTAATATATATTTTTATTGATTTCAGAGAAGAAAGGAGTGGGAGAGGGAAATAGAAACATTAATGATTAAAATCATTGATCGGCTGCCTCCTGCACACCACCTACTGGGGATTGGGCCAGGCATTAGCCCTTGACCAGAATCAAACCCAGGACCTTTTAGTCCACAGGCTAGGGCTCCAGTGTCATTTTTAAAAAAATATATATTTTATTGATTTTTTACAGAGAGGAAGGGAGAGGGATAGAATTAGAAACATCGATGAGAGAGAGAGATCGATCAGCCGCCTCCTGCACGTCCCCTATAGGGGATGTGCCCGCAACCAGGATACCTGCCCTTGACCGGAATCGAACCTGGGATCTTTCAGTCTGCAGGCCGACACTCTCTCCACTGAGCCAAACCAGTTTCGGCTCCAGTGTCATTTTTAATGACTTGACTTGTCACCTTAGAAATGAGGCCTTTCGCCAAAACCGGTTTGGCTCAGTGGATAGAGCATCGGCCTGTGGACTGAAAGGTCCCAGGTTCGATTCCATCAAGGGCACTTACCTTGGTTGCAGGCACATCCCCAGTAGCGCACATGCAGGAGGCGGCTGATTGATGTTTCTCCCTCATCGATGTTTCTAACTCTCTATCCCTCTCCCTTCTTCTCTGTAAAAAAATCAATAAAAAAAAGAAGAAATGAGGCCTTTCCTAATAACTCTATTTAAATTTGAAATCTGTACATACGTACACACCTTCCAATCCTGCCCTAATGAATGACTTTTCTTCATAGCATTTTTAAAAAATATTTATTTCAGAGAGGAAGGAAGAGGGAGAGAAACGTCGATGAGAGCGAATCATTGATTGGCTGCCTCTTGCATGCCCCCTACTGGGGATGGAACCCACAACCCCAGCATGTGCCCTTGACTGGAATCGAACCTGGGACCCTTCAGTCCACAGGCCGATGCTCTAGCCATTGAGCCAAACCAGCTAGGTTCTTCATAGAACCTAACATGAAATGTTACATTCATGACTATTGTGAAATTTATTTATCTATTATTTGTTTGTTTCTCTTACTAGAATGTAAGTAACATGATGGCAGAAATCCTTGCTTGTTTGTTCACTTCTCTACTTCAGTGCCTAGAACTATGTTTAATACACAAAAGATGTTTGAATGTTTTGCTACATGAATGACTGAATGAAAAACTATATAACATTTCATTATATTGTTTTCTGGTTGATTTTTAAAATATTGTAATTTATATCTCACCTCTATCTACATTTAAGGCAGCTTTTAAAGTTTTCAAAGGATCTGGTCTTAAGTAAAAACACAGAATATCTAAAATTTTTTTGCTAAAATTGTAACTAAATGTTGCTTAACTTTAACCAAAAATGCCATTTGGAGAAATAACATTCATAGAAAACTGAAAGGTAAACAATCTACCTGTCCACTTAGTCTAAAATTTTTCCCAATATTAAACTGTAGCATCATAGAGCATATTTTGGCCAAATTGTGATGAACCTACTTAAATAAGCTTAGGGCTTACTGAATCCCTTTGACTGGAATCGAACCCGGGACCCTTCAGTCCACAGGCCGATGCTCTATCCACTGAGCCAAACCAGCCAGGGCCATGTTTTGTCTTTTGAGTATTCTAGTAAGATGTTGCTTTTTGGCAAGTATAAGTTAATCAATTATTAAAACAAAAACACTGCAGTGGAGATAAATGCACTAGCTATCATAGCCTGGAGGCTGTTAAGAGCATCTAATTCTCCTTTCCCCTAGTGCCATGTTTACCAAGACACTCTTAAATGTTAAGATGGCCTGCCTGTATATTTTTCACAGAGAACGGAAATGCAACCCTGTCTCTAAGCAATATTTTCTTCTACAATTTTAACATAAACCCAAATATTTTATTGAATTGGATTCTAGAAAGACTAGAAAATTCTGCTTGTAATTTAAAATTAGGACCACTATTTCTGTCAGATATGATTTTGATGTGGTCCTAGACTGTAAGTACAGAAGGATGGGCTGCCTAATTCCTGTAGTTTCCATCCAGCTTAGCAGTTTGCATTAAAATGTCTGAAATCAAATGTCTCAAGGGACCAGGAAAGGAAGCAGGAACTTCATTTTTGCCAGACTTATTTTAAGTCTAAATAAAGTAGGTAACGGTATATTGAGAAGAAATGCTCATTATCACACACTTTTGAGTTTGAACACAACTGGGGACTTGACTGCATCATACAAAAATATTTGGTACGTTTTCTTTGTGCCATCCCAAAGTACCATAGACACACAACCTCTTAAGGCTTGGGCTGGCACAGATGGAGTTCTTGGCTTTAGGCATTTAACTTAAGTGGGAGGATAGGGAAAAAACTCTGATTTCCTAGCTCAACACTTTCCAAAATCTCTATTATTCCAGTTCTTGCCTTTAACAAAGGGCATGACGAGATGATTGGATCAAGAAATGTCCTGGGGGAGCGGTGGGAGGAGTCAATTGGGGGAAAAAGAAACATATGTAAAACTTTAGACAAAAAAAAAAAATTATAAAAAGAAAGAACCGTCAGGACCCCAGGCTACACAGTGTAGAAGTCACAAACCCTGATCAGTCCTTCTCATTAAACTTCTAGGCTTTATTTATTATTTATTTTTTTTAATGCGACCATTACATATTACACAAAAATAAAAGTCAAACGAACTTGGTATTTATAAATTATTAAATAAAAATACAGGAATATATATTTATATTTATAGAGCTTTTTCTTTTCTTCTAAACTAACCAAATCTTTCTCCCGCCATTTTATGATTTATAAAAGTAAAATAGTGTATGCCCTAAAATAAGTGGGGAGTGGGCTTAATAATCGCAGGACCCAGTTGCTCTACTTCTGTTCTTTCCTTGGCCTAAGCAAATCCATATTTGTCCCTTTGGGCTCTGGAGAGAAGGAAACACCCTCTCCACCTATTTAATCTCTGAAAAATAGCAATTAGATTTATTTCGCTTATTAAAAAAAAAAGAAAAAAAAAGAATGGGTTTAAAAATTAGGAGCCATACTCAGGCTTCCTGGCCAAGAACTAATCCCAAGGAACTACATGGCTCTAGAAGAGTCTCTACTTTTCCCTGACAGAAGATTCTCTGGGGTTCCCATTGCCCCTCAAGAAGGGCAAGGTAGTTCAAAACAGCTCACTGTGGTCCCATCCAAGCTATGCTTCTCGGAATCTATACCAACCCCCTTACACTTTCAGAATACAGCCTCTCCTTCCACCCAGGTGTGAAGGCCTCAGAGTAGGGCATCTCAGTAACCATGGTCCCCACTGCCCCTGTTTGCTAAAGGCCCCCAGAAGAGCTAACATGGAAAGGCACCCTGTAGTAGAGGGTAGGGTGACGAGTCTGCCCCAAATCTGGGGGAGCACAGGCTCCAATTTGGAGCTGATGGTCTAGTCAGTGGTTTTCTAACTTTGTTTCAGCAGCAAACCCCTTAATGCAAATAAAATCTTACCCTGAACCCCGACATGTAAGACAACTACAAGGAGAGCTGTTCTGTTTGAGGGCAAATAGCCCAGCCTGCTTAGAGTGCCACTCTCCCCCCTCCCCTTTCACCTTCATCTCCCCCAAGGACTCCTGAGGCAACCCCTAGGAAATGTTGGGGCTCTGCCAAGCAGTTTGAAAACCACTGGCCTAGTTTTGTCCTGAGCAAGTCAGAGACCCCCCCACTCCCACCCCAATGGCCTGCCACAGAGCAGCTTTGAGTTTCTAGCATCAGCATACTCATGACAGACCAAGTGGCACATGCAGCTTACCACCTCCCCCATAAATACCATTAAAAAGTGCAGCCCTCTCTCAAGCATAAAAGTTTGGGCTAACCACCTGAGGCCAATTTTGGTCCCACATTTTAGTGAGTACAACTATGTTGCCACCTTCTGGGACCAAGTGAAAAATCTCCAAGAAGAGTTAACCATGGTCTAGCTAAGCTGATCAGTGCTCACGATCAAGGGCAGGGTTCTAGAGCACTGTGTATGGAGAAGTCACCATCGGAGAGCAGCAATTTTAGCACCTTAGAAAGTGCAGCAGTGAGGTCTGGCTCAGGGCATGCATTTGGAGTGAAATCATTTCTTTCTCAAAAGAAAAAGCTATAATCTGAATCTGTTCTAGAGGGCTGTGAGCTCTAAAGTTAACATTCGCAGACTCTGAGGTACAGACAAGTAACACTCATGCAAATAGCGTGGCTTCAAAGAAAATATATATGCTTCCCGATCATGGTAGGTACTCTAGAACCCATACACCTGGCCCTTGAAAAAGCAGCATCAAAGCCCACCACAAGGAACAGGCCAGGCACAAATACACATCACCCTCACACCCATAGGTTTCAGAGCTGGAATGTTCCTCTCAAGGCATCAACAGTCTCACCGAGACATAGTGCAGGACCCAGACTGTATTCTAGATCAGCATGTACGCCTACACTCAGAAGGAAAATTAATTAGAGCCCCAATTTAGAGTTTAAGTTTGGGAACATAAGGTCCCAGAGATAGGAAACACTTTAGGCTTCAGTGTACCCCAGTGGGGGAGGAAGGCAGCAGGCAGGTCCAACTACCAAAGCCTCTACCCACTGCAGGCTCCGCAGCCCTGCCTTTCTGTCAGAGCCCAGGAGGCAGCAGCAAGTGCATGATGCACAAGGAAGGGGGACCATGAAGGAACAAAGCCAGCTGTAGAACTGCACTTCTCTCCAAAGTCCTGCTAAGGAACCCGAAGCCCTCATCTGTATACAGTGTTTCTCCCTCAGCCTTGAGGCAACAGGACAAGGGAAGGAGGGGGAGGGGAGTTAGGAGTGAGGCAGAGAATTGCCCCTGTTCTTGCCACAGCAAGAGGGAATGTTTTCTCCTTAAAGAATCCCACTACCACCAGATTAGACAAGCAGCCCAGCATGCACATGAGCACGCGTGCACATGCACACACATGTCTAAGCAGCCCACGGTCACAGCCACCTCTCCTTATCACCTGAGAATCTGAGCTTCCATTCAAAAGGATGTGCCCTCTGTGTTTTCCCCAAATCCCGCTCATCCAATGGGAGATGCCAGCCCCTTATGCAAGTCCACCTTCCTCAGGGCTGCAAACTGAGCTCTAGCTAGTTTCCTGTGCCCACACCTATAGGCATGATCCCTCCCACCTCCCCTTACCCCTGGGATGACTCCGTCTCCTGGTCCCCTGACTTTTCACATACAATCCCCAAGGTCTCCAGTTCACTCTTCCAGCTGCCTGCCTGGCACACTCAGTTCCCTCACACACTACCCTGCCCCTTCCCATCCTAGTTCCATGCCCATCCATTCACCCCACTTCTTTTAAGGGCATTCTCTGTTCTGTTCCTGTCCCCCAGCATATCTAGCCCCACTTGATCCTGGACTTTCTCACTTGCTAGCAAAAAATGCTCCTACAGTTACCAAGGCCCCTAGTGCCACGGCCCCCGTCAGCACTGTCCTCAATGAGGCCCAGTTCCCCTCCCGCAGGCGTCGAGCCTCCTCCAGGGCCCCGTCCCCGTATAGTGCTGTGAACTCCGCCTGTGGGAGAGAAGGGAAGTAGGAGAGAAAGGAGAAAGGGATATCAGGAGAGGAAAGAGTAGAGAAAAGAGGAGAGGGAGAGTTCCAGTTCCATTCATTACAAGCACTACCCCACACCCAGCCCTACTCTGGCCAAAGCTAACTGGCTTTAGTCCCCTCTCATCCCAGTGAGCCCTCAGCTTATCTGCCTTCCCTGCCTCAAGTGAATCCCAACCATTCCTTGGACAAAAATTTTGCTAAAAAAAAAAAAAAATTTTTAAGAAATTCTACTCAGAACTGGCATCCTTTGACTAGACTTGCCTGACCACCACCCATCCCTGATTCTTGCCCCCTTGCCAATGTACTCAAGTGTAAAGTGACGTCTGGATGCCATTTGTCTGCTGGCACTCCCATGAATACTGTGGATTCTGTCCTCTACTTTAGACCATGTGCCCATCCATTGATGACTACATGGCAGCCCTGGAGTGCAGCATCTAGCCTCATGCCCATAGCGAGGGCATCTGATTCCACCCACATAGGGAGTCTCAGCCCCCATGCCTCATTCATAGCCTCCAGTGACAGCAACCCTCCACGCCCCTCCTGGAGACCAGCTTTGCAGAGGGATGTGCCGAGCAGCAACTGAGAAGCTTCTTACCCAGCCCCCACTACTGTGGATCCAGTCGGCCAGCCGAGTCTCCAGGTAGGTCACCATCCACTCCTGTACTTGTCCCACAAGTGGCTCCATCTCCTTGTTGACACTCTCAGCACACAGAGCAGCTCCAAAGACAAAGAAGGCCACAAGGCGACCCCAGTTGGGGCCCCCTTGGAAGAGTTCATCAGAGACCTGGGTGAAGCGCTGCTGGGCTGAGCCTGGGGTCACATGCAGCTGAGCCGCCAACTCGGAGAAGGTACGACGGAAACGGGTCTCAAATTCATCTCCAGCTGCCCGCATGGCTTGGTGCAGTGGGTCAGTGGCTGGGCCCTCTCCGGGACCCGCTCCACAAACATAACCCTTCTGCCTCAGCTTGTAGCCTACAAAGTCTGCCACCAGAGCCCGTGTGTCTGGGGCCGAGGCTGGGGTCGCCATCCGGGCGGCTGTAAAGGTCAAGGATGAAAGACTGGCATGAATATATGTGGTCAGAGACACAGAAGGGGGCATTTCAGGTTTGGCCAACCCAGTGAGACAGGAAGGGAGGTGAGAGGGAATGTTCAGACACCACTAGGCAGGGAGAGGCAACCACAAGGAGATTAAGTCCTAATGATGGACCAGGACATAAGGAGCTAGCCATTAAATTCATAATATCCCGAATTAAATGTAAACAAGTTAATTTAAAACTTCTTTAGATTTTACCCATAATAATACAACACTAGTTCTATGATACCCCTACAAACCCCTCTCTGTAGTACACACCTTTTGGCTAGAGAAGAGGCTTAGAACCTCCCCAGAGGTAAGATGTGAAGATGCTGGCAGAGGCACAAGATGGGGGAGGAGACAGGGGCAGAAGGGAAAGGTGGGGGAACCAAAGGGTTGCCAGGGGCAGAGAAGGAAGGGCACACTCACCCAGCCTGGATGGCAGCTTTTAAGACCCAGCACTGGTGGCAAGGAGCCCCCAGCTGGGGCCTTTCATCCTTCTGGCCTGCGTGGAGCCCTGGGAAGGGGAGGAGGATATCAGAGCTAGATGGGGAAGGCCTGGGATTAGGGTCTGGGCTGAGAAAGGCTGGGATTGCAGTTCCCAGGACCAGGCCCCTGCCTCCAATGCTCTACCAGCTGTGTGGCCGAATCCATGTTTAATGACTGTCCTCCCGGGAAACCCAGGGCCAAGGGCTTCCTGCTGATACCATCTCTACTCCGGTCTCCCCCCAGTGCAGCCCTAAGGCCCAGCTCCTCCCTCACCCCAACCCTCAGCCTGTCTCCAATCCCTCCTGCCTGCCAGGTTAGGGATCTCACGGGTCAGGCCGCTGGCTGCCGGGATCCAGGCCGTTTCCTGGTGCAGGAGCTGGGAGGGAGGGAGAGTGGGAGGAAGGGGGGGAGGGAGGGCCCGGCGCCTGGTGATGATGGGGCCCAGAGATGCGTCCAGAGAGAGGGGCGGGGCTGGGACGCTGGCTTGGGAAGGGCCACAGTTCGGGTACAGAGAGGGCTGCCGGTGGCCCAGAAGAGCAGGGCGGAGAGAGCACTGGGGGCTGGGCCTGGCGCCTGACTCTGAGGCCGCCCAGAGAAGCCGTATGGGCGTCAGCAAACCTCGGAGCCAAGTCAGCATTTACAGAAGATCTCTGATGCTCCATGTACTTGTTGAACTTTTCTAGCCTTGGAGTGGGTGCCTGGAAAAGAAACAGTTCTCGTACTGGTGGGAACTGCCTGCTAGATGCCTTGCTCTGGAACTGGCACACATAACATGGACACCAAACATTTCACTTCCTCTTTTCTTCAGGACCTTTAACCCAGTGCTCTGTTGTAGGCTGTGGCTTTAGCCAGGCATCAGGGAGCCAGGACTTGGATTGCAAGCAATTTCTGCAGGTAACTTTTCATCTTCTTTCTTCTTTTTGTAAGCATATTTGTGTTCTTTTTCTTTTTACTCAACATATAAACTCGTTTTCATTATGAAAAAGTCATAGAAGTATACAGAAAAAAAAATACAAGTTCTCAATCTCCCTCTTCCCCTCTCACAGTTCCTCCTCCCTTCCTGGAAGTTAATGTTTATCTTTTCAGATTACATATACATGCATATGTATGTATGTCTATTATTATATATGGCAGTATATTTATATAGGGCAGCTCACAAGTTATGAAGCTGTTTGACCACAGCTGATCCATATTAGGGCATTCTCGGGCATCCTGAATGGCCCACAAGCTTTTGCAGCTGGCACTTCCTTCAGCTTCATTTGGAGAGATCTCCAACCAAAGGCCATAAAGAGGTAACCCAATTCTCCTTTCCTGCCAGTTCCCTTTGCTTCTATCTTCAGTCCAAGCCTTGGTATTATCATTGGCCCCTATGGTCACTGGACAAACAAGGTCTTTTCTGTAACAGTCATAGTCACAACTAACACATGTTGAGGACTTTTTAGGTGCTAAGTGCTTTCTTTACATGCATAATATTTTATCCTCACACCAGTCCTTATTCTGTTTTATCCTCATTCGATGGATGAGGAAAGTGAAGCCTGGAGAGGTTAATTTGCTCAAAGCCACATACTGAGAAGCTGGGATTCAATCTAATTCTGTCTCGAAAGCTTGTCATAACACCGTATTGCTTTAAGGCCCCTCTTTATTTCAGGTCATCAGTGTGTTACCATGCCATTTACAAGCCCAAACTCAGTTCTCCTGCATTCTGAACACACCTCCTATTCCACTCCTTTATGACTACTAGAGGCCCAGGAGCCCTTGGGGGAATGTCCAACTGCCGCAGAGGCAGGAAAGGCTCCAGCCATCACCCGCTGAGCCGCGCTGCTGCGTTGAGCATCTGCCCCCTGGTGGTCAGTGCTCATCATAGCGACCTATCATTTTAGCCTTTTGGTCCATTTGCATATTAGCCTTTTATTATATAGGATCCTTTCAACCACCCTCACCTTTTCTTTGGCTTGGACTGATCTTTCCACCTGCTACCAGTAACATTGTTTCCTTCTTCTGAGAATAACTTAATCTAGTCCTTCGTTTGCAATGCTGATTTCTTCTAAGACGTTTGCTTGAAATAAAACATTTTTTTAAGTCTCAGGATCCAAATATATTTCTGTCTTCAACACATTTATTTATAAGCTCTTTGAGAACAGGAACTGAATTGTATTCACTTTTATGTCTTCACAGCCTAATAGACCCTCCATAAATGTTGACTGAATAAATCAATGCCTCTGGCCAGTTATTGAGCAGATCTAGTCAGATGTTTAAAGACAACTGCAGTGGCTCTTTAAGACACAAAGGCTTATTTGGAATAAAGGTTCAGTGTCAGTCTGAGCAGCCAGACAGAGCTGCTGGACCAACACAAATTATATTGGGTTCAAAGCTATGTATTTCAAACATTTCATGGCAGTATGTTTATATAAGGCAGTTCACAGGTTATGAAGTAGTTTGACCACAGCTGATCCCACACTAGGGCATCATCGAGTATCCTGATGGGCCCACCAGCTTTTGCAGCTGACACTTCCTTCAACTCCACATGGGAAGATCTCCAACCAAAGGCCATAAAGAGGTAATCCAATTCTCCTTTCCTGGTATTCATCTGAGAAGTACCACAGAGCCAAGGAATGGCAGGCTCAAACTGTAGACAATGCAGCAGAGCTTTTGCTAGAAAATCTCAGGCCATATAGGCTAATCTTGAACATTATTCTGTTAATGATATGTTTCACCATTGCAAGGAAGACAGTTGTAAACTGGTTGACTGCAAAACAAATTAGTGAAACATTATTTTACACCATCAAGATATAAAAAAAGATATGTCCATGGATTTATATACATATGTATTAAATAAGAAAATAAAACTCAGTATCACTTTAAAAATTAGTCTTGGCCCTAACTGGTTTGGCTCAGTGAACAGAGCGTCAGCCTGTGGACTGAAAGGTCCCAGGTTCGATTCCTGTCAAGGGCAGGTACCTTGGTTGCAGTCATATCTCCAGTAGGAGCTGTGCAGGAGGCAGCTGATCGATGATGTTTCTCTCTCATCAATGTTTCTAACTTTCTATCCCTCTCCCTTCCTCCCTGTAAAAAAATCAATAAAATATATTTAAAAAATTGTCGAAACCGGTTTGGCTCAGTGGATAGAGCATCGGTCTGCGGACTGAGAGGTCCCAGGTTCGATTCCAGTCAAAGGCATGTATCCTGGTTGCGGGCACATCTCCAGTGGGGGGCGTGCAGGAGGCGGCTGATCGATGTCTCTCTCTCATCGATGTTTATGACTCTCTATCCTTCTCCCTTTTTCTCTGTAAAAAATCAATAAAATATATTTAAATATATACAGATATATTTAAAAAATTAATCCTGGCTAAATAGCATTGCTGTGGTTATTAAAATAGCATGGCTGGAGTTAAAATGCAAATAGGAATGAATTGTACGATGTTAAGATCATATATGTCTCTGTTTATTTCCAACTTAGTCACTGGTGATTTTTTTTAAAAATATATTTTATTGATTTCTTACAGAGAGGAAGAGAGAGGGATAGAGAGTCAGAAACATCGAAGAGAGAGAGACATCGATCTGGGGGCGTGCCCGCAACCAGGATACATGCCCTTGACCAGAATCGAACCTGGGACCTTCCAGTCCGCAGTTCCAACACTCTATCCACTGAGCCAAACCAGTTTTGGCGTCACTGGTGATTTTAAAAAAAATATTTATGGCCAGAGAGGAAGGGAGAGGGATAGAGAGTTAGAAACATCAATCAGCTGCCTCCTGCACACCCTCTACTGGGTATGTGCCCACAACCAAGGTACATGCCCCTGACCAGAATCAAACCTGGAACCCTTGAGTGTGCAGGCTGACGCCCTATTCACTGAGCCAGTTAGGGAAGTCACAAGAGATTTTATAGTTAAACTCTCCTGCTGTTTTAAATTTAGAGATTCCATTTCTATTATGAGTCCCCATATTTCAGTACTCTGAATATGTTAATTATGATCATTAAATGTTTTAATCTTATATAATCAATTAGATAAGAAAGTGGACTTTAGAACCAGACTGCTGAGATTCTAATTCCAGCTCCTCAATTATTATCTATGTAATCCTAAGCAAAAGTCCTAGCCCCTCTCTCTAGTGATTTTTCTCATCTATAATAGTAATAGTCCCTGCTCCTATAATGGCTGTACTATAGGATTTAATGTTTTCAACCATACCTAGCATACTGTAAATGCTACATAAGACCAGTAGGCAAGTTAGAAAACAAAACTTCACATGCGTTTTTCTCTAAGAAAGAAAAAAATGAAGAAAAATGCCAGCTCTGTGCTTTTTGGAACTTCCCATTGGAACTAGAATCCTACAGTCTCAGCTCCAAGATTGTGGTGTGCTTATTCATTCAGTAATGTGAGGGCCTACTCTGTGCTGAGACTGTGAATCTGATACAGCTTCTGTCATCAAAGGGCTTACTGTCCGGTTAGAGATCAGCACTCTAATCCACTTTTTAAAAGGATGATAACTCTTCAGTCCAGAGAAGTTGTGCCTTGCTCAAAGTCACGCAGCTAACTAAATAGCACCAGAGGCGAAACCAGAAGCTGTCTTTCTACAATTTTCAGTTCAGAGCTCTTTTCAATGGGCCACCCACTCCTGTGAGCACATCTCAGCTTCTATTTGGGACTCTACCTCGTTTCATGACCTTCCCTTCTTTGCAGCCACCGCCAAACCGCTCCCAAACCTGAAGCCTAGGGTTTAGAAAAGAAAACGGTAAGCCCTTAAGAAAAAGCCACACGCTGTGCGTTTTGGACCTCCCCTGCAAGAAAAGGAAACGTTACTCTTTTACATCTTGCGGTAACTCTTCCAGCAAGGTTGAGGTCATAAAAATAAGGGGGGGGGGTGTAAAATGGTCTTTCTCAGGACCGAAAGGATGGAGTCCCCCTCACCCTGATACAGCTTGCAGCAGCGGCAGTGAAGACAGATGGGGAGCCACCTGTCAGAGGGCTTGGGCGGGGGCCGGCCCGGGAAGGCCAGGAGACCGGAGGGTGTGTACGACTGAGCGCACGCTCAGAACACACAGCTTGCAGAAGACGGGAGGTGACCGGGGGAGCTGCCGGCCTTTGGGACGGGAAGATAGTCACGGAACTGAGGCAGAATTAATTACACGGGAGGTAGAGGATCCTGCAAGGAGGGACGGCTAGAGCCGGCGGCTGAAGCGGGCCCGGAGGCTTTAGTCATTGGGGGGTGGGGGGGAGGGTAACGCAGCAGCGCTGCGGGCCGGCCCTGCTGGGCGGGAGATGCTATGTCTCGTGAGCGGCCCCCCCGCACGGACATCCCCCGCAACCTGAGCTTCATCGCCTCGCTAACGGAGCGAGCCTACTACCGCAGCCAGCGGCCCAGCCTGGAGGAGGAGCCGGAGGAGGAGCCGCGAGAGGGCGGGGCGCGCCTCGGGGCCCGATCCCGCGCTCAAGCTTCGAGTCGGGGCCGCAGGGCTCGCTCAGCACCCGCCGGAGGCGGCGGGGCCCGGGCGTCCCGGAGCCGCAGCCCCGACACCCGCAAGAGAGTGCGTTTCGCTGACGCGCTGGGGCTCGAGCTGGCCGCCGTGCGCCGCTTCCGCCCGGGAGAGCTGCCCCGGGTGCCCCGCCACGTGCATGTCCAGCTGCAGAGGGACGCCCTCCGCCACTTCGCGCCGTGTCAGCCCCGCGCCCGCGGCCTGCAGGTAGGCTGCAGAGGCGCCTCTCCTCCGGGACCCCCCACCCCCCACCCCTGCCGTCCGCGTGGGGGAGTGAATTTATCCAGGAATACCCATCTTCACCCTCCATCCACCTCGGGCTTGCTCTGGCGCTTCCCTTTTGGGGGAGGAGGGGAGCCTCCAGGCTACTTTCGCAGCTGGGCGGCATTCTGACCGAGGGGACCCGGGGTCGGGGTCGGATCGGTCCAGTTCCTCGCCCGGACCCCACCCCTGTCTCTTGCCCTCTCTTCTCCGCGGCGCGGTCCTCCCTCTCCCTCTCTCGTCCCCAGGAGGCGCGCGCCGCCCTGGAGCCCGTCCGCGAACCCGGCTTCGCCGCCCGTTTGCAGGCGCAGCGCATCTGCCTGGAGCGCGCCGAGGCGGGCCCGCTGGGCGTGGCGGGGAGCGCGCGGGTGCTGGACCTGGCCTACGAGAAGCGCGTGAGCGTGCGCTGGAGCGCCGACGGCTGGCGGAGCCAGCGCGAGGCGCCCGCCGCCTACGCCGGCCCGGCCCCGCCCCCTCCGCGAGCCGACCGCTTCGCTTTCCGCCTGCCCGCGCCGCCCGTCGGGGGCGCCCTGCTCTTCGCCTTGCGCTACCGCGTGACGGGCCACGAGTTCTGGGACAACAACGGCGGTCGTGACTACGCTCTACGTGGGCCCGAGCACCCCGGCAGCGGTGCAACCCCGGAGCCTCAGGGATGGATCCACTTCATTTGAAACGCCTTTGGCCGACTGCGAAGGCACCCGGGGGCTGGGGGAGCCCGAAGATTTGGCGGGGAGGAGCGGGAGAAGACGAGTTTGGCGGGGAGTTGTCCAAGAGGGTCAAGTGGGGAAGAAATCTAAGGGGTGAGGAAAGGGGAAGAACCAAAGTCGGGGAGATAGAGTGGAAAACACCTGTTGGGTGTGAGTAAAAGGAACCCAAGGCATTAAGGAAAGGAGACTGGAAAGGGTGCTTAAAAGCATTAGAAAAAAAGCCAAAAAAAAAGTGATGATAACCTTCTCTCCCGTGAGTGTGGCGCTGGGAGCTTGTCGGGCCTAAGCAGTCAAAGGTTAACGTACTTCTCTGGGATTGAGGACGTATTTTGTGTGAAGTCATCTGGCTCATTCCCTTTTTTCCCCTAAGTTTGCCACCTCAGGTCCCCCAATCCTGCCCATCCTAGCTTTAATTCAGCCATAATTGCCTTGTTGAAGTTCTAGGAACTTGGCCATTGCTCCCTAGACCCTGGCATCATGGTGGGATTCCCTTGTCACCCCTGATTGTCCCTGGCTTCAGTCTCAGAATTGGCTGGAGAGTGATGGCAGGTAGCCGTCTGAGCCCCTTCCTCCTGACAGCCCTGGGGGTTAAAATGAAGACAAAACCAACTCTGGGGCCTGACCTTGCAGCCAAATAATGCAGCACCTAAAGGGCTGATATACTCAGGGGCTTCCCAGAAAATGCCCCTTTCTGGGGTGCTTTCTAATGACCTATAAGCACTTTATGGACTGTATTTGTCAAGGGACAGTGAATCCCAAGAACCACTAATCTGCTTCTGCTTTAGAAGACAAGGAAGTCACTGACTTGCTATATAACTTTGGACAAGGTCCTTTACCTCTCTGCGGCCCAGCTTCCTCCGTGGGAAGTTGGATTTGGATTAGGTGATCTCTTACGGACCCTTGTTTCAATATTTTATGATCTATGAGTGGCACAGTATAGATGAGAAGTCACATTGGCCAACCTACAGTTGGAGAGCTACAGTTCAGAACACACAGAGCCCCTAGCATCTGATTGGGGCTGAGGATAGGTCTTCCACAGCCCAGGAAGCATCCCCAAACTAGCCTGCAACCTCAGTATTCAGCCTCTCAAACCACAGCTCATCCTCTGCCCTTGCTTTTTGCTCTGGCTCCAGCCTGGGTTCTCTGAGATAGCTTTGAAGAGGTGCATCTCTCTTGGGGGAAAGTGATGCTTGGAGGTCCCAAAGATGAAATAACACTGGAGCATAAGAAAGGATGAAGGGCATAAGAAAGGAAAAGCATTTCAAATTAAGAATCAAATGGCTCCAGAAGATGGCAGTCTGCTCCATATTTTGAGCAAGTGAAGCAGGAAAGCTGGACTTTTACCTACTCACGTTTATGCCTTATATTTTACCTAGGTAACCTCTGCTGGTTATTTTCTTTTCCTCTTACTCTGTTCCTAAGCTCTTTGCTTTTCCTGTCACTCCCTCATCACTTTCTTTCTTTCTTTTTTTTAATTAATTGATTTGTTACAGAGAGGAAAGAAGAGGGGTAGAGTTAGAAACATCAACGGGAGAGAGATATCAATCAGCTGCCTCTTGCACACCTCCTACTGAGGATGTGCCCGCAACCAAGGTACATGCCCTTAACGGGAATCTAACAGAGTCCGCAGGCCAGCCCTCTGTCCACTGAGCCAAACCAGTTAGGGCCCTCATCACTTTCATTTCTCTTTTAGCATTATAGGGTTTTGCCTTCATTATCTCCATTTCCATTTGTCTCCCTCTCATCCTTATTCATCTGTGCTATTCCTTCTCCCTACAGAAGAGGTGGAAAACCTATTTTTTCTCCAAGGCCATGGTTGACCCACCTTCTTCCCTCAGGCTCTTTCTTGACAGTCTTCTAGAAGGGAGAAGAGTGAAAAGAAGCAGTTCCTGATGCAGATGAACAAGGAGCTCCCAGGTAACCAGTATCCTCATCCCCTTTTCTATCTCTTACTGATTTCTCAAAATTTTCTGCAACCTCCTTTTCTTTGTCAATTAGGGAGAGAGTGCATGGGCAGGTACCTGTACGTGTGTTTGGAATACAGTATAGGTCTTTTTACCATGACCCTCCTGTCTAAAGCCTTAATCCTTTGAAGAAAGATGGCTGAAAGAGGAACCCTGAGTCATTCCTCAAACAAATGCCCATTAAATATCATCCTTCTGGTAAAGAAAAAAATTTCATGCATCTTATGGATCATCTTCAGGTCAAAGTTCCAGCAGAGTGAAGAGAGAAATGGTACTGGAAGCCACCAACCAATGCACTTATTAGTCATCAATGAAGAGCTCAGGGGAGGATAATGGAGAAGGAGATTGGGTTGAGGCTCAGTGTACAGTAATCTCTTGCTTAATATGCTTGCATGCATTACAATATTACACTGTTTTAGAGATAGGAAACGCTAAAACAGTAATTTGTTCAACATTACATAAGTAGTAAATGCAGAGCTAGGATTATGAACCCAGGAAGTCTTCAGAGCCTCTGTGCATAATTATATTTTTTCTTTTAAAAACAAAATTAAAAAACTTGCCATATATCATCTCCTATTAGGGAAAAAAAATGCAGTTTCTAATTGTGCTCTGCCTTCCTATCCTGTCAGTCTCCTGAACTGTCTTGGAGAAGGCAAAGCACTGAGGGTCCCACATTTCATCTCCTTCCAGGAGCTTGCGGCTGTCTCCTATGCTAGTGTCCCAGCTCTGCGGGATCAGCAAGGGACTAACCCACCTGCCTGCTAGAGAACTTGGAATCCATTTGAACCCATACAATGGGATTCTCCCCTGATCCTAGCCAACCCTTCATACCTGTTGGTATGCCACAGCCTTTTATACTCCTACCACTAACTTTGAACAGGCCAGTGGCCTAAATTTGCTGCTAGAAGGATCCCTGATTAAGACATTACTGGATGCTCTGTGTCCTTGGGCCCTCTCTCAGAGTCCTGGCATTGGTGGATAAATGCAAGCTGGTTGGGGGCAGGGTAATACATTGTTTGTAAGAAGTTACTGTCCCTGTTCTCAGCTTTATAGACCCAGCACACTAGTCTTCTGGTTCTTCCCATGCAGAGCTTCGCCAAGGCCTGGGGGTAAGCTGATATGACTCAGAAAACACTAGGAGTGTTAGGCATTGGGGTGGGGACTTTCAAAGGCTGAGGACTATGTGAACAGGAGCGATTTACAAGTGTAATATGTCAGCCGTGGACTAGAAAGTGCCAGAAGAGAAATTATTACCAAAGTCAGGGGCGTGGGTCCCTGAAGCAGCACAGCAGGAACACTGTTGCCTTTTTCTCTCATCCCGACGTCAGATGCCTGATAGCCTTCCTTCTTTATCGCTTTGAATGTAGCCCATCATTTCATAATAAGCCCTGATTCCTCAACTTTCCAATCAAACTCCCACATTCCTTGCTTCTAACTCCTGTGTTCCTCTGGAGCTCCTCTGGATCCTTGTGTTCCATGGGTCGTAGAATCAGAGACTTGTGAAAAAAAGGCTTGTCTTTAGAGATCATTGGGTCCTGGCTCCTATACAGATGGGGACATGGATCCAGAGATGAAAAGTGACTCCAGCAGGGGTCAAAGAATTTTTATTTTTTACTTTTTTTTTAGTACAGCTCAAGATGGGGCTTAAACACAGGCCTCTTGACTGCAACGCATTCCCTGGCTATGAAACAGGCTTCTGCACAATCCGATCCACAGGTTTTCATGGCAAGGGATATCAGAAATGTTTCATTTTCTGCTACTAGTTTCCATTCTCTTCCCTATCCAGGCATAAAGAGAAACAAAAAGAACTGATAGATTTCTCTGTGTCCCCATATTTGGCACTTCTTTTGCTGATATCATTCAAGTTGCTAAAAAGATTGCATATTCTATCCATTGAATAGCTAACCTGGATAGGAAAGTTTGCCCTGTGAATTCACCATAAAATACTGTTCTCATCAGGCCCAGAGTTTTCCCACCCTCTACATAGTGTAGCCCTAGTCACTGGGCCCCAAACCCTCTAGTATTGTGCCTCACTGCAGCTTCCTCATGCACCAGCTCTCCCTTCTGGATAAACGACCTCATGTTTGAAATAAAGTTGAAATATGTAAAGAATATATCATCACTTATTGAGAAGTATTTTTTGTTTGTTTGGCCAAGAACAGCAAGAGACCCAGAGGCAAATTTTCTGGTCATCTCATTTTGTAAAAGTCCTATTCCCTGTTAGCTGGAGTCTTCTGCTTGTGGTTAGGGAAGGAGTTGGGCTGCCCAGGTATACGACACGCTAGTAAGATCCCACCACCATGGGAGCAGTAATAAGGAAAGTTATTGGGGCCTCGTGCTTTAGTTTTCTGGCAGCACCAGCTGCTGGTGCAGTTAAAGGGAACAGCTTGGGTGGGTAGAAGTCCCTGTTTCCCCTTGGGTGGAGGCTATTTTTCCTTAAGGGGACAATCCAAGTTAAGCACTGGAGAGAAGAGTAAAGCCCTTTTTCCCTACCAAGGGCAACCCTAAAGCCAAAGATGAGAAGTATGAGAGGGATGAAAAGCAAGGGCCTCTGTCTAAAACAGAACGGAGCAATAGAAATTGATGTTAAAGGGAGGCATCCTTGAAAAATGTCAAGTTCCAGCATAGTACTGTCTCCACATCACCTGAAAGATTAAAAGTCCAGTTACCCACAAAGCTCTAGTGTGAGAATGATCAGATGCCTCCTCGTTACATCATAATAGCCAAGCTGTGATGTCGCTGCGGAGTTCCACTCTGGTACGTTATCAGTGAAACTACATATGCTGAAGAGGAGTCAGCATGAGGAGCAGACATTCAAGGAGAGGTAGGTGGGGGCTTTCCAGGGGTTCACCCCATGGCTGATTGCCTGGGGCCCCTCTGTGGTGTCAGCCTGTGTTCCAGAATTGTTGACATTAGGAGTATTCCTGGAAGCTATATGTATTAGTTTTCTAGGGCTGCCGTAACAAAATACTACATACTGGGTGACAACAAATTCAGTTCTAGAAATTTGAGGTCAAGTTGTCAGCAGGGTTGGTTTCATTGAAGTTCCTTGGCTTATAGGTGGCAATTTTCTTCCTATATCTTCACATGGTCTTTCCTATGTGCATGTTTGTGTCTGAGTTTCTTATAAGGACACTGGTCATATTGGATTAAGACTCCCCTCAGACCCCATTTTAACTTAATTACCTCTTTATAGACCTTATCTCTGAAAACATTAAAAGGCACTGGGAGTTCATACTTTAACATAAGAATTTTTTGGGAGGGGGACACAATTCAAACCATAACACTATACTTACTATTTACTCACGGAAGTACTTGCAAACCACAGATGCGTCCCTACAAAACCCAAACTAAATGTATCCCTAACAACTTAGCCAATCCTCAAATGCCCCAGGCCCTTCCATTTATCCCTGATGGAATGCAAAGAATGATGGAAGGAAAGTCAGAGGAAAGAGCAATCTTAACCAATTGTGATGCTGACAGGCACTCAGGGAATCCAACCTGGTACTGGGTCATCCAGGTTCTGGTCAAAGGATTAAGAAATAATTCAAGTGTTACATATAGCAAAGCATACTAAATTTATTCGTGTGCACCGAGAAGTGAGAGCAGATGACCTCAGAGAACAAAACGCTCCAAAGGAGTCTTGGTGGGAGGTTTTTCTTTTTTAAATAGTAAAGATTTTTAAAAATATGTTACCAATTAGCGCAGCGGTTCTCAACCTGTGGGTCGAGACCCCTTTGGGAGTCGAATGACCCTTTCACAGGGGTCGCCTAAGACTATTGGAAAACACCTATTTCCCATGGTCTTAGGAACCAACACACCGCTCCTCGGTGTAGCAAAATGTAGCAATGTAGTTTACTGTTGTTATATGAAGACTGTTGCCCATGCTACACCACGATTCAAGGCAAAATTTCATTTATTTGTAATTAGAAATAAATATTTCACAATATATAATTACATTGTTTTGTGATTAATCCCTATGCTTTAATTATGTCCAATTTGTAACAATGAAAATACATCCTGCATATCAGATATTTACATTACAGTTCATAACAGTAGCAAAATTACAATTATGAAGTAGCAACGGAAATAATTTTATGGTTGGGGGTCACCACCACATGAGGAGCTGTCTTAAAGGGTCGCAGTATTAGGAAGGTTGAGAACCACTGAATTAGAGGAAGAGAGAGAAAGAAACATTGATGGGCTGCTTCCTACTAGGAGTCCAGCCTGAAATCCAGGTATGTGCCCTGACTGGGAATCAATCCATTGTGACCTCTTGGTGCATGGAAGGACACTCAATTCACTGAACTATACCAGTCAGCCCCAGCCAGGCTTCATTAAAAGGTTTTATTAAATACTAGTGTCCTGGTGCATGGATTCGTGCATATTGAAAGGAAATTAATGCCCTAACTGGTTTGGATCAGTGGATAGAGCCTCGGCCTGTGGACTCAAGGGTCCCAGGTTCGATTCCACTCAAGAGCATCTACCTTGGTTGTGGGCACATCCCCAGTAGGAGGTGTGCAGGAGGCAGCTGATTGATGTTTCTCTCTCATTGATGTTTCTAACTTTCTCCCTCTTTTCCTCTCTGTAAAAAAAAAATATTTTTTTAAAAACAAAAATGAATTAGAAGAAATGTTTTAATATTGCTATTCGCCCTTTCTCTATAATTAAAGTGTCAACCAAATTCATGATCAACAATGACAGATCGAAACACTTTTGTGTGATTGGACCAGTGAGAGCTTTATATGTATCAGGCATGTGCAAGTCAACTTAGCTTTTTATATCTCTATCTATATAAAAGGCTAATATGCTAAGTGTCCTTCCCACCTTCTGAATGGTCACTATGATGACTTTCCTTATAGCCAGGTAGAAACACTGTACATTGTAACCAAATGTCTGTGGAGGAAGCCCGATTCCAGATGCGTTACCCAAGAACCGCCCTCTTCAAATCTGTTTATTCTATATTTATAAAAGGCTAGGTTGATTCATGCATGCCCGATACATATAAAGCTCTCACTGGTGCCAATTGCACACATGTGTTTCGATCTGTCATTGTCAATTGTGAATTTGGTTGACACTTCAAATATAGAGAAAGGGCAAATAACGATGTTAAAATATTCTAATTAATTTCCTTTCAATGTGCACAAATCCTGCACGGGGCCACTAGTATAGAATAAACTTGCTTAATTAGACCTGCTTTGTGATTTAGCTAAACTTTTTCCAGCCCAGTGAAGCACCCCAACTTCTCTTTCAGGTAATTGTCAGCAACACAGAAGTAAATATCAATGTGAAATAGGGAGAACAAAGGGTAAAATATTTAACTGCAGTGGTGTTTGACTATATTCTGTGCAGTGATAAAACCTGAAGTCATTTTTAAGGTCCACCATTTCTTATTTCCAGTTAGGTAAAATTTCTAAGCTTTCTAACTCTCTGTTTTCTGGCTGAGAAGAAAATAGGATTCCACCAAGTCTCCTATCTACCTACTCCAGGATTTCTGTGAAGATCAAATGAGATGAGGCATGGGAAAACACATCACAAACATTTGGTTAAACTGTAAAATGTTTGCACCTGGCTATAAAGCAAGTTGGGTTCATGGGCTGAAGAAACTCCAAGGAGGCTAGTTAGTAGGGAGAAGACAGGCATTGCTATGTAACATTATAACCCAGCACCCACAGCGACTTGCTGGGCTGGGCTGGGCTGGGCTTGGGCCACATTTTGCTTCATGGGGTCTTGGCAGCATTGGCTGTGATTTGGTGGGGTGTGGTGGCCTGTGTCCCACTTGAGGGAATCCAAGTATTGTTTTGTCAGCACCAGGTCAGTGGTGCCTGTTTATTTTTAAATGATCAGTGCGTGTCATGGCAGCTCACGTTGAGTGTCTGCTCCTGGTGGTCAGTATGAGTCATAGCTACCAGTCAGGTGGATAATTAGTCTTTTATATATATGTACACTAGAAGCCCAGTGCACAGATTCATGCACTGGTGGGGGCCCTCGGCCTGGCCAGTGGCTACTGGGCTGAAACTGGTTGACATCTCCCAAGGGGTCCCAGATTTGAAGAGGGTGGTTCTTGGGTGACGCACCTGGAATTGGGCTTCCTCCTCTCTGGTTCCTGGTACATCACCAGAGAACCACAACTGCCAAGTCACCACAGCTCTGTAGCTCCTGCTTGAGCATCTGCTCCCTGGTGGTCAGTGCACATCATAGCTACTGGCTGGTTGGCTGGTTGCTTAGGCTTTTATACCTGCTGATGTAACTTATCCTTGCCCCTCCTTTCCAGATAGTGATTTCTCCCCCCTACCCCATTTTTTCCCCCTCTCAATTATAAGAAATTGAGGGGGAAGAGGAGGAACAGGTGGGCAGTGAAGGTTATGTCTGTGATGTTCCAGCCAAAACAAAAAATGGGAGGGAGGGATACAGCTTGAGGCTTTGTTCTCTATTCTAGCTTTCCTGCCTCGGTTAGTTTAAGGTTTTGTTTGTTTTCCATTTTTTACAAACACCTTTGACCATGCTTTCACATTGCGGGGGCTCCTTCGGTGCTTTGGAAGTAGTCTGTGAAACTTTCTTCCTAAGCTAGAGGGTAAATGTGCCACTGGTCAGTCCTCTGAATGTCTGAGCCATGCAAAGGGAGAGAGGATTTCTACCAATGATAATGGGGGCTTAACATTTCTACCTTGAGGATGACATGATGAACCCCCACTCTTCAGCACTAATTCCCTGGAAAAGCTTGGAGGGTTATTGTCTGCTAAAGGTGGGACCTCACTTATCTGATATTGTCAGCCTCTTCTCTTCCATTCCCCAGTCAACTCCATCTTCTAAAGCTTTAGGGTGAAACCCACATAAAAGAAGGAGGCATCAGCCTGTACTCAGAACTGGGGCAGAGGAGTTTCTTCCCCTTTCCTTGGGTTCTCCCTCTCCCAAATCTGTCTTTGATTCTGCTCCTGGCTCATGACTCATGGAAACTAGTGTCTTTCTGAGACAAAAAAAAAAAAAAAAAGGTAACAGAGTTCTTCACCCATCATAATTCCAAGCCTGTGATTAGTGATGCCCAGAGTGACTGACTGAACCCTCTAGGGTTAGGCACTAAATTCCCATCCAGTTCTTGCCTGACTTTCCAGCCAAACAAATCTCATTGTTTGGATTATAAGAAAATGACCACTCTACTGAAAATTCAAGGCTGCTGGTGCCTAAAATGTTTCACTTTTCCCTCCCTTCATTACATACAACCGCTGAGGCATTGCAATATTCATGTTGAGGTCAGTGTATGCCACCAGCCCTAACTTAAACCCCGTGGGATCAAAAGCTTCTAACTCTAAAGCTGAGTATATGTGGGCGGGGCTAAAGTAAGTTTACAGTTGTTCCTATGGAAAATAATACAATTAATAATAGAAGAAAACACTTTTGTGTATTCACAACTGTAAGCCTACTTTGGCCTCTGTCTGTCTTTCTGTTGCTTATTCCCATGCTTCTGCGGAATACTAATTTGAAGGAGGTGGGGCTCTTAGTTGAGATTGTTATTAAATGTAATGAGGGAGAGCAGGGAGGTAGGGGCAAATACAGGGCCAGGAATAGAAAACAGAGCTATTCGGTGACCTGAACAGGCAAAAGAGACTCTTTCAAAGACCAGCATAAGAACCAGAGTCACTTCAGAAAGTACTGTTCCCAAGCTTTTATTCATAAGACCGAGTATCCTAACTATGCAATCTTCTGGCCCAGAAGTTCAGAGTGTGTGAAATGCTGCATTGGTGGAAAGTCCATTTTACTGTTGCCTGTTTTTTTTTTTTGACGGCGGAAACGAAGGTCCCAAATATGAGGCAGAGCCCCAGGTCTTCGTTACTGCGCGCAGGGAGCCTGGGCTGGGGGGGTGGAGGGGACAGGGAGGTGCCCCCCCACGCCCCCAGCAGTGCGCTGGGAACACCTGTTTGGTGCCAGCTCGTCCCGGGAAGCAAAAGGTGCCGCGCTCCCAGCACCACCCCGTCTTTCCGGGGGGCAGGACACGGGATCCAACTCGCGCGCAAGTTCCCGGTAGCTCCAGGCGCTGCGTTTGCAGTGACGCTGCTGGGGCCGCTGGCCCCTTTGCTGGGAAGGCGCGGCCCGGGTTGAGGCTAAGGGATGCTGAAAGGGACCCACTCCAGGAGCAGACCGCTGCAAGTGCTGGCTGGCAGCGCGGACAGCTCGGCAGGGCGCCGCGAGCTCCTCGGGGGACTCCGGGGGAGCCAGGCCGCGCACCCGCAGGTCCGGCGCCGTGGGCTCGAGGGCGGGGCAGATACCCTGGCCGCGGAGGAGGACATCTTCCCTGCCCCGCGCACCAATAGCCACCCGGCCGAGGCCCACGCAGCCAATAGCCGACGTCAGCCGAGACCCACGCAGCTAATGGCAGCGCAGCGTGTCCCTCCGGGGCCAGCCTGCCCGCGTCCGCGAATCGGGGCTCGGGCCGCCCGGGTACCGCCCCTGGGCCCGCCCCGCCCCCGACGCGCTCCGGCAGGGCCGGACTAGAGGGGCGCGCGCTCGGGGCGGGAAGGGCATTCCTGGTCCCGACCCTCCGCGCGGGGGGCTAGGAGCAGGCCGCGCCGCGCGGGAGCCCCACTTCCATCCCGGAGGCCCCCTCCCCTCTCCCCCCTGGCCCCCCGCCCATGGGGCGGGGCTGGGAGCCCCCCCCCGGGCGGCCCCGGGGGGAGGGTCCCCCCCCCCCCCCCCCGGACTTGCCTTCCCGGCCCCCCGGTATGATCTCCGACCTGCGGAGCCCTGTCCCCGCGCGGGGGGTAGAATTCGAGTTTCGAACTCGCCGGGTTGTGTCTCCTTTATCGTACGGACTTTTCGGTTCCCGGTTGGAACTGGGGGAGGGTGAGTGGGTGTGTAGGGAGGAGGCAGGCTGGACTGGGACGCCCTTGGCCAGGGGAGGATAGAGACTCGCTTGCTCCCTGGGGCTCGTCGCCCCAAATGCAGCAACTTTTTGTTCTCTGACCCAGTTAGGAGCCTGAGACTGACTGCCTGTGAAATGGAGGATAGGAGAAACGTTTCCTTCCCAGGCCTCCCTCCTCCGCATGACTACCTCCTGGCGACCTCCACATACACACAGAAACCTGGCCTTGCTTCTGCGGAGCATTGGCCTCTAGGAACGGAAGGTTTAGGAGAAACTGCCCCTTCTGACCCCCCTGCCCAGCCAAACTCCGAACACTTACCAGAAAAGTGAGAACCCGAGGCCTCAAGAGAGGTTCCTAGTCTGAAACTTGTAAACTGAAAGAACACTCAACCTGTTTAGTGAGGTGGGCCCCGATCAGGTCTTTTATCATATGAACCTTACAGCATCCATGTGAAGTCCTTCTACTATATGACTAGGATAGGTGGATGGCAGTAATTGGAAAATATAAGCCGGTTAGAGTTGGGAATTTTTAAAATGATGCATATCTATCTAAACATTGATATTAAAAGTATGTTCATTTCACTGATCTTTTGGGGGTAGCCCCGAGTTTTCTTTGTGTAAGTCTGCTGATTGGAGTTCTCAATTGACTTTATGGAATACATACAAGCAAATCTCAAATCTGGCTGCACTCCGAGAACTTTTTAAAAGTACTGATGCTTGGGTTCCACTCCAGATTAATGAAGTCAAAACGAGGAGGCTGCCCGCTTTAAAGTTTCCCAGGTAATTCTAGTGTGCAGTCTGATTATCTGTGATTTTCAGGTTTGATTTCTTAAAAATATATTTTTATTGATTTTAGAGAGGAAGGGAGGAGAGAGCAATAGAAACAAACATCAATAATGAGAGAGAATAGTTGATTGGCTGTCTCCTGCAAACCTCCACCGGAGATAGAGCCTGCAACCTGGGCTCTATCTGACCAGGAATCAAACCCTGATCTGCTGGTTCATAGGTCAGTGCTCAACCACTGATCCACCCCAGCCAGGTTTGATTTCTTTAAAGTTGAGTGACAATTTTAAACTTTTTTGAAGCAAGCTAAATGCAGAATCCTTTTGAGATTTTTAAAAATTGTTTTAAGTCCCCTGCCCCTCCAATCTTTTACAGTTGCCTTGCTTACTCCCAACTCAACAATTTTCAAAATGTATACTCTTTTGTATTGTCTTTCAAGGAACCATTTTTAATGCACCAATGTTTCATTGGTTTATGTAATGCTTAATTATATTATTATATAAATACAGAAAAACAACGGTGTAAGGGCATAAGCAGGTTGGAATCACACATAATTGGCCCAAGTATTCAGGGCAGCTAAAGCAGATGATTCTGGCACACTAGACAGTAGCCTACCAGACTCTAGTATCCAGTGTGCTATGGGTATTGGCATATAATACAGTGGGTCAATGAAACCAGGCTCCTGGCTCAGTTGGACACTCCAACCTTCCACTCTCTCCAACTGATATCACCAATACCCACTTAAACTTTCTTGAGTCTTTCATCCATTCACATCAAGCAATTGGTTCCTCTTCAAGCAGTTACCACCATTGCCTTAAGTAAGTTGGGAGAACATTAGACAGAGGTTCTAAAGCTGGACTTCTGAGCAGCCACTGAACCCCCTGAGATTTAGTGTGAATATTTGGAGGTGGAGTAGTAGCCATAACTTTCTGAGTGCCCATAATTTTTATCTGATTTGCAAAGAGTTTCATGATCTAAAAAGCTGCCGAAACCGGTTTGGCTCAGTGGATATAGCGTTGGCTTGCGGACTGAAGGGTCCCAGGTTCAATTCCGGTCAGGGGCATGTGCGTTGGCTGCGAGCACATCTCCAGTGGGGGCGTGCAGGAGGCGGCTGATCGTCTCTCTCATCTCTATTTCTAGCTCTCTATCCTTCTCCCTTCCTCTCTGTAAAAAAAATCAATAAAATATATTTAAAATAAATAAATAAATAAAATGCTGAGAAGCACATAAACTGAATGTCACTACAAGTCCTCTAAGGCCCTTAAAATTGTACCATCAAGACACATTTCAGTGAGTAATTCTTCTCTAAATAAAGGTTTAGGGAATTCAGCAGGATCAAATCTAGTCTTTCTGTCTCTTGCTTTAACCATAAGCCTAGGCTAGTCTTTCTGTCTCTTGCTTTAACCATAAGCCTAGGCTCAAGCCTGAAGTTCTGAAAATCTATTTTTTTCTCCTAGGATTATGTGAATGCCTAATCTAGTAGTTTAAGGCTGCTCATTCTTTTCTGCCATCTGCTCAGGGGTGTGGAAAGCCCAAAGGGAAAGGAGCAATATCCTATTTTTAAAAAATATATTTTATTGATTTTTTACAGAGGAAGGGAGAGGGATAGAGAGATAGAAACATTGATGAGTAAGAAACATCCATCAGCTACCTCCTGCACAACTCCCACCGGGGATGTGCCCACAACCAAGGTACGTGCCCTTGACCGGAATCAAACCTGGGACCCTTCAGTCCACAGGCTGATGGTCTATCCACGGGCCAAACTGGTTTCGGCAATATCCTGACTATTTTTTTATTAGTGACTTTTAATTCTCATGGACCACTCTCTAGTTGTAATTTTTATTTCAAAGCCAGATTCTTCCAGGGAGATATTCAGCTAAACAGCTATGGCTTAACTTAAGCCACCATTCTGTATTAGAAAGTCTTCGGTAACTTGTGTTTTACATAATTGGATGTATACAGTAGACCAAATATGGTATTTGCATTACTGCATGTTACACTGAAATATTAAGATGATGCCATGAGAATCTGAAGGAGAGCAAACCACATACATGAAAGCAAAATACTTCCTTCTAGCCTTACAGCTGTGTCTCCCTTATTTCCTATGTGGCAGTCTTCATCCTCATACCGGAGGATGCTACATTTATTCCATATGCTACATTTTTCTCATATCCAAAGTGTTACTGTGTCCTTAAAGAACAGGGTACAAGATTGTATGTAAGCGTGGGGGTGAATAAACAAAATAAAAAAAGAACAGTACACAAATAAGGTTAAGTAGATGTCAAGTGTTGCAATCAAAGTATTCTCCAGTTTAAGTTTGGTGGTGTTCCTGTGGGTTTAGACTTGACTGTGCAAGCAATTCCTCACAGGCCACTCAACCATGTCTGTGATGAATCTGGAGGGTGAAGGTAGAGCTACCACACTGGCAATCCAGCTGGCAATCAAAAAGGATTTATATCCAAATTATGGATTCAGTTCTCCTAAAGCAGTGATTTTTATACTTTTTTAAAACAGCAAAATCCTTTCTGGAGTTATAACTAACTTTCAAAATATAAGAAGTAAAAAAAAAAATCACATATAATTTTCCTCTTGTGCCTGTTAAAATCTGGACTCTGCAAAAACAGATTGAAAACTAATTTTAAAGAATTCAGTTTTTGCCTAACGTCCCCTATTGTCTAGGAGGAGCATTGCTTTATATCGGAATCACCCCAGGAGGCTGAAGTAATAATACAAGCTACTTATTGAGCCTTTGTTCTAGGTATCACGTCAAGTGCATTTTTTTCACTCAGTCTTAAACTTGTGAGTTATTAGGCTTAGAGGGGTTAAATTACTTGCCAAGTTCAAGCAGCACCCTAACAGCTGGTTTGGGCCCTGCCTACACATGATACCTTAGCACATAGCAGGTACTCAGTAAAAATAGATATCTTTACATATACCCAGCACTCTCCATTTTTTACACATGAGGAAACAGGCTCAGGTAACTTCAGTAACTTTTGCACAAGAGCATGCAGCTGGTGGCAGAATTGGGATTCAAACTGCAAACTGGCCTTATTTAAGAATCATATTTCTACCAACTGTGCCATATTGCCTCCATTTACCCTATTAAGATTCTCTTTAATGTATGTTGCCTTTAGGTTCTGCATGGACTTCAGTTAAATTTTGGTGACATTAAAATGCTTCTGGATTTTTCTGTTCATCATAAAAAATCCCTCATTACACTGCTTTATTTGTAACTTTCTGGACTTGAGATTTTTCTCAATTCATCTTGTAGCATTTACATAGGAATCCTGTCCCACTTTTTTTAACATATTAGAAGTAATATTTGTTTCTAAGACCCACACAGGGAGCTGAATTAAAATTCAGTCAACAGGATTATCCTGGGGAAAACATTAGTAGGTATTTGAAGAATGAAGCATGGTCAGGGGCTATTCCTGCAGAACTCAGAACCAGTGGTGCTGCTGGGTGGTTTGCAGGACCTACTTACAGTTTATGAACCTGCCCACCTGGGCTTGAGAAGAAGAGATTAAGAGCTGCAGGCCTTCCGCCCTGTGTGAAGGGGGCTGTTAAATACTGAGGGGCTCTCTAGGCTCCCTGGAGAGAGACTGAGCAGTTGGAAGAGACAAAGGCTGGGGGGGAGGGGATAACCTTTGTTCCGAGGATGAGTTAGGGGAAGAAAACATTCCCTTCTCTCTACCCTCGTGGGGTGGGGGTGGGGTAAACCATTTATCTAGGTACCTGACCTATCTCATCCAACAGAGAAAAAATAGTAAAGCTATCAAGTTTGGTTTTAGGGTTTAAAGGTACTATCTATTACCCTCTCCCCAACCAACAAGGGAAAGAAAAGGGGGTGGGGATTGGGCAGAGGAACAGTGCTGTCCTACCTTCTAGATTTTCAAATGTATTCCCAACCTATCTCCACATTCTAGAGATAATACATTGTTAGGAGCTAATGAGTTTATCACAAGAGGAGATTACTGCTCCTCTAGTTTTTGTAGTCGAATCTTCATTTTGTGATTCTTGTTCCATGAATGTGATGAAGTAAGTTTGTATTGGAAAGATAATTGCTACATAAGGATCCTAAAGACAGATTTTCCTCTTGGTGAAAACATCCACTAGTCATGTGACAGGGTAATTATGTGTTTTTTTTTTCATATACGTAACGGGAATTTTAGCCAGTTCTGACTCATAAGGTTATGAAAGTAAATGAGATATTGTTAAAAGCACTTTGAAAGCAAAACAGTACAGTACACATTGAAAGTTGATTGTTTTAGAGTACAACATTTTGTTTGGTAGAAATTGAGCAATGGGCCAAAAGAGGAACCCTAATGACTGAGCTGTTTCTCTTCTTACAGCTGTCTCTGAAGGGCACAAATCAGAAAGCAGCATGCCTCCTAATAAAGAGGCCAACAATCTTAACACCTCCCCTGCGGGGCTCATCTGCCTCCCTCCAATCTCCGAGGAGCTCCAGCTTGTGTGGACCCAAGCAGCTCAGACCAGTGAGCTGGATGGCAATGAACACCTGCTACAAACCTTCAGCTACTTTCCCTATCCCAGCCTAGCAGACATTGCCCTTCTCTGTCTACGCTATGGGCTGCAGATAGAAAAAGTCAAGACTTGGTTCATGGCCCAGCGCCTCCGCTGTGGCATCAGCTGGTCATCTGAAGAAATAGAAGAGACTCGAGCTCGAGTGGTGTATCACAGGGACCAACTCCATTTCAAATCTCTCCTCTCTTTTACTCATCATGCAGGGCGGCCTCCAGAGGAGGTGCCTCCTTCTCCATTGCCACCTCCAGAACAAGTTAGTCTTGGAATAGTGCCCCTGACTCTTAGTGAGCCCACCCAGATGAAAGGATTGAAGGTAGAGCCTGAGGATCCTTCAGAGCCAATGAGTCACCAGAAAGCAAAGGAGCCTCTGATGGCACCTGGCAGCGGGGCATTCTCCCACCAATCAGGATTTTGGCAGGATATTCAAAGCAGTGATCTCTCCAAGGAGCAGGCAGGCAGGGGTCCTGACCAATCACATGGCCTAGGTACTGCTTCCTGGAACCACTCTACAGCTGTCCACCAGCCACAAGCTCGGGATAAAGCCCCACCACTCTCATTACTTGCCAGTAGTTATAAGCAGGGGTCAGCATGTAATGTGACTCCTTCTTCCGCTACCTCTTCTTCTTCCTCTTTCCAGGTACTGGCTAATGGAATTACAGTCACCTCTAAACCCTCCCAGCCACAGCCTCTGTCACCCAATGAACGGGCTCTGCCCATACACGTGGAGCCAGCCTGGCCCCAGAGGCTAAGGCCTAACTCAGTTCTAGGTAGCATTGGCCCTGCAGAGTACCTTTCCCCAGATACCCAACGCCAGCGAAAGACCAAGCGCAAAACCAAAGAGCAGTTGGCTATCCTCAAATCATTTTTTTTACAGTGTCAATGGGCACGGCGTGAGGATTACCATAAATTAGAACAGATTACTGGTTTACCTCGGTCTGAGATTATTCAGTGGTTTGGTGACACACGCTATGCCTTGAAGCATGGGCAACTAAAATGGTTTCGGGACAATGCAGTACCGGGTGCCCCTAGTTTCCAGGATCCAGCAATTCCCACACCATTGCCTTCAACCCACTCTTTGAATGAATGGGCTGAGACACCACCTCTGCCAGTGCCCCCACCTCCACCGGATATACAGCCTTTGGAGAGGTACTGGGCAGCCCACCAACAGCTACGGGAAAATGATGTCCCTCAACTGAGTGAGGCGTCAAGGCTTAGCATCCAACAGGTACTGGATTGGTTTGATTCTCGTTTACCTAAGCCAGCTGAGGTGGTGGTTTGTCTAGATGAAGAGGAGGAAGAGGAGGAAGAAGAACTACCTGAAGATGAAGAGGAGGAGGAGGAGGAGGAGGAGGATGACAGCGATGATGATGATGATGAGGATGAGGATGATGATGATATCATACAGGACTGAATGGGGGCTATGGGAGGGGCAGTCTTACTAAAAGATGAACCCACTTAGTAACTGTTTAAACAAAGAAACCACATTTTAAAAATTACCTTGTGGCAAAGAATTGAAAAGCTTTGTGTTTTTTAAGTTGGGGGAAAGGTGGATATTTTGAGGGTGGATGAGCATAAGGCACAAAGTGAGGTGGGGATTGAATGAGCAGAAATTCAGGCTTTAGCTTCAATGAAGAATGCTAAGGATCTGGTCCTTTTCCTATGGGCTGGGTCAAGGCTCTTGTTCTCATCCACTTTTCTTTTCCCTTAGTATACTACAGGGGGGCTATACCTTAGTCCCATGTCTATAGGAGGACTGGAAAGGAGGAGTAAAGAATTTTGATTCCAGTGCATTCCCTAGTCCAGGGTTAGGGAATGTCCGGTCCTGCCAAGGCATTAGGGGTGAGTTAATGAAATGTTTGACCCAAATAGCAGGCAAATTTTTAAGTTTGTAATTTTGTAGGGCCCAGGAATGATGTTATAAATATCCTAATGGCCCTTGGCAGAAAAAAGGTTTCCCACCCTGGACTAGTCCCACTATTTTCCCTAGAATAAGGCTGCCTTGCACCTCTCCTTTTCTCTGAGCACAAATCCACCCTTAATGCAGCGAAAAATCTCAGTATGTCCCAGTCTCACAAATACTTCAATTCTTCTTCGTACCAACTCTTACGTTTTAGTTTTACCTGCTTCATCGCCGAATTACAGAAGAAGCAGAATGTTTTTTTCTGATCTGGGGACCACTTTGCCTTGTATCTTTTTATCTCTTTCCAAAATCCCCATTCTCTTCACTATGTCTCAGGGTAAATCTTCCCCATGGAGCTTGTGAAAAAGTTTAATGCTGGGTGGAGAATAATTTAGACTGGATATTTATTGGAGGTGGGAATTAGGAGAGATGTCTTTTTTTAAAAAGAAGAATTAGGTTACTATAAGATATAGGAGAGGGGATGGTTTCTCCTGTTCTGAGGACTGCAGGTAGGTTCCAGGTTTGGTTTTACAAGCCTGATACCCTCCTGCCTAACTTGACAGAGGCTAATTTTTCATTTTCCTGGTGTTGGTTCAATTTTTTATCCAGAAAAGAGACTTTTCCCTGTCTTTATAGGATCTGTCTTGAGGTCAGAGAGATCATGGTCTTTAACTGAATTTATTGGTGTTTAAGAATGGTTTTCATCAGTTGGGGGGTCAGGTATAATGATAACAATGGGTTAACCATCTAGAAATAAGAGTGGAAGCCCCAAACTGCTAGAATAATAAAAAGGCCAAAAATAAAATTGTTTCTCTCTCCTCCACTTTGCCACTTCTATGTTTTAGAGATTAATGTAGCCAAATACATTAACATTCTGATTTAGTATACATTTTTTTTTTTTTTGAAGCAGCAAGATATATTGAGGTAAATTAAAAGAACAATAACTTGGCCCTGGCTGGGTAGATCAGTTGATTAGAGCATTGTCCTGAATCACCAAGGTTACATGTTCAATCCCCCTAGTCAGGGCACATCAGCCAATGCATGCATATGTGAAACAAATTGATGTATCTCTCCCTCAAATCAATAAATAATATTAATAAAAAAGAACTTTGAAAGGCAGATCAGTATCACTAGGTAGATTGTTTCCTATACCTGCTACAGCACAGATTCTTGCTCAGAAGATGAGGTGTGTCTGGAAATGCCTTTAAAAATAAGAGTTCCAGAAAGGATAATGGCATCTTAGTTTATCTACAAAACCATTCCCAAGACCTATTTATTTCTGGCAGATGCTTGCTATCTTTACTCTCCCTACCCCCAATATTTTTGCTTAAGGCCTACCTGCCTGTGGCCTACCCATTTAATTCTATCCCTTAGTACCCAAAGAATATTGATCTCAGTGGTAGTGTTCTTTGCCCATTCCAACATTCTAGAGCTTGCAATACTAATAGAATTGCAATAGCAATAAAAGGTCGTCTTTATTATCTATGTACTTTGGTACACTGAACATCTTGTCTCCAACTATTATCAGACAGAAATGAAAATAAATATTTAATAATAACTAGGCATGGAGGAAACAATAGGCAAACTGAAAAAAAAGTATAGTAAATTAGGACAGGGAACAGAATTGTTACTTGTTAACATTGGCAATGGGAGAATATATCCAAAACTAGAAGATGAAATCTAGAAGTAAAACATAGTTAATGAGTATATTACCCCCACCCCCAAGGATGACAAGAACTGTTTTTATAACCTTTGTTTCAAGTTATAGGAAATAAGAGAGCTACATGTCTTGTTGGAAGAACTAATCTTCCTGAAACACTAGCCTTATGTAATACCTAACCACTTTCTAAGAAGGTAATCTAGGGTGTACATAGTAAATATAGAAAGTACAGAATGAAACCAGCCAGGGGTACATTTTCTAAGGCCATCATGCCTAATGGGTATTGGATGCTAGTCTGTCCTTCAGCAGTATGTATAGATCAGACCTTGAAGATGATCTATCTGGGAATGGTCCATGCTTCTCTCCCCCTGGCTAATTCCATCTGCCTTTGTTGGTAGAGAGTCTGCAGCAGAAGAGAGAAGACAGATATGGATGTTTATAAGAAAAGCAAATAAGGACCTCTCAAGCTATTTTATGAAATTCATTAGGACAGCAAACCACCACCAATGCTTTCACATAGTTTTCTCCATTGCATGATAACTTTCCCAAACTAAGATCTGAGACATCAAAGGCTTTATCACTACTTATGAAGCTGATATTTCAGTGTGAGATTATCTGGTGATAAGACTATTATTTTAGAAGACCTGGACCATAATAATACCCACAGATGATTACCAGGGAGGCAGAATTATGCCTCCAGGGAGGTGGTACTTTCTTCAATAACTCTTTAACAATTTGGTTATAGAAATTTAAAACAAAAACACAAAAGTGGAGTAGTATAATGAACTCACATGTACCCATCACCCAATATCAACAAATAACTCAAGGCCCATTGTTCATTTCTATTCTCTCACTGTACCTCTCCACTATATACTAAAGCAAAAACCAGATCATTTAACTTTCTATCAATATTTTAGTATGTATCTCCAAAAGATAAATTATTTTTAATTTCATTTTATTTTGCTAATCCTCACCTGAGAATGTTTTTTCCATTGATTTTTAAAGAGTGGAAGGGAGAGGGGGAGAGAGAAGAGAGAAAAACATTAATGTAAGAGACATATCGATTGGTTGCCTCCCAACACACCCTGACAGGCTAGGAATCAAACCTGCAAACGAGGTATGTGCCCTTGACTGGAATCAAACCTGAGACCTCAGACCAATGTTCTAGAGCAAAATCAACTAGGACCAGATAGACTATTTTAAAAATACATAACCACAATAGCACTATACCTACAAAAAAAATAACCTGTTAATAATTCCTTAATATCAAATGTGCAACAGGTATTCAATTTTCTTCAACTTTTTCATAAATGGGTTTGTTTTTTTTATAGCTAGGGCCTATATCTTTATAGAATAATTCCTCCATTTGTGAGGATCTTAGAGCAGGATGTTATTTTCCCAGTTTTGCCTTTTAGGGTGTAGACCCTAATTTCCTGCTAATGGAATTAAAAGGAACTTTGGAATATGAGAGCAAAATATTTACCTATCTTAATATGTCCTTGGGATCACCAGAGCTTGGCATGGAGAAAGGGGCTTAAATATCCTAAGACTAAAGCCATAAAAGTTAAAAGACAAGCCTAGACTTTCCAATGAACAGAGCTCCTTAACAAACCTCGTTTCCATACCCTTTCCCCCTCGTTGCCTGGATCAGAATGAGAGTCCCATAAATTTATAAATTGTTACTTGTTATTTCAGGAGAACCTGCTTGCAAGTTCTAGCAGCACTTCCATGCAAAAGATGTACTCTATCAAAAATACTTTTTTTGGGGTGAAACTTGGGAATGTCAGCTGTGTCCACAAACTTAGTTACTTTGGTCAAAATCACTCAGTTTAAAGCCTTTCACTATGTGACCTAATTTTTTAAATCTCAAACCAGGAAGCTAATCTGACAGTGGGATAGAATCTTTGAAACTGAGATCATTATGGAAGATTGTATACATACAGTTACCACACTTGAAACCCATGTCAATCTCCACTGGATACATTCTACCACCTTAATAGGAGACCAAATGAGGTGTTTTTAACGTGCAGGACTAACTTGGTGAATTTTTCATACTCAGACAAATTAGACTAGTCATGGCTCACCTGCAGGGCTGGTAGCTGAAAACCAGGAAGACTCTCTAGTGCACTTCTACTCTCCCTCTGACCTGAAGGTTAGAATAGAATGTGAAAGATAACTTCGTTGAGCAGTTCCTTGGTAGTGTTACTTGTGGAACAGGGTAGTTCTTAATCTGGGAACATTGCTCAGATGGGAAAAGACTATTTTGCTAAGCAATTTATTTTTAAAAAATATATATTTTATTGATTTTTTTACAGAGAGGAAGGAAGAGGGATAGAAAGTCAGAAACATCCATGAGAGAGAGACATCAATTAGCTGCCTCCTGCACGCCCTCTACTGGAGTTGTGCCCGCAAGCAAGGTACATGCCCCGGGCCAGAATCGAACCTGGGGCTTTTCAGCCCGCAGGCCAATGCTCTATCCACTGAGCCAAACCGGTCTCATCTTGCTAAACAATTTAAAAGATGGCCTGAATCTCCATTATTTAAGGATGGTCATTCTTATTCTATGAGGATGGAGTGGGGACAGAGATTTGAATTTATGAGTAGGAAGATGTAGAAACAATATGAAGGTTTTAGTGAGCTACAAAAGATGATAGCCCCTTATCAAGAGGACTGATAGCAGAGTTACCTTTTTGAAAACGATGGGAATAGGATACTGACTTTATCATTCTCATTCAGAATGGATCTCCTAGCAATGTTCAAACAGGGATTTCAAAAGTGTGTGTGTGGGGAGTTTAATAAATAGCAGAACTTAACTGGTGACAGGATGCATGCTATTTAGGCAAAATTCAAAGCCTCTCTTCAATGTGAAGGAAATTGGATTAATTAAAGAATATTAAAGAGTTAAAACTGGAGAGACAGTACTCTTTTGTGAGAAGATCCCCAACTTCTTTTTGCCTTGAAAATTTTCATTTTACTATATATGTGCCAATGGTTGAAGCTACAACCCTTTAGTAATGTTATTTAACTTACCTGAATTGTTGGGGGTAAGTACTTGTATGTGGCCTGAATCCCCACTATTCAGGGATGGTCTGAAAGAAAAAACCCCTAGTCCAGAGGAAGCAGATGAAGTTCTATGGAGGGAAAACACAAGCATCAATAGAGAAAAGGAAAGGTAAAGGTAAAAAGCATCTGTAAAATCTATACATTTAGGCCAGCAACCCTGCTTGCAAGTTAGAATAAAATTAAGTAATTGAGCCCAGCCAGCATGGCTCAGTAGTTGAGCATCGATCTATGAACCAGGAATCGCAGTTCAATTCCTGGTCAGGGTGCATGCCCGGTTCAGGCTCAATCTCCTGAGGAGTGTTCAGGAGGCAGCTAATCAGTGATTCTTTCTCATCATTGATGTTTCTCTCCCTTCCTCTCTGAAATCAATAAAAATACTTTTTAAATCTAAAAAATTTAAGTGTCCCAGTGAGCAGATCCTAAGTAAAAGGAAGCATAGTGTTACTCACCGGTATGATAGGCTGTGAGTGGAAGCTGGTGAAGGGGTTTCTGGAAAGTATAAAAAAATGAGCCTGTGAGATAATCCATAAACTGGAGAAGAGATTCAAGTATACTCAGGACTAGGGCAAAGGAACTAGGGATAAAAAAATTTGTATCATATACAAATTCAACTTTTGGTTTCATTGATTTTCTCTACTAATTTCTATTCCCTAGTTCATTAATTTCTGCTCTAATCTTAGGTTCTTTGAAGTGATCAACAAGACATTAATATTTAATATTTAGCCATACTGTCCAAGAAAAAATAAGGAAGCCTCAAATAACTAAACTTAGAAATTAAAGAGGGAATATTACTATAAAATTACCATAAATAAATCAGCTAGCCCAGCTGGTGCTGCACAGTGGTTGAGCTTCAATCTATGAACAGAGAAGTCATGATTTGATTCCTGGTCAGGGCACATGGCTGTGTTGCAGGCTCAACCCCCTGTAGGGAATGTGCAGGAGGTAGCCGATCAGTGATTCTCTCATCATCGATGTTTCTTGCTCTCCCTCTTACTTTCTCTCTCTGAAGTCAATAAAAAATATATTAAAAAAATAAATTTGCTAGGACATCTACATTTTCCAAAGAGAAATGTATGAAACAATTGAGGAGAGACTTTGGTGAAATTAAAAAATGATTATCCTAAAGAGATTTGCAAATTTCAAATTGCCTTTTTGAAAAGGGAAATCTATGATATGTTTTCTCTAATGTCCTTGAAAATAATAATTTTTAAGGGGGAAGAGAAAAGAAAATTAGGTGTCTGGAACAAAAATATTTCTTCACTGGAAAATACTTATGTTTAATACACAGTGAAGAAGCCAGATATCCTGCCGGCTAACAAAATCGGCATCTTGTTAACCTCCCTTTTAAGTCTAACTTCTACTGCCATCTTGTGGCAATTTAAAAAAATCCATGCTAATTATTTTATTCAAGTTATCCACCTGACCAGATGAGGTTTTCAATGACTTCCTATCACTCAAACCTTTTATTTCTCCCTAATCAGTTTGAGAACAGAAATATCATTATTTGAAAAGTAATTCTATATGTGTGGATAACTGGAATCACTAGAACAAACAAAATGGAATTATATTATAACAGAAAACCAGAAATCTGCTGGTGTATGCACAGAATATTTTGTTTTCTGAGACCTTTATTTTTCTCCCCCTCACCAGTATAAGAGTCTCTGGGAGTGCTCCTTCCCTGAATGCCTCTGGCTCCCTGATGGACAAATAATAAACATCCGTTAATAAACGCACCTTAATTTTCTGGCTTCCATATTCCTTGCTATTTGTCTGTATCTATACAATGAAGCACATTTTTTTCTTCCGGAGTAGATATCTTATACTACTTCCAAAATGCATATGACTGACACTGATAATTTAGTGCTTGAACATTTCCACTATTTCACCCCTATTCGTTCTCTGCAGCAGCTTCCAACTTCAGATCTGTGCTGCCAAAAGAAAAGTCTAGGATGTTCTCAGATAACTTATGCCAAAATCACAGAAGTTTAATATTCTTGCCTTAAAGCTTTGCTTTCATTTAGTATTAGAAATCTCATGCTAGCCTGGTTGGTGTGTCTCGGTGATTGAGCATTGACCTATGAACCAGGAGGTCACAATTCAATTTCCAGTCAGGGCACATGCCCTAGTTGTGGGCTTGTGCAGGAGCAGCTGATCAATGACTCTCTGTCATCATTGATGTTTCTCTCTCTTGCTCTCTCCTTTCCTCTCTAAAATTAATAAAAATAAAAGTGAATCTCAATCTAGAAAAAGAAGGTAACTTTTACTTACTTGTCCCACGCTGCTACTAAAGCCAGCCACTCTATAAGGGATAGATTCCACTGAGGAGGACCGGCTGTATAAGGTGAGACAAAAGAAACAAACAAACAAACAAACAAACAAACCTGGCATTAAACTTTTGCAGAGACCTAAAGTCTCCTTGGTTCTTATCTCAGCCACATCTAGGTATTGCTTTCATCTTCCAACTTTTGCTAACACTTTAATGTTGCTATGTAGGCTTCCTACTCACCTGACCACTTGACTGCTATGCTGACAACTGGGTCTTGGAGTAACTAAAAAGGAATAAAGTGCAGAATGAAAAGTTTCCATCAAAGTATGCTCTTGCCTAGCCAATCGATTGCAAGTGGGTATCTGGTTGTATGATCTCATTTCATACATAAGGTTAAGGAAATTACATTATAGTCTTTGAGAGGAAATCATCTTCCAAATGGGAAAAATATATTTATTATCTCACACAGATTTTAGGGCAAAAAAAAAAAAATGTTCTCTACCTGACTGTGTTGGGGAAGTAATGCCCACTGGTCGAGGTGTGGTTGGTCTGCAAGGAAAAAACAGGAGGCAATTCTAATATCTCTAAGGAGAAATTTTACATTAGAGAATAAATCAAATAATTGTTTTTAGAAGTAATAGCTTCCTTTCTGAGATTAAATTGCTTATTATCATGTCTTAACAGATATCATCCCAAAGTATAGAGTCCAAGTTTCCATATGAGACCCCCCTTGGCTGTCCAACTCCCTAAGTGAAAACTTCTTCTCTTTATTGCCCACAATATGGTAAGTTTTTAATTTGTTTTTTAATTTAATAAATCTTTATTGTTCAGATTATTATAATTGTTTCTCTTTCCCCCCCCCCCATTGCTCCCCTCCCTCCCTCTGCCCTTACCTCCCCCCAATTGTCCTCATCCATAGGTGTACCATTTTTGTCCAGTCTCTCCCTGAACCCCCTCACCCCTTTGTCCCTGAGAATTGGCAGTCCACTCCCTTTCTATCCCCTGATTCTATTATAGTCACCAGTTTATTCTGTTCATCAAATTTTTTATTCACTTGATTTTTAGATTCACTTGTTGATAGATATGTATTTGTTGTTCATAATTTTTATCTTTTCCTTTTTCTTCTTCTTCCTCTTCTTCAAGAGTACCTTTCAGCATTTCATATAACACTGGTTTGGTGGTGATGAACTCCTTTAGCTTTTTCTTATCTGTGAAGCTCTTTATCTGACCTTCAATTCTGAATGATAGCTTTGCTGGGTAGAGTAATCTTGGTTGTAGGTGCTTTTTTATTGATTTTTTTTACAGAGAGGAAGGGAGATGGACAGAGAGCTAGAAACATGAATGAGAGAGAGACATCGATCAGCTGCCTCCCTCCTGCACACCCCACACTGGAGATGTGCCTGCAACCAAGGTACATGCCCTTGACTAAAATCGAACCTGGGACCTTTCAGTCTGCAGACCAACGCTCTATCCACTGAGCCAAACCAGTTTTGACTTTTTTTTTTTTTTTTAAGGTTGTAGGTTCTTGCTATTCATCACTTTGAATATTTCTTGCCACTCCTGTCTGGCCTGTATAGTTTCTGTTGAGAAATCAGCTGACAATCTTATGGGTGCTGCCTTGTAGGTAATTAACTGTTTTTCTCTTTTAATATTCTCTTTGTCTTTTGCTCTTGGTATTTTAATTATGATGTGTCTTGGTGTAGTCCTCTTTGGATTCCTTTTGTTTGGAGTTCTGTGTGCTTCCTGGACTTGTAAGTCTGTTTATTTCACCAGGTGGGGGAAATTTTCAGTCATTATTTATTCAAATAGGCTTTCAGTATCTTGCTCTCTCTCTTCTTCTGGCACCCCCATAATTCTGATGTTGGTACACTTGAAGTTGTCCCAGAGGCTCCTTACACTATATTCACATTTTTTGGATTCTTTTTTCCTTTTTCTTTTCCAGTTGAGTGTTTTCTGCTTCTTTGTACTTCAAATCTTTGACTTGATTCTTGTGTTCTTCTAGTCTGCTGATAGGTCTCTGTAGAATATTTTTTATTTCAGTCAGTGTATGTTTAATTTCTAATTGGTCCTTTTTCGTCTCCTCTTGGGTCTCACTAAATTTATCCATCTTTTCTAGGAAATTCTTGAAAAACCTTATAACCGTGGTTTTGAACTCTATATCCAGTCATTTATTTTCCTCCATTTCTTTTGTTTGTGATCTGTTCCTTTCTTTCCGCATTTTTGCTGCTTCCCTGAGTTGGTAAAGTAGCTTTGTGTGCTAGGTGACCCATATGGCTCAGTAGCTCCGCCTACCCAGTTACTTGAAGTGGACTCTCTTGGTGCACCCCTTCATGGACTGTGTATATAGCCTTGTTCTAGTTAAGTCTTGATTGTTGTTGGTATCACTGGGGGACTTGACCTCCCAGGCACTTGGTTGTGAGGATCAGCTGTGTCTATGCCAGGAGGACTTCTGTGCTGGGTCAGCCTTATGATATAAGACTTGCAAGATTGCAAAAGCCTCTGTATTCAGCTTGGATGGGACAGAGTCTCAGAGCTGTTTTCTCATCAGCCCTGCCCTACTCGGCCCCTGGGTCTCAGTGTTCCTCAGTAATCGCTGCAGCCCTCTCCATGCGTATTCGCATGTGCACACACCTCCAGACCTCTGCTTTTCCAGCTCCCCTGAGTTTCCATGCGTTTTGGGACTGGTATGAATCTGAGTCCCCAAGGTCTTGCCAGAAACTGGGGTTCAGTGCAGTTACAAGTGGAGTTCAGCTCAGTTGGGAGGTTCTGTCTTCCTCCTGCTAGAGAAAGCCAGCAGCACAATCAGCAGTCAGCCCTCTCTGAAAGCACTTGCGTGCACATCTCTAGACCTCTGTCTTTTCGTGGCTCCCCTAAGTTTTTGTGCACTCCTCCCTTTCCACAACAGTCCAGACTCCCCCCGTATGAGTCTTGCACAGAACTGGGGTTCAGTGCAGTCAGAACTGGGGCTCAGTGCAATCAGGAGTTTCTGTCTTCCTCCCACCTGCCACCCGTCCTCTCCACACACGTGTCTCCGTACCTCAGCCTTTTTGCATGGATATTCCTCTGAGTATCCATGAGCCCCTCTCTTTCCTTCTAGTTGTAGAATTTCTACTCAGCCAGCTTTCCTATGGTTTGGGATGATGTCCATTCTGTCTTTTAGTTGTAGTTTTGAAATTGTTGTGCAAGGCAGCAGTTTAGGTGTTCACCTATGCTGCCAATATGGTAAGTTGAAGTCCTCCTTTCCTTCTTTCTTTCCTCAGTGCCTTACCAAGTACTTTCAACTCTACATATATCTAACCAACTGTCCATTCATTCATATAACCACCATTTTTCATCACTCTTTCCATCCCCTCATCCATCTATCCAACAAGCATTTATTTAGTGCTTGTATGTCCTAAATACTAAGATTACAAAGATACTAGAATCTGATTCTAATAGGTTGGTGGGAGACACAGAAATAATCCTATCTAATAAAAGAGTAATACCATCACTCCAACACACAAGATGGCCACAAGATGGCTAGCAGGGCAGGGCAGTTATAGGGGACTAGTCCTGCAGGGGAGGACAGTTGGGGGGACCAGGCCTGCAGGGGAGGACAGTTAGGAGTGACCAGGCCTGCAGGGAAGGACAATTAGGGATGACCAGGCTGGTAGGGGAGGGCAGTTAGAAGCAATTGGGCCATCAGGGGTGCAGTTAGGCATTGATCAGGCTGGCAGAGGAGTGGTTAGGGAGTGATCAGGTTAGCAGACAGAAGCAGTTAGGGCAATCAGGCAGATGAGAGTTGGGAGACAGCAGTCCTGGATGGTGAGAGGGATGCCCGACTGGAGAAGGTGCACACCCCTGCACGAATTTTGTGCACCAGGCCTCTAGTAATAATAATAAAGCAAGGTTTAAGTGTTATAATGGGCATATCAGAAGTATAGAAATATGAAAGAATACTAGGCTAACTTCAGTGAATATAGGAGCTATGTATTTTTTAATCCACCAATACAGAGCTAACATTAAAAATATTTAATAATTATCAAGTAGAATGATGGGTGATGCATACCCAGCACTTAATAATAGTGGTCATTTAATGAATATTTACTCCACAAATGAATAGAACATCTACTCTAGCTAATGAAGTTCTAACAGAAGAAATGACATGGGAGTTGAGTTCTGAAGGATGAGTAGGATTTCATAAGATGATGGTTAAGGGGGAACATTACTTTCAAGATTTTATTTCAGTGAGTAATTCTTAGAGAAGTGAAAGATAAGTTCATTTCCTTCACCTCTGAGCCCACACAGGAGTTACAATTAAGAGTTAAGATAGAACAGAAATTTTCCAAGAGGGTAAAATGGGGCATGATAAAACTGACCTGCTTCCTTGGTACCAACTTGTCGATTCCTGTAAGTGAAAAAAAATGAGTGAAGGAAACAGCCACTCAAGGGTCTTAATCTGTGGATCTTACTTATTAGATACGTAAGCTGCAATGTCTGCTACCTGTGATTGTTAAGACTTCCAATAGGAGAAAAAATAGCAGCAGTGTTTCCTTAGGAAATTTTCATTTTATTTTATTTATTTTTTGTTTTGTTTTTTATTTATTTATTTTTTTTTGGGGGGTGGGATCTCCTTAGGAAAAATTTAGCTTTGCGGGAATAAAATTCTAATTCCTCTTTATAAAAAGACATTGAGAATCCTATATGGGGAAATAGGGGGAAAAAATAAAAATGACAGGACTACAATGTGCTATAGTAGTTGCAGGAGCAGGATCAAGATACAGTGGTACCTCGAGATACGAGTTTAATTCGTTCCGTAACCTTGAGGATTGGGAAACTATGAGACGCTCAAGTCGCGGTAAACTGGTGGGTCATGTGCAGCCAGCCGATCCGCGCGGTTACTCCTATCTCAAATGTTGCTCGTATTTCAAAGCAAAAATCGCTCGCTCGACAGCTTGTATCTCAAAAATCTCGTATGTTAGGGCACTCGTATCTCGAGGTACTACTGTATAGCTATATCTGATTATATACATACAGAGTACATTCTTAGGAAGAAACAAATGTCTAGGAAATACAGTTTGAGGCATAGGAAGGGTCCTGAAGTGTCTTGGGATTCCTGAAGAGAGATCTTAAGTTACAATAGATATCCTATGTAATAAAACCCTAATATGCAAATCAACCACATGACCAGTCGCTATAATGCACACTGACCACCAGGGAGCAGACACTCAATGCAGGAAATGTCCTCTGGTGGTCAGTGTGCTCCCACAGGGGAAGTGCTGCTCAGCCAGAAGCCAGGCTAATGGCTAGGAGTGCAGTGGTGGTGGCGGCAGCCTCTCCTGCCTCTGTGGCAGAGCTAAGGAATAGCGAGCTGAGCAGTAAGGAGCAGTGAGCAGGTGGGTAGTAAATAGTGAGAGGGTGCTGGCCAGGCTGAGGGGATTCCGCGCCCCCCCCCCCCCAGCAAGTGCATGAATTTCATGCACCAGGCCTCTAGTCTCTTCTATAAGAGAGCTTTCCAAGTGGTATATTGTAACTCACTGATGTTCAAGGATGGGCTATCAGTGTGCTAAATACTGACCCTTAAAGCCCTCCAAAGTCTTCTGTGGCCTCATCTATCTACTACAGTGTGCTTGTACACATATTATCAGTTATATATGAAAAAGTTAGGAAATACTACTCTATTTGGCCTGATAGATAGATGGGAAAAGTAGGAGAGAAAAATCATAGTAAGGAAAATCAATTTCATTCACCTTCAGGATGGCTAGAAATTTCTTTAGTTCTTCATTCTCTTTCCTTAAAACTGACAGTTCTCTAGGCAAAAGATGAAAACAATCAGCTCTAGTAGGTCAGTGGGATAATTATTTTGATTATTATCTAGTTAATGCTTATGGAGAGATGCCTGCCAGCATACCCAGTATTCCTCTCATAGATTTAGTAATTCAGGGAGACAGTGGCATGGTTTTGATGATGAGAAGAATCAAATGGACAAAATAAACAGTCACTTAGTATAATTTCAGGAGTTTACATATTAATTCCATTTCCTCTCTGCATAAACCACTGGCCTGCTGATATCTGAAAATTTCCATCAAGAATTCCATCTTTTAGCATAAGATTTGCAAAATACATTCCCCTAGAGGTAATATTTTAAATGCTGTTTCTTGTCTTTATCACTGTGAAAAAGCTATATCTGATTTCTCTGAAGAAGCAGTTTTTGATCAGGGAGCGGGGAGTAGGAAAGGAAAGCTATAAAGTGAGGAGGACCCTTCAAGGGAAGAAAAATGAAAATAAAATGGAGATTGAGCGGATTAAAAATTCTGTACCTGATTTGCCCAAGATAAACATAAACACACATGGAGCAATTTTGCAACCAAAGGGATTAAGGGATATAGCTTCTCTGCAAGAAAAAAGCTCTCTGGTGATTTGTCACTTACTTGTTCTGTCTGGTCACTGTTTGTTGTGCCTCCTGCATAGCTGCTTCTAACTTTGTAATTCTATGCTTATAAAAGGCGATGAGGAGATCTGTTTGTTTTTTCTGGAAACGCCACACCTATGAAGGAAAAGGAGACCTATGACAAATACCCAGATAACTCCTTTCTCCATACTTATGGCAACAAAGGGAAATATATCAACTCATACTTTATTAAATAAAAATTTTTTTTTTTAAATTTCAGAGAGGAAAAAAGAGAAAGAGAGAGCAATAAAAACATCAATTATGAGAGAAATCATTGACTGGCCACTTCCTATCCTCCCCACACTGGGGATTGAGCCCACAATCTGGGCATATGGCCTGACTAGGAATCGAGCTATGACCTAGTTCATAGGTTGATGCTCAACCACTGAACTATGCCAACCAGGCTTCAACTGATACTTTATTACTGATCATTTTCTTCTGAGCATCTGGCCTAGTTCATGACTCCCCAGAACTAGAGGGTTCTGCATTAGAGAAAAAAACAAACAAACAAAAAAAACTTTGCATTTCCGGACAATGGCCTCTTAACATCTTAAAAAGAATATTCTGACAACAGGAGGGCCCTTTAAAAACATAATCTTTCATCTTGAGCAAGAAGAGTGAAACAAATAAAATGTTAGAATTGATCCTGATCTAACTTCTCAGATTAATTTGGATTTACTAGTTTGGACTCAGCTTCCACATTCCAGAGCACTAGTAACCAATTTACTTTCCCTAAGAAACTCATGCAGAGTCATATGCAGGTTGCTTATGCTGCTATAGAAAAGGGCAAAAAGACACTGAAGGGGATTGCTTATTCCTGAATTTTATTTCCAGACATGGACAAATAATTTTATCTTTTTCCACCATTTGATAGACTGATGTGCATATCATGGGGTTATTGGTCAAATCAAAGTTAATATTTAGAAAGGGTTTTTTGCCTTGTCAAACTCTATTTTGAATACACAGCAGTATTTATGTGTCATCTGCTTCATCCCTACTCAAGACTAAACCTTTTGTCTAAGGTTTTTCCCTAGATTATGGTTGTTTTTTTTTTTTAATCTTCTCTCGAGAATACTTTCCATTGATTTTCAGAGAGTGGAAGAGGGAAAGACAGAGAGAAATATCAATGTGAGAGAAACATATTGATTGGTTGCCTCCTGCATGCACCCTGACCAGGGCCCAGCCAGGAAGGAGCTTACAACCAGAATCGAACCTGGGACCTTTCAGTCTTCAGGTAGATGTTCTATCCACTGAGTCAAACTGGCTAGGGCCTTTCATCTTAATATCGTGTCATAAACCTTTTCTTACCTAATTTGCAAGTTGCTTTTACCTCTTTCATTTCTACTCAAAGCAAGTGAAATTAGTTCTAGATAGATAAGAATTAATTGTAGTCCATTTTTTAAAGTTGATTTCATAGAAGTAAAACATGTTCGTTTTAGAAAATTTGAACAGAGCAGGAGTGAAAGAAAATTCACTCAGAATTCTGGAAGTTAACTAAAATGGTGGTGGTGGTGGTAGTGGGGTATTGGGGAACAATAGGTTTTTACAGATAGATATAATATATAGATAAAAAACAGTATCCCAAACTCCTAACCTACTCTTTTTTAAAATAGCTTGGCCATTTTATTTATTTATTTTTTGGTTAATCGTCAACTGAGAATATTTTTCCACTGATTTTTAGAGAGTGGAAGGGAGGGGGAAAGACAAAAACATCGATGTGAAAGAGAGACATCAATGGGTTGCCCTGAAGAGGTATGTGCACTTGACCAGAATTGTACCTGGGACCCTTCAGTCTGAAGGCTCAACCTCCATCCACTCAGCCAAACTCCTAACCACCTCTTGAGGTAAGTTTTCAGTTAGAGTAAGTATCAGGCTAGGGCCAAGAAAATCCATCTCCTGCCCTGGACCAGTTCTCCCTTTGAGACTTCTATGGTCATATGTGCTCTGAGAACAAAAGCCAACCTTTTTATGAGGCTGAAGGATTTGAATGAGGCATAATAATGAGTTTAACTCCAGGGAGCCAGAATGGAGTCCTAGAATGCTTTTTGCCTAAGCCTAAGGAGGCCTACTTATCCCCCCAAAAACTCAAACCCAAAAATCTCAGATCTTTTTCCAAGAAAAAGGAAGACCAATCCAGAAAAACAACCACCAGCAAGAAGTGTTAGAGGAACTCTAGCAGGTTTGGCTTAGTGTTGGCCTGGGGATTAAAGGGTCTCTGGTTCAATTCAGTCAAGGGCACATGCCTGGGTTGTGGGCTGGATCCCCAGTAAGGGGCATGCAGGAGGCAGCTGATCAATGTTCTCTCTCATCATTGAAGTTTCTCTCTCTCTCTCCCTCCCTTTCCCTTCCTCTCTAAAATCAATAAAAATGTAGTTTTTAAAAAAAAAAGTGTTAGAGGAGAGGAACAAGTGGTTTTGTCTGATGTTAAGCCTATTTCAAATATGTTCACCAACCCCCACCAAATGGCTCAGTTGGTTGGAGCGTCATCCACACACCAAAAGGTTTACAGGTTTGATCCCCATTTGGGGCTCCTATGGGAGGCAGTGGGTCAGTGTTTCTCTCTCACATCAATGTTTCTCTTTCATATCTTCTTTTTCTAAAATGAATAAAAGTATATCCTCTAGAGAGGATTAAAAAAAAAAAAAGAAGATTCTAAACCTAGCTCAGTAATGAATCTCAGTATTTAAATTTTTTAATTGTCAGCAAACTCATTATTATGCCTCATTCAAATCCTTCAGCCTCATAAAGGGGTTGGCTTCTTAATTTTCTAAAGGACAAATTTTGCTCACTTATACTTGTTTTTTTCGTTTGTTTGTTTGTTTTTAACATGGGGATTGCCCTAATCAGTTTGGCTTAGTGGATAGAGTACCAGCCTGAGGACCAAAGGAACCCAGGTTTGATTCTGGTCAAGGGCATGTATCTCCGTTGCAGGCTCCCCCCTGGCCCGGGCCCTGGTTGGGCTCATGCAGGAGGCAACCAATTAATATGTTTCTCTCACATCAGTGTTTCTCTTTGTCTTTCCCTCTCTCTTCTACTCTCCCTAAAAATCAATGGAAAAATATCCTCAGGTGAGGGTTGACAAAACAAAACAAACAAAAAAATTTGGGGATTATTTTGTTAATATATTAAAATAAAAAGAACAGATAATAATAAATGTAGTTCTATTGGCATTGCTCAGTGGTTAGAGTGATGGCCTACAAACCCAAGGAGGGTTCAGGAGACAACCATTCTCTCTCATATCAATGTTTCTCTCTCTCTCTCTCTCTCTCTCTCTCTCTCTCTCTCTCTCTCTCT
>JAAGEH010000208.1:2134483-2399165 GCA_011751065.1 Lasiurus cinereus | reverse complement strand
TCTCTCTCTCTCTCTCTCTCTCTCTCTCTCTCTCTCTCTCTCTCTCTCCTTTCCTCCCTCCTCCCTCCCTCCCTTTCTTCTACAATCTCTTAAAAAGCAATAGAAAAAATATCATTAGGTGAGAATAAAAATACACACACACACATACACACACAAAAGTAGACCTATTGATAACATCTTGATATCTCCAAGTGTTAATTTTTACACTATTTATTGAAGAAAATGTTTTAAAACTTCAGTTCTGAATTAGATCCAGTTAATGGCAAGAGATTGGAGAAATCACTGGGAGATACTGGGAAAAGCACGTAATGGAAGCAAATGGGGAGCTCAGCAATTTATTATAAGACATAAGATATTTTGGTCCAATGTGGGTATGCATTTCACACTTATTTTTAAAAGAGGATTTTGTTTATTAAGAGTAATATATATTTGAAATGAATATTAGTTTTACTGTCTATGTTTTTTGTGCTAAAGAATGGCTCTCCTACCTCATTTTAAATGTCAGTGTTTTTTAGTTGAAGATTTACATTCCTGCCAATCTTAATGTTTTGAACATATATTAAGAAACTTCTAAGTTTTAGAAATGTACTTTAAAAGTATTGTTATCTCACTTTGACACTCAAAATAAGTTTATCTTATATGTCTTTTGTGAAACTGACTCCTTTGTTTCATAATATCTAAAAGTCTTAGATTTTTTAATATTTTTAAAATGTATTTTATGGATTTCTTTACAGAGAGGAAGGGAGAGGGATAGAGTTAGAAACATCAATCAGCTGCCTCTTGCACACCCCCCACTGGGGATGTGTCCACAATCAAGGTACATGCTCTTGACTGGAATCAAACCTGGGACCCTTGAGTCTGAAAGCCGATGCTCTATCCACTGAGCCAAACCGGTTAGGGCTAAATCTTAGTATTTTTTTATTTTTTATTATTATTTTTAAAAAAATATATTTTATTGATTTTTTACAGAGAGGAAGAGAGAGGGATAGAGAGTTAGAAACATTGATGAGAGAGAGACATCGATCAGCTGCCTCTTGCACACACCCTACTGGGGATGTGCTCGCAACCAGGATACATGCCCTTGACCGGAATCGAACCCAGCACCTTTCAGTCCGCAGGCCGGCGCTCCATCCACTGAGCCAAACCGGTTTCGGCTAAATCTTAGTATTTTAAAATTATATCTCAAAAAAAAATTATATCTCAAGGTAACCATACAATTGAGAAAAGGAAATTTCTCTTTATAGACATATTCCAGCTAAAAAAGGAGACAGGAATAACAAAATTAAAATATAAGCATTTTGCCCTGATCAGTTTGGTTCGATTCCGGTCATGGGCATGTACCATGGTTGTGGGAACATCCCCAGTAGGGGGCGTGCAAGAGGCAGCTGATGGATGTTTCTCTCTCATCGATGTTTCTAACTCTCTATCACTCTCCCTTCCTCTCTGTAAAATATCAATAAAAATATTAAAAAAATCAAAAAATCAATAACACACACACACACACACACACACACACACACACTGCCGCTTCTAGTGCATTATAGATCTACTAGTGGCCCAGTTCACAAAATTCATGCACATTAAAAGAGGATTAATTAGAGGAAATATTTTAATATTGCTATTTGCTCTTTCTCTAATAGAAGTGTCAGAGATGAAAGAAAATTAGTAAAATGTATATGAAAATCTTCCTCCTGTCAGAGTCTGGCGCACCACGGAACCCAGAGTTAAGTCCCCACCCATGTGCAGCGCCTCAAAATCACACGAGACCCAGACCCAGCCGGCCCCACCCCCATCAAGCCCCACCAGGTAGGGAGAGCAGCCTGAGGTCCCCTGACCCAACACCGGGGCAGAAGGGCACACCTTGAGGTCCCCCATCAAACCCCACTGGGCGGAGGTCTTGGCCTTAGGTCTCCTGCCCCGGTGTCAGGGTGGGGGTGTGTGGCTTGAGGTCTCCTGTCAAGCCCCATCAGGCAGGGGGCACAAGCTCAAGTCCCCTGCCCCAGCCCAGTGCCACACAACCTCAGATCCCTGCTGACTGATTCTTAAGGCTCATTACAGGAACTCAGCCTTTACTGTGGGTACAGCCATCTTGTGTTATGGAAACCCCACCTCTGCTGTGGGCACTGTCATTGGCGCCACCATCTTTGTGATGGTCAATTTGCATATTTCCTCTTTATATAGATTATACAGATAGATGCAAAGTTCATCAATGGCTACCATCACACAAAATGCAAGACAGAAGAACATTTATGTACCTCTTGGTGGAATGCAACAATGCTATCAAGTATTTTTGCCTCTCAACCCCTCAATCAAATGATTCCAGAAACCAAGATGGTGGCATAGGTAAACATCTAAATCTAATTATTAACTTACTGGAGACACAGAGCACAGACAAGCATACTATCTAATAAAAGATTAATATGCAAATCGATTGTCACTCCAACACACAAGATGGCCAGCAAGGGAAGGCAGTTGGGAGGGACCAGGCCTGGAAGGGAGGGCAGTTGGGGTGATCAGGCTAGCAGGGGAGGGCAGTTGGGAGGGACCAGGCCTGCAAGGGAGGGCAGTTGGGGGCAATCAAGCCTGCAGGGGAAGGCAGTTAGGGGTGACCAGGTTGGCAGAGGAGGGAAGTTGAGGGCGACCAGGCCTGCAGGGAAGGGCAGTTAGAGGGGACCCCAACCTGTAGGGGAGAGCAGTTGGGGATCAGAGGGAACCAGGCCTGCAGGGGAGGGCAGTAAGGGGTGACCAACCTGCAAGGGAGGGCAGTTAGGCATCAATCAGGCTGGCAGGCTGAAGTGGTTAGGGACAATCAGGAAGGCAGGCAGGCAAGCAGTTGGGAGCCAGCAGTCCTGGATCGTGAGAGGGATGTCTGGCTGCCCATTTAGGCCCAGTAGGATCAGACATTCCTTAAGGGGGTCCCAGATTGGAGAGAGTGCAGGCTGGATTGAGGGACCTATTCCCCCCTCCACCACGCACAAATTTTGTGCACCGGGTCTCTAGTATTAAAAGATTCCATGAACAAAATCTGCATTGTGAAAAACTCTATAGGACAAAAGGCCATTTTCTTCAATAAAAAAAAAATGAGAGGCAACTTATAGTTTGAAAAAAACTTAAGACATACCAATTGAATATAGATCTTACTAAAACCCAATTCAAACAAAGTTTTAAGATAATTATGAGACAACTAGGGAAATGTGAATTCTGACTGATTAGTGGATAATATTAGGGAATTATTATTTTAGCATGACATGGCTATATTTAAGAAAGGAGTCTCTGGGCGGGGCTGACTGGAAGGCAAGGCGGTCCTTCAAGCCCTGAGACACCACCCATCCCAAGCTCAACAGAGAGGCTTTTGCAGTTTTGCTAGTCTAATATCATAAGGCTGAATCCAACACAGAAGTTCTCCTGGCATAGTTAAAATGCCAGAACAAGGGAAGAGATCACAAACAAGAGAAATGGAGGAAAACAAAAGAGTGGATATAGAGTTCAAAACCACACTTATAAGGTTTTTCAAGAATATCCTAGAAAAATTGGATAAAGTTAGCGAGACCCAAGAGGAGATGAAAAAGAACCAACTAGAAATTAAACATACACTGACTAAAATAAAAATATTATACAGAGACCTAACAGCAGACTAGAGGAAGGCAAGAATAAAGTCAAAAATTTGAAATATAAAGAATCAGAAAACACTCAACTGGAAAAGCAAGAAGAGAAAAGAATCCAAAAATGTGAAGATAATGTAAGGAGCCTCTGGGACAGTTTCAAGCGTACTAACATCAGAATTGTGGGGTGTCAGAAGAAGAGAGAGAGCAAGATACTGAAAACCTACTTAAAGAAATAATGACTGAAAACTTCCCACATCTGGTAAAAGAAATAGACTTACAAGTCCAGGAAGCACACAGAACCCCATATAAAAGGAATCCAAAGAGGACTACACCAAGACACATCATAATTAAAATACCAAGAGCAAAAGACAAAGAGAGAATATTAAAAGCAGCAAGAGAAAAACGGTTAATTACCTACAAGGAGCACCCATACGACTGTCAGCTGATTTCTCAACAGAAACAATGCAGGCCAGACGGGAATGGCAAGAAATATTCAACGTGATGAATAGCAAGAACCTACAACCAAGAATAATCTATCCAGCAAAGCTAACATTCAGAACTGAAGGGCAGATAAAGAGCTTCACAGATAAGGAAAAGCTAAAGGAGTTCATCAACTCCAAACCAGTATTATATGAAATGCTGAAAGGTACTCTTTTAGAAGAGGAAGAAAAAAAAGGTAAAAGACAAAAAATTATGAACAACAAATACACATCTGTCAACAAGTGAATCTAAAAATTAAGTGAATTAAAAATTTGATCAACAGAATAAACTGGTGAATATAATAGAATCAGGAGCACAGAAAGAGAGTGGACTGATAATTCTCAGGGGGCAAGGGGGGAGGGATGTACAGGGAGAGACTGGACAAAAATCATACACCTATGGATGAGGTCAACGGGAGGTAGGTAAGGGTAGAGGGAGGGTTGGGAGCCAGGTGGAGGGAAGCTATGGAGGGGAAAAAAGAGAAACGAATGTAATAATCTGAATAATAAAGATTTAATTTAAAAAAAAAAGGAGTCTCCATATTTTAGGCACACTGAAATATTTACATATTGAAATTATATGCTATCAAGTTTTAGCTTTAAAATAACCTGTATGGGGTGGCAGTAGGAATAGATAGAAGAAGCCTGGCTTGAGCTGATCATTGATAAAGCAGGGTGATAGAACTGGAAATGCTAAGGTGAATTAGTATGGGTCATTGTCCTGTAGTAGCTCATCATCATATAATAGAAGAGATCAGATATGTGAACCAATAAATAAAACACAAGGTGATATGCAGAACAAAGTTATGTATAAAGTACAAAAATAATGATTATGAGGTAACTATTCAGGCTTCAGAGTGTGGGAGTCAGGTATTCTAGGCAAAGAGTTATGAAACGATCCTATATAATATATCCTAAATAAAGAACCCTAATATGCAAATCAACCAAATTGTGTAACGACTGGTCACTATGATGCACACTGACCACCAGGGGGCAGGCGCTCAACACAGGAGGGAGGCGACCAGCGGTGGCAATCGGAGGGGTGGGGCTGACCAGCAGGCAGCACCAGGTCACCAGTCAAGGTGAGTGCGCCCCAATGGCCCTACATATCGGCTCTGATTGCCAGCCAGGCCTAGAGACCCTACCCTATATATTGGGAACAGTCTCTTAGATTTAAAAATTAAAACCTGGCAAGGCTACTCTAATACTGAAAAAATAGGATGATGCAGCAATGACATTCATGGACTTTGGCTTGCACATTTTATGGTCAGCCCTGATTCTGACACTTATAACTGTGTGACAAAGCCAATTACTTAACTTCTCTCTGCTTTAGTTTTTCCACCCATAAGATGAGGAAAATTCTTCTACTGCCTCAGAAGAATCACATTATGTACTACTTTTTACAATCAGGGCAAAAAAAAATGTAGCTGCCCATACAACAGCAAGATGCCTTTCAACTGTATGAAAAGTGTGGTCACTGGCGCATGCAGCGTTCCGGATTGCAAGAGGAATGTCCAATATCCCCCGAGGGCACAGGCCCGGCTGAGAGGCCTCCCCCAAACCCCCACCTCTGTGCACAAATTTTGTTCACCAAGACTCTAGTATGGTTTATAAAAGAACTACAAATAATTAAGTCTACTTTATAGATAGGGTAATAAATAACCTACCTAAGAACTTATGTTGGCATGTAAGATTTGAGGTGGTAGTTGTGGATGAAACGCAGAGGTTAGAAGGAACCAGACCATTAAGGGATCTAGGTGTCACTCTCAAGATCTGCAATATGTGACAGAAAGCCACCAAAGGGTTTTGAAAAGGCAGTTTCACGTTCAGATTTGCAATTGAAATAGATTATTATGTTGCTCAGAGAGAACAGATGTGAGCAAAAAAGAACCCTAAAAATACATACTTATGAAAAGCAATTAGATGTCAAAGGTACCCACTCTGAATGAGAGAGCCACAGCAGCCCACCAGGTTGGGAGTTAAGTTTTGGGCTGCACAGTTTATCAAAATAATATTATCTCTCACACTGACTAAAGGCTCCTCAACCTCCTGCTCAGTGGTGAAAAAAAGTTCAACTATACTGTCAGAAATCGTAAGTACTGACAAACTGCTTTTTCTTTTCAGGTAAAATAAATTTAAACTAAATAAAATCTTTCTTCAAAAGCACATTGATTCTCAGTTGTTTAACCTTTTAATTTAAGTGAGAGATGAAGTTCTATTAACGAGATCAGGCCCTGACATATTTTATTCAAATGGTTGATATGCCTGGGTTGCAGGCTCAATCCCCAGTAGACATGCAGGAGGCAGCCAATCAATGGTTCTCTCTCAGCATTGATGTTTCTCCCTCTCCCTTCCTCTCTGAAATTAAAAAAAAAAAAAAATTTAAGGATAGTTAAAAACAAATGTTGGTGAAGATTGGAGAAATCAAAACCCTCATACATGCAGGTTAAAATGTAAAATGGTGCAGGCACTTGGGAAAACAGTCTGGCAGTTCCTCAAAGAGTTAAAAAGAGTTACCACTTGACCCAGTAAATCAACTTCTACATGTACTGTATTTTCCAGCATATAAGATGACTGAGCCTATAAGATGACCCCCAACTTTTCCAGTTAAAATATAGAGTTTGGGATATACCCACCCTATAAGATGACACCCGGTGTATAAGATGACCCCTGACTTTTGAGAAGATTTTCCTGAGTTAAAAAGTCATCTTATATGCCGAAAAATACAGGTATATTCAAGAGAAATGAAAATATATGTCAACACAAAAACTTGTACACAGATGTTCTTAGCAGTATTATTCATCATAGCCAAAAAGTGGAAACAACCCTAATTTAGTCTCTCCACTGATGAATGGAATATGAAACATATCCTATATAATAAAAGGCTAATATGTAAATTGTCCCCTCGACTGGGAGTTCTACCAGGAGGTCGATCAGGGGGCAGGGCTGGCTGGCTAACCTTCTGCTGCCCTTCCCCTTGGCTGGACCAGCCCTTGATCTCCCTCCCCCGCCCTGATCAGGGTGGGCAGGCCGGATCCCACCTGTGCATGAATTCATGTACCAGGCCTCTAGTCCATCTATATAATAGAATATTATTTGGTCATAAAAGGAAGGAAGTCCTAATATATGCTACCACCAGGATGAACCTTGAAAACATAACACTTAGTGAAATAAGTCAGTCACAAAAGACTATACCTTGTATGATTTCTTATTTATAAAATATCTAGAACAGGCAAACTTATAGGGACAGAAAGTAAATTAGTGATAGCCTAAGGCTGGAAAGGGTAAAGAGGATTTGGGAACCACCTGCTAACAGATATACTGATTATAGGAAAAGGGGAAGGCAGAGGGGAGAGAAAAGGGGAGAGAGAAAGAGAGGGAGAGAGAGATAAACATCTATGGTTACTAGGGATCAAACCAGTAACCTAAGTATGTGCCCTGACCAAGAATTGAACTAGCAACCTTTCAGTGTATGGGACAATGCTCAACCAACTGAGCCACACCAGCCAGGGCAGGATTTCTTTATGGAGTGATAAAAATCTTCTAAAATTAGGTAGTAATAATTGCATAATTATGTGAATATACTAAGAACTACTGAATTGCAGTTTAAAGGGATAAATTTGGTATGTAAATATCCTATATAAATGCAAATTAACCAGCACACCACTACACCCACAAACCATGCCCATCAGCCAATCAGGAGCAAGTATGCAAATTAACCCAACCAAGATGGCTGTGGCCATGGAGAGAGCAGAAGGCTTGGGTTTCCCAGCATACCATGGCTAGCCCAGGCCTCCACTTAATGCTACAAAGTTTCAATTATAGAAGATAAATAAATCACAACAAAAATGGCTATGGCCATGGAGCAAGCAGGAAGCTTGGCTCCGCTCAAGGCTACAGTTTTAATTATAAAATATAAATAAATCCCAGATACTAGGGCCTCTGCTTGGGTTGCTGGGGTGCATGGCTGGTCTGCAAACTACCACAAGCCCCTCAACCAGGCCACCCCATGCCCCAAGCCCCAAGGGAACCTCCCCCCTGATCCAGGACACCCTTCAGGGCAAACCAGCTGGTCCCCACCGTGCACCAGGCCTCTATGCTATCTAATATGCAAACTGACCATCACTCCAACACACAAGATGGCTGACCCCATGTGGACACAAGATGGCCACCACAGGAAAGGGCAATTGGGAGAGACCAGATCTGCAAGGGAGGACAGTTGGGGAGGACCAGATCTGCAGGAGAGGGCAGATAGGGGTGATCAGGCCTGTAGGGGAGGGCAGTTAGGGGTGACCAGGACAGCAGAGGAGGGAAGTTGGGGACAACTGGGCCTGCAGTGAAGGCAGTTGGGGGGGACCCAGGCCTGCAGGGGAGGGCAGTTAGGGGTGACCAGGCCAGCAGAGGGGGGAAGTTGGGGGCAACTGGGCCTACAGTGAAGGCAGTTGTGGGGGACCCAGGCCTGCAAGGGAGAGCAGTTGTGGGGGGACCAGGCTTGTAGGGGAGGGCAGTTAGGGGAAACAGGCTGGCAGGGGAGAAATTAAGCATCAATCAGGCTGGCAGGGGAGTGGTTAGGGGGTGATCAGGCTGGCAGGCAGGTGAGCAGTTAGGAGCCAGCAGTCCTGGATTATGAGCGGTATCGGGCCTAAATGGGCAGTCAGACATCCCTCAAGGGGTCTTAGATTGGAAAGGGTGCAGGCTGGGCTGAGGGACACCTTCCTCATGCACAAATTTTGTGCACTAGGCCTCTAGTATGTCAATAAAGCTATTATTAAAAAACTAGACAGAGTATTTTATATTTATCTTTGAATACAAACAATACAAACTTCATTTTACTTTTGTGGTCTTTCTTTATTTTCCTATAGGTTTGTGACCTTTCATAATCTATTATGAGTTTTCCCACATTATTCTTTAAATATAGTAAGTACTTTACAGCTTTCAGAATGCTTTCACAGCCCTGGCCAGTTTGGCTCAATGGATAGAGCATTGCCCTGCAGACTGAAGGGTCCCAGGTTCTATTTTAGTCGAGGGCACATGCTGGGGTTTTGGGCTCGATCCCCAGTAAGGAGGGTGCAGGAGGCAGCTGATCAATGATTTTCTCTGATCTGATGTTTCTATTTCTCTCTCTCTCTCCCTTCTTCTCTGAAATCAATAAAAATATTTTAAAAAAGGAATGCTTTCACATTTCATTGGATTTTTTTTTAGTGCAACAGTGTTTATCTCTCCAAAGGTTTTTATATTTTCCAAATTGCTAACATGGGTTGTTTTACAAATTGGAAAAATAATGCGAGATTTGTGCTTACCCTCTCTCAACAAAATAAATACCTATTGACTTGACATGACCAGTATCATTGGATCTTTACAAGAACTGAAATGAGTATAATGGAAATGAGTATTACATGTGAAGGAGTATGAATGGTCAAAGAAAGGGTTAGTTACAAGCTAGCAGACAGAGTTACTCCAAGGATTTTTCTCTCCAATAGTTTTTCCAGTATTACCACTTTCTGATACTTCATATACTTTAAGGGAAAACCTCAATAGAAAGATTATTCTATTAAAAAATACTAGTATTTATTGACTCCTTCTATGTTCCTGGTACTATGTCAGAAGCTGATAATATAAGATGAATAAAATTGATACTGTTCCTGTCTTTATGGGAAGACCCACACAAGCAAACAGAAAATTATATTACAATACAGAAATACAGTGTTTTACTGTATGTACTTATCTATGTACTAGAGGCCCATTGCAGAAAGATTCTTGCAATAGGGCTTCCTCGGGCCTATTCCTGAAAGAATAGGGCTTCCTTCGGCCAGAGCAAACCCCTCTGCCTCAGCTCCACTCCTGTCAACGCTGCCTCGGCAGCTTTCTCCCTTTGCCTCTGCTTCGCTCCCTTCCGCAGCGCTTGGCTTCCTTCTACACTGTCTTCAGTCTTCGCTCCACGACTGCATATGCAAATCAGCCTTCATCTTTATTGGGTTAGTTTGCATACTTGCTCTGATTGGCTGCTGAGTGTAGCAGAGGGATGGTCAATTTGCATGTTTCTCTTTTTATTAGTGTAGATATGTTTGGGGACAAAAATGGTCCAGACAGATGAAACAGCATGTACAAAGGCCCAGAGGCAACAGAGAAAATTATTTATGTAAATAATTAAAACAGATTCAGTCTCCGTATTATAGTTGGGGTGGGGAGGGGAGGATAAGAGATGAGACTGAAGAGATAAGCAGGGCCCAAAGCATGTCTGACCTTATGAGTCATGTTAAGGGGTTGGATTTTATCTTCAAAGCAATAGCTGTATTAAATGGGTTTAAATGTAAAAATGCCAGGATAATACTTATGTTCAGAATAATTTTCTGGCTTCAATATAGAGAACTGATAGGAAAATGAAAGACTGGAGGTCAAAAGATCTGTTAGGAAACTATTGCAGTAATGCAAATAGGAAACTATGATGGACTAGACTAAGAGGTTGGAGATAAAGTAGATACTCAAGTACTTTAGACAGAAGTAACATGATTTAATTATGAGCTGGATAAGCTAAAAGAAGAAATCAAGAATGACTCCACTTTTTTTGGTTTGGTCATTATGTCGATGGTGGTTATCACTTACCATGATAAAACAGAAAGAATAGCCTGTTTTCTTGTGCATATGTGGGCAGAAGGCATGGTGGAAGATTGTTAAGAATAATGAGTTCAGTTTGGGACAGGTTAAATTAATGAAGATATCAAGTGGCAAATGGATGGATGTCTGATTTGTTGATTTCAGAGAAAGAGAGAGAGAGAGAGCTCTTATTCATTCAGCAGAGTTATGTTCCTACAGTCCCCTACTCATGGGGACCACAAAAGGGAAGTACAAATGATAAGAGCTGATGTTGGGCCTGGCTGGTGGAGCTCAGTGGTGGAGTGTCAATCTATGAACCAGGAGGTCATGGTTCAATTCCCATTCAGAGCATATGCCTGGGTTGTGGGCTCAAATGCCAGTGTGGGGTGTGCAGAAGGCAGCCGATCAATAATTCTCTCTCATCATTGATGTTTCTATCTTTCTTTCTCTCTCTCTCTGAAATCAATTAAAAAATTTTTTAAATAAAGTGAGAAAAAAGAAGAAAGAAAAGATTCCATTGGGATTGATAAGAAGGCTGTTAATGTCCTTGCAAGAGCAGCTTTTGTGAGATAATCTGAAGCCAGATTGCAGGTTTCAGAGGTGAAGTAGACTGCATATGGATATCCATCCATCACTGCAGTCTCTTTCTCAAGACTCTATTCAACATGCTCTTTTGAGGGTCACCACAAATCCTCATGTTGCCAAATCCAGTCACCCTTCCTTTGCATCTTCATTTCTCAATAGTATTTAACACAGCTGGTTATTTCTTCCTTCTTGAAACGTTTTTCTTTCTTCGATTCTGTAATACCACACTCTCCTTGTTTTCATCTCTTTCTCTCTTTGCTGCTCTTTACCAACTTCTCTTCTCCTCTACCTAATCACTAAATATTGAAGGGACTATTTATCTGGGTAATTTCTTCTAGCTTCAAGGCTTTAAAAACTATATCCTGCCCTGGCCAAGTGGCTCGGTTGATTGGAACATTGTCTCATGCACCAAAAGGGTGCATGTTCCATTCCCTGACAGGGCAGGTACTTGGGTTGCAGATTCAATCCCCAGTGAGGATGTGAGAGAAATGGCTGATCCTGATTGATGTTTCCCTGTCTCTCCCTTGCACTCAAAAATCAATAAAAGTATGTCCTCAAGTGAGGATTGAAAAAACAACTGATGAGTTCCACACTTATATTTCTAGTCTTATTCTAGATCCTGAGTTCCAGAATAATAAACTTACCTGCCTTTGTGATTTCTCCTCCTGGATTTCTAACAAGCATCTATAAACTAGTATATCCAAAATGGTCTTCTCAGTTTTGATAAAAGGTACACAATCCCACTTAACTGTTCAAGACAAAAACCCAGATGTCTTGTTTGATTCCTCTCTTTCTTTCATCTTCCACATCCGAATCAACAGCAGTTCTACTAGGTCTTCCTAGAAAACATTTCATATGAAATATCCCTGTCTATTTCTATTGCCACCACTTTGGCCCAAGCAGCCTTGCTTAGATTTCTCCCATAGCCTCATAACTGCTTCTACTCTTAACTTCTGTATAATCTATTCTCCACAAAGCAGCCAGATTCTCTTTGAAAATTATATATCAGTTTATGCTATTTCTTTTGTACTTCAGGAAAAATCTAAATTCCTTACCATGGCCTACAAGTTCCTATACTATCAAGCCTCTCTCTTTGACCTTACCTTGAATTATTCCTCTTTCCCACCCCTCCAGCCATACATGTGCATTCATTCACTTAATAAATATGTTTTATGTACCTAATTGTTTTCAAGTACATAGTTAGGCACTGGGCAATACAAATATGATACCTGCCTTTCAAAAACTTCAGTTCAGTGAGATAAGCAGACATATGAACAAATAAATTCAAACATTTTTGCAGAATTAAGAACAAGGTGGGATAGGAGTAAAAAAGACAGAATAGAAATCTGCCTAATGGAGTCAGAGAAGGAACAATCACTGGCATTTGAAAGATGAATAGTTGTAGATAAGAGTACATGTAATCTATGACCTTGGGATAAAAGAAAGCTAACAGGTCCATATGGGAATCTCCAATTCCCAAATATAGTTAGATTATTTTATCTACAGGTGAGTAAAGAATTCAAAATGAGCAGCTTGATAAAACTATTGGCCATAGAGTGGTACAACAGAAAAATGCCCTTGTCAAGTCATTGCAGAGATTGGGGATAATTAAAATGGATATTTAGATCAACATTCATTCCTTCATTCCTTCAACAATTTTTTGAGTGTCCACTACGTATTAAGAACTATCTGAAGATATAACAATAACCAAAACCAACCAAATCTCTGTCTTCATGGAGCTTACTACATTTCAGTGCCAGAGCTAAACATTGAACGAATATATTATATAGTATTAGAGATAAGAATTATGATGAAAAATAAAGAAGGAAAAGAAGTAAAGAGTGTTGAGCTATTATTTGAGGTATGAAAGTCAGTAAAGGTTTGACTGAAAGGAAAATTTGCAGAGGCCTGAATAAGGCAATCTAGACATTTCTTGGGTCAATTATTCAACTTCACAGACTAGAAAAACATTTTCAGACATTGCTGACTTCACCAAACTGGCCCTTTACTAAAGTGATGATTAACTGACCCTTTCCATTTATTTTATCTTGATTATTTGACCATGTGTAATTGGTCCCATGATTAGGTAGGTTAAGATTCAGACTACATATAATTTCTCTGCTAATCATTAGCTAATCCTGAGTTTAGTTATTAACCAAAGGTCTGCTCTTTCTCTTGCTCATGTGACCTTGTTTACATTTTTCCTTCAGTCCCAACTGGATTTTAACTTCCGATAATTTTAAATACCATCAAAATATGTTTCACCCAAGTAGCTAAAAGCAGAATGTACCCAAAGCCTCAATTTCCCTTCCTCTCTCTCTAGAGTTAGGATTGAGGAGTGAATCCAAAGAAAAATTAAATCTACTATCTTCAGCTAGAAAATGACTAAGGCTCCTCTTCTTGTTTAGGAAAAAAATACTTTCTTAAGAATGAGAAGAGTAGTAGAACAGTGATAAAATCTCAAGAAACATGCTAAAATAGGAATCCCATGAGATTATGAAATAATCTCAGTGGAAACTGAGAGTGAAAGGTAAAAACCAAAGTTTATATTTGGAAACTCTTTTAAATTGTTGTCCTGCCTTCTCTTGCATATATTCTTCTACATTCCTATAGCTCCTGACCAAGTCAATGGTATACTAAGCATCAGAAAAAGAAAAGTATTTTTCTAAAATTCTGGCACCCAGTTATGATTACTAAATGAAGGAATATTATCTATGAAGTTTTGTTGAAAAGTGAGAATGAGAAATAAGAAGTCCTTTCTTGGGGACTCTTTCCCATACCCATGTGGTACTTGTTCTTCAATAAATTTCCACCTTTGCTATACCAAAAAAACAACAACAAAAAACAACAAGTCCTTTCTTGAACTATGGTCTACAATCAAAAGATTGAAAGAGCCGAGACCGGTTTGGCTCAGTGGATAGAGCGTCGGCCTGCGGACTGAAAGGTCCCGGGTTCGATTCCAGACAGGGGCATGTACCTTGCTTGCGGGCACATCTCCAGTGTGGGGTGTGCAGGAGGCGGCTGATCGATGTCTCTCTCTCATCGATGTTTCTGACTTTCTATCCCTCTCCCTTCCTCTCTGTGAAAAGTCAATAAAATATATTTAAAAAAAATTCTTAAAAAAAAAAAAAGATTGAAAGACCACTAAATAAATCCATTGTTTACAGGGTCAGGCCTATATAGTCAAATCAAGTTTTAAAAGATTCATTTATCTGAACAGAAAGATGATAAAGCTCCCTAGAACCTTCTTTGTTCTTTTTTTTTAATCTTCACCTAAGGATATTTTCCCATTTATTTTTAGAGAGAGTAGAAGAGAGAGGGAAAAACAGAGAGGAATATCGATGTGAGAGAAACACAATTGGTTCCTGCATGAGCCCAGACCAGGGCCGGACCAGGGAGGAACTTGCATCCAAGGTACATGCCCTTGACCGGAATCGAACCTGGGACCCGCTGGTCTGCAGGCTGACACTCTATCCATAAGCCAAACAGCCAGGACTATTCTTTGGAGGAAGAGAGAGGAGGAAAGAGAGGAACATTAATGATGAGAGAGAATCATTGATCGGCTGCCTCATATACACCCGTCTGGGATCAAGCCCGAAAGCTGGACAATGCCCTGACCAGAATCAAACGAGCAACCTCTTGGTGCATGGGTAGATGCTCAACCACTGAGCACACTGGCCAGGCAAACCTTTATTCTTAAAAATTACTTAATAGCCCTGGCTGGTTTGGCTTAGTGGATAGAGAGCATGCAGACTGAAGGTTCCCAGGTTCAATTACAGTCAAGGGCAGGTACCTCAGTTGCAGGCTCGATCCCCAGTCCTGGTTGGGGTTCAGGTGGAGGCAACAAATTGATGTCTCTCAAATCTATGTTTTTCTCTGTCTCTCCTTCTCCTACCCACTCTTTCTCAAAAAAAAAAAAAAATCAGTGGAAAATATCCTCAGGTGAGGATTAACAACAACAAAAAAGATATTCAAATATCCTATTGAAAAAACATTACTTTAATACAACTAGAAAGTACAAGGCAAGGCAAGATGTCAGCTACATCTTGGCTTTTATAGCTTTCATAGATTCTGGGTCAGTAAAAAGTTAACTATATTTTTATTGATAAAAAGTTATCAATAAAGAAAGCAAGCAGAGCTGCCTGCCCATTTCTATCCAATGTCCAAAAATGCAGTCTAAAGAGAACTTTTGATAAAGATGTAAGATACAATTAGAACTTGCCTGGAAAATCAGAGTTTTTCACTTTTGTTTCTCATACCTGAGAGATGTGACTAAAATGCTGCAAAGCTTTCTCCACAGGGTTTTTGAAGTACATCTTCTCCTGAGGTTTCAGCTATGAAGAGAGTAACACAAACATTGAGTATATCCACCTGGAATGAAATAAAATACTGGCAAATATGGCAAAGGATGTACCACTCCTTCTAAACACACCTGATATTATTTCATTGTGCTATATGTCTTAAATACCTTTACCCAGTGCTTCTGTAAAAATAGCCACAAATAATTCTTTTATCTGTTGCTTACCCTATTTTTTTACAATTGCTACGAGAGAATTTTGTTTCTCTTCCTTTTTTAAAAAAATGTCAAGCCTGCCCTGACTGGTTTGGCTCGGTGGATAGAACGTCGGCCTACGGACTCGGGGGTTCTGGGTTCGATTCTGGTCAAGGGCATGTGCCTTGGTTGCAGGTGCATTCCCACTGTGGGGTGTGCAGGAAGTGGCTGATTGATGTTTCTGGCTCCCTTTCCCTCTCCCTTCCTCTCTGTAAAGAATCAATAAAATATATTTAAAATTTTTTTCAATGCTTAATCACCTTTCAACTATACTCTTTGTATACTTCCTACAGGCTAGGAATGGAATAAAATGGTTGGTGGGAGGGGAAGAAAAACTTACATTATCAGAAAGAGCCAGATGTTTGCAGGCAGCTCCACAAACAGAACATTTTTCTAGGGAGGAAAGAGAAAATAAATGTTTAGTTTTCATGGATAAGAGAGAAGATTTTCCTAAAGTACATGGTAATAGTCATGTAGGCTATCAAGAGAAAACAAAATTTAGAATATCATTTGCTATAAAAGGACATCAACTTGAGCTCTGTTCTCTAAATTAGTATTTCCAAACTTGTATGTTGATGCCAAGTAAGACTTTCACACTGTACCTCTATCTATCTCCCTCTTTATAATTTCTCAATTTTCTTCTGTGGGTGAGGGTCACTTCTATTGTCCCAACAGGAGTACTGATGGGCGTTTATAAGAGTACTGGAAAGAGTTGAAGAGTACCAATGATTTCAACTTTAAGTTATTCTTTATTATCCCACCTACCTGACAGTAGGCACAAATCAGATAACGTAAGACACCTCCCAATTATTCCTGCTCTATTCTTACTTTGCTAATTTTTTTGGATCATGTTTTGAAGTTGTCCTACTTTCATTCTCCAATTAACCCATTCTGAAAGGTAAGAAAATTAAAACTCTGAATGTTTCCTTATAAATTGAAATTTTAGTAGAAGTGCTGGTTATTGATGAAGATAAATGCCATGGCAGGCCCTAGCTAGTTTGGCTTAGTGGAAAGGGCATCAGCCTGCGAACTGAAGGGTCCCAGGTTCCATTCAAGGGCACATGCCTGGGTTTCGGGCTTGATCCCCAGTGGGGGACATGCAGGAGGCAGTCAGTCAGTGATTCTCCTTCATCATTACTATTTCTATCTCTCTTTCCTTCTCCCTTCCTCGCTGAAATCAATAAAGATATATTAAAAAAAAAAAAAAGATAGCCGAGATCAGTTTGGCTCAGTGGATAGAGTGTTGGCTTGTGGACTGAAAGGTCCAAGGTTTGATTCCAGTCGGGGGCATGTGCTTATGGGCACATCTCCACTGTGGGGTGTGCAGGAGGCGGCTGATAGATGTCTCTCTCTCATCGATGTTTCTGACCTATCTCTCTCCCTTCCTCTCTGTAAAAAATCAATAAAATATATTAAAAAAAAAAAAGATAAATGCCATGTCAGGAGAAAACATCACATTGCATATGCTTCACTAAGACAAACAGCACCAAACTGAGCTGCTGTTACCATAGTAACAGCTTTGTTACATTAGCAGATAATTTAAAAGGATCATGAGATTCACATAGAGCAGTGATTTTCAACCTTTTTCATCTCATGGCACACAAACTATTTACTAAAATTTTGTGGCACACCAAAAAATAGATTTTTTTTTTTTTGCCAATTCAGACAAAAATATAGGTATAATTTTGATTCATTCATACTGGATGGCTATTGTTGTGTTGGCTGTTGTATTTCTTTTTAGTTGACAATCTAAGGCAGTGGTTCTCAACCTTTCTAGTGCCTCGACCTTTTAATACAGTTCCTCATGTTGTGGAAAATTATTTTCGTTGCACCAAAACTGGTTTGGCTCAGTGGATAGAGCGTCGGCCTGCAGACCGAAAGGTCCCAGGTTCGATTCCAATCAAGGGCATGTATCCTGGTTGCGGGCACATCCCCAGTATGGGGCGTGCAGGAGGCGACTGATCAATGTCTCTCTCTCATCAATGTTTCTAACTCTCTGTCCCTCTCCCTTTCTCTCTGTAAAAAAAAAAATCAATAAATATATATATATTTTAAAATTGTTTTCATTGCTACTTTATAACTGTAATTTTGCTACTGTTATGAATCATAATGTAAATATCTGTGTTTTCCATTGATCTTAGGCTCTACAACAGCGATTCTGGGACCCACAGGTTGAGAAGCACTAGCAGGATCGCCTAAGACCATTGGAAAACACAGATATTTACATTATGATTCATAACAGTAGCAAAATTAGTTATGAAGTAGCAACAAAAATAATTTTATGGCCCTAACCGGTTTGGCTCAGTGGATAGAGCGTCCGCCTGTGGACTGAAAGTCCCAGGTTCTATTCTGGTTAAGGGCATGTACCTTGGTTGCAGGCACATCCCCAGTAGGGGGGGTGCAGAAGGCAGCTGATTGATGTTACTCTCTCATCGATGTTTCTAACTCTCTATCTCTCTCCCTTGCTCTCTGTAAAAATCAATAAAATATATTTTTAAAAAAATAATAATTTTATGGTTGGGGGGGTCACCACAACATGAGAAATTGTATTAAAAAATCAAGGCATTAGAAAGGTTGAGAACCACTGATCTAAGGGAAAAGAGGTCAGTGCCCCTGACTAAATAGTCAGGTATTGCAGGTTTAAAAAATTCTTGCAGCACAACAGTTGAAAATCACTAGTATACAAAAAAGCTTCTCCAGATGCTACCTAACCTGACTTTTCTTTCTCAAGGATTAAAGATTTTTCCTTGCCTTCTCTCCATATTATTGCTAGTCTGAGGTAGCAAATACAAATCATTTTTCTGTTTAAGAAAAACAAACCAACTCTCCATCACCTACAGTAAAAAGTTCAGTTTCTTTAGCCCAGAATATAGAGCCTTCCATTATCTGACCACTGCCTATCTGTCTAGCCTCATCTATCACCACTTACCTTATTTTTAAACTCTACAAAGCTCAACCATGTGTAGTCCCCTGCACTATGGTTTTTGATGTGGTATGCCTTTATACAGGTTGTTCTCTTGAATTACAATGATCTTCCCTGCATAGCCACTTGGCAAACTCCAGTTTACTATTCAAAACTCTATTGAAACAATACCTCTGCTATAAAATCTTTGCTGATCAAAGCGCCCTATCCTAAGACCCTCTTCAGGGTTACTCTACACCCTGTATTTTAGCATTAAAAAAACACACAAAAAAACCAAAGCCCTAGCCGGTTTGGCTCAGTGAATAGAGCATTAGTCTGCGGACTGAAAAGGGTCCCAGGTTCAATTCTGGTCAAGGGGACATACCTGGCTTGTGGGCTTGCTCCCCAATGGGGGATGTGCAGGAGGCAGCTGATCAATGATTCTCTCTCATCATCAATATTTCTATCTCTCTCTCTTCCTTCCTCTCTATAAAATCAATAAAAATACAAAACAAAACACCTTAAATTCAAGTCTAACTTCTAAGACTTACTAGCTGCAAGAATTTGGTCAAATCACTTATCCTATCTAAGACAGTTCCTCATTTGTAAAGTGGGTCTATTAATAATTACCTTGTGAGCCCTAGTTGATTTTTCTCAATGGTTAGAGCACCGGCCAGCTGAAGGGTCCTGCGTTCCATTCTGATCAAGGGACATACCTTGGTTGCAGGCTTGATCTTAACCCCTGGTCAGGGTAGATGCAGGAGGCAACCAATCAGTGTATCTCTCACATGCAAGTTTTCTCTTTCTGTCTCTCCCTCTCCCTTCCACTCTCTCTAAAAATCAATGGGAAAAATATCCTCGGGTGAGGATTAACAAAAAACAAATAATTACCTTGTGGATGAAAAGGGGCCACATGCTGCTGAACCGGTTTGGCTCAGTGGCTAAAGCATGGGTCTGCGGACTGAAAGGTCCCAGATTCGATTCTGGTCAAGGGCATGTATCCTGGTTTCGGGCACATCCCCAGTAGGGGCGTGCAGGAGGCGGCTGATTGATGTCTCTCTCTCATTTCTCATCGTTGTTTCTAACTTCCTCTCCCTTTCTCTCTCTGTAAAAAATCAATAAAATATATTTTTAAAAAAGAAAAGGGGCCACATGCTAACCTGAATAGTTTAGGGAAGGCCTGCAAGGCGGCCTTGCAAATTCAGAGACCTAAAGTAACCACAAAGAATGTTCTAAAATAAAAGTTTTTAACTAAACTCGGTTTATGGCAGATAGTCATGTCCTAAGCCCTTGGTCGGCAAACTGCGGCTCTCAAGCCACATGTGGCTCTTTGGCCCCTTGAGTGTGGCTCTTCCACAAAATACCACATCCTGGGCAAGTCTATTTTGAAGAAGTAGCGTTAGAAGAAGTTTAAGTTTAAAAAATTTGGCTCTCAAAAGAAATTTCAAATGTTGTACTGTTGATATTTGGCTCTGTTGACTAATGAGTTTGCTGACCACTGTTCTAGGCTAAAATCTTTCCTGACAAAAAGCAATCTTTACCTTAACTGAGCATACTGTCTTTTCCAAGTACTAGGTAATCTACCTTTGGAATGTCAGGGTAACTCCCCTTTTTCCAGACCCCTTGGGGCACAACCAGGGCGGAGAACATAAATCCTCTAATTGTTATTGTTAACATGTTAATTGTTGACTGTTAACTATACTGTACCCACCTATGTAAAATATGTCTGTAATTTTATTTATCATCCAATCTCAGAGGTTCCCTCTCCCCGCTTTTGCTTTCTCCTCTCCTCCCTAATCTATTTCATATAACCCACTCACATCTTCTCTTTAGATTGTAAGGTATAAATAAAATAAGACGCAAAATTGCCATTCTCAAGCATTTTGTCAATCTGTTGAGATCCTGTTCCCAGCATTTGTTGATAGTTTGGCTCAAATAAACTCACAAAAATTCTCTATAGGTTTTAATGTTTCTTACATTGACAACCTCATGGGATTGTGGTGAGAATACATAAAATTGATACATTTGAAAATACTCTTTAAACTGCAAAGGTATCACCACTACCACCACCATCATAATCATTTCTAATAAAATTGATTTCACAGGCTAGACCACTTCCAAGTATCAACCAAAGTTTCGCTATTCCTTCTTGTTATTTTTTATCTTTTCTTTAATCGTTCTGATAATCTTGTGGCTTTCTCACTGCCATCGTTTTCAAAATACTGACAAGTATATTTTGGTGCTCAAGTAATCGGTATTTCATTCACTAAATCATTTTTTATTGATAGATTTCTCCAATATCCATAATCAACACTTTCCTACTGTATCCACATCAATTTTGGCTAGTAAGTAATTTTTATCCCAAGTTTCACAAAGAAAATGGCTAATCATTTCCCAGTTAAAAACATTTTTGCCTGAATCTGGAAACAGTTAAGTCACTTACCCAGAGTCACACACTTTTTACAGAAAATATGGCCACAGCTGGTGACAAAGTAATGAGTCCCATCTTTTCGGAAACACCAGTTGCAATGAAACCAATCCATTCTGGAGGAGGAAAAGATAAAGAGTAAGAATAACCTGGGGCAGAATAGAATTTACATAACAATGTTTGCTTATGTGGGCATATTATTGTGGATATTTCAACTGGTTGTAAGGAAGTTTCATATGGCTCTGCAGTGAAAAAAGCAGACTGCGGACTATAAAACCCACTTACATCTCCTTTTGTTGTTAAGCTTCATCTGAGAATATTTTTTCCATTGACTTTTAGTAAAAGTGGAAGGAGTAAGGAAGGAGAACAGAGAAAGAAACATGGATGTGAGAGAGATGGCTTGGTTGCTTCCGGAACCTGAATCTGGGGGCCAGAAAACAAACCTGCAACCCAGGTACTGCCCCTAACCTTCTGCAGTACCCCTATAGTATTAGTATCATGGTAGGCAGTTAGACAGCCATGAGTTTCCTCCCCTACCGTTTTGCTTTTCACAAGGTTTGCTCTCCCTGACCTTTCCTCCCTGGAGATAATATGTTTCAGCTCCAGGCCCAGATAAGTAATAAAACCAGCCACAGCTGACTTCAGAACCAGCTGCATAAATAGTGACAAGCCAGCCCTGGTGCCGGCCAATCAATCAGTGGAGATCACAGTCCTGAATGAGCACACCTGGAAAGCTAATGAATATTGTATTATTTTCTGCTCCTGGGACCTCCCCTAAAGTCTCCGTCCTTAATACCTTTAGGATGGAGGACCCAGTGTGCTCTCCCTCCTGGGCCTTTCCCTTTCCCTCTCTCTGCCCCCTAGGCAATTACCATTGGCTTCCACACTCACAAGCTCCAATGTCCCTTCCTTTACCTCTATTACTTGTTTCCTAAGCCCACTTTTTTCTAGGAATTGCTTTGTCTACTTCTGTAATTCACCCATAAAATGTCCTCTTACAGTTTGGGTCTTGCTCTGAATTCTTTCCCAACCAGAACCTGCAAGGTCTGATCAAATAATTGAATTAACACACAATCCACTGGAAACTGACCTTTAGACCACGTCACCACCGATATTCCCTTTTGCTTAGACTACATTTCACTTGCTAAAACCACATTCCACTAGCTAAAACCATTATCTTTCTCCTCAGGACTCGCCCAGAGAATTAATTCTCTGCCCAAAAAAGGCCTGCCTAGAGTCATTTAAAATCTCTGACTCCTTGTTCCTAAGTGCTTGGTGCCATTTTGGGGCCCAGCCCATCTGGTTTTCCAGATGACTTAATAAATTCATAATCCTTTACCCCTTTTGGTCTCATGCCTTCCTCCTTTGATGACCATAACAGTACCCAAACACCGAGGTTGCTGAACCCAAGTTTGGTCTGACCCCATTGGTCATATACCTGGTGCTGTTCTGCCACTTACAGCAAAAGCAGTTATGGTGGATAGTCCTGTCCTAGGCTGGTATCTTCCCTGACAAAGGTCAATCTTTATCTTAATTAAGCCTATCTATAGTCTTTTGCATCTACGATAACATTCCTTTTTCTAGACCCTACAAGGCACAAGCAGGGCAAAGACCATAAATCCTCTTATTGTTTTTTCATGTTAATTCTTGACTGTTAACTATCCTGTATCCACCTTTGTAAAAGATATATGATTATACCACTTTACTTTTTATCCAATCCCAAAGGTTTTCTTGCTTTATTTTCTCCTGCCTCCCTAATGAATTTCATGTAACCTACTTACATCTCCTTTTTTTATTATAATGTATAAAATAAGGTACAACAAAACTGCATTTTCTGGAGCATTATCTTAATCCATTGAGATTCTGTTTTCCAGCATTTGTCAACAGTTTGGCTCAAACGCACAAAAATTCTCGATAGGTTTGAATGTTTCTTACATTAACAAAAGTAATAGGGCAATGAGGAAATTCTTTTTGAATGATGTGATTATAAGTGTGTTTGTGTGTGTGTGTGTGTGAGTGTGTGTTATCTCCTCTCCTCCCCCAAGTCCTGATAGACTCTGGGATGGCAGGGAGTTTCCTGCCAGTGAGGCATAGGCTGGCACCAGGACGGGTTGTTCCAGAGGCTCAGTCCTCATAGGGCGCCTCTGCATAATCGAGTTTTATGGATTAATTCATAATTAATCTTTTAATTAAAAAAACCATCAATTTCTTTCCTATAATATTGTGAAATGGAGCCAAATATAAATCACAAAGTACCCACTTGGGACACATTTTAACTAAGGGAAACATGGTTTATGAATGATGTTTTCTCAGCTTGTACTTGTTAGTTCTAATCAAATAATCAAATTTATACACACACATACACCAAGGAAACTGACTGTTAGATTATTTTTCCCTTTTGCTTAAACCAAATTCCATTTGCTAAAACCATTAACTTTCCCCTCCAGACTTGCCTAGAATCTAGAACCACCAAGATAATTCCTGGACAAAAAAGCCCACCTAGAGTCCTTTAAAAACTCTAACTTCCTGGTCCCTGGATGCAGACGTCTTTTTGGGGTTCAGCCCATCTGGCTTACAGATGAACTAATATATAATAATAAAAGAGTAATTTGCTAATTAGACCGGACAGCCAAATGACCTCTGGATGTCATTCCAGACATCCTTCCGGATGAAGCCATGGTTACAGGGGCTGAGGCAGACACAGTTAGGAGTGATCAAGCATGCAGGCAGGCAGGTAGGTAGGCAAATGGTTAGGAGCCAGCAGTCCCGGATTGCAAGAGGGATGTCTGACTGCCAGTTTAAGCCCCATCTTCCAGATTGCAAGAAGGTGCAGGCTGAGCTGAGGGATGCCCACCTCCGCCCCACCCCATGCTCAAATTTCATGCACCAGGCCTCTAGTCTATAATAATAAAAGCATAATATGTTAATTAGACCAGATAGCCAAGTGACCTTCCAGATGTCATTCTGGACGAAGCCAGAATTTGGGGGGCTGAGGCAGAGGTGATTAGGGGCGATCAGGCAGGCAGGTGAGCAGTTGGGAGCAAGCAGTCCCAGATTGTGAGAGGGTGCAGGCCAGGCTGAGGGAACTGACCCCCCGCCAATGCACGAATTTCATGCACTGGGCCTCTAGGCTACAATAATCTATACTAATAATATATATTTAAATTGACCGTACCTCTGCAACACATACAGCCAATCAGGAGTGAGTATGCAAATTAACCTGACAAAGATGTTGGACCTGTAGTCAGTGTGCACGCACACAGGCACCAAGCAGCTGGGGGCGAGTGAGAGGGCAGGTGGGACCCCACCTGCTTTGAGCCTGTAGCCAGCGTGCATGCGCGCTGGTGCTGAGTGGCCGGGGTCCTGGGGACGCCACTGGAGTGTATGGTCCTGTCAGCCCAGCCTGGGGGTGGCTGAAGTTCACAATCCTCTTGGTTTGTACAGACCCTGGATTGGAAATGAAAACCAAGAGGACGGGGAGCACCCGAAATTCTGGAAATCATAGGTTCTGGTGGCAGATGAATTATGAGATCTCCTAGACAGCAGAGCAAAGTTACCCTGGAGCAAGTTACTGTTGCAGGTGGGGAATGGAGGGAAAGCAAAGGTGAGAAACATAAGTAAAGTCACAATGTTGAGGAAAAATTAAAGGGAAGATATCCTGCAACTTCTAGGAAATCTTCACCAATGGAGCAAAGAAAAAGGTAGATCTCTACTATTCTGTGTGCACCAAACCAAAATGAGTGGGGTCTCAGACAATTTGCTCATATGATTGCAAAGACAGACAGAAACTCCCAGATTGGAGAGGTCTTTCCTGAGGGCTCCAAGATTGGAGAGGTTGCAGGTCGGGCTGAGGGACCCAACCCCTGTGCACAAATCTTCATGCACTGGACTCCTAGTGAAAGCATAATATGCTAATTAAACCAGACAGCTGAACAACCTTCTAGATGTCATTCTAGACAGCCTTCTGGACAAAGCTGCAGCAGTGGGGACTGAGGCAGAGGTGGTTAGGGGCAAATAGGCAGGCAAGCAGAGTTGTTAGGAACAATCAGGCAGGTAGGTGAGCAGTTAGGAGCCAGCAGTCCTGGATTGCAAGAGGGTGTAAGCCAGTCTGAGGGAACCTCCCCCTCCCCCCCCCGTGCACAAATTTCATGCACCAGGCCCCTCATCTAAAATAATAAAAGCATAATATGCTAATTAAACTGGACAGTTGAATGACCTTCCATATGTTATTCTGGACATCCTTCCAGATGAAGCCGAGGTGGCGGGGGCCGAGGCAGAGGTGGTTAAGGGCAATCAGGCAGGCAGGTGAGCGGTTATGGGTGATCAGGCAGACAGATAGATGGTTAGGAGCCAGCAGTCCAGGATTATAAGAGGGATGTCCAACTGCTGGTTTAGGTCCTATCCCACGGGATTAGGCCTAAACTGACAGTCAAACATCCCCCAAGGGGTCCCAGATTGCAAGAGGTGAAGGCCAGACTAAGGGACTCCTCCTTCTCTCCGTGCACAAATTTTGTGCACTGGGCCTCTAGTAAATTCATAATTCTTCACCTCTTTTGGCCTCCTGCACACTGCCTTTGGCAATCCTTACAATACTGTTTCCCTTCTACTCTACAGAAACTCAGAATCATAGATCTGGAAGGGGCCTTGAAAATCATTTACATTTTGTTCAATTCCATCAATTTTTCTTTTTATAAAAAATATTTTTATTGATTTCAGAGAGGAAGGGAGGAGACAGAAACATTAATGAGAATCATTGATCTGCTGCCTCCTGCATGCCCCCTACTGGGGATGCAGCCCACAACCCTGGCATGTGCACTTGAGGGCAATCAAACCCGGACCTTTTAGTCTGCAGGTGGATACTCTATTCACAGAGCCAAACTGGGTAGGGCCAATTCCATCATTTTTCAAAAGCTATAGCTGATGTTCATTAAAATTCAATGACTTGTCTAAAGTTCCATTTTACTTAGTGGCAGGTCTGGGATTAGAAACAAAGCCTTCTTATTCTCTGTGTCAAGCTTTGTTTTTTAAAAAAATATTTTTTTATTGATTTTTCACAGAGAGGAAGGGAGAGGGATAGAAAGTTGGAAACATCGATGAGAGAGAGACATCGATCAGCCGCCTCCTTCACACCCCCCACTGGGGATGTGCCCGCAACCAATGTACGTGCCCCTGACCGAATCGAAGCCGGGACCTTTCAGTCTGCAGGCCGATGCTCTCTCCACTGAGCCAAACCAGTTTCAGCTCTGTGTCAAGCTTTTGCTATCACATTAAGTCTGTGTTTCTGTGTTAGACATGGCAACCATATTTTCTGTCAGTACTAATTCCATATAATTTCCTAAGTTCATAACTATGTAAATGTGACTGTAAGATTTTTATTTTTTTAAATATATTATAGAGGCAGACATATACTGAGGAACTTCTTCACTGATACTGCTCCTAGGGCAATGGAAGATAAAGGGAAAATAAACAAATGGGAGTACATCAAAATAAAAAGCTTTTGCACAGCTAAAGAAACCATCAAGAAAACAACAAACAAGTCCACTGTATGGGAGAACATATTTGCAAATGTTATCACTGATAAAGCTTTAATCTCCAACATCTACAGCCAACTTATACAACTGAGTAAAAGGAAGATAAATGATCCAATAAAAAAAATGGGCAACGGACTTTAGAATATTTTCAAAAGAAGACAGAAGGCCAAGAGACACATGAAAACATGCTCAAAGTCATTAATTATCCAAGAGATGCAAATCAAAACGACAATGTGATACCATCTCACGCCTGCCAGAATGGCAATCATCAACAAATCAACAAATGACAAGTGTTGGCGAGGATGCGGAGAAAAAGGAACCCTGGTGCACTGCTGGTGGGAATGCAGACTGGTGTAGCCACTGTGGAGAACAGTATGGAGTTTCCTCAAAAAACTAAAAATGGATCTCCCATTTGACCCTGTAATCCCACTCTTAGGAATATATCCTAAGAAACTAGAAACACCATTCAGAAAGGATATATGCACCCCTATATTCATAGCAGCACAATTTACAATAGCTAAGATTTGGAAACAGCCTAGGTGACCATCAGTAGATGACTGGATCAGAAAACTATGGTATATCCACAATGGAATACTATGCTGCCACAAAAAAGAAGGAATTCTTACCATTTGCAGCAACATGGATGGAACTGGAGAGCATTATGCTAAGTGGAATAAGCCAGTCAATGAAAGAAAAACACCGCCAAAACCAGTTTGGCTCAATGGATAGAGCGTTGGCCTGCGGACTGAAAGGTCCGGGGTTCGATTCCGGTCAAGGGCATGTATCTTGGTTGTGGACACATCCCCAGGAGGGGGCGTGCAGGAGGCAGCTGATTGATGTCTCTCTCTCTCATCGATGTTTCTAACTCTCTAATCCTCTCCCTTCCTCTCTGTAAAAAATCAATAAAATATATTTTAAAAAAATACCACATGATCTTACTCATTTATGGGTAATAAAGACCATTATAAACTGATGAACAAAAAGATAGATACAGAAGCAGTATCTATCAAACTACAGTCTGTCAAACTACAGTGGGAAGGTTAAGGAGAGGTGGGGTAGGTAAGAGATCAACAGAAGAACTTGTATGCATGCATATAAGCCTAACAAAAGGACACAAGACAAGGGGGTGAGGGCATGCATGGGAATGGGAGGGAATGGAAAGATATGTACACATGTAATACATTAATAAAAAATTAAAATATATTAGAGAGGAAGAAAGAGGGAGAGATAGAAACACCGATGATGAGAGAGAATCATTGATTGGCTGCCTCCTGCACGCCCCCACTGAGGATCGAGCCTGCAACTCCAGCTTGTGCCCTTGTGCTGAATGGAACCCAGGACCCTTCAGTCCGCAGGCCCATGCTCTATCCACTGAGCCAAAACAGGTAGGGCTGTAAGATTTTTAAATGAAGAACTGTGCTAATACTGTATATACTTAGCTGTTATTACTTTATATGTTTAATGAATTCATACGCTAAATTTCATGAATATGCTATTTAAGAATATAATATAGGCTCACGTGGCCCGCAAGTCCTCCCAGCCGCAGGCCTATCCCGCCCCAACCCGGACCCGCCCGGGGTGACGCCTCCGCAGCCACTGCCGCCAGCACCACCTGCGCTGCGCTCTCCGACCCCAGGGGGCCAAGCCTGCCCAGGCGTGGAGACAGAAGACCTGGGCCTGCCACTCCTCCTGCGGAGAAGTCCACAGTAATGGGTCGGTGTGTCTTCAGAGACATGGAAGAAAACAAGAAAAGGCCTAAATGACAGCAGCAAAACAACTTTCCCAGGTTTCTGTCTCCTAACGCCTGGAATTTCAGAGGACGAAAACGGAAGCAGAGGGCCCAAGGTGAAGATGCTGTTAGCTTCTGTAGGCGGGACATGCGTGAAGAAAGGCAAGGAGCCAGGATGCTGACCAACTTGGCCATCAGCCCTGACTTTAATAATTACCAAGAATCTTCAGCTGAAGCCGCTTTGGCTCAGTGGATAGAGCATCGGCCTGCGGACTGAAAGGTCCCAGGTTCGATTCCGGTCAGGGGCATGTACCTTGGTTGCAGGCACATCCCCAGTGAGGGGCGTGCAGGAGGCAGCTGACCCATGTTTCTCTCCCATGGATGTTTCTAGCTCTCTATCCCTCTCCCTTCCTCTATGTAAACAACCAATAAAATATATCTTTTTTTTAAAAAGAATCTTCAAAAGTGGTATGATCTGTAAGGTCTGATAATTATATGCCTGCATGGAAATGGTTCAAAGCCCTAGTTTTTAAGCAAATCTAGGTTTGAATCAAAGGTCCTGCTATTGTGACTTCAAAGTTGCAGAGCCTGTCTGAGCCTCAGGTTCCTCAGCTATAAAGGGCGTCATTAGTAGATCTGAATTCACAGGGCTATCATGAGGATTCAAGGAGATGATGCTTTAAAAAATTTTTTTAAAGAATATAATATCGCCAAAACCGGTTTGGCTCAGTGGATAGAGCGTCGGCCTGCGGACTGAAAGGTCCCGGGTTCGATTCCGGTCAGGGGCATGTACCGTGGTTGCGGGCACATCCCCCGTAGGGAGTGTGCAGGAGGCAGCTGATCGATGTTTCTAACTCTCTATTCCTCTCCCTTCCTCTCTGTAAAAAAAAATCAATAAAATATATTTTTTTAAAAAAGAATATAATATCTACTAGTTTGATTTCCTTTGAAATAAAATTGGGGAAATAAAAAGATAAGGTATATTTTCCCCCTACCAAAAAGTCTTTTCTCTAAAGGTTTTAAAATAGCTTATGGAGAAATTTGCTAAAAGAATGATGGCTAGCTTGCACCACACTAAATTTTTTTCACATAAAAAGTTCACGATAAAAATGTAATCAATGCAACAGTATTACAGCCAAAGCCATGAGCTTCAGATTTCAATTTGTTGCTCACTGTACACTAACTTCTTCTATCAGGGAGTGAGTCTACGGAACTACTGGAAAAGGCCCCCCTCTATAGGCCCTGGTTCGTGTAGAGGCAGTGACAACAATTTTAGTCAAATAAGTTGAACCAGATGAGCCCCTGGAAGAAGGCCAGTTCGCAGGGTTTGTGAGGGCAAGACTTGCCTGGTGTCTTGGTTTCTGGGAGTGCTAGGAATTCGGCAGACAGAGTCTTAAATCTACCAGTGGTTCTTTAACAGCTAACTACCTTCCCCAACCGGCCGCCGTCTCCCAGAAGACTGTGGATCTCACCGAAATCGTCCAGTTCTCCTCACAAAGTGCTGCAAATGGCGGGAAATTTTACCCCGAGCTTCACACCGGGCCAGAGGCTGAGCTGGCCGAGTAGCGGGGGCGCGACAGCTTGCGCGAGGCGTGGGCGGGGCCGGGGCCGGGTGCCCAGCGAAGGGGCGGGGCTTGGGGAGTGTGCTCAATGAGTGGGCGGGGCCCACGGCAGGGGCGTGGTGAGGGCGAGGTGCTCCTCACTGCCCCTGGAACTCTGCATTTAAAATTGGGAACAAATAAGGAATATGACCTAATCTCATACATAGCACTGTGGAAACAATGAGGTAAAAATACCGTACACCTTATAATGTTCCATGGACAATAACACACTAGAAAATTGTAGTCACAAAGCAGATGAAAACTTCAAGCTAATATTTATATATATTTATTTTTTGGGGGGGCCTGCTAATGTTTTTTAAAATACATTTGTATTTATTTTATAGGAAGAGGATGGATGAGAGAGCAAAACATCCATGAGAAAATATGGAGCGCTGCAACCCGGTGGGAATACAACTGATGACCTCTTTGTGCATGAGACTATACTCAACCAACTGAGTCACACTGGTGGGCTGGGCCTACTAATTTTTTTGGAAGAAAACGCTTAGACCTCACAGGTTCAATATAATGTTTTTAGATGAAATAAAGAAAATAATAGATGTTTTGAAAGAACAGCATAACTCAGAATTAGAAAAGCTAAAAAGTGATATGGATAGAAAATAGGTATTAAATGAGAACTAAGGAACCTCAGGAAAAAAATTTAAACTTTTTTTCAGAAAAAAAAATGAAGATAAAAGCACAATTAAGGGCTGAATGAATTTTTAATTTATTTTATTTTATTTTTCCATTAATTACAAACTTTATTTTTTATTAATATATTACATGTGTAAACATCTTCCTATTGCCCCCCACCCCACTCCCATGCATGCCCTCACCCCTGAAATAATTTATTTTTAAAAGAAAAGATTTTAAGAGAAAGTGATAAAACAACCAAGAGATTTTACAAACACATATGCAAACATATTTATTCCCCCAAGGAAAACCAGAGTGATATATCAGAACAAATACTTAAAACAAAATTTTGGGAAATTGTTCCTGAAATAAAATAAGTTATAAGTTGAAAGGCATATTGTGTATAGGAGAAAACTGATCCAGGATAGTTAAAACAATAACAAACAAACAAGCAAAAACTTTTTTGTGCATCCAGGCAAAAGGTACTAGTCACTTATAAAGAAAAGAAAATTAGATTGGACCTAGCCAGTTTGGCTCAGTGGATAGTGTTGGTCTTCAGACTGAAGTACCCTGGGTTCCATTCCAGTCAAGGGCATGTACCTCAGTTTCAGGCTTCTAATCCTGGTCAGGGGCGAATGGGAGGCAATCAATCGATGTGTCTCTCTCACATTGGTGTTTCTCTGTCTCTCCCTCTTCCTTTCACTCTCTCTAAAAATCAATGGGAAAAATATTCTCGGGTGAGGATTTAAAAATAAAAGAGGAAGGAAGGATAGGAGGGAGGGACTAAAGGAGGGAGGGAGGGAGGGAGTGAAGGAGGAAGAAAGAAAGGGAGGAAGAGAGAGAGGGAGGGAGGGAGGGAAATTAGATTGGCATCAGACTTCCCTATAGCAGCTTTTTATGCTAGAAACATCATTTTTAAGATTTAAAAAAAAATAACATATGATTCAGGAATTTTCTATTTCCTTATACTATTTTTAGGTATAAAGGCCACTTAAAAATGTGAACATGGCCCAGCTGGTGTAGCTCCATGGTTGAACAGCCACCTTATGAACCAGGAGGTCACAAGTTTTGGTTCCTGGTCAGGACACTTGCCCAGGTTGCAGGCTCGATCCCCAGTATGGGCATGCAGGAGGCAACTGATCAATGATCTCATCATTGATGTTTCTATCTCTCCCTCTCTAAAATCAATAAAAGCATGTTTTTTTCAATTCACAATGAGATACCATTTCTCACCTACTAGGATAGCTATAATTTTTTAAAAGAAAAAGTACAAGTATTGGGAAAGATGTGAGAAAATTAAAACCCTTATATATTGCTGGTGGGAATGTACAGAGTTGCCTTTAATTGATAACAGTTTGGTGGTTCCTCAAAAAGTTAAACATAGAACTATATTACCATAGGACCCAGCAATTCCACTGCTAGTTCTATATCCAAAAGTATTAAACAAGGACTCAAACAGATACTTGTATATCAAAATTCACAATATTGAGGCAACACTACTCACAATAGCCAGTAGGTAGCAACAACCCAAGTGCTCATCAACAGATAAATGGATAAACAATTGGTACCCACATGGGTATTAATCAGCCGTTAAAAGGCATGAAGTTCTGATACATGCCACAGAGAACTAAGCCAGACACAAAGCAACAAATATTGTATGATTCCACTTATGTGAAGTCTCTAGAGTAGTCAAATTCATAGAGACAGAAAGTAGATTAGAAGTTAGCAGGGACTGGGAGGAGAGAATGAGAGTTATTGCTTAATGAGTACCGAATTTCTGTTTGGGGTGATAAAAAAAAATGTTGGAACTAGAGGTGATGGTTGCCCAACATTGTGATGCCACAATTTTAAAAAGAATACCAGAGAGGTAAAATGTCCTTCTTATCACATCACAGCAGGAGGTTTATGATATCCATAACACAACCTGATGAGGTTAATCTTAATCACTTGGTTAAGGTAGTGTTTGCTAGATTTCTCCATTTTACTTTTTAAAAAATATTTTTATTGACTTCAGAGAGAAAGGAAGAGGGAGAGAGATATAGAAACATCAATGGTGAGAGAGAATCATTGATTAGCTGCTTCCTGCATGCTCCCTCCCTCCCAGGGGATCCAGCCTGCAACCTGGCATGTACCCTGACTGGAAATTGAACCATGACCTCTTGGTTCATAGGTCAATGCTCAACCACTGAGCAACACTGGCTGGCTCCATTTTATAGTTAATATTTTTCCCTTTCTTTATTCTTTGGAAGCAGAATTACAAATCCATCCCTTCCTCAAAGTAGGGACGAAGTGTTTAAGCACCATCTCCTATAAGGAAGAGTAAATACATACATTATTTGGAATTTTTCTGTTAAGAAGATTTGTTTCTACTCCACCATTCAGTTTATTTATTCAGTCATTTATTTATATTAGTATGGATGCATGTATATTTATTTTATACTTTGGATTATAATTTAATACTACAATATTTATTTTGTTGCTCAGATTTTGTTTCTTTGTTTTGTTTTGTTCATCTTCACTTGAGAATATTTTTCCATTGATTGTTTAGAAAAAGTGGAAAGGGCCCTAACTGAGTTGGCTCAGTGGATAGAGTGTCGGCCTGTGGACTGAAGGGTCCCAGGTTCGATTCCAGTCAAGGGCACGTACCTTGGTTGAGGGCACATCCCTGGTAGGGCAGGAGGCAGCTGATGTTGATGAGAGCATCGATGTTTCTAACTCTCTATCCTCCTCCCTTCCTCTCTGTAAAAAAATAAATAAAATATATTTACAAAATAAAAAAAGAAAAAGTGGAAAGGAAGGGGGGAGACACAGAGAAACTTTTTTTTTTGGCAGTTTTATAATTTAATTCATAGTCATGTTAGCAAAAATGGTTTACATGCTTATGAGAGACAATATTCTCCTGGTACTGGCACAAGAACAGGCATATAGATCAATGGAACAGAACAGAGACCCCAGAAATTGACCCAAGCTATTATGCTCAATTAATATTTGACAAAGGAGGCTAGAGCATACAATGGAGTCACAAGAGTCTCCTCAATAAATGGTGTTGGGAAAATTGGACAGATACTTGCAAAAAAAAATGAAACTGGATCACCAACTTATATCATACGCAAGAAAAAACTCAAAATGGATGAGACAATATTCTGAATATTCCTTAATAAGATTGGCATTTTAAATAAGAATATTTTGGTTGAAATAAAACCTATACCAACATCTTTCTAAGCTGCTAATTCTGGGAGGCGGGTTGGGGGAAGGGGGTGAAACTGCAAACCAAATGCTTTCTATACAAATACCTTAGGTCACTTCAAGAGAATAATTTAATCACTAGTTTATCTTTGCATGGCCCGTACTTTGGAGGCATTTATGTGTTCATCTTGGCTGAGGAAGCAGTTTGGAAACAGGTGAGTTGCAGGTGGATGCTGCTCCTGAACTTGTTCAGCAGCTCTTCCAGTAACTTTTTATCTTCTCTGTTAGAAAGCTGGGGCAGCACTTGCACAGCCTGCTTAAAACTGGACTGGCAAAGCTCCATTTTTGCTGAAGGATGACACAAACTGCCTGAGTCAACCGAGCAAGAGACAAACATTAATGCGAGAGGGACACATTGATTGGTTGCCTTTCACACACCCCACTAGGGCAGGGCAGGGCCAAGATAGGTGCCTGAAATCAAACCCGGGACTCTTCAGTCCATGGGCCATGCTCCATCCACTGATACAAACCTGCTAGGTTTTGTTGCTCAAATTAATTCGTTTCACTATTGGGAAATTCTTTCAGGATGATGCCTCCATCCCTTTGAAATTTTAAACACTCCCTTTCTGCTATTTCAAGATGCCCCAGACTTACTTTATATTTTCTTTGCCCTAGCTCTAAAATTAGGCATTTCTCCAGGGATCCTTGGTTGCTTTTATTAGGGAATGCTATTTAAAAACTAAAATCTGGGCACAAGGTGTGCTCAGTGCTACAGAGACATCATTGTTTCTAGGCCCTCTCAGTGGACAACACTAGATAATACATGTATGTATAATAACTTATGTATATACACATATTTACCATTGTTTCTATCTCTTTATCTGTAATATTAAGCTAAGTGAATTTATATGGATATCTCCAATTCTATTCTAGAATCACAGGATGCATTCTAGGCTTCTTTTCTTGCTTCCTCATCTTCTTCTCTTTCTGACAGTAAGAATTCTTACTCCTGAGATCTACTATACATTTCCTCAGTACACATGTAAAGCAGTTTCAGAATGTTAACTCGTACCCCCATGAGAAATAAAATTATCAGCTAGAGTACAGTGCTCATATATAGTATGTGACCTTTTCTGACACTTGAAGGAATTTGATTTTGTATTGGACATCAGCTGATACCAAAGAATTATTGTTAATTTTGTTAGTTACGATAATCATCCTTTTGTTATATAAGAAAACATCCATATTTTAAAGAAATGCTTACTAAAATGTGTAGGGATGATAAGATGTCAGGAATTTTCTTTAAAATACTTCAACAAAGAAAACAAAAGAAATGGGGCTATAAAGCAATGTGGCAAATCTTAATAAATAGGGCTCTGGGTAATGATTCTGGGATATGAGTTCATTGTACATGTTCTCTACTTTTAAGTATGTTTGAAATTCTTCATTATACAGAATGTTTTATTACTTTAAATTATATCTACATTTTAAAATTACATTTTTATTGACTTCAAAGAGGAAGGGAGAAGCAAAGAGAGATAGAAACATCAATGATAGAATTGATCCAATGCCTCCTGCACGCCCCCTGTTGGAGATTGAGCCCGCAATCCAGGCATGTGCCCTAGACCAGAATCAAACCCAGTACCCTTCAGTCCGAAGGCCTAGTGAAAATTAAAAAGTACCAAAGGACATACAATGAAAAATTTGTCTTCCTTTTTTCTGTTCCAGCCCCAAAATTCTCATTTCCAAAGGCTATTAATAGTGCTAGTTCTTGTGTGTCTTTTCACAGATCATTTGCATATTTACAAATATATGCACATATATATACAACATACTTGTATTCCATTGCCACACTCACACAAATGGCAGCATACTTTATATTTTGTTCTATGCCTTTAAAAAAAAACACAATTAATTTTGCCCTGGCTGGTGTGGCTCATTTGGTTGAGTGTCATCCCATGCACCGAAGGGTCACTGGTTTTATTCTTGGTCAGGGCATATGCCCAGATTGTAGGTTTGATACTCATCAATGTTTCTCCCCCTCCCCCTCTCTCTAAATAAAAAAATAATACATTTTAAAAAAATACTTAATTTTATAATTTCAGACTTACAGAAAAGTGCAAAGGTAGAATAATTCCTGCTTATTTTTTTAAATATATTTTATTGATTTTTTTACAGAGAGGAAGGGAGAGGGATACAGTCAGAAACATCAATCAGCTGCCTGCACTGGGGATGTTCCCAAACCAAGGTACATGCTCTTGACCAGAATCGAACCTGGGACCCTTCAGTCCGAAGGCCGACGCTCCACCCACTGAGCCAAACCACTTAGGGTAATTCCTGCTTATTTTAAACCGGATTCCTCAACTATTAACATTTTACTACATTTGCTTTGTTATTCTCAATTATTTTTTTCTGTTCCATTTGAGAATGTTTCAGACATAATGCCCCTTTACTCCTGAGAGTATCCACTGTGTATTTCCCATAAACAAGTACTTTCTTTTGCATAAATATAGTACCATTATTAAAATCAAGAAAGTAGCATTGATATGATACTATTATCTAATCTAGAAATCTTATTCAAATTTCATCAATTGTCCCACAAATGACCTTTATAGAAAGAGAGGAAATATGTTTTTCTACCCAGGATTACATGTTATATTTAGTTATTTATTTTAAAAAATTAAAATACAAGTTTGTAATTTGGAAAGTGAAAGCCTTTCACTCTTGACCTTATTTCCCAAAGATAAACATGGTTGAGAGTATTTATATAAATTTTTCCAGAATTTCATTCAATCCATACACCAACTATATATGTTATACACATTTAAACAAAAATGTGATATTATTCATAAATCTACAATTTGTTTTTTTGTTAATATTTCTTTTTATCTTTATACATGATTCTTTTAAAATATGCTTTAATCATAATTGAATTATTTATTAAACATTTATAAATTTATTTATACATTAATTAAATTGTTGATAGATCCCATATTGATGGATGTATAGTGTTTTCAATTTTTAACTATTGCAAAAATATGCTGTAATAAACATCTTTATCCATTTACCTTTGAGCAGCCATACAATTATTTCTTTTTTTTAGTGTTTTTTTTAATTTCTAAAAGTAACTTTTTAGACATACAAGTGTTTATCGATTGTATACATTTTATAAATATATCTCAAAATCATCTTTTTGCTTTCTTTTTGTCCTTTTTTTTTTTTAATCTTCACCTGAGGATATGTTTTTCATTGATTTTAGAGAAAGTGAGCAGTACTGATATGAGAGAAAATACCTAGACCAGGGATCCAATCCCTCTTTAAAAAAAAAAATTAAATATTTATTACTCAGATTATTACATTTGTTTCTCTTTTTTCCCCTCCATAGCTCCCCTCCACCTGGCTCCCACCCTTCCCTCTACCCTTACTTTCCTCCCGTTGACCTCATCGATAGGTGTATGATTTTTGTCCAGTCTGTCCTTGTACACCCCTCACCCCTTTTCCCCTGAGTGTTATCAGTCCATTCCCTTTCTGTGCTCCTGATTCTATTATATTCACCAGTTTATTCTGTTGATCACATTTTAAATTCACTTAATTTTTAGATTCACTTGTTGATAGATACATATTTGTTGTTCATAATTTTTTATCTTTTACCTTTTTCTTCTTCCTCTTCTAAAAGAGTACCTTTCAGCATTTCATATAATACTGGTTTGGAGTTGATGAACTCCTTTAGCTTTTTCTTATCTATGAAGCTCTTTATCTGCCCTTCAATTCTGAATGATAGCTTTGCTGGATAAAGTGTTCTTGGTTGTAGGTTCTTGCTATTCATCACGTTGAATATTTATTGCCACTCCCGTCTTGCCCGCATTGTTTCTGTTGAGAAATCAGCTGACAGTCGCATGGGTGCTCCTTTGTAGGTAATGAACTGTTTTTCTCTTGCTGCTTTTAATATTCTCTCTTTGTCTTTTGCTCTTGGTATTTTAATTATGATGTGTCTTGGTGTAGTCCTCTTTGGATTCCTTTTATATGGGGTTCTGTGTGCTTCCTGGACCTGTAAGTCTATTTCTTTCACCAGATGTGGGAAGTTTTCAGTCATTATTTCTTTAAGTAGGTTTTCAGTATCTTGCTCTCTCACTTCTTCTGGCACCCCCATAATTCTGATGTTGGTACGCTTGAAGCTGTCCCAGAGGCTCCTTACATTATCTTCACGTTTTTGGATTCTTTTCTCTTCTTGCTTTTCCAGTTGAGTGTTTTCTGATTCTTTATATTTCAAATTTTTGACTTTATTCTTGCCTTCCTCTAGTCTCCTGTTAGATCTCTGTAAAATATTTTTTATTTCAGTGAGTGTATGTTTAATTTCTAGTTGGTTCTTTTCAATCTCTAGTTGGTTCTTTTTTATCTCCTCTTGGGTCTCGCTAACTTTATCCAACTTTTCTAGGATATTCCTAAAAAACCTTATAAGCGTGGTTTTGAACTCTATATCCAGTCATTTGTTTTCCTCCATTTCTTTTGTTTGTGATCCCTTCCCTTGTCTCGGCATTTTCACTATGCCAGGAGAACTTCTGTGTTGGATTCAGCCTAATGATACCAGACTTGCAAAACCACAGAAGCCTCCCTGTTGAGCTTGGGATGGGGGGAGTCTCAGGGCTTAAGGGACCACCTTGCCTTCCAGTCGGCCCCGCCCTCCACAGCCCCTGAGTCTCATGTGACTGGGTAATCGCTGGACAAGTCCTTGTGCGCACAGGCGCTCTCTCGCAGTGCCTCTAGACTGCTGCCCTTCCGGCTCCCCTGCGCTCCACGACTACACGAGTCTGGGTCCCCAGGTTTTCGCCTGAAACTGGGGTTTAGTGGAGTTAGAAGTGGCACAGTTGGGAGGGTCTGTCTCCCGCCCACTCATGAAAGCCAGCGGCACAATCAGCAGTCGATCCTCTGTGCACAGTGCCGTGCGCGCCACCGGACTTCTGATCTTTTGCTACTCCCCTAAATTTCCATGCACTTCTTCCTTTTCACAGTCCAAACTCCCCCCGTATGAGCTTTGGCTGGATCTGGGATTTAGTGTGTAGGATAAAGGGTTCAATGCTTTTGAGAGTCTCCGTCTCCCTCCCGCCAGAGAAAGCCAGCCAGATTCTCCGGCACCCGCTCTCTCCTCGTGCATGTCTCCATACCTCAGCTTTTTGCAGCTCCTCTGGGTCTCTGTGAACCCCTCTCTTTTCTTCTAGTTGTAGAACTTCCACTCAGCCAGCTTTTGTGTGGTTCTGGATGATGTTCGTTCTGTCTTTTTTTTTTTTAAGTATTTTTTTAAATATGTTTTTTATTGATTTTTTTTTTTACAGAAAGGAAGGGTGAGGGATAGAGAGTTAGAAACATCGATGAGAGAGAGACATCGATCAGCTGCCTCTTGCACGCCCCCTACTGGGTATGTGCCTGAAATCAAGGTATACGCCCTTGACCGGAATTGAACCTGGGACCCTTCAGTCCGCAGGCCGACGCTCTATCCACTGAGCCAAACCGGTTTCGGCCATTCTGTCTTTCAGTTGTAGCTTTGAAATTGTTGTGCGAGGCAGCAGTGTAGGTATTTACCTATGCCACCATCTTGGATTCTCTCCCAATCCCTCTTTATTCCTTACTTTGAGTACGTACTCTAATTGCTTCCTAACTGCTCCCTCACTCTACATTTGTTCACTCCATTGCATCCTACATCTGCTACCAGATCCAATCACTGTTCTGTCTAAAACTGCCCAACACTTTCAAGACAATTTACTGAGTATGGTACTAAAAATCTTCATGACCTACATTTCTCTTTTGCATTTCTCAGTGTTTAGTCAAAAGCACCATGCACTTCAGTCACATTGAATTTAAATCATGCTCTTGCACCTGTGTGCCTTTATGCAAACTGTTTCTTTGCTTGGCATATCATCCTGATTAACTTTTATTTGTCCTTCCAGACTCGACTCAGAAATCACTTTCTCTATATGCCTACTCTGCCCTGCCCACTAAGGACACTCCTAGGGCATCCTTTGTATATCTCTACCCAGGTCTTTGTCCCACCGAGTTATGATTGTTCACTTCTCTCTCTCTAACCAGATGAAATTGTGTTATACATTTGAATTCCCTATTAGGTCACAGGGTTTTTTTTTATACTATATCTTCATTTTTGGATTACAGTCCTTCCACAGTGTTTGATATGTAGTGGGTGCTCAGTAAGTATTTGATAAATGATGAAATAATGAAGGAAATAATGGAATAGTAAAGTAACAGAGGATCTGACCAGGCTTCCATACATATATTGGCACAGTCAAACAGGAAATACATCTCAATGGGAAAAGATAAATTTCAGGATAAAATGAAGAATATTGGTGGTTATATAAAATTGCCAACACTTCCCTAGCCAATGGATAAGAGCGTCAGCCTGCTGACTGAAGGGTCCCAGGTTCGATTCTGGTCAAGGGCATATGCCCAGGTTGCAGGCACATCCCCAGTAGTGGGTATGCAGGAGGCAGCCAATCAATGATACTCTCTCATCATCGATGTTTCTCTCTCTCTCTCCCTTCTTCTCTGAAATTAATAAAAATATTTTAAGAAATTTTTATTAATGTATTACATGCATACATATCTTCCCATTGTCCCCCCACTCCTATGCATATCATAACCCCCCAGTGTCTTGTGTCTATTGGTTATGCATAAAAATATTTTTAAAAGATAAAATAAAGTTGTGAACATTATATATAACCATTAATTAAGTATTGTCATATAAGACAAAAGACCAGGAGCTATGAGAGCATATAACTTGGGAAGGCTTCCCTGAAGAAGCATGAAATGCTGTGAGAACACAGAGAAAAGAGATCAGGTTAATTTAGGCAGGTTTCTGAGAAAAATGGGTATTTGAATGCCTTAAACAATGCAGAGGTGGAAGGGTACTTGAATGCCTTAAACAATGCAGAGGTGGAAGGGAGGGACATTCTAGACAGAGAAAAGCATCAGTAAAAGGAAAGTCCAATGTGGTCCAGTGTGACTGAATGAGACATTAAGAGGAATGGTGAGGAAAAGATGTTATGGAGGAAAGCAGAGAGATGGGTTAAAGCTCCTATGCATGAGTTTAGGCTTTATTTTCTAAGCTAGTGGTTCCCCCAAGCAATACACAGATCCACTGAACGAATTAGAGGAAATTTTGTGGGTAAAATGAAGATTGGCCATTACTTGAAGTTGCCACCAGAGGGTACCATAGGGGAAGATCAACTTGCAAAATTACCAAGCACTTCCCCTGTGCCAAGTAGATATTTTAAAAGTTTCTCAGGTCATTTTGATTCTCACTCAGCCAGCCTTAGAGACCATTGTTCTATACAATGGAGAACCATCCAAGGCTTTTGAGCAGGATAGAAACATGACCAACCCGATATTTTATTTATTTACTTATTTATATTTTGTTAATCCTCACCTAAATATATCTTTCTATTGATTTTTAGGGAGAGTGGAAAAGAGAAGGAAAGACAGAGAGAAACATCCAAGTGAGAGAAACACATTGATTGGTTGCCTCCTGCATGAGCCCCAACCAGGGCCTGGGCCAGCAAAGAGCCTGCAACCAAGGTACGTGCCCTTGACCAGAATCAAAACTGGTTCCCGTTGGTCCACAGGCTGATGCTCTATCCACTGAGCCAAATTGGCTAGGGCAATACCATATTTTATGAAACATAACTCTGAGGACAGATTGAAGAGATGGAAGGTCACATACAGACAAGAAGATTAGTTGGTAGTCTATTGCAATAGGAGAGATACGGGTAGTTCTAGAATAGGGTAGCAGTTATGGGATAAGAATACAGCTGTGAGACAATTTTTAGAACAGAATTCATAGGACTTGGTGACCTATGTATATGAGCTACAAAGGGAAAGGGAGGGAAAATGGTGACGTTCTCAGGCCTGCATGGCTATGAGCATGGCTTAGAATGGGGAACACAGGGAAAAGAACAACTTTTCTGGAGAACTGAGAGGGGTTTGGTTTAGAACCCAATGATTGGTATGACCTAATGGGGCTAATACCAGGACTCAAGAGCTGGGTTCTGTATTGTTCTCATTCTAAGTACCCTTTCTGTATATGAATTGTAATTTCTTCTGCTTGCATCATTTCTGTTTGTTATTGTCTATAGCTTTCATGTTAGAGCTCTCCTCAAATGTCCAGGGATCATTTGTTGGGCAGTCCAGGTAACTAAGTTGAACCTGGACTTTAGGAGGAGAGAGAGGCAGAGACAAAGACTGATTTATTATGACAAATTGGGTCATGTAATTATGGAGGCTGAGAAGTCCTACAATCTGCCATCTGCAAGCTGAAGACTGAGGCAAGCTGGTGGTGCAATTCAGTCCTAGTGTAAAGGCCTGAGAACCAGGGGAACCAATAGTTTAAATCCTAATCCAAGGGGCCCAATTCAAGCAGGCATACAGGAAGCAAAAAATGGCTTATTCCTTCTTCCTCTGCCTTTTGTCCCATTAAGGCTTTCAATAGATTGGATGATGCCACTTACAATGGGGAAGGCAATTGAGTCCACCAAATCAAATGCTAACTCATCCAGAAACAACTTCATAGACACACCCAGAAATAATGTTTAATCAGGGCCTCTTGTGGCCAGTCAAGTTGACACATAAAGCTAATCATCAAAGCTCTTGAGGCTTTGAGGTCCTTGAAGGTAGATAGACCTGGTTCACCATTATATTCCCAGTATCTAGCACAGCAAACAATTGGTCAATATTAGCTAAATATGTAAATAAAATTAACTGAGCACACCCTGTTATACACACATAATCCAATTTCTATTAGAAGTTCTCTATTAATCTAATAAATTGTATAGTATTGGGAATTTTCTTAAAGACTACATTCTCTTACTGTGGGTTTTATTTTTTTAACATATTTTTATTGATTTTCAGAGAGGGAGAGAGAGATAGAAACATCAATGATGAAGGAGAATCATTGATTGGCTGCCGCCTGCATGCCTCACACTGGGGATCAAGCCCCCACAATTTGGGCATATACCCTGTCTGGGAATCAAACTGTGACCTCCTGGTTCATAGGTTGACATTCAACCACTGAGCCATGCTGGCTGGGCTTACTATGGATTTTATACTCTACTAGAGTCCCAGTACATGGATTCGTGCACTGGTGGGGTCCCTTGGGGATCAGGCTGAAACTGGCTTTCCAACATCCCCCTAGAGGTCCTGGATTGTGAGAGGGCATAGGTCTGGCCGAGAGACACCACTGGTGCACGATTGGGGTAGGGGAGGGACCATGGAAGGGCTCTAGGGCATGTCTGGCCCATCTCACCCAGTCCCAATTGGCTGGACCCCAGCAGCAAGCTAACCTACCCATTGGAGCGTCTGCCCCCTGGTGGTCAGTGCACGTCATAGTGACTGGTCAAACAGTTCAATGAATGGTCAGACACTTAAGTGTATTAGGCTTTTATTATATAGAATTTTAGTGAGCTCCATACTATAGCCTGGCAGAAGTTTCAAATGATTGGGTCTATACATTTTCACTTAATTAGACTTTTGTATTTCCTTCCCAACTTAGCTACATATTTCTGGTATAGAAGATACCAGTTAATTATGATTTAATGAGAAAGAGGTAAGAATAAATAAATATGTCATTATTAGGAATTGACCCTAAGAAAACAATTAAAGGCATAGCTTTCACCAAATTAGTCACTCCAATTTTCAACATTCCTATAATTAAGACATTCTTGGACACAAGACCTAGAAGGAAATATTCTTTGTAAAATCCTCCTTTGAAACTTAGAATCTAGTAACACAATAAAAAAAACTAAAATTTAAAAAAAAATTTTTAAAAAGAAACTTAGAGTCTAGATTTTCAATAATTGGCAGTAAATTATTAAAATTTATCCTGAAAATATGCCTTTACTTTTCTAACTAACTCAATACTCAATAATTATTGACTAAGTACACATTTGTTAAATTCATTATATATACCAAGTCTTGATCTAAACATTAAGGAGATAACAGTGAAGAAACAAGCCAAGGTTTTGTTTGTTTGTTTGTATTGAAAATTTTAATACATACAAACTAGAGAAGGTAAGGGAATTCTATCACCATCTAGTTTAATCATTATCAACTCATAGTTGGCATTCTTTCATTAATAATCTATTTCTCCATCCCTCTTCCTATATTATTTTGAAGTAAATACAAGATATATTATTTCATCCATAAATATATTGGCAAATAGCTCTAAAACATAAGTACTCTTTAACTATAGCCATAATATCATTATACCACCTAAAAACAACAACAACCAAAAGTCCAGTAATCTGGAGCTTACATACTCCAGAGTGGGAAATAAAAAAGAAACAAGTAAACCAACAAATAATACTAGATAATGATGATAAACACACACACACACACACATACACACAGACAATCCAGTTGATGGAATAGAGATTGGTTTTCTATTGGGTGATCAAATAAATTCTCTGAGTAGAGACATTTGCTGAGGGACATGTATAAAATGAGAGAGGCCCTAGCTGGTTTGGCTGAGTGGATAGTGTCCACCTGCAGACTAAAAGGTACGGGTTTGATTGTCTACAAGGACATATGCCCAGGTTGTGGGCTCAGTCCTCAGTAGGGGGCATGCAGGAGGCAGCTGATCAATGATTTTTTCTCACCATTGATGTTTTTATCTCTCTCTCCCTCTCCCTTCCTCTCTGAAATTAATAAAAAAATATTTTAAAAATAAAAAATAAAATGAGAGAGAAGCTCAACTAGCATGGATCAATAGTTGAGCATCGACCTATGAACCAAGAGGTCATGGTTTGACTTTTAGTCAGGGCACATGCCCAGGTTGCAGGCTTGATCCCCAGTGTGGGATATGCATGAGGTAGCCAATCAATGATTTTCTATCATCATTGATGTTTCTATCTTTTTCTCCCTCTCCCTTCCTCTCTGAAATCAATATAAAAATAAAATAAAATGAGAGAGCAAGGTGTGTGACTGGAGAAAGAGTGTTCCTAACAGAGGCTCCAGCTAGTGCAAAGTCCTGAGGCAGAACTCAGTGTTCAAAGAATAGTAAGGAGCCCCACGAGTCTAGGAGAACTAAATGGAAGGAAGAGCAGGATGATATGACTTTGGAATGGTCACTGGGGCCATGATAGAGATGCTTTTAGATTCAATTACAATTAGGTGTGATGGGCAGCCATTAGAGGTTTTTAAGCAGAGGAATAACATGACCTGATTTATGATTATAAAAGACTAGAGGCCTGGTACACAAAATATGTACATGGGGGTGGTCCCCTCAGCCCACTCTGCACACTCTCACAATCCTGAACTGCTGGCTCCTAATTGCTCACCTGCCTGCCTGCCTGGTTGCCCCTTACTACCTTCAATGCTAGCCTGATCAACCTTCACTGCCTCTGTGTGCCAACCTGATCACCCCTCACTGTCCTCCCTGCCAACCTAATCACCCCCAACTACCTCCCTTGCCAGCCTGGTCATCCCTAACAGAACCCTCTGCTGATCTGGTCACCCCCAACTACCCCCCCTACTGGCCTGACCACCCCACACAGCCTGCTTGTTCAGTTGTTTGGTTGTCCCTTGGGCCGGCCCTAGGTGGCTGGGCACCCGACATCCGAGGCTTGCCTGCACCTTGGGCCAGCCCTGGGCGCTGGGGGGCTAAGGGGACTGGGTGTCGCCATCTTTGAGGGCATAGCAGTCAATTAGCATATTCCCTCATTGTCTGTGGGTGCCATCATCTGTGAGGGTGTGATGATCAATTAGCATATTCCCTCTTTATTAGATAGGATTATTCTGGCTGCTGTGTTGACAATAGTGTGTAGAAGGCCATTTGTAGGAGAACAAGTATGGACTCAGGAAGACCAATTAGCAGGCTATTAAAATAGTTCAGGTAAGAGCTGATAGTGAGGTGGTGATGAACTAAGATGGCAGCAGTAGTGAGGGTAAGAAGTGATTCATTTCTAGATAAATTTAAATATACAGCTAATAGAATGAGTTGACAACCCAAATGTAAGGTTTATGACAGAAAGGTAAGTTCAAGGCTGACTTCAAGATATTTAGCCTGACCACTTAGTGCCATTTACTAAAGTAGGGAATACTGGAGGAAGAGCAGGTTTAGAGGGGGTAAAAGCACTGGACATGTTAAATGTCAGATGTCTAGTAAATATCCAAACTGAGACCAAATAGACAGATAGATAGCTGACTCTAAAATTTATGAGAACTAGATCTATGTATCTGTGATATATTAGTGTACAGATGCTACTGCAAGTCATAGGACTGGGTGAGATCACCCAGTGAGTATGGGAGGATAGAGAAGAGGAGAGGCAGGGAAGATAAAAGAGTCCAGCTGATGAACCTAAGGAAAGACCAGTGAGAAAGGGGAAAGCCAGGAGAGTAGATGCCCGAGGAATCATGCTGCTGTGAGATCAGTAAGATGAAGAACAAATGAACACAAGATTAGACTATGTGGTGGCTATTGGTGACTTTAGCAAGAATTGGTTCAGCTGAGTGATGAGGATGAAAGCTTAAATGTAATGGATTCAAGCATGAATGGAGGTGAAGTGAAAACAGGGAAGCAGAGAAGTTGGGTGGCAACTGGAAAGAAATATTGAATCAAGGAAAATTCTGTTAGGGCTTTTTGTTGTTGTTTAATAGGAACTATTAATGAACTGACAGGAATAATCCCCTAAAGAGTGAAAAACTGATAATGCCGCTGAAACCAGTTTGGCTCAGTGGATAGAACGTCAGCCTGCAGACTGAAAGATCCCAGGTTCGATTCCGGTCAAGGGCACATACCTTGGTTGTGGGCACATCCCCAGTAGGGGATGTGCAGGAGACAGCTGATTGATATTTCTAGCTCTCTAATTCTCTCCCTTCCTCTCTGTAAAAAAATCAATAAAATATATTTAAAAAGGTGAAAAGAATGAAAAACTGATAATGCAGAAGGAGGAATAATTGCAGGAACAAAGTCTCTAAGTAGGTAAGAGAGGACAAGGAAGCTCTTGCATAAGTCAGGGAGATACACAGAAGCACAGACAGCACCCATTTCTATGGAAGGGAAATCAGAATATGTGGGTAAATGAGAAACCAAGATGGCGGCATAGGTAAACACCTACACTACTGCCTCACACAACAATTTCAAAACTACAACTAAAAGACAGAATGGACATCATCCAGAACCACAGGAAAGCTGCCTGAGTGGAAATTCTACAACTAGAAGGAAGGAGAGGGGCTCACAGAGACCCAGAGGAGCTGCAAAAAACTGAGGTACGGAGACACGCACGAGGAGAGAGCGGGTGCCGGAGAACCTGGCTGGCTTTCTCTGGCAGGAGAGAGACAGAGACTCTCAAAGGCATTGAACCCCTTATCCTACGACACTAAACCCAGATCCAGCCAAAACTCATACAGGGGGGAGTTTGGAATGTGAAAAGTAAGAAGTGCACAGAAATTTAGGGGAGTCACAAAAGATCAGAAGTCTGGTGGCGCGCACAGCACTGTGCGCAGAGGACCGACTGCTGATTGTGCTGCTGGCTTTCACGAGTGGGCGGGAGACAGACCCTCCCAACTGTGTCACTTCTAACTTCACTAAACTTCAGTTTCAGGTGAAACCCTGGGGACCCAGACTCGTGTGGTCCCAGAGGGCAGGGGAGCCGGAGGGGAAGCAGTGTAGAAGCACTGCGAGAGAGTGCACGCGTGCACAGGGACCGCTCCAGCGATTACTCAGTCACGTGAGACTCAGGGACAGTGGAGGGCGGGGCCGACTGGAAGGCAAGGTGGTCCCTTAAGCCCTGAGACTCCACCCATCCCAAGCTCAACAGAGAGGCTTTTACAGTTTTACAAGTCTGGTATCATAAGGCTGAATCCGACACAGAAGTTCTCCTGGCATAGTGAAAATGCCAAGACAAGGGAAGGGATCACAAGCAAAAGAAATGAAGGAAACAAACGACTGGATAGAGTTCAAAACCACGCTTACAAGGTTTTTTAAGAATATGCTAGAAAAGTTGGATAAAGTTAGCGAGACACAAGAGGAGATGAAAAAGAACCAACTAGAGATGGAAAAGGACCAACTAGAGATGAAAAAGGACCAACTAGAAATTAAACATACACTGACTGAAATAAAAAATATTATACAGAGTCCTAACAGCAGACTAGAGGAAGGCAAGAATCAAGTCAAAAATTTGAAATATAAAGAATCAGAAAACACTCAACTGGAAAAGCAAGAAGAAAAAAGAATCCAAAAAAGTGAAGATAATATAAGGAGCCTCTGGCACAGCTTCAAGCATACCAACATCAGAATTGTGGGGGTTCCAGAAGAAGAGAGAGAGCAAGATACTGAAAACCTATTTAAAGAATCAATGACTGAAAACTTCCCACATCTGGTGAAAGAAATAGACTTACAGGTCCAGGAAGCACACAGAACCCCATATAAAAGGAATACAAAGAGGATTACACCAAGACTCATCATAATTAAAATATCAAGAGCATGCCAAAACCGGTTTGGCTCAGTGGATAGAGCGTCGGTCTGCGGACTGAAGGGTCCCAGGTTCGATTCTGGTTAAGGGCATGTACCTTGGTTGCGGGCACATCTCCAGTGTGGGATGTGTAGGAGGCAGCTGATTGAGGTCTCTCATTCATCAATGATTCTAACTATCTCTCTCCCTTCCTCTCTGTAAAAAATCAATAAAATATATTTTTAAAAAAATATCAAGTGGAGACCAGTTTGGCTCAGTGGATAGAGCGTCGGCTTGCGGATTGAAGGGTCCCAAGTAGGGTTCCGGTTGAGGGCATGTACCTTGCTTGCAAGCACATCTCCACTGCGGGGCGTGCAGGAGGCGGCTGATCGATGTCTCTCTCTCATTGATGTTCCTGACTTTCTATCTCTCTTCCTTCCTCTCTGTAAAAAATCAATAAAAAATATATTAAAAAATATTAAGAGCAAAAGACAAAGAGAGAATATTAAAAGCAGCAAGAGAAAAACAGTTCATTACCTTGTACAAGGGAGCACCCATGCAACTGTCAGCTGATTTCTCAACAGAAACGATGCAGGCCAGACGGGAATGGCAAGAAATATTCAACGTGATGAATAGCAAGAACCTACAACCAAGAATACTCTATCCAGCAAAGCTGTCATTCAGAATTGAAGGGCAGATAAAGAGCTTCACAGATAAGAAAAAGCTAAAGGAGTCCATCAACTCTAAACCAGTATTATATGAAATGCTGAAAGGTACTCTTTTAGAAGAGGAAGAAGAAAAAGATAAAAGACAAAAAATTATGAACAACAAATACATATCTCTCAATAAGTGAATCTAAAAATTAAGTGAATTTAAAATGTGATCAACAGAATAAACTGGTGAATATAATAGAATCAGGAGCAAAGAAAGGGAGTGGACTGATAATTCTCAGGGGAAAAGGTGTAGGGGTGTACAGGGAGAGACTGGACAAAAATCATACACTTATGGATGAGGTCAACGGGAGGGAGGTAAGGGTAGAGGGAAGGGTGGGAGCTGGGTGGAGGGGAGCTATGGAGGAGAAAAAAGAGAAACAAATGTATAATCTGAATAATAAAGATTTAATTAAAAAACAGAATATCTGGGTAAAGCTACAGGCAGATAGGCATAATTAGTGGTTGGAGGCTATGGAAGTTATCTTTCTGCTATTTCTAATTTCTCCATAAAACAATAGGCAAGGGGGTCAAATGGAAGTGAGGGTTTGGGAAACGGTGTTTGTTTGCAGAGAGGAGAATGTAAATGGAAAGTCACTTACTGGATAATAGTAGTGTTGAAAGCCTGCTTGAGGTCTGCACTCTACATGAAAACAATCTTCAAAGTCAAACATTTGATCATGTTTTTTTTCCTATTTCCACAATACAGTCTCTCTTCAGGCACTGAGAGCTACATCTCACTATAATTAGTTAACACATCAGCCAATTCATTATTATTTAATTATTTACTATGTATTAATGCAATCACCATTCATTCATTCATATTTATCGAGTTCCAGGACCATTTTAATTTCTGGGGTTACAGAAGTGAATCTCTGACCTCAGAGAATTTATCTCCCATTATCTTAAAAGATATGAACCCTCCTGTTGCATCAAGCTTAGTTAAGAAGCAAAATTCCAAGGAGATTTAGACTTATCATTTTCTTGTAGACACCCAAAGCAAAAAGGTTTCATTAACTATAGGGACAATTTATTATTTTTTAGAATATTAGCCACAGTCCAGAGGAGAAAGGCATATCTCTTTACAATGTTTATTTTTGTAGTTGATTATGGTAAAAGGTATTTGTTGGGTTCCTAGCTGCTTTTGTATTGTTAGATTTAAAAGCAGCTGTGCTTTCTCAATATGTATTGCATTGTCAGAAGCATCGGCATATTTTTTTAAAATATTTTATTGATTTTTTTTACAGAGAGTAAGGGAGAGAGAGAGTTAGAAACATCGATGAAAGAGAAACATCAATCAGCTGCCTCCTGCACACCACCCACTGGGAATGTGCCCACAACCAAGATACATGCTCTTGACCGGAATCAAACCTGGGACCCTTCAGTCCGCAGGCCAACGTTCTATCCACTGAGCCAAACTAGTAAGGGCAGCATATTATTTTTTGAGCTATAAATAAGGGTTTTCATTTTGCATTTTCTACTATAAGTTTTTGAAATTAAAGAGAGAGAGAGAGAGAGAGAGAGAGAGAGAGAGAGAGAGAGAGATAAAGAGCCCTCATCCTTTAAAAAAATGTTTATGTTTATTTAGAAAGAGGAAGGGAGAGGGAGGGAGGAAGGGATAGAAACATTAATGATGACAGAATCATTGATCAGCTGCCTCCTACATATCCCTTACTGGGAATGAAGCCCAACCCAAGTATGTGCCCTGACCATGACCTCCAGGTTCATGGGTCAATGCTCAACCACTGAATCACACCGGCTTGCTGGGTTTAGCACTCATCTCTGAGAGAGAGTAATCCTCAGTGAAAACCAATGAAGCCCTGGCAGTTCGGCTCAGTGATTAGAGCATCAGCCCTTGGGCTAAAGAGTCATAGATTCCATTCCAAGTGAAGGGCATGTATTTGGGTTGCAGGTTCAATCCTCAGCCCCATCAGGGCATGTGCAGGAGGCAACCAATTGATGTCTCTCAAATTGATGTTTCTCTCTCTCTCTCTCTCTCTCTCTCTCTCTCTCTCTCTCTCTCCTCCACCCTTTCACTGTCTCTAAAAAACATGGGGAAAAATATCCCGGAGTGAGGATTAAAAGGAAATAAGGAAGAAGAGAGAGAGAGAGAGAGAGAAGGAAGAAGGGAGGAAGGAAAGAAGGGAGGGAGGGAGGAAAACCAATTAATACATGGAAGTTTCCATATTCGAACACTCAGTACTGGAGTCACCTAAATCCTTATTATACCAAGGTCCCATGACAGATATGGCCCAGCCAAGGAGTTAAGGATGTGCAGCCTGCCTCAGGGAATGCATCTTTATTTATTTCCCACTAGTGCTGGGAATCCAGCAAAGGGCACCAAACAGAAGAGTAATTTGCTGGAATTTTTATTTCTAGTGTAAGAGCAAGGATTCATCATTATCTCCAGAAGAGCATGAATTAAATAACCATCATAACAAAATAGGGTCACTTCATCCAAATTCTCAGGACTGCATAAACCCTAGAAGATGAAACATCCTTTGCCCTTAGAAATGTGTCTGAAAGACAGAGCATACACTAAAAAAAGGATTATTAACTGCATCTCTACATTTTATTTACTTCTGACCTGTACTGGCATTTTCTTTTTCTATTTCCTTCCTCTTTGCTCACTAATTTTCATCTGCTTTCCATTTTTAATGAAATAAAGGCTCCTAGAACTGCTAGCTCAGGAAGCTACTGTCTGATCATAGACAGTGGTCACTGGATTCTAGGAAAAAAGCTGGCTTTAATTAAAATCGGGGTTTCCTTCTCACTCTGAGCATGTAGATGCAAGAAGAAGAGTCGAGTGGGAGCATGGACTGTGAGTTTCCTCCAGGAAGAGATTTGGATCCTCCTTTAGTGACCTCAGACTTCACAGCTCTGTTACAAAGAATAAGAATAGAATGATTATCTATTGGGTCCAGGAAAAATAAAATTAAGAATGAAGTGAATGAGTTCTGTGCTCTCTTTCTTTGGATTAACAGATATTTCTTACTTATTATTTCAAAAAGAGAATATATTGGAACATGACAGTGTTTCTGTTTAACTGTTATACAAGTAATATGTCCCCATGCTATGTTCCTCTTTGCACAGCAGGTGTCAGCCTCACACAGCCTTTCTCTTTGGAAATCCATATTCCTAAGAAAAATGGCCCTCTTATGCTTCCTTGGTTAAAACAATTTCTTTCATTTTAAGCCTGCAAAAACAACAGGAAACAGTCACCCAGATATTGGAAATAGAGTCGTGCTAAAGTACTTGAAAAATGGCCAAATCAAGGACCATGTGAAGGGGAAACAAATGTTAAGGTGGGAGAATGGGGAGGGCAGATTAAGTTCTGTGGGTCACACTGAACAGATGTTAAGTGTTGGATTTAAGTTGGGTCTCTAAAAGATACAGTTATGACACTAACTCAAGAAGTGGTGGGCATGGCCCTATAAAAGGGTCTTCTGTTTCTTCCAAGGCAAAGGAAGTTGAGGCATCAGCAAGCAGCTATAGTGTCCTGGGAAAAGTTCTCAGTGTAACCATTGATATCCACCTTGTCCACTAATAGGTTAAGTGTCTTGGTTTTTTTGCCTCAGGCAAGAGACTTCTCTGAGCCTTGGCTTTCTAATTTTTATGATAGAAAAAAATAACTGCCTTTTCTACCCAAAGTAGTAAAAAATTGAGATTTTGTACATAAATCAGTTTGTAAACAGTAAAGCACTATTTAAATGTAGAATAAAATATATAAAGGCAAATATAGAATAGAGTTATGAATAAAAAAAAGAAACCAGTGCTCAAAATTTAAGAAACTTCAATTAATCATTTCTATAGTTTTTCTCAATATACTACACCACGATTTTTTTCTTTCCTGTGTTCAATGTTAGTCATGTGGAATTGTAACACACTTAGGGTTTATTTCACAAAAACTTCCCAACCTGGAGAGAAAGCCATATAAGGTCCTGTTGAAGGAGGGAAAGAGAGTCCTTTCCTAGCTTTTACATTGTATCATTAATAGACAGATAAAAGCCACTTGCAAACTCCAGGTGCTAAATAAATAGACATATTAATCTTCAATAACCCTTCCTTTCCAATCTGATGTGCTTAGTACCACTATATCCCAAGAATGTATTTGATTCCATAACCTTGCCTCTTAGTTCATAAATTGAGACAGCTAAAGTCTGCCATGTTGTGGTCAATTTGCACTGTTTGGGGTCAGAATCATAAAATTCATTGCATTTATGTTTTATCTCATGTTAAATTTACATAATTTAAATTAGAAATGCAAACATTACTGAAAGAACTTATACCTTACACTTGAAAAGCAGAAAGATTGTTTTATATCTTGATGTTGATATTTGATCAGAAGTCTTCAAATCCATTAATTTTTCCCTCTATGCTTTCTAATGTTAGGAAAGACCAGAGGAAATTCAAATTTTTTATTCTTCCATGACTCATCCCCACCTGTGGAGCCTTGTGCTATATATTCCCTGCCTTGTCTGTTCTTTTTGTTAAAAATTCTCATCATCATCCCCTACTTTTTTTTCTTTTCTTTCTTTCTTTTTTTTTTTTGCTGAGGCTTTCAATTTGCAATACCTTGAACTGGCAGAGAAGTAGAAGGGGTGAACTCTCAACCTTTGAAATCTCTTAATACTTGCTGAGTGGTCAAGGAGCAAAGTAGAAAAGACTGCTGATTGAACTTTAATCCATTTGTTTTTTTATTTGGGTTTTTTAAAAAAATTATTTTTCTTTATTGATTAAGGTATTACATATGTATCTTATCACCCCATGACCCTCACCCCCACTCATGCCCTCACCCCCCTGTTGTCTGTGTCTTTTGGTTAGGCTTATATGCATACACAGAAGTCCTTTGGTGGTTTATCTCCCTTATCCCCATCCTCCTCTACCTTCCCTCTGAGGTTTGAACTTTACCCCATTTGGAAAAGCCTTTGCTACTATAGCTCAGTGGTCAGCAAACTCATTAGTCGACAGAGCTAAATTTCAACAGTACAATGATCGAAATTTCTTTTGAGAGCCGAAAACTGACTTCTGCACATGGGCCACAAAGTTTCAATCACATTGTATGTGCACGCCCACACATGGTATTTTGTGGAAGAGCCACACTCAAGGAGCCAAAGAGCTGCATGTGGCTCACGAGCAGTGATTTGCTGACCACTGCTATAGCTCAAACATCCATGTTTTAAATAAGTATTTATTTTCCTAAAAAAGTAAAAATATTTTGGAACACATTCCAAAAAAGTGAGGCCAAATTTCTGTACTTAGTGGTTAGCTTGGGGAATTTTTAGACTTGCTTTAAAATCAAGTACGTTTGCATAATGTATTTAATACAGATGAAAAATTATTTTAGATTTATTGTGTTGTTTATTGTATTCTTCTTGCTGTTTTTCCAAAGTACTTTACAGTTATAAATAGACATCATTGCTCTTACTCTTAAGGCAGAAATTTCTGGATGAAATTATTCAGGGAAGCCAAGACACAATCTTAATATGGTTATAAATTAGTCATCCCTTAAGATCAACAATCTGTTCATGAACAGAGAGGTGCTGACAACTCCCCACCCACTTCCGGGTCTGTCTTTCAGATAATTTATAGATGCAAAAAAATGTTGGAAGTTGTAAAAGGCCTCATTCTACCAGATTTTGTGTCATTCTTTCCTGGGACCAAGGTGGAACAGTCATTTTATTCCTGTCTTGTCTAACATTAAATAAAAACTGTGAACAGTGGAACTATTACCTCTTCTTGGTGAGCTTGTTTCCACTATATTCTTCACAGTTCACAATCTTACTAAATGAACTTCTTTTCCATTACTTTTCTTTCCATTTCCCACCCCTGCTGGTAGATTTCCTCCTGCTTGCAGAAACTTGAAGATGATGTCCTTACAACGTTCTCTCCAGTATCCTCAAATGATCCAGATATAAATATTTTAGTGCCTTCGCCAGTGACTTTCAGAGGGCATGAAAGTGTCTGCACTAGTTTCTTATTTATAAAGCTGTCTGATCTATAGCGCAATACTAGCTATTGGATTCTCCCATAACAGTTGACACGGAGAAAAAGAGAAGATTACAGAGAACTATTTAAATTGAAAAGGAGGGAGGAGACAGAGGATGGAGAGGAATGGCAGAGAGAGGGCGGAGCTAGCTCAGCACATAAAATCGCACAAGAGAAGGAAGCACGTTTGTGTGTGCCTGAGCCACTCTACTGCGACCAGGAGAGATGGGGCAGTCTGTGCCGTGAGCACGGAGATCAGAAGAGGGAAAACAAGGACACGAAGACAAGCGAGACAGAAGAGGACATCTGGAAAAATCGGAAGGCAGAAGCCCAGGCGAGGAAAAGAAACCCACAGCAGGTGGAAACAAGATCCAGAGCAAACCAGTCGGATCCACAGTTGTTTTCCTTCAAGAGAAGTGGCGGAGGATTGCCCTTTTCCCCTTCAGTTAATGAAAAGTACTTTTATCCCCCTAAAAGAAAAGGCTAAGGGGAGGCAAAAAATCTGTTTTCTTAAGGGGAGAGCTGAGAAAAAGCCAGACTCTCTCTTTTGTAAGCGTCTGAAATAAGCCACTGCCTGGTATACATTGCAGAACCATACTGTTTTCCGAAGAGCTACATCCCTCCCAGGAGAATTCCAGCCGGAGTAGCTGGTACAGTTTTATTTTTGTATTTAAATATCTATGTCTCTTCTTTCTCCTCCCTTTTAGCAACACTTTCCTTGTTCATAAGCACGAGTGACAAGGAAGTGTCTATGTAGAGTAGAACTATTTTCAATTTTCTCTTTTATCTGCCTGTGTCTTTTTAAGAGGGAAGGGGTGGTTCTTGTATTGGAAAAGGACATTTTAATTGGGAAGGCTGGCTCCATAAATATATTTACACCCATTCGCATTTAGAAAGAGAGATATCTTTCGGAGGTTGAAATCCCTACTGAGAAAGATGGAAAAAGGAGCCAGGCACCGAACCAACGCTGAAAAGAATCACCCAGGGGGGAGCCAGTCAGAGACCGGGTCCGGAGAAGGCGGAGTAGCCCTGAAGAAGGAGATTGGATTGGTCAGTGCTTGCGGTATTATTGTAGGTGAGTTCAATTCCCTCTCCCACCACCCACTTCCCTCCCTTCTCTTATCTCCTCTCTTCCCCCTCCCCCAACCCCACCCCTGTCTTGGTGGTCCTCCTGCAGAAACTTAACCCTTCTAAAATACTATTTATGTTTCCTAGTCTCTTAGAAAATGATTGTCAGTCACCTGTGCTGCAACTTACTCCTTGCTAGTCAAGGTTTGTCCAAACCAAGCTGAATAGTTTTGTCCAATGCTTATAGAATAGGCAAAAAGGGATCACACACCTGGCCACTGGTCAGCACTGCCTGGGAGCATGTTGAAAAAAAAATACGTCTTTGGGCTCCCCACTTGAAGGTTCTCATTGAGTAGGCTTCAGGTGGGGCTAGGGAACCTGAATCTTAACAAGCTTTATGCAGCCCTCTCCTCAGCAGACTCTGGACTCGCTTTTGAGGCATGTTAGTAGATATTTGGTTATTTTATGTTATATGAAACTATGGGCCTACAGGATGTGTAATAATAAAAATAGCTACAACGGCCATAATAACACTTTGCCTTTTTATAGCTTTTCCACTTTATGCACTTTTCGAAGTAAACGTGACAGGGCTCTTATTCCCATTTCACAGATGAGGAAATAACTTATGCAAGAAGAGACAGATTGCGTCTTTTCGTAAGTGTATAGTTTGCACTTTTCTCTAGTTGCCTAGTGAAGTCCCCTGTCTCCTAAGCCTGTGGGTTCTTGAAAGAAATTGGGAGTAACTAGAATGTGGAATCAGAGAGGAACTGATGGGTAAAATGCATCCCAGCTTAGAGGCTTTGAAGGTGGGAAGCCTGGGTGTTCCACAGAGTGCAGTGCAGGCCACTTCAACCCCCTAACTATACTCAGCAGAGCGTCCCAAGTACAGCTTCATCTCTAGAAAACACATCCTCCCCTTTCCAGAGAGGCTCTGGATTTGGCTGGGAAATGGCCCATTACTGTCATCATTTCAGGGGTGAGAGTTTCTCCTGCTGTCTTTGGCAAAGAGCTTTACCTTCTCCCCATGGAAACGGGTGTGAGACAGACAAGCTGGGTATACTGCATCATCTTGTTGTTAACCCCTTCCCCCATTTATTTTTAGAGAGAATGGAAGGGAGGGAGGGAGGGAGAGAAAGAAAGAAACATCAATGTGTTGTCACCCCATCCCCCCGACGCCCCGCCAAGTACGTAGCCTCCACCGGGATTCAAACCCAAGACCATTCAGTGCATGGGTCCATGCTCTAACCACTGGGAATACCTGCCAGGACTCTCCAGAGTTCTTTTTGACACCTCATTGTGTCATGGTACCCACGAACCAATTTCTCTGGATGACCCGATGGTACATTTATTAGCACAGAGACATTTTTGGCACCTGTGCAATAGTGACACTGGAGAACATCCTTGAAATAAAATAAAATCAGTACAGTATTCAGATAATCCTCTTCACCTCTACACCCAGACTTCAGTGATACTGTTATCTCCACCCTGCTTTTAAAATAGAATTCCACTTTTTCAATTCTCTGACTCCAGGAGGTTTTCCAGGTATCTACAATTATAAGAACAGCAATGTTATTTTAAAAATTATAGTCATGATCTGAATCTCTCATTACCCTTTCTTTGCCTCTCCTTAATCCCAATTGCTCTAAAAAAATGAGCTCAGCAAAGTACTCCATTTGTACAGCACGTGCCAATTTATGTTATATAAATAGCAGAGCCTGTTATCTTTTTCACCAGTTTGACTGATAGGATTAAGCACTTTCCTCCCTTTGGGAAGGTTCTGATTCATACACAGATGTGCACACCAGGCACAACTGCCTTCTTCCTGCCTCAGCTTTGCTCGCCCACACCTATGTATGTGGAGGTTTTCAAGGGCAGAGGGTATTTTCCTGTATACTCAGATTGGTTTATCTCTTTCTTTAACATTTTTCTAAGACTATGAGAAATGTGAGTGTTCAGGTATAAAAAGTACAACTTGAGTGAATGTTACTATTGACTTATCCACAACCTCATGGATGGCAATATGGTGAAAAGAGATGTCAGATATGTGATTACAGAGAAATCTGGCTATTTTTCCAAAGTGAGAGAATCCTTTTAATTACTAGGCACTATTCTACATCTAATCTAGGATGAGATGCAAATTTCCCTTTTAGGATAATACGGGGCAAAATCCTTTCAGTTGTTGAGTTACAAGTTGCAAACAGCTGCCTTATCCTTCTCTAGAGGAGTTTCTGAGTGGATGATTGTTATTCAAGTTTTATCAAGACCAAATGCAAAAAATAAATGCATTTTCTACACAGAATTTAGTGTTCAACATCAACACTACAGAAGAAAGAAAATTAAAAGGCAAAAAGAGAAAGGAAATTTCCTAAGTGAATCAGATTATGCAGTATGTGAAAGTAGCAATTGCCTCAAGTCTGTCTATCTCATACCCAATTGACTTAGCGGGATAAGTGAAAGTATATTTCATACAAGCTCATAAAACTTCATTCACAATCATCACTGATGATCTAAAGTACAGGGTGCCCCCGAAAATGCACACACATGGAATAATTATATATAGTCAGTGTTTATTAACTTTTAAGTGAGTTATCAGCTGTTAAAATGTCTGTATTTTCCGGGACACCCTATAACAATAACAGGATGACAGATGCTATAGGAATATATAATGAACTAATAGAAGACTCATGCCCTAGAGTCTCTTAGAAGATGAAATTCATAGCATTAAACGGAGAACATTGAACATGCATTATATAATTGAGCTGGGTAACTAGAAAGATTAAAAAGCATCTTGAAGGATGTGAAAAAGATGGAGTAGAGAAGTTGATTTGGGGAGATTTTGTAGGTAAAGGGGCAATAACTAAACTTGTTATTTTCTAGAGAAAAAACTGGACTGTTACTTCTTATTCACCTCTGAGTCTTTAGTGTTTAGCAGAGTATCTGACATAGAACAATTACTTAAATGATTATTGAATTTAATTGACTTTTGGACAGAAGTCTGAAGACAGTAATAAAAAGTGTTTATCTGAGGGGCTGTTGGGAAACTGGCTTGAAAATCTTTAAGATGGGAATAATTTCATCAACCTGGACATTTAGGTTGTCCCATTTTCTTTCTTTTTAATTCTCACCTGAGGCTATTTTCTGTCCCTTTGATTCTGGAGAGAGAGAGGAAAGAAAGAAACATCGATGTGAGAGAAACATGGATCAGTTGCTTCCCATACGTGCCTTGACTGGAAATTGAATCCAAAACCTGGGTATGTGCTCTCACCCGGAATCAAACTCATAATGCTTTGTTGCACTGGATAATGCTCTACCCACCCACTGAGCACGCCAGCTAGGGCAGGTGGTGCCATTTTCATTCTTTAACATCACCTGTGCCTTAAGCTAAACAAGCTATTGCTCTCCATGTACTTGGTTAAGAAAACCTATTGACAATAGATGAACTTAGATTTCTCCATGAATGTAAAGAGAATGTGAAGGAGCAGCAAAATCCATTTATTAATTGTACCAAAGCTACTGTTAATAGTTTCTACTATGAAGCACTTATTATATGCCAGGTACTCATCCAATTACCTAACATACATTATCTTATTAATCCCTCACAATAACCCTGAGGTAGACACTTATTAACACTTCCTCCAGATAAGAAAATAGAGGTTCAGAGGGAGAAAGTCCCAAGGTGGTGAAGGTCACAGCTGAAAGTATGGAAGCCAAGATTCAAACCTAAAGCTTGTCTGAATCCTGAATCGAGCTCTTAAGCATTATTCTCTGCGATTTCTGTTTTTATGTCCTAATAAGTGTGTTTTCCTTTAGACCAGTGGTTCTCAACCTTCCTAAGGCCGTGACCCTTGCATACAGTTCCTCATGTGGTGGTGACCCCCAACCATGAAATTTTGCTACTGTTATGCATCGTGATGTAAATATCTGCATTTTCCGATGGTCTTAGGCAACCCCTGTGAAAGGGGGTCGAACGACCCACAAGTTGAGAACCGCTGCTTTAGACTCTGGACAGACATCCTTATCATTTTTATAGATGAAGCAGTTAGTGTTGTATTCCCAGTGAGGAAGTGTTCCAGTGTAAAGGGATGTTGGGCATTCAGCTAGGGTGGAAGAAGGTAGTATTCCTGGTGCAATCACAGGAAGACTTGGAGAGAGTGTGTTGCTCAGCTACTACAGGATCTGGCTAGCACAGAAAACATTCTCATGAATTCTCCCACAGGCTCATCATCCCTCTCAGGACTAGCAGTCTTCCCAACCATCAAAGAGAGGCCCAGAGTTCCGGCTGTTTACATCATGTTATACCAGTTACATATTTAGGTACATGTCTAGAATCTAGGTCTGAAGGCCACCAGTCCAATTGCAGAGCGAAAAGAAAAATATTCATACTATGTTCGACTGTTCTGTTTTTAGTACAGTGTTTGTTTATGGAGGGACTTGATCTATTTGCTGCAGAGCAATATTGGATATGGGTTTAGATACTAGACCGCTGTCTCCCAATCAAAAATATATTTAAAAACAGTATTTATTGAGCTCTAACTAAATGCTGCTTCCTGTGCTTTAAACTCCGTATATATAATACCTTATTTAATCTTGACCACAATCCTATGGAAGTAGATATTATAACTATCTCTATTTTAAATATGGGGAAGAGCTGGTAATTTACCCAAGGTTGAACAACTGATTACTGTGATGGTCTGACTCCATGGCCAAAGCTGTTAGCCATTTCCCATATCTTACGGGTAACCAAGAGGGGAGGAAGAGAGGCTGGTGTGTATTGTATGGTAGAAGAATGGACAATGGAGGACTATAACCTCTAGAGGTTGAAATCTGGAGAGATCATGGATGTTTCTGATACAGAAAAATTTGGGGGAAAACTTTTTTTAAGGCTATTTGTCAATAAAAAAGTTTGTATATTTTTCAGGACACCCTATAACAATAACAGGATGGCACTGGGCTAATTTGGAAATTTTTCAAGCCCAAGAGATTGTTCAGACCCATGTGTTTTACACTACTTTAGAAGATTTTACATTTTAGAGTCTAAAAGAATCTAATATGATATATTAGCTTTCTAATCCCCAAAATGTCTATTGGATGTTAATCGGGGATGAAGTGTGAAAACTGCTTCCTTTTTTACTTCAATTATTTTTTTATACGTGGAGAGATTAGGATTTGGTTCATTCAGGATGAAAACATGTTTAAAAATCTGATTGTTCTTAAGGGAAAGTCTGAGACAGAGGCCAACAAGGAGGCTTGTCAAACACCCAACAGCGTAATAATAACTAGCTACCATTTGCTGAGCACTATTATGCATCAGGCATGTAGTGCCTGATCAGTGCTTTAAGCATAGTCTCATCTAATTCCATGAAATAAGTAGTGTTATTAAAAGGAAGTGTTTGAGTGAATAAGTAATTGGGCAAAGGCAGAGTCAGGATTCTCACCCAGGTCATTGAACTCTGAGGCTACTGGGCTTAACCAAAATGCTTCACAACATGGAACTCAGGTGGCTAGAGCTAGGAATCCTGTTATATGCTTCTTGCCCCCAGCAACTAGGGCACTCAAGGATCAATCTGTGGCCTACTACTGGCAGGGCTACAATATGTTCTCTCAAAAAACAGAGTTACACAGATGAGTGACTAGCAGGAGATGATAGAGTTGGGAAAGAAAGTAGGAATCCAGCAGGTAAAAAATTGTGTCTCCCTTCGTCCTCCTGAAAGCAGGAGGTTACCTCCCTGCACCAGAAGGAAAAGGACATTCTAATCACCAGAGACAAGGAATTTGGGGCTGAGAAATTTGTGTAAACCAACCCTTATCGTCCTAGTCACCTCTTTAACATTTACTATGCCTAGCCCAAACCCCTAGGTCTGGTCAATTCCTAACAAATTTATTGTCCAAAAGGTATAAAAGCTCCCTGCTCTGGTCATTTCTTCAGGTCATTATTCTCTTATCAAGGCTACCATGTACATAAAAAACTTAATACAATTTGTGTGTTTTTCTCCTGTTTTTTTGTTTGTTTGTTTAAATGTGTCTAAGAAGCAGAACTAAACAGCCCATTTTATTTAAAAAAACAACAAAAACACCTGTACCTAGGTCAGATGCCCTCCTTGGAGAGTCTGGCCCCATATAGTATATTACTTTTCTGAACTGGCTCCTTGACGCAGCATAGAGGTACAGGGCAGACTAATTGGGGCAGCTCAGGTTGCCTGGCTACCAAGGTTTTCTGCTTTCCTCTGAGGGTTAATCCAGCAACATGGCTGCCTACTAAGAAATGCCTCAGGAATTTCTGTTTTGTTGTTGTTATTCTTTGGAGTGGTGAGGAGGTGTTTGTTTATTTATTTTTTATTAGTGTATTACATGTGTATATATCTTCCCATTGGAGGATGGTGTTAAAAAAAAAAAAGGCAGGCAAGAGCAAATAATGTTAATATATTCTGAGCTACCTAAAACAATAATAATTCAGGAGCAGGGCCCTAGAAACTATTCCATTCCGATTTTTAACTCCTGGTTGAGCATACAGAGCAAGAAGGACCATCCTTGTTCCTCTCCCAGAACGTACCTATAGAGAAGTCACCTCCACCTGCTGGTGACCTGGAAATGGCAAGTTGCAGCCTGTTCTCTGGCACAGGGATGGGAGCTGCTGGGTCATAGTATTCAAGATCTGTCCATAGTTTGACATTCAACAAATCCTTATTGAGCACATTATATGTGAGACCCTGGGCTGCTAGGTTCAATTCCTGATCAGGGCACATGACCAGTGTGCGGGCTAGATTCCCAGTGGGGTGTGTGCTGGGAAACAGCCCATCAGTGATTCTGATCATTGATGTTTCTGTCTCTTCCTCTCCCTCCCTGAAATCAATAATATATATATACACATATATATATTTTTTTAAAGAAGTGAAATTATCCTTCAAATCTATTTTTGTTCTATTTATAGAAGAAATAAAGTGTGAGCCAAAAAGCTTTAACGATTATATTTCATTCCTAATTCTTTGTCACAGTCACAAGTCTTCCCATTGGTTTGCTCCCTGCTTTAAATATTCTCACCATTAGCAGTGACTTCTAGGGAGAAGGTTTTACAATATGCCTTAAAGTATTCAAGGCAACCTCACACTGAACTGTGAAGGCAGATTACCCAGAGAGTACTACTGATGCAGAAATATTACTGTACTTTTCTCAACTATATATAGATTTTTAAAGGTGTCTTTTTGTACTTCTTTGAAATACATAAATCTTTAGCTGCTTCTTTAGAGTACAATTCTGCCTAGGGTGTTTAGTAAGCAATGGATATAGGTAGATCAGGTTGCCTTAGGGAAAAGAAGGCATTTGTTAAGAGGGGCCTGATGCTGGAAGTAGAAAGCATATAATTATTTTTTCCATGACTTGTGGTGTGTTGTGGAAAGGTAAGAAACATCCATAATACAGTAGAGGAAGAAGGACATTGGAGATAGTATTGGGTTTGTAAACTGTTTCCTTATTTGTAAGCTTTTAACTTGGGACAAGTTGATTATCAATTTACTTATCTGTAAAATGGAAGTTTCCCATGGATTATTAAAATAAAGCTTGTGTACTATGGTATATGTTCAATATATATTAGTTTTGTTCTCTCCTTAAGTACATCTTCCACCCCACCCCCACGTCTGGTTCAGAAATTTCTATTAGACTGACCAGGTGATGAAAACTGGCCAGTTCAGCCCAAGTCTGACCTGCTTATCAACCAGCCAATGCTTTTCCTTTTCTTTCTGTTGATTTGAGTCAACTTACTAATCAGCATTCATCTTGTGTTTCTCCTTTTCCAAGAAGCTTTTATTGAATAACCCATGCCAGAGACCTTTTCCATTCCTAATACAATGTCTTGTCATATCTTGCAATTGACCTCATGCAACTTATGCTCTACCTGGTCTACGTGGTCAGCTCTGTGTCCATGTACATGTCTTCACTTCTCCAGACAATTCCTTGATGACAGAGACTGAGTCTTACTGATTTTCACATACCCACATATTCAGCCTGGCACGTGGTAAGTGCTTAGAAAGTATTTGTTGAATAATAGCGGTCAGTCAAAAACAAATCATCCACTGGGAATATGTTTCCCAACAATGTGAATATGCTTAATGCTATTGAACTGAACACCTAAAAAATTATTAAGATGATAAATTTAATGTTATATATTTTACCATAGTAAAAAAAATCTTCAGCCTAAAAATGAGTTATACCCATGAACAAATACATTTTTGTGCTTGAAAAACAAACACCCACATTAGTAAAATTTAAATTTGAAAAGACAATCGTGATTTTCCAGATGATGACATTGAGGCATGAAAGTGGAGGTTTCTCAACCTCGGCACTAGTACCTTTTGGGGCAGATACTTCTTTGTCATGGAGGGCTGTCCTGTGCATTGTAGGATGTTCAGCAGCATTCCTTGCCTCTTCCTACTAGATTCCAGTAGGGACAGCCAAAAGTGCCTTCAGACATTGCCAACTGTCCCCCAGGGGTGGGAGAAAGATGCAGAATTGCCTCTGGACACGAATCATTGAAGTAGACAAAGCCTTTCAGATTTGGCGCCTGGTTCCCCAACCAGACAGGGAGACGCTAGAGGCCAGATGTAAATCTTTAATGGGCATATTTGAGGGCCCAGCACTCTTAGCCCTGAAGGCCAGGATGCCTGTCTTTCAGTGGCTGGTGGGTAGTGGCTGGCTCCATCTGTTTTGTTAAAAGTCCATGTGTGAACAAGTGCTTCCCAATTACTTTTTAAAGCAAGCATGTACAGAATGGGTGCACAATAAATACTGCTTGAGATGTAATTACATGTTGGCTGCCCACCTGAGGCATCTAAAAATTATACCTAGACAAGCAGACAAATGACTCAGAGGATACTTCATGGTCCTGGCTCTACAGTGCTATTTTGGAGCCAAACCTCTATTCCTACTGCTATAAATCCTAGCATTTCGTAGAATATAAAGTGTTCCCACACAAATGTGAACTTTGATCCCCACAACAACCATGTGAGGTAGGCAGGGCAGAAACAATTTTTCCCACTCAGCAGATAAAGGAAGGTACTCTTAGAAAAAGTCAGGTCACATGGTGTAGGAATGGCAAAGCAAGGATTCAATGGCTTCTCTGACTCTAAGTCTAGTGTCCTTTTCACTTTTCAGTAAGAAATTCTAGATAGCAGAATCCTGCAGCACATTCCACATCTGTGTTCTGTGGTAGATGGCAGCTCCTAGAGCATATGTCAGAGACTTGACCTGCTCTCACCAGGGTGAGAGGCATGGTGAACTTCCAGGCCTGCTGTCAGGATCAAAGCCTGGTTTCAACCTACTAGACCCTGCTTCGACACTGCTCCCCGAGTCCTGAAAGTCCTCAGATCCTCCCAGCCAGTTTAAGGGAGAAGCATAAAGACGGTTCCCCTCAGCTTTCTCTGGACGTTGTGAAAATGGACGGAACCTCCAAACCCTAGGAGGAGCTCTGGTTAGATTTCACGATTAGCATGAATTTGTAAGGAAGGCCAAAGTCTTTTGGATCTGAGGGTGTGTTGGGCATTAGAAGTCTGTAATACCGTGTCCTAGGAAATTATTTCATGGCTATAGCATTCCAGTGTGGACAGGCCTGGATGTGAGTAAAGCCTTTAATAGGAGTCACAGGTGGAGAAGTTAGGGGTTCTTCATAGCCAATGTGGATTTTCTCAATTCCAGCAATTTTTCTAGTGAAGACTTGCCCACTGATACAAATTGGCCCCCTTTTAATGGAATGGTTTGCTTGGTTTTTCTTTCCCAGAACAAGCCAAAACGGGCCTCAGTCTAGGCATCCTAGGACTCGTTTTTCATTAAAGATCTGTGTGATAAAATGATTATTTTATTAATTGGGGTGGATGAAAAAGGGGGTTAAAACCTAATCTCCAGTACCTTGGCTATACCAAATGGGTGGCCATCTCATTCTTGAATGGTTTTGTAGACACTGAGTCTAAGAATAAAACAATGGAGAAAAAAAATCCCATCTTAATAAACTTTCTTCCCACCTTTCATCAAGCAAGTTTCAGAGTCTAGATGGAAGCCCTTTCAGATTTTTCCTTTTTTCAAAGCCACTTCAGAAAAATCTCCTTTAGACAGTGTCCAAGCTTAAAAGCCCTGAAGCTAAAGTATGTGTTGTGCAATTTCTATACGAGAGGCAACATGGGATAGTTGAGGAGATCCCGGGCCAGAGTCCAAGGCCTTGGCCTCTCACCCAGGCTTTGCTACATATGCAGTATGTGACTTAGATCAAGTCTCCTCACCTCTCTGAACCTCAGTCTTTGAAAAGGAAGATAAGAATAATAGTACCTGACCTATGCACCTAAGAAAATAGTTATGAGAGTCAAGTAAGGTAATGGATATGAATGTTTTGTAAATCACCACCAAAGCTGGTATTGCAATAGAAGAAAGGAATCAGATCTGTGTTCCAGTTTTTGCAGGGGTGGGTTGTTGTTAATTCTAACCCTAGGATATTTTTCCATTGATTTTTAAAGAGAGTGGAAGAGAGGGGGAAAGACAGAAAGAAATATTGATGTGAAAGAGACACATCAATTGGTTGCCTCCCACACACTCCCTGACCAGGACTGAGGATTTAGCTAGCAACTGAGGTATGTGCCCTTGACCAGAATCAAACCCAGGGTCCTTCAGTTGACAGGCTGATGCTCTATCCACTGAGCAAAACTAGCTAGAGCATGTGTTCTATTTTTTAAATAAACATTTCCTGTGAACCATTCTCATTGCCTATAGAGTAGAACACGAAAACTATTTTCAGGAAAAAGCTTGAAGCTGGGACAGATTTAGGTTCTAATCTAGTTATTACTAACTCACTCTATGTTGTAGGCAAATAACTACCTGAGTCTGTTTCTTCATCCATAAAATAGGGATAACAATATCTTCTCATTTTCCCCATTTGGAAAATGGGAATATAGTTGCCCTACTTTCTTCCTCTACAAATTGGAGATAGTAGTAATAATCAGTCTATTCTGCTCAGCAGTGAAATAACTGTGTTGTTTTACTCATTTGCCTGCAATATACACTTCACATATTTCATGAAATTTGGAGATTCCAAAGAAATAGGTATATTAAATTGCTTTGTGCAGATAAGTTCTAGATTGATGCCAGACATCTTTCATTTGGTAAATATTTATGGAGTGTCTACTAACTGACATTTCACAGGTGAAGGGAAGCAATATAGTTCACTTTCTCATGGAGCTTACAGTCTAGTGGGAGAGATAAAAATTAATCAAGCAATTACACTAAAAATTGTTATAGTAGGCATTACTCTTGAGTAAAAGTAATATGGATATTCTTTCAGCTCCAGAACATAGCTGTGCTGTGAATGACATTCCTCCCCTTGCAGAAGCTCCAGAGGCTGCTAATGTGGAGGAAATGTTAACTGATTCTGGGTTTTGTAGGTAGCAGCTTCATAGAATTTGAGAGAGGCATTCTTTTCCTTCTTGTTCCTTAGAATAAATAAATAAATAAATTTAAGCATTTATCATTGTAATTTTAATTTGGTCAAATTAATATTGTTGGAGGGGGGAGAGAACCCAATTTTTATAAAATGAACATTCTTGCCTCAATGCTAACCTATTGCGACTCTCACCATTATCCCAGCAACTCCATGGAAAGACATGTTTGTTATCCAAGAATACTGTAAGAGGAGGCAAGCAGTGGTCACCTCCTGCAATGGACTGTTGGTATTGCACATCCCACCTTCCAGCGGATCCCTCTACAGAAGCACACACTCTAGAAATGTCGGTGCAAACCAGAGAACAGAAGTGCTTCTGATTCGCATTGCAAAATTTGTTTTCCAAGAACCCTTAGTGGAACCCTTCTTTATTCTTGAGAAGATGGGCTCTTTTCAATAACATCCATTTCCACTTTCCCCTTGCAACAGCCATTCCTGGGAAACGCCTACTTGTTCCCTAACCTCCCTTTCAGCACTTTCAAGACCAAAGTCAAACCTGGTTTTTCTCTTGTAATGATTGCTTTATTTAACCTCTTGAGCTAGGTTTTTTTTTTTTTTTTTTTACATTAGTTGTATTGCTCTCTTCTTGGCTGGCTTTGAAATGACCTACAGATCACTCTTCTGATAAATACCTGCTAGGCAAGGAATTTATTATCATCTTTCAGCGCTTGTTCTCAGTTCCCAGCAGCATATTTAATTCTGCATTTGATGGGTCACTTGATGGGTGACCGAGTCTTGAGTCCCAGGATACTAGTGCCTTTTAGTCTCCATTAACCCAACATTTATGCAAAGCACAAATGTGTACAGTTTAGACACTCTCTCGTCTCCCCTGCCCCCACTGTTACTCATTTCATGCTGCAATTTTTTAGTTTGTAAAGAGGAAGCTTATTTTGCATCCTAGAGGAATAGAATACTATTGTTTTTAGAATGTAAATATTCTTTTCTCTTTCCCTTTGGCTGAAATAACTGGATATATGACCTGTGATTAAAAATTGAATTTTGGTTTAGAAGTGAGATTCAGGATTGGATTTAGATTGAGTTGTAGCTGTCTGAAAGACTGTTTTTGAAAGCTGAACATAAAATTCTATACTCTGCATCTGGTTCAACTAAGCACTAGTTCCACATCACTAGAAGGATATGGTGGGAATCTGAGATGTCCTCAGAACACTGTCAGATCCAACTGGCCTCATAATTACTCTGCATTTCTACCTGGAATTTTAATTTGACAGTGTTCTGAGCACTTAGCTTCTGCTTCCTCCTTCAGGCCTTTAGTGGTACAGCTGGGGTAGAGTTCGAAGGTAGCTTTCAAAGCATTGATTCAATAGACCCTGATCCCATCTTAAATAATAAGAAGTAGACAAAAGGAAGTTTAGGAAGGAGCATGTAGTTGCTTCCTCCACATTCCTACTCCTCCTCTGCCCAATATACACATTCAGTCTTTGCTGCTAGCCTCATCTTTCTGGAGAAGCCCAGCCTCTTGAGGACAGAAACAGAAGGGGATTAATGGAAAAAGTGCTCAGTTAAGCATCAGGAGACTGACTTCTACATCAGGTTTAATTGTCTGTAGCTATGGAATTTGGAGAAAGCCACTTAACCCTTCTTAGTTTCTTAGTTTGTAAAAATAGAGAAATACTTAGGTCCTGGGCAGGTAACTCAGTTGGTTAGAGCATCTTCCCAATAAACCAAGGATTTGGGTTTAATCCCGGTCAGGGCACATACAAGAAGCAACCAATGAATGCATAAATAAATAGAGTAACAAACCAATCTTTCTCTCTCTCTCCTTCCCCCCTCTCTTTCTTTCTCTCATCAATAAATTTAAAAAAAAATATTTAAACAATAAAATCCTGTTCACTTTATAAATAAATAAAATTTCTTCCTCTTCCTGAATTTCATAATGTTGTTGTGAAGGTCACATGAAACAGTGGAGGAGAACGACCTTTGGAAGAATATAGTGCTGAGGCTTTGTACTGATTGCACACCTATAAACCACTTCCAAATGACCAGAACTGTTTTTATAGGGTTTATTTCTACTTCTCACCAAGAGTGGAGCTGTCATGTTTAGGGTAGAGGCTAGCATCCAGCAGTGCTATCCATGCTCATGGATCTAGAAAACCCCCAGTCATGGGATGTGACCATATCTGTCTCTTTGGCTCACTTTTTTTTTTAATCTTCACCCAAGGAGTGAGGATATTTTTTCCCCTGATAATTTTTAAAAAGTGAAAGGGAGAGGGCAGTGGCGGGGGCCAGGGGGCGGGCAGGGAGAAAAAGAGAGGAGAGGGAGAGAGAGGTACATCTATTGGTTGCCTCCCACACGTGCCCCAACCTAGGGCAGGGAGTGAACCTAAAACTCAGGTATTTACTCTTGATCAGGAATCGAACTCAAGACCCTCTGGTACACTGGCCCACAATCTAAGCTCTAACCACTGAAACATGAGGTCCAGGGTCCTTTGTCTCATTTTTGAAGCTAACTAACAGCTGGTCTGTGAGCTAGCCCACTTTTCCAGCCCTGCCTTTTCCAGCCTTGGGTAGATCATGTGCAGCCCAGTGAGAGGGTCTTGAAGTTCAATACTTGCACTAGTACTTGTTACTGTGTGGACTTGGGCAATGCACTTGGTATCCCTGAGACTGTGTTTCCTCCTCTATAACATGGGAGAAATGATATCTGACTCCATAGTTTTATCTTAAGGATTTAAAAAAAAGAAGGCATGTAGAGTACCTGACCACGTTCCTGGTCTCTAAGTGCCTATTGTCTGCTCCTCCCCCTCTGCTTCTAAGAAGAATCATTGCTAGACACATCTCCATGAAGGTGTTCACACAATCCAACAGTCAGTATTTTAGAGTCAGCTCACAGAGGAGGTCGCCCTGCAAATGCTGGTCCTGCCACCTGTGCTGATGCTCCTGTCTCCCTGTTACCTTTGGTGCCTCATGCAGGGAACATCATTGGCTCTGGAATCTTCGTCTCACCAAAGGGTGTGCTGGAGAATGCGGGCTCTGTGGGCCTCGCTCTTATCATCTGGATCGTGACGGGTCTTATTACAGCTGTGGGAGCCCTTTGCTATGCTGAGCTCGGGGTCACCATCCCCAAATCTGGAGGTGACTACTCCTACGTCAAGGACATCTTTGGAGGACTGGCTGGGTAAGAGGCTCTGTGGAGACCTAAGTGGTTTAGGAAGCCAAGGCCAGGGATTTCCAATGTGCTGAAGAGAGCTAGAGAGTGGGATTCCTCTTTTGCCTCCTTGCTTGCTAGTGAAGCCTTGTGTCCCCTTGATGCCCCTGAGAGTGACAGGGGAACCAGATTCTAGTTTTAATCAGCTGATCTTAGTGGGCAAGAGTCTATGAGTGAGAGCAAATATGATAACTCTAACTGGAGATTTCAAGGAAAATCATTTCATAAAACAAAGCTCTTTTATCTTGACAAATGAGAGTGCCCACCTAAGAGGCAGAGGTACTCTCTTCTCACATTACCTAGGATAATGGCCTCCTCCTGATCTTGAAATCAAGATCAGCTTCTCAGAATCAGTTCCTCAGCTTCTGCATCCCTGCTACCAAAGAACTCAACCTTCACCTGATGAGCCCAAGGATGTGGAGGACACTTCTCCCCCAACACCTGCTCAGTGCCTCCCCTGGCAGTTGCATGTCCTGCTTTTAAAATTCTGAGGTTGCAAATTTTATTTCCCACCATTGAATGTGGGAGCCCAAAATGGTAAAGAAGAGATAATGAAAGAAGAGGGAAGACTTAAGTAAAGCCAAGATGTGTGTTAGCACTAGTTAAAAACTTAACTTCTCATCATTAAACCACTAAGACGCTGTACATGAAATTCATGTACTGGGGGAGAAGACAGGGGGAGGGTCCCCTCAGCCCAGCCTGTGCCCTCTTGTAGTCCAGAAGCCCTTGGGGGATGTCTGACTGACTGTGGGCCTAAGCCGTTAGTTGGACATCCTTAGCTCTGCCATGGAGGCAGGAGAGGCTCCTGCCACTGCCACTATGCTCGCCATTGCAGAGGGCTGGGTGTACCATTTCAGGGGTGGGGGAGAGGGGAACTGGGCTCCGCAGCATCTTGAAAACAAAAGGGAAATGCATCTCTTTAGCCCACCTGCCTCTCTCCTAATGCTGCCCTGTGACTTCCCCAGGCTTTCTCAATACCTGCCATACCTTTGGTGAGGGTGGACGTCTCCATTGCTGTCTTGGGTCATATCTTGTCCTGTTCCCCCTTCAGGTTCCTGAGGCTATGGATTGCTGTACTGGTGATTTACCCCACCAACCAAGCTGTCATCGCCCTCACCTTCTCTAACTACGTGCTACAGCCGCTCTTCCCCACCTGCTTTCCCCCAGAGTTTGGCCTTCGTCTCCTGGCTGCCATCTGCCTATGTAAGTGCTATCTGGGCCATGCTCTCAGGGTGGTCTCTTTTAGCCTTCCTGGTGATCTCCATACTTGCTTCTTCCTCTCTCTCTTTTCTTCCCTTTTTTATCTGCCCCTATTACTTCCCCCTCACATTTCCTACATGTATGCTTTGGATTAATGAATTTTGCATACTATTACCTGATGTTAAAAAAAAAGAAGATATTTAAGTAGCTGCATATAGGCATAGTAATTTTCATGGGCAGGGCTCCTTATACAAAGCACTTTCACTTATATGATCTGATAGGAGCAAATGACAAGTCCAGGGCTAAGCTGGGCAGTATTATAATTTTCCTAGTACTGATAAGGAAATGGAGCCAAGAAGTGACTCACCCAAATGGCAGGCCCTGAATAGAGCCCTGGTCTCCTGATTCCTTCTCTTTCTAGTACACACATTGTGTCCTGGAGGCTTCTGCTGATTGTAGGAAGATTAAGGATGAGAGAGAATCACTAATGGGCTGCCTCCTGCACACTCCCACACTGGGGATTGAGCCCACAACCTGGGCATGTGCCCTGACAGGGAATGAACCATTACCTCCTAGTTCATAGGTTGATGCTCAACCACTGAGCTGTGCCAGCCGGGACCCACTCACATCTTAAAACTCTTCGGAAGGAGAGTTTAGATGTGTGAGTTGGGGCAAAGTAAATTAATTATCTGTGATCCCTTGATAAATTGTATATCTAACTGGGAAGAAAAGTTATATAGACAGATTCTGTGGTTAGGATTCAAGTACAGTAAAAGTTCAAAGAAGGGGAAATATTTCTGTGAGCTGGAATAGGTTAGAGAGAAGTTCTGCAACTTATATTTCTAGGAAGTTTCAACATTTACTCTCTGATATCAGAAATCTCTGAGCCAGGCTGCTGGAGACTGCATCTCTCTACCTCTTTCCTTCCTTCCTTCCTTCCTTCCTTCTTTCTTTCTTTCTTTTTTTAAAAATATATTTTATTGATTTTTTTTTTTTTTTTTACAGAGAGAAGGGAAAGGGATAGAGAGTTAGAAAATCGATCAGTTGCCTCCTGCACACCTCCTACTGTGGATGTGCCCGAAACCAAGGTACATGCCCTTGACCGGAATCGAACCCGGGACCCTTCTGTCCACAGGCCAATGCTCTATCCACTGAGCAAAACTGGCTAGGGCTCTACCATTTTCTAACTGCTATGAGTGCTTGGCAAAGTAATCTGCCTCACCCTACACAGGAGGGTGTGGTTGCAAGGATTGCATGAGATACTTGGGCACCTTGTAGCCCAACCATTAGTCAATGAAATTGATCAGTGAGGGTAGTCACTTGGTGGTTGCTTGCTAGCTAGATTTAGAGATAGAGAAGGTGGGGGAGGGGAGATAGGATATGGGAATGCAGGAAGAGTTGCTATTTCTGCCACCAGACAGGCTAATGGGGCTTAGAAGGGGGACCGCATGAGTGCTGGCCACTGCTATTTCAGTGTCTCGTGCACATAGGCCCGACTTCCTTTTTTTCTGCTGATGCTGCTAGTGTCTGAGACAAGAATCACCCTTACATTCCAACTAGAAATCAAGAATCTTGAGACTGTTCAGTCCGTCCCTTAGGAAAGAAATCAGGCCACAGTGGGTAGTTCTCTGGGCAACTGGGCGCTACAGCTCCCTTTGCATTCCCCAAACCCACTGAGAGTAGGTGACATCTTAGGCAAAAACTTTCTGATCTGCTTTAGCTTAGCAGATCCCCTCAGCCCAGAGAGGTACAAACCCTCCCAAGAGATGGAAATTGCTCCTGCCTGTACCCCCGTTCCAGAAAGACAGGTTGTACACAGTCCCTCTGGCAGCCCACACCTCCCCTGGACACTGCCAGAACCAAACTAAGAGGAATTTAGAAACTCTAATGACAAAAATTATAAGATCCTCCCCTTTTCTGATTCCTAACATCAAAGGTTCAAGAAAGCTTATCTGGCAAGTCCTCTGCCTTCTAAGTAGAACTGCAAAGACATTCTGACCAATTTAACAGTGGTCAGTCTTGCCCTCCAGAGATAGGAATTTTCCAATGTCCTCGAGATATGTGTTCAAATAATTTTCCACCTGCATAAACAGAAAAAATGTTCTTTAACCCAAACTTATTCCTCCTTATTTCCTTGGGGGAAATACAAAACAGCTCTTCATTTCACCTTGTGTGTCTTTCCCCGCCCCCCCCCCCGCCCGCCACCGCCCCTTACATCCAGATGTGAAAGCCATGTGGAGTCCCCAACGCCTCTCTCTCCACAGGAGTACACATGTGGACATAGCTGCACACCCATACTTCCTCATCAGACACTCTCAGATGCTTTCTGTGTGCAAAGATTTTGTTTTCTGGTTCATCAAATACTTTTTCTTTTCTTTTTCTTTCTTTTTTGTGTAGCCCAATTTTACCAGTCCCTCAAAATCCTCCCTTAAGGTATCCAGTAAAATAAAGCAGAACCAGGCTGTTAGAAAGGCTTGGTAGATGCTACCTTTTATTAAATGTGCTATCTTTTATTCCAGCCCTCCTCCCACCATCCTAAGCCTCACCCATCCTCTCAGCAAGTGCCAGGCGAGTCAGCCGTGTAGAATAAGCTCAGTGTTCCTTGGCAGTAGAGCTGAGATTGGCCCAGTCCAGCTGTATTCTTAAGAGAAGCAGTAGAGAGTTTGGGGGTGGTCTGAATGTACTGATATAAGAAGCACTGCTTTCTGCTGTGTCATTTTGGCATGCTGGTGTGTAATGGAGGGCATCAGGTTGAGGGAGCTGGAGGACAGGGCAGGAGCCCAGCAGGGAGAACCGGTGTGGCAAAGCCCCTGGCTGAGGTTTGCTGTGTGAGGGAGGAGATGAGGTCAAATATGGTTCCATGGAGCGTTTTTAAAATAGATCAGATGAAAAATGATGGTAGACAAACCAGATGGGGGTGGAGAGGCAGAAAGAACCTGCTGTAACTGGCTTGCCTGCTCCAAGTCTGGAGGGGGTGGGGAAGAGAGGAGAGGGAGAGAGAGAGAGAAGGAACTGCGGATTTGTATCATGCTTATGCAACTGCAGCTGCCACTTTGAGTTATTTTATGATTTAGGTCAAAGCTGATTATTCACTGCTGAGTCAGCAAAATGTTCCTAGCCACCAGCCAGTGAAAAAATAAATTATTTTATGTTTTAATTAAATGAAAAGCCTTTCTCCTTTCTCCAGAGCAAGCATATTAGTGAGAGAGTTAGGAAGGGGCGAGGGGGACAGGAGGTATTAAAACTTGGTTTTGTAATTAGTTTGAGGTTTTTTTTCTTTTTCTTTCTTTCTGTTTTACTTTTTAGTATTTCATAAGTAAATAAATATATTTTCTAGGTAAAAGATGTTCCTCTTATCTTCACCCCTCTCCCCTGTCCAGTAGTCTTGGTAACAATGGATAAATATCCTTATAGATCTAAATAAAATGCATCTATCTATATACTTATCTGGGTATATAGACATCCATATTGATTGGTTATTTCTACAGCTTGATCTTTTATCAATAGCTCTTTTGATTATTTTCTGAGTTTATGGTTATAAACAAAGTGGTCCCAGTGCCACAGGGGAGCACAGGTGTCTGGGTTCCCCTATTTGAGCTTCTCGCTTCCTAACACTGGGTTTTCCTTTGGGATCTGTTTGTCCCCCCTCTCCTAGGGACCAGACCACCTTTCACTCAGGCAGCTTCCTGGCTTCCTTTCTCTCTTTTGGAGCTGGAGTCATGTCCAGTACCTGAAGTAAATTTATTTTCTTCTTGTTCAAGTTCCCCACTTTTCCCTTAATGCCTTGTGCTAAGGAGACATTTTCCTTTCTCACCCTGAGGAGAACAGAGTACCCTTCATGGGTTTCACAAGTAAAAATACTTCTTATCTTGTTTTCTATCTCTCTACTGAGATTCCTAGTAGATTAGTTTTCCAGGACTTCAGATTTTTTTCTTCTTAAGGACTTCACTGTATGCTTTACTTTTAGCCCTGAGTTGCTCTGCAATTCCTCCATAGAAAGGGTAGGTGATTCTCCAAGAAAGTTTCCAGATGCTTGATGCAAGATATTGTTATAGATAAACTGTGTGTGTTGGTTTGCATGCCTCTTACAAATTCACCCCTTAACGTCAGAGGATTCAACAGTCTTTCCTAGCATCTAAATCCCTTAATCTCCATTCATTTTCCTTTGAGGCTTCATATTCTCAAGCCCCAAACTTCTCATCCCTGAATGCTACACATACTGCCTCAGATGCCAAGGCAGTGCTGCCTTCTTGCCCTTCCGTCATCCCCAGAGGGTTCTTTGGGTGTTTCATCAGCCTTGTATACATATATGAATCCAGACAAATACAGAGTAAACTAGATTCAATTCCCATTTATCTAAGCCCCATTTTTTCTGTACATCTTCTAATTAGCCAGTATTTAAAATATAAATCTTTCGGTTTTTCTGATTTCTTGGTTTTTACACAATGATCAATTTGACTAAAATTCCATTTTTATTATTATAATACATAATAATAATAAAAATGTAATTTAAGATGAAAATTACTTTGTAAATGCACTTTCTAGAAGAAAGAAGAAAAGAATTCCCACACTGAGTGGTGCTATGGCATTATTTATATAGTCTTGGGAGAAATTAAAGGCTAGTGAAGAGATTGGTGTATAAATAATTACAATATAATGTGATGACAAAAGCTGCTTCAAAGTTGGGAAAGAGCTCTAGCCGGTTTTGCTCAATGGATAGAATATAGGCCCAGATTTGATTCTGGTCAAGAGTACATTCCTGGGTTGCAGGCTTGATCCCTGGCCTAGGTTGGGGCATGTGTGTGGGAGGCAACCAATCGATATGTCTCTCTCACATTGATGTTTTTCTCTGTCTTTTCCCCGCCCTTCCACTCATTCTAAAACATCAATGGAAAAATATCCTTGGATGAGGATTAGCAACAATAAACGTTGGGAGAGAAGCCTTAGGGAAGGCTCCTAGGCAGAGCTAAATCTTGAAAGGCAAGTTGGTAGGCTGCATATGGGCATAAAATAGAACAGCCAGGTAGAGGAAAGGACACAGGCAAGATTTGGGGTCAAGCCCTAGCCGGTTTGACTCAGTGGATAGAGCACTGACCTGGGGATCAAGGTTTGATTCGGACCCAGGTTCAATTCTGGTCAAGGGCACATACTTTGTTTGCAGGCTCCTCCCCAGCCTGGGCCCTGGTTGGGGCTCATGCAGGAGGCAACCATTCAGTGGGTTTCTCTCACATCAATATTTCTCTTTGTCTTTCCCTCTCTCTTCCACTCTCTCTAAAAAATCAATGGAAAAATATCCTCAGGTGATATTAAAAAACAAAACAAAATCTCTTGTATTTCTTAAGTAAGAAAAGCATGAAGGTGTCTTTGAAAAAGAAAAAAAGACTTGGGGTCAAGAAAGAAATAACCTGTTGGAAAGAAGCAAGTACTTTTGAGTTGGTGGAGCCAAGGAGAGTGGCAGGAAATGAGGCTGAACAAGTGAGCAGGAACCAAATCTTGAAGGATCTTGTACATCAAGTAGAAAAGAGCTGACTTCATTCAAGTGATGGAGAACCACTGAAGGATTTTGATCAGTAACATGATTATGTTCATATCTGAGTGAAGAAAACACCATGACCCTTGAAGCAGGGAGAGGACTTAGCAGACTAAGCATTTGTTTACTAGTAGGCCAGAGAGGCATTGGCCTAAAATAAAAACAAAGTTACAAAAGGGAAAGACAAGAAAGATTCAGGGATAGAATCAGCTGGCCATGTTGATTGATTGATACTAAGAGGAGGGAATCTAATTTAAAAAATATATATTTTATTCATTTTTTTTACAGAGAGGAAGGGAAAGGGATAGAGAGCTAGAAACATCAATCAGCTGCCTCCTGCATACCTCCTACTGGTACATGCCCTTGACCGGAATCGAACCTGGGACCCTTCGGTCCAAAGGCTGATGCTCTATCCACTGAGCCAAACCGGTTAGGGCAAGGAGGGAATCTATTTTATATACAAATCAAAATGGAATATGTTTCAACTGTCTCCTGCATTTGTAATGAGCAATTATTCATTCTCTGTGTTTCTGCTTCCCATATCCTTTCCTAGAGGAGCACTGAATAAGTCTTTGGTTGGAAGTCTTCCTCAGGGTGATTATATAAGGATGCTGCTCACAGGCCTGCTCTAGAGTAATATAACTTAGACAGGGGTTGGGACTCTTGGGAAACGTTATATAAATGAAAATCACAATACTTTGTTCATTCAACAAATATTTATCAAAGGCCCAGATGTGCTAGGTACTCTTCTTGGCACAGGGGATATAGCGATGGACCACAGAATCTTCATTCTCATTTGCTGCATCAGCAGAAAATTAAGCCTTTTCTCTTAAGTGTTTATTGGGTCCACTTGTGTGTATTCTATAATTACTGCAGGGTACAGAATAATTCAGCCATTATCAAATATTCAAATGTCTGTTCAGCTCCAGGCACTGTGTTAGACAGGAGAATACTTAGGCATGCTCAGTCCAACAGATGATTATGACAAGTACATAGGGAATTTCAGTTCTAAGTAAGTCCCTCTAAGAGGACAACATTCAGGGAGCTGGATGTAACAGAAAAGGGGATACTCTGGGGAGCTCCATGTAGTTCTGGATAGTCACAGAATAGATTAGGAGGTAAGAACTGTAGATAGAAGTGAAGAGCTCATGGATCTCATGTTCATGCTAACGAGATTGGGCTTTACTCTAAAAGCAATGAATGGGAAGGGATTCAAGAGCTTCAAACAGAGAATTGACATTATCATATTTATATTTTAAAAGAATCAAGAATGAAAGGATAAAGGATGGATTGGAGAGGGGAATAAGATCAAAGGCAAGAAACCTGGCTTGTGTGTTCAGTGGTTTAGCATCAATCCATGAACTAGGAAGTCATGGTTTGATTCCCAGTCAGGGCACATGCCCAGGTTTGGGGCTTAATCCCCAGTAGAAGGAGCGCAGGAGGCAGCTGATCAATGATTCTCTCTCATCATTGATGTTTCTCTTTCTCCCTTTTCCTCCTCTCTCTGAAATCAATTTAAATTAAAAAAAAACACATATTTTTATTGATTTCAGAGAGGAAGGGAGAGAGATAGAGAGATAGAAACATCGATGATGAGAGAGAATCATTGATTGGCTGCCTCCTGCATGCTCCACACTGAGGATTGAGCCCAGCAAATACCCTAACCAGGAATGGAACTGTGACCTCCTAGTTCATAGGTCGATGCTCAACCACTGAGCAACACCAGCCAGACAATTAAAATATATATATATATTTTTTTTTTTAAAAGATCAAAGGCAAGGAGACCAGTTACAATGTGGTTACAGGAATCCATGTTAGAGATGACAATGATGTGAATTAGGGATGGAGCAGTGGAAGTAGAGAGTAGATGTACAGTAGACCTTTAAACACACGGGTTTAAACTACACACATCTACTTATACACTGATTTTTTTTTCAGTAAGTATAGAGTTGGCTCTCCATATCTTCTGGTTTCACATTCATGTATTCAATTAACCTTAGATCAAAAACAGTATTTTCATTTGGTGATTGTGAATCTGTCGGTGCAGAGAGCTGACTATGTGCATTGTTCTACACTATTTTTCATAAGGGACTTGATTATTGAGGTTTTTGGTATGGAAGGTGGGGTCCTAAAACCAACCCACCTTGGATACCCAAGGAGGATTGTAGTTAAGTTTCCGGGGAGACAAAAGTAATATGCACATTTTCAACTACACACGGATGGGGAATGGGGTTGGCACCCCTAACCTCCGTGTTGTTTGTATTTAGCATTTACAAAGTAGTATTAGCAGGATTTGGTGGTTAATGGTGAGGGAGTCAAGGATGGCACATTCCTGTTGGAATACAGGTGAAAAAGATCAAGAAAAACACTGGATCATTTTTGTTGTTGTTAATCCTCACTCAAATAAATTTTTTCCATTGATTTTTTGAGAGAGTGGAAGGGAAGGGAGAGGAAAGAAGGGAAGGAGAAAGAGAATGGGGGAGAGAGAGGAACATTGATATGAGAGAGACACATGGATTGGTTGCCCCCCCTCCCCCTGCACATGCCTGAACTGGGGCTGAGATTGAGCCTACAACCCAGGTATGTGCCCTTGACTGAGAATTGAATCTGCTGCTCTTCAGTGCTTGGGCTGGTATTCTAACCACTGAGCACACTGGCCAGGGAAGGATCATATTTTAATGTCTTTTCATTGGTGTGGTTCAGACTGGGTTGAGTTGGCTCCTCTGTCTTTGTCACCCTTTCTATTCACTCTCTAATACTTAAAGATTCATTAACACTCGAAGAAGACATCTCCTATGCTTTTGGACTCCATGCCTCTAATGGCAGAGTAAAGACCCACCCACTCAGTGCTATTTCACCTCCTCCCTGATCTATTTGGCCTCTGGAGTATTCCTTGTGCCTATAGCCCTGGGAATGAAGATATCTCAGTTGCCCTCATTTTACATTTCTGTAAGAGTAATTCAATAGTTGAACAACTATTGGTATAGTGCTTTTTAGTTTCTATATCGTAGTAAGCAATTACAAAGAGGTCTTCTTCCCTTGAAATCCATTAGTGTTGGACACTTCTGGCCATTAATCGAAATCCAATCTATTCTCAGATGAGGGTTTAGCCAAAAGCTACCTGAGAAGTCGGGGGCTTCTTTTTAGTTTCAATATGCTTCAGTTCTGACCCAGATCATCTTCTCTTTCCTGGCTTCCCACAATGGCTCTTTTGGTCTCCAGTTTTTGCTCTCAAACTGGAATTCTTCTGTTCAAAGAGTATACATAGCCCAAGTCCTGGATATTGGGGGACGAGGAGCTTATTCCTGAGAATGGGTCCACTCCTGCTTGGAAAAATAATAGAATGAGACTGAGGTTCCATAAAATGGAGTTTTCCTGGCGTTTAGCTTTCACCAGTATAGAAACAACTTGCTGCCGTTTTAAAACCAGCCCAGAAACTTAAATTCTCCACTGGCCTTTTGTTGCTGACTCTCAAGTATCACTCCTCTCTTCCCACTCCCTGCAGAGGAGCCAGCACCTATGGTATATGAACTCACCCATTAATTGTGTCTGATAAACTTTTAAGGGCTAACATGACATACCAAAGTCATATCATATGCCCAAGAACATAAAATCAGAAGACTCACAGTTGTGAAGCGTAGTGGTACTGGGAGCTTTAGGGAACAGAAGACAGGGCAAGATTTGTTTTGAAAGTTCAGCAAGCTTGAGCACAAGCTGTTCTTGGAATTGGGTTATAACTGGAGTTGACATAAGAAGGTGTAGAGAATTTTTATTAAAATTGATTTGAGTTAAACAGAAGATGACCTGGAAGCAAGATCTCAGAAGACTGAGATTAATGCTTCTGAGAATAACCGTTTGCTATTTCTTTTATGCATTTAAGATTAAGGAGAGAATGTAAGGAAGAATACATGAAGGTGGGAGAAAGCAAGGCACAGGTTGGATTACAGGATAGTTAAGGTTATGTACTTCTGCTTTAGAAACAGGGTTCTGAAAGGGTGGTCAAGTATTAGAAGGAAGACTCTAGAAGGGGTCTTCCAGAAACAATGGGCAGAGCTTGCTTAAAGCAAAGATAAGCCTTTTACTAATTTATGATCAGACCACCCTGTGAGATTTCTTTTCCCAGAATCCCTTTTTTCATCCACACTGTCAAGTCTTGAGAATTTTGCAACCTGAGCTCAAATTTATAGACCAGGTTTATAGACCATTTTATGTAAGAGACTTGAGCACCTGCAGATTTTGGTGGATACTATCTGTGGATGAGAGTCAGACTAGCTCTCCCAAGCTCTGTACAGATCCTTTCAGAACTCTTCCCATCTCCCTTGCTCCAAGTCTGGGAGGCATCAGCCCTGAGAATTGGATCGTGAGATAACAGGAATTATCTTCAGGCCTGGGCTGGAACAGTAATGAATAGGATTAAAATTGGCCTCCCCAAGGTGGCATGGTGCACTATGTCTGTTTCCCTGCTTTTCAAGTGTCCCGTTTTTCCCTCCTCCTCCCCTTCAGCTCAGGAGCCTTGCTAAGCTCATACTGGAGAGAGAACTATTCGGCTCTTGGAAAATGCTGAGCAGGGTGTTTGGGCTTCTTGGCTGAACTCAGTACTGGATGGTGATTCAGCAAAAACTCCAGATCCAGCAACTGGCACTTGCCATTGGAGGGATCAGGATAAAAAGGAAGGGGAAGGGAGATCTCTCAAGGGAAGGGGTATGAGTAGGAGCTTAGCTGAAAATTCCAGGAAAAGCTGTGATTCAGGGTCTCCAAAAGCTCACAGCGTCTCTGCACCACTCCTCCTCTGCCTTATTTGTCATTGGAGGAGAGAAGCTCTTCCAGAAGGCTCAGCACAACTCCTCAGAGGGGCTTCTGAGACTTCTCAACCGGTGTCAGTGTTTCAAGAAGAAAGGGACTGGATGAGCAGGGCAAAACGTTACTGTAGTGTGGGTGATGGGCTAGATCTATTTCAAAGCCTATTTATGGACCTAACAGAAGCTGGGAGCAAAGCTTAGTTTATAAGGAAGGGCTACTTCGATATTTTTGGTTGCTGTTGCTTTGTTTTGATAGATTTGGCTTTCACCAATCAAATTATTAACGTGTACAATAATATTAACGTTTGTTTTTAGAGACTTGAGACTTTATAAGGCAGCTCCTTACTCATATGAGAACGTCTTGGCCCCAGGCGAGCAGGGAAGGATTTGTCCTCCACCCTTTTTGAGGAAAGAGCTCGGGCTGGCCTGCATGGCCAGACCGGGACCTTACCTGAGCCTTGGGCTCCGTGGGCTTTTTTTTTTTTTTGCCTATCAGTGCCTTTTGGCTGCCGGCACTAGTTACCTCCTAGATCTGGAAAGGGTTAGGCAAACCAACCCCGAGCAGCCTTTCCACAATTAGAAACACGTGCCCAGTTCCTTCCGCGAGCAAGGGAGGCGGCCAAGGAGCCGCCCAGCCTATCACGGAGCGGAGCGTCGCCACACCCCTTCCCCTCCCGGCCTCTCCGCTGGCTGGGTGCTCACCGCAGCTCCCTTCGTGGGCACCGGAGGGCTGCTCTGAGGGGCGCCAGCTCGCCCCTTTTGCTCCAGGTCCAGAGGGAGGGAGTCAGGGGAAGCTGGCCAGAGCGTGGCAGAAGGCAGAGAAGGGCAGACCACAGCCAAAGGTGAGCTAGATCTGCACTCTGCCAGGCACAGAACCAGGTGAAATTTACTGCTGTTGGGCAGGGCCGAGGAGCTCCTTCCCAGAAAGGTGCTGAATTTGTAGTTATGGACAGGAACAGGCTGTTCTGAGTTCTACAGAGTGGTGTCACTAGCTTCCCTTTTCAGTAGCTGCCTGCTTAGTACATTCCATCTTTTTTTTTCTGTTCTGGCCCTTTCTCTCTCTATTCTGCACCTCAAGATATCTCTTTCTCCCTCTCTCCCTCCTCTTCCCCCCCCTCTTTCTCTCTTCCTGCTCCCCTCATATATCCCTCTCCCTGTCTCTCTTTCCCCCTCCCTCCTTCCTTTCTTCTGGTGTTTCTCATACTCTTCTCTCTTCTTCACCATCTATCTTCACCCTTCCTACTGCCTGTTTTTTCTGAAAAGACAAGGAGAGGCCTGGTTTTGGAAATTCTAAAGGAAAACAAGACTTTCCAAGTTCTTTCCAGCCCAGTCCTGAGAAAGGGGCAAGCCAGCAAAACCAAGAAATCCAAATGGAGTTCCCCGAGTTCCAGGGAACGTGTGACAATGACACTGACAAAGGCCCAGGGGAGAGGACACAAAGCAGAGAAACAAGTCTGCCTGTGAACAATTATTTTCTAAAGCCCTGAGGACAATGGACATGACTACATGAGTAGTCATCTTAATCTTCCCCTCTTTGCCACATCTTATGTCCTGCTGCCCAGAAAGCAACCAGGTCAGTATCTTCAGGTAACAGATTAGAGCCCCAAGTGGCACTGTCAGCAATGACCATGAGTACCACGGAAAAGAGCAGGGTGTGGAAGAATTGGGATGCTCATATGGTGTAAAAATTTACCAACTAGATGAGCACATTGCTGATCTCACGTTCACTGCCCACTTGTAGAGATCAATACCACTTCCCTCCACTTGGTGTCTTGCAAGGCAAGAGAGGAACTCCTTTGGGGTCCTGGTATATGCTGCATGGTTGCTCTTTAAAAGCTTTTCTCTTTAAGGGTATATAGTCATCCTGTTTCCTGGTCTATCTGTAGGGGGTTTGGCCCTGCATTAGTTTCCTGTTGCTGCTAGAACAACTTACCACAAACCTAGTGGCTTAAAACTACACAGATTTATTCTTATAGTTTTGGAGGCCAGAAGTCCTAAGTTCAAGGTCAGCAAAGCTGTGTTCCTTCTGGAGGCTCTGCAGAGAATTGTTTCCTTGCCTTTTCCAGCTTCTAGAGGCCCCCTACATTCTTTGGCTCATGGCCGCTTCTTCCATCTCCAAAGTGCATCTTCAAAGCTTTCTTTCTCTTTCTTTGATTTTTATTTTGGTCATTATATCTTCTTTTCTAACCCTGACCCTCCTGTCTCATTCTTAAAGGACTCATAGTTACATTGGGGGCGGGGAGAAATAATTACGTTGGACCCAGTCAGATAATCCAAAATCTCCCCATCTGAAGATACTTAACTTAATCACATTTGCAGAATTTCTTACATTTTGTAAGGTAACATATTCGCAGGATTAAGGTGTTAACATTTCTGGGATGCCGTTCTTCTGCCTGTCCCCATGAGTTCTGATGTTATTGTCAGAGGGAAGAAATAAGTTAGAGGCTTCTGTGACTCCCCAGGGATCAGAGGCTGAGGCTCAGAGTTGAGGGCCAGAGATGCCTTCTCTGCAGGAAACAGGCAGGAAACTCAGAGCTCACCTCTCCTACTTGGCAGTGGAGAGACCCTGGGCTCTGGGAAGGGCGTGAGATTACTGGGGCTACTCTTGCCTGACTCATTTTTTTTTAATCCCTCCTGTCACCTTGACATTAGTCTTTTCAAACTGGGCTGATTAAAACCAACCCCTGACTTAAGCATCTTCTGGATAGTCTTTTCAACCTTCATTTTTTTTTAAAGCCAAGAAACAAAGAAGAAAAAGCCCAAGAAATACAGATAAGCCTAGGTCTCCATGAGGATCTTTAGAGAAGCAGCAACTGCCCCACAGTCTGATTACAATGAACAAGAACCAGAGTTTTATGTCTTTTTATTATTTTGTCCAGCTGGGCCAAAATTATAAAATTCTCTCTGTTGCTCGGGTCTCTCCCTCGTATAGGAAGCATCTCTGATTCTCCTGGGCTGAGTTAGGGACTCCTCTTGAACACCCGCTGATTTTCACGAAGAGCTCTACCATTACCACATTGCCTTGTGATCCTCTTTTAGCTCACCCATCTCCCCTTTTATGATGTCAACTTCCTAAGGTCGGGGACTTGAGTCTTATTTATAACTCCCCCACTTGCTAAAGTGCCTAGCATGTGTAGGCCTTTTATAGATGAAAACTGCATGGATGGATGGATGCATAGCTGGCTGACTAGCTGGATAGTTGGAAGGAAGGAAGGATGGATGGATGGGTGGATGAAAACCCTCACATTACAAGCTGCAATGGCCACTGGTCCCCATCTATATGTGGCTTCCCTGAGGTCACTGTATATCTCAAGCATACAAAATTCAGGATCTGGCTGAGAAGAGAGAGAAAACAGAAAGGGATGCTGGATAGCAGACTGGCCGAGTCAGGAAGCCTGAGCAGGGCAGAGACTGGCAAGCACCTGGCAAGTGTTGCCTTCACTCACTGACCTTTCTTTCCTCTTTGGATGGAGGCTCAGGTTTCAGCTGCTGTGAGGGAAACTGTCCTGTGGTACCAGGAGAGGGAGAGTACCCTCTTTTCATTTAGTCACATGCTGTGATGGCCTAACTTCGGGTGAAAGGTCACCCAAAGCCTGTAGGTAGCCATTGTTCCAAGGAGATTAGTGTCACAGGCAGCCTGTCTCCCTATCTCATTCTCAGGAATTCTCTTTTTATTTCTGAAAGATCTCTGTAAAGGGGAAATGTTAAATATTAGCCAAGGACTGGGTTTTTGTGAAGTTGTGGCAATAAGCAGGACAGAAGACACATACCTCAAGTTTGTTTGACAAAGGTCCCTTCTTTCAAACATGTCTGATCCTCCCACGGTCCTGTGGAGCTGACCTTTTGAAAGAGTCCTGCTGGTTGCCTTAACAAGGAAATGATTTTGTGTTTTCTATCCCTGCACCGGGGGAAACAGCCACATTCCCCTTCTGCTTAGTTGTCCTGCTCTGTCCTTATTTCCCTCCATGAACTTTCTTGGCACATCTTTGCCCTTGTGCTCCTCCCATTGGTGGAGAACAATTTTCTTCTTTGCCCCTTGTTCTATAACCCTTACCTATCCCTGAGCCACATGCATGGGTTTTATGTTCTAAACTTCCTTTCTTTCATAAATCAATCTCCTTTATTTTTTAGTCATTATTACTTATATTTGCTGAACTCCTGGAACCCAGGGGCCCAACCTCATCCCTAGCATGACTCAGAGTCCTAGGAAGAAACACAGTTACTTAGTGATTTGGGTTGGATTGTCACGAGACATGTGATCCTGAAAACATTATTGAATTGAGTAAGATAAACCAAATGTGTATTTATCAGGACACCTCAGTCCATCTGAAACATTCAGGTATTCACAAAATGCTCTCCCTGTTCAGGCACTTAAAATCCTTCATCCAGCAGCATGTGTTGATTCTCCTTATATGGCACTATCTTGGATAACAGCTCCATGAGGAGTTCAGAGCTTCTGCTCTTGAAATCAAGTTTCCTCTTGCTCTTGGCTCTGTGAAACCAACTGAGGATTGTGTCTCCTTTTGATGAGTTTCCTGGAGAGCAGGGGGATTAGTGTGCATTGTGAAATGTGTGGACTGTGATGAGATTGGAGGGCTAATGAATTGAGACATTTTGTTTATTCAAGTGTCAAATATTTGCTGAGCCACCTACCAGCTTCAGGCTTAAGTAATATGCCCTGAGATTAAAAACATGAAAAAGTCACAGTCCCCGCCCTTCTAGTCTACAAGGAGACAGAGGAACAGAAACATCATTGTAATATAAAGAAGTAAGTTGCCGTTCTATCCAGTTTGGCTCAGTGGATAGAGCATCGGCCTGCGGATTGAAGGGTCTTGGGTTCAATTCCAGTCAAGGACATGTACCTTGGTTGCGGGCACATCCCCAGTGGGGAGTGTGCAGGAGGCAGCTGATGGATGTTTCTCTCTCATTGATATTTTTTAACTCTTTATCCATCTTCCTTCCTCTCTGTAAAAAGTCAATAAAATAACTTCTCTTTTTTTAGAAAAAGGAAGGAAAGAAGGAAGGAAGGAAGGAAGGAAGGAAGGAAGGAAGGAAGGAAGGAAGGGAAAGAAAGAAAAAGGAAGAAAGAAAGAAAGAAAGAAAGAAAGAAAGAAAGAAAGAAAGAAAGAAAGAAACGAAGGAAGGAAGGAAGGGAGAAGTGCCAAAATTAGATATAAACAGAGTGATCTGGGGGAACAGTAGAGGGACAAACTTTGGTCCTTGTCTATAAAATGCAGCTGATAAATCTTACCTTGCAGGCACATTGTCAGGAATAAGTAAAATAATGACTCACAGAACAGGTGACATTTGAGCTGGATCTTGAAAGATGAGGAGTTTTCCAGGTAGAGACAGCATGAAGAAGAAGGCTACAGAAGAATAATGTCAGGTCCTTAGGCTGCCAAAATATTCTCAGAATCAACGTTGGAAAATATTTAGAAAGTAAATGCACAGTTTCAGGATAAGCTATTGATAGAACTTGATCAGCTGTATATGTGAAATCAGGCCTGGATAGTGGCTTGAGGAAAGAGAAAGAATCTTGTGCTTTTACACATATGACTTGTACCCTTGGAAAGGGATAGAGAGTTAGAAACATCGATAAGAGAGAAACATTGATCAGCTGCCTCCTTCACACTCCTGGTCACTGTTTCAGAGGGAGAGGAAGAGGATTTTAATTTTTCCCCCTTTATTCTCAAGCACTTCATAACCACCAGGAGGTTGATTGAGACTCCTGTTCCTGTATCACAGGGCTCCTGTGGCTTACTTAGGGACTGTGATGGTAAAACAGAGGGCCCCTCCATTGTAGCACTCAGCCTGAGCTCTCCTGCAGCCCCGGAGGTTACACATTCTTGGGATCTCTGTGAGGGCCTATGACTCCTAGGAAAAGAGGCAGATTAAAAGTCCCCCATGTGCCCCACGAAGATACAGGGATATTGGGAAGAAACACAGGAAAACATGTTCAACATCATTAGTCACTAGGGCAAGGCAAGTCAAAACTATAACAACTAAGTGCCCATCAGCAGATGAGTAGATTAAAAACTTGTGGTACACCTACAAATGGAATACTACACTGCTATAAAAAAGAAGGAGCCTAGCCAGTTTGGCTCAGTGGCTAGAGCGTCAGCCTGGGGACTGAAGGGTCTTGGGTTTGATTCTGGTCAAGGGCACATGCCTGGGTTGCAGGCTCAAATCCCAGTAGGGATCATGCAGAAGGGAGCCAATCATTGATTCTCTCTCATCATTGAGGTTTCTCCCTCTTCCTTCTTCTCTGAAATCAATAAAAATATTTTTTTAAATAAAATAAATAAAAAAGAAGAAACTTTTACCATTTGCAGCAAAATGGAAGGAACTAGAGAGCATTACGCTAAGTGGAATAAGCCAGCCGGAGAAAGAGAAATATCACATGATTTCACTCATATGTGGGATATAATGATTAACATAAACTGATGAACAAAAATAGAACCAAAGACAAATGGCAGGGGAGGTGTGGGGGGCGGGGGTTAGAGATCAACCAAAGGATTTGTATGCATGCATATTAGCTTAACCAATGGACACAGACACTGGGGCAATAGGGGCTTGCCCTCAGGGGTTGGAATGGCTGGGGGGGGCATCAATGGGGGAAAAAGGAGACATATGTAAAACTTTAGACAATAAAAAAGAACTATAACAAAATATTAACACCTATTAGAATAGCCAGACTTTTTTTTTTTAATATATTTTATTGATTTTTCACAGAAAGGAAGGGAGAGGGATAGAAAGTTAGAAACATCGATGAGAGAGACATCGATCAGCGGCCTCCTGCACGCCCCCTATTGGGGATGTGCCCGCAACCAATGTACATGCCCTTGTCTGGAATCGAACCTGGGACCCTTCAGTCTGCAGGCTGACGCTCTATCCACTGAGCCAAACCGGTTTCGTCAATAACCAGACTTTTAAAGCCAACAATAGCAAATGCTGGCAAATATATAGATCAATAGGATCTTGTACACATTGCTGTTGGAAATGCAAAATGATACAGTCACTTTAGAAAAACAGTTTGGGAGTTTCTTACAAAGTTTGATAACATTTACCATATAATCCAGAATCCCACTCCTGTGTATTTACTTTAGAGAAATGAAAACCCCATTCAAAGACCTCTACAATCTACTTAAAGATTTCTGTGCAAGTGTTCATAGCAGTCAAAATTGGGAGCAACCCTAAACTCCCAACAGCTGCCAAGTGGAAATCAAACTGATACATTTATTCAACAGAATACTACTTGATGATAAAAAGGAACAAACTAATATACTGTATTTTCCGGTGTATAAGACGACTTTTTAACCCAGGAAAATCTTCTCAAAAGTCAGGGGCCATTTTATACACTGGGTGTTGTCTTATAGGGCGGGTATATCCCAAACTCTATATTTTAACTGGAAAAGTTGGGGGTCGTCTTATACGCCCATCATCTTATATGCCAGAAGATGCGGAATATAGCAACATGAATGGATCTTAAAAGCATGATAAGTGAAAGGAGCCAGACACGAGGCTACACATTGTATGATCCCATTTATGTGACATTCTGGACAAAGCAAAACTATAGGGTCAGAAATTAAATTAGTGATTGCCAGTAGGGGAAGGCCTGACAGCAAAGAAACACAACATACAAGAGAACTCATTGGAGTGTTGGAAATAGAAAGTGTGGTAGTGATTAAATAACTGAATAAATTTGTCAACTCTCATCAAATTGTATAAAAATGAATTGTATTTTATATGTGTAATGCCTTGATAAATCTAAGTAACTAACGATTTCCTTAAACCTCTGTTGCCCCAAAACCAGGCTCAGAAAGATGACATCGAGGATCCCACCAGCTGCTCAGAATGCTCCTTGAATATACAATGGCTTGAAAACAAAACCTACAATGGTGCCCTGATCAGCTGCTGATTTCCCCTTCAAAGCCAGTGTCCACTCTTCCATGCCTACTTCTGGCTCCCAGCCCTGGGCAGGGCATATTCTGACCAAGCTCTAATTTGTGGCATGTAATCCCCATTCATAACCCACTAACCTAGCCAAAGTTTCTGGACACTGGGGCTGAGCTTGCAGATTTGGCTCGTCTACTACAATTCCATCATTAGGAGCAAAAAGCATTTCTGCTTCTGTGCAAAGAGTGTCCTGCAGCTTCATTATGGCCCCTGATGGTATGTTTGGGGTCTCTCATTTCAGTGCTCCTCACATGGGTCAACTGCTCCAGTGTGCGGTGGGCCACCAGAGTTCAAGATATTTTCACAGCTGGGAAGCTCCTGGCCCTGGCCCTGATCATCATCATGGGGGTTGTACAGATCTGCAAAGGTGAGTGTCATTGAAACCACGGGGCCCTGCCCAACTTTCCACCCCTTGAATGTACACACCCCCTCATACTGTCTTTGGGTGAGTGCACACGCTGAGATTTCCCAATTCTGGCCTTAAATGACTTCCCTTCCTCACTTGCTTGACAAAGGGGAAGAGAAACCATTTTCCACAGGAAGTAGAACCTATCTTGCCTTGTAGCAGATTCAGTCTTCCCATGCTGACCTCATGACTCTGAAGACCCCAGATCTCTGGACTCCTATTGCCCTCTGGCCTCGACCCCAGGGAAGCTACCTGCATCTTACATTGTATCTTGTCCATATCTTAAAATGGGGGGACAGAGGAGGAGATTTTATGTTTTTAAATTACTCATCATCTCTACAAGAGAGAGCTCTACATTCCTGGGGCCCTTGCCAACATTCTCCACTGGATTTGGTCCTTTGCAAGCCTCAGTCTGTATTTGGTTTCCATGGGATCCGAAGCAGCACAAGGCTCTGCCCAGTGTCACTGCCTCCTGGAGAAAGTCAGATGACAAGCAGGAGACCTTCCATCTGCCCACAAGCCCCAAAGGCCTGGATTTTCACTCCAGGAAACATAATTAAGGTTCTGCTATATAAAATGTCTATGACTATTTTAATCAGTTGGATTAAGTTCTTTAGCAGGTTATATTGTTTTCGGGAATTTAGACTTAAGGAAATCACTGTGCTATATTTTCAAAATACAGTCCTTCCTAATCTGGCCCCAGTGCTTTCTCTTGATTACTCTAATCTTCTTATTTACTGTCCCAATACCAGATTACAAATGAATAAGTAAAGTATGAGCAGTTAATCTGTGTCTCACTGCAACCTCGGTCAGCAACCTTTCTGGAGGGACCTCTGTGTGCAGGACACCGTGCTGAAGGATGGGAAGGAAATGTATAAACTCTTGGCTGAGGTCCCTATCCTCAGCAAATCTATGCCATGAAAAGGGAGACCAAACACACACCTTAGAGACAGATGGAGATAGACAAAGAAAGCAGAACAGGTTTGAGCTAATATAGCATTATGGAAGCTTATGTTTGAATGTTTGTTCTTTTTATTATTATTAATTATTATTGATTTTTTTTTACAGAGAGGACGGGAGAGGGATAGAGAGTTAGAAACATCGATGAGAGAGAAACATTGGTTAGCTGCCTCCTGCACACTTCCTATTTGGGATGTTCCCCCAACCAAGGTACATGCCCTTGACTGGAATCAAACTTGGGACTCTTCAGTCTGAAGGCTGACGCTTTATCCACCAAGCCAAACCGGTTAGGGCAATGTTTGTTGTTCTTGACGCTTTCTTCATGAAAATGTACAAATTTAAGTATGAGGGAAAGTGCTCAGGAGACTGCCACGAACTCTAATCCTGCCTCTCCAAATCCCAGCAGGCCAGCTCCCACTTACCCTGCTAGTCCCCCAAGTTACTTTGCCCTCCCAATAACCTTCCCTTGGCCTTTCCTTCCAAGTACCTTTGCCTTTTCAAAAAAAAAAAAAGGACATTCAGAATGTCCTTCGAATCTGAGCCCCCAATGAACTAATGGTTAACAGGTTTGGGAGGTCCTCAAGCCATATTTCCCTCCTCCTATTGGTCCCACTTCTCCAATTCATGAGGCTTACTGGAGACAAGACAAAGAGCTGGATCATCACTGCAGGGAGTGGTGGAGACCAGAAGAGGGAGGCCAGTGGCTGAGGGCTCTGACTGGTCTCGCTGAGCAGCCTCCTGCCCTTGTGTCCACAGGAGAATACTTCTGGCTGGAGCCAAAGAATGCATTTGAGAATTTCCAAGAACCGAGCATTGGCCTCATTGCACTGGCTTTCCTTCAGGGCTCCTTTGCCTATGGAGGCTGGAACTTTCTTAATTACGTGACTGAGGAACTTGTTGATCCCTACAAGTGAGTTGAAATAGCCCAGCTCTTCCTTTCTCCCTGGAAAGGCCGAGGCACCTGCTACTCGGAAAAAGGTGTCTACTACCCAATTTTCCTCCCAGCCCCAATTCTGACTATTACCAGGTGTATCCTGAAGAAACAGTTCATTTCCCAGGAGCTTAGACTACTTGCCACTCAATCTGCTAGGAGAAGAAAAATGACCTGGTGACTCTACCAGAGTAGATTAAAGGTTGAAATGGTGTTGAGATAACACTACTGCCTTAGAGAATGAAATGTTCCCTGAGTGGTTTCTAGGCATCTTACTCACCTGTTTTGGGACAGGTGTGTCTTTGTGTCTTACTCACCCGTTTTGGGACAGGGAAGGGGTACATTGTGGAGATTCTGGTCAATAAAAAAAATCAATAGGCGCGGAATGTATTTCCAGCCTAAGCTGTTTCATTTCCTTTAAATTATTGTGCCCATATTGAGATAAATTCCTCTCCCAACCCCTTCAAGAGGAGGAAACACAGAAGGCTGCAAGGTCAGCTTCATGCAGCAAAACAGAAGGCACTCCCTGGACCTCATGATGAGGCAGATGGTCCCAGGTGTCGGGCCTTCCCCCTCTCACCTCCTCTCCCTCTACAGGAACCTTCCCAGAGCCATCTTCATCTCCATCCCACTGGTCACATTTGTGTATGTCTTTGCCAATGTCGCTTATGTCACTGCAATGTCCCCCCAGGAGCTGCTGGCATCGAATGCAGTCGCTGTGGTAAGAAATCAAACTCACGGTCCCTCAAACCAGGAAGGTTGGCATAGATTTGCCTGCTGAGCTACCCCCACTCCCTCCTGATCCATGGATTTGTGAAATCCCAAGTCCTCAGGGCAGAAACCACACCTTCAAGTGCCCAGAAGCAAGCTGATGGCCACACTGTACCTAGAAGAGCCATAGTGGCAGAGCTGAGTAGTTACCACAGAGACTGTATGGCCTACAAAGCCGAATTATTTACTATCTGACCCTTTACAGAAAAAGTTTGCTGACTCCTGATCAAGGGCACTTTAAACTCTAAATGTGATGATTGTATAAAGGAGAAAGGCTTCTCCCCCAGAATGATGCAGTCTTGCAGAAGACACGCCATTTCTCTCTGCCTCCATTTGCACTTCAGGAAAACATGCAGTCTGCCTCCTTCACTCATTAGGGAAAAGTGTGTGCCGGTACACAACTAGGAAGTAGGATGGATTGTGCTCTTGGGGAAAGTGATCATGCAGGTCCAAAGCTTTGGGGTCCTTGATATTCAGGAAAGACCTAGGAGACATGCTGCTCCCTCACCTGGCTTCACCTGGGCCATGATCTCTCCCTGCCAAACAATGTCATCATTTGTCTCATTGAAGATTAAAGGAAGAGGCCTTCCAGTGCAGGGTGTTCCAAGACTAGCCTTCCCAGCAGGACAGCTGTTTTAAAAAATTACTCCCCATAATATACTATACATCAAGTGTGTACTTGGCTCAGAAAATATAGAAACACTGGTCCCCTGATATTTTATACATGAAGACTCGTCTATAGTTTCACCACTTTTTCTTTCTCAATCTACATAATAGCCTCTTCTTATCATTCTCCCCAATATAATTTGTTTCTATGAATTTAGAAACTCTTACTCTCTGAATTACAGAAGGGGAAATTGAAGCTCAAAAATTAAGAACCTTGCTCAAGGTCTTAATAGCTCCTTAATCTTGGGCTGAGATTGGAGCCCCAACCAGCCTGACTACTCACCAATGTACAATGTAGTGAGGCCTGGATTCACATGGCTGGTGTCCAGTCCTGAGTGTATAATCTTAGCCAATCTACTGAATTGCTTTATGCCTCAATTTCTTCATCCATAAATCAAGGATAACAAGTATTAGTTCATTATTAGCATTATTAATATTGGTATTATTACCAAACACTGCTTTCTTCAGTTAGCTAGCCCAAAACAGTTATTGATTCCCCGCTGTGTAGTGGTCTCTGTGGGAAGTGGTAGTGTAGGATGGGGGATAGGGCACGAACACCATCCCTCCTCTCAGGAGCTTAGTTAGAGACTTGGTAAGGGTGGACCTGGGAGGGAGCATTCCTAGCAGTGACGCACAGGTGCAGAGATATAACCTCTCCTTTTCTGCTCATCCTTTGTTTTCTCTTATAGACTTTTGGAGAGAAGCTCCTGGGGGTCATGGCCTGGATCATGCCCATTTCTGTTGCCCTGTCTACATTTGGAGGTGTCAATGGGTCTCTCTTCACCTCCTCCCGGTGAGTGCTGTCCTGGTCCATTCAGGGCCAGGGATCACACTGCTGTGCATATTGCTCTGTGTATATATGTAGGGGGCTTGTCTCTGTCAGCAGGGTCTGTGTGGACACCTGGGCAGTGATCTTGCAGGGGATGATTGCTCACGTGAGGGCATGTGTGTATCAGTGTAGACGCGGAGAGGTGTATGCTGCTCATGTGGTTACCAATGATGTGTGCCTTCACATGTAGTGGTGAAAAGCCCCATCCCACCTCATTTTAGTAGGAGCAGAAGGCTGAGGAGGCCCAGGCTGTCTGACACAGTCCCAGGTCAGGGACTGCAATTGGTAGCAGCACTGTCTCCAGAGCCCCTTTTCCTCCCTTCTGGAAACAGGCTGTGCTGACTAGAAAGAAACCCCACTCTGAAAGGAATCAGAGGGGCCTGGGGCCTCTGGACTGGCCTCCAGGAAAGTTCTGGGACCAGTCCTCAGGTGGGATGGGATCATCTTTGAATGCCCTGTGGGCACAGGCTCCTCTCTTCTCCACAGACAGGCAGCTGTGAGAGGTCTTCGAGTGAGACTCAAGTAGATTCACTCATATGAAGCGAGAAGGCTGGGAAAGAGTGAAAAGAAAGCATTTGTCTAAAGCTACATCCCTCATCCCTCGCAGGGAAGTCAGAAACTCAAGTGGGCTTAGGAGTTCCCATTTCCCACCTCCACATATCTGCTGAGAACAGCAGATGCTGGATAAATTCCATTAGTGTAGTTCAAGGGGTCTTCCCAGTGTTCTTAGAAAGCCCCTTGGCACCCGGGGCACAGTCCTACTCAAAAGATACAGCCAAAGGAGTAAGTTCCTGAGTTCAGCTACTTCTAAAGCCACCCATCACATCAGAGAGGAGTTCCCATGAAATGACAAAGGAGTGCCATGTTTTCAGGATCCAGGCAGGAAAAGGGGAGTGTGGGTATCCTGTTTTCCAGGACCCTATGACACATCCTGTGCGTGTTACACAGGAGCAGTGGCCACCTGGAGGCCCCAGCCAAGGGCGAGCGGTGGAAGAGCAATGACCCATGAGGCTCTCTGGGATCTATTGGAGGAGAGGGACTGGCTACAGTCACTTTAGAGTGGGGTTTGTCCCTCAGGCAGGCCAAGCAGTGGTCTGCGTGCATGTGGTACAGCTGTGTGTGCATGCAAGAGATGTGGCCTGGTGTGATCAGCCTCTGATTCAGAGGCACGGCTTACCCACCAGACCTCCTCTGCTCATCTTCCAGTTCCTTCTTTCCTTTATTTCTCCTCTTTCCCTCCTTTTCTCTTTCCTTTACTCTTGTGTTTTGGGGTATAAAGAAGATGATCCTCCTGAGGAGTATGAGTGTGCGTGGGTGTGTGTCATGCTTACTGTCGTTGTCTCCTCCGTTGTCAGCTTGCTGGGCAAGAATTGCTTCTTGTGAACTTGACACCTTTACAAATGCTATTGTATCTGGAAAACCCCAATTGGTCCTGGCTGCCTATGGAGGAGGGATCTGAATGTGGGACCCTGGTTATGTGCATGATGAGGTCCGCAGAGCACCTGGGACTCAGTTGGGTGCATGAGGCTGCATTGTAGAGGGCAATGCCACGTGGTTGCATGAAACTAGTGACACTGGCCTAGGCATTTAATGATGGCAACTGATGGTGATGCATTTGGGTACTTGGGACCATAATCGACTCCCACACTTCTGATGAGCGACTGCTTTTAGCTTCACTCTCCCCCATACACAAATTACAAAGTAAATGACAATTCTCTTCAGAACACCCAGTGTGCTAGTTCTATGCATTTCTGTCTCCATCACACCCCCACCCCTTCCTCTTACCCCTTAGGCACTTCTTTCCCTACAAAATCCTAGAAAAAAAGGAAAAGTGGCCCTAGCCAGTTTGGCTCAATGGACAGCGTATTGGCCTGCGGACTGAAGAATCCTGGGTTCGATTCCAGTCAAGGGCACATGCCTGGTTGTGGGCTCAATCCCCAGTGTGGGGTATTCAGGAGGCAGCCAATCAATGATTCTCTCTCATCACTGATGTTTCTATCTTTCTCTCCCTCTCCGTTCCTCTCTGAAATCAATTTTAAAATAAAGTGGTATAATTCACACTAATATGTAAATGACTCCTAATAGTTTATAGTATTCTCTTTTATTTCCAGAGAGGAAAGGAAAAGAAGGCCTGCTTTTTATGTTAAAATTCCTCTTTTTTATAAATAACTCTAATATATTCAATATCTTGATCTTAATATTATACTATAGTTTTGCAATATCTTATCAATGGGAGAAACTGGGTAAAGGATATGTAAGATTGCTCTATATTATTTCTTACAATTGCATGAGAATCTATAATTATCTATAATGTACTGATAAAAGGGCAATATGCTAATTAGACCAGACATCTTTTGGACATCCATCCGGACGTCCTTCCAGACAAAGCCATGGTGGTGGGGGCTGAGGCAGAGGCTATTAGGGGCAATCAGGCCAGCAGGGGAGGGCACTTAGGAGCAACCAGATTGGCAGGGGAGCAGTTAGGCGTTGATCAGGCTGGCAGGGGAGTGGTTAGGGGGTGATCAGGCTGGCAGGCAGGCAAGCAGTTGGGAACCAGCAGTCCCAGATTGTGAGAGGGATGTCTGGCAGTCGGACAGCCCCTGAGAAGTCCCAGATTAGAGAGGGTTCAGATTGGGCTGAGGGACACCCCCTTCCCCATGCACAGGTTTTGTGCACTGGGCCTCTAGTTTTAAAATAAAAAGTTTAATTTTTTTTAATTTTAGAATTTTAAAATTGCTTCTATAACATCTAAAGAAGAAATTTTAAATTACTCATAACCCCACTACCTAGAAATAAATAGTTGGCATAATCATGTATCTTTGTACATGCCCCATAAATAATTTTCAATTAATTGGAATCATAAAGTATGGAATCATCTGCTTTTTTCATTTATCATTATATTGTGAGCATGTTTCATGTAACCAGGTTTTTTTGTTCATTTATTTGTTTTGGTTAATCCTCATCTGAAGATATTTTTCCACTGATTTTTAGAGAGAGTGTAAGAGAGAGGGAAAGAGAGAAACATCTATGTGAGAGAAACTCATTGAATGGTTGCCTCCTGCATGAGCCCCTACGAGGGCCCGGGCAGGGGTGGAGCCTACAACCAAGGTACATGCCCTTGTCCAGAATCTAACCTGGGACCCATTGGTCCACAGATCAATGCTCTATCCAGTCAGCCTAACTGGCTTTGGGTGTAATCGGTTTCGTTTTTATAACATTGTTATGAATGCATAATATTCCATCCTATGGATATACCATACTGTTATCAATCTCCTACTTGTAGGTATTTAGGATATTTCCTTCTTTTTATTATCAGAATATCTTTGTATATGCACCTTTCACTAACTCTCTATTCATTTTCTTAGGATAGCTTTTTGGAAATAGAGTAAGTAGCTTAAAGATATAAATTTTAGGAATAATTTATATACAATAAAATACACAGACCACAGATGTTCAGATGGATGAGTTTCAACAATTGTAGACAGACTTATAACTACCATCCACAAGCTCTAGGACATCTCCACATATCCCAAAGTACCCACGTGTCCCTTTCTGGCCCACCACACATTCCCACCGCAGAGATAACTACTTTCTGACTAGGATAAGAATGTTTTTAAGGCCTTCTTTGAACAGTTCAATCCCCATGTATTTTTTGAGGATACAGAAGATACATTCTTTTATGGGATTAAGGCCTTAGGCAAAGGAGAGAAGCACTCCCACAACAGTACTCTAGCATGAAGAGAGACCCACAGAGTGACAGCACAATCATTAATTACCCCCAAGCCACCCAGGCCACCCTCAAGGGTCTCCACACACCCAGGATCCATCCACTTATCCATGGGCTGTTTCCAGTTTGCCTGCATCTGCATTTGGGATTGTGGGTCCTGTGATTAGTGGGCTGGAGGATGTGCATGGGAAGATGGTTATCTGTTTGGAGGGGTGATGCTCCTGCGTGGGCAGAGGGGGGGCATGGATGAGGGCGCCTGGTCAGGGGAGGGAGCTTCCTTTTGTAGTCCGAGGGCCATTCCAGGCTGATCTGCTTTTCTCTCTACCAGGCTGTTCTTTGCTGGAGCCAGGGAGGGCCACCTTCCCAGCGTGCTGGCCATGATCCATGTGAAGCGCTGCACCCCCATCCCAGCCTTGCTTTTCACAGTAAGGGCCCCTCCTTCTGCCAGTCCTACACACAACCTTCCCCTCATGCTTGCTCTAAGCCAGGAGTTCACACTCCCATATACACCCCTGAAACCCTTCCTCTATTCCTAGGTTTTACTGGTCCTAGATAGTCTGGCTATTGTATATACAGGCTTTACTGTCAACAATCTTTCTTTAAAATGATAAAGTGAAATTAATTAGAGCTTTACCCAAGGAAGAAATGTAAGTCAGAGTAGGGTAGACATGGAACAGGTCCATCCATGTGGCCAATCCAGTTATTTTGGGCCAAATTCTACACTGGCTGGTTAGTGCCCATGCCACACCAATAATTAAGTATTTTGATTATCGTCCCTGCAGTCGAAAAGAACTTCCTGGCAATGAAGATGTTAGCAATGACCTGGGTTTCTAGGGGAAACTTTCTGTTTTGAGACCTTCTTTATGAAAGGGCACCATCTGCCTGAAGCAGGGGCACAGTCCTGACTTATAAACAGCTCCAGTCTCCAAATACCCTTTCTATCACTGACATGCTTCTCCCATTTCCCACAGTGCATCTCCACCCTGCTGATGCTGGTTACCAGCGACATATACACACTCATCAACTATGTGGGTTTCATCAACTATCTCTTCTACGGGGTCACAATTGCTGGACAGATAGTTCTTCGCTGGAAGAAGCCTGACATCCCCCGCCCCATCAAGGTGCGAAAACCTCCCCGAGAAGGTTGCCCCCCCCCCCCCGCCACCTCCCACCCCCACTCCCGCAATCTGGTTCTAGCTGCAGCACAGATTTTTCAATCACCCTGTTCTCAGCTGCTGACCACAGATCATCTCTGTGATGATAACAGACCTTTTGGGAAGCAGAGCCATGTGTGAATGGGACAGCCATTTCTTTCCTTTCTCTGCTGGGGATAGGACCAGAGCAAACTGCAGCTGAAAAGATGAGTTAGCTTAAATTATATTTGCATAGAATCATTCCTTTGTTTCCTATGACTGTCTTAAACTCCACCTGATTGTACAAGGCTCCTTTATCTCTCCAATGTTTCCCTGGAACCTCTAATCTGGCCAGTCTCCTCCTTGCCCCTCCAGATAGTTAGATCCACTTGTGCTAAGTTTCTATTCCAGAATGAATTTCCTCCTCCCATGTGCCTATTCAAATTCTAACCATTTTCCACATAACCTTCAAGCATCTCCTCTTCTTTGAAGCTTCCCAGTTCATTCTAGCCATCCATGAGTGAGCCTTTCTTTTTAAACTACTGTGGCTCTACACAGAGTTGGATATCCACTGAACCTATTCATACAAGAAATAACTTTGTGATGGAAATTACAAGATTGCTCAGAATGAAATCTGCAATTGTGCTGTGGTATTTCTACAAATTAGAAGAATAGAGTATAACCCTGAATTATTTGAACAATTCTATTTTGGAAACAGAGGGAGATTAGATGCGTCTAGAAGATTCTTCTAGTTGAGAATCAAGGACTCTCCAAATCTCTGTTTTCCACTACCACTTTTCTACCACTCTTAGAAAGCCTGCTAGAGGAAGAGGAGGTAGAAGAAGCCCATCTCCCTACCACATGCATTATCTCTGGAGGGAGAGGACATGGAAGAGAAAGGAAGTTGAATCTAGAAGCTTGATAAGGACTCCACTAGGAACTCCCATCAGTGCTTAACAAGAATGAATGAAACCCAGAGAGAGGTGCTTCTTCTAAATAAAGTAAAAGCCCCAGACTTCTAATATTATGCTAGGTTTCCTGATTTCTGAGATCTTGGAAGATTTATCTTTTCATATTGCTTGAAAGAAATAAATTGGGACTGATCCTGGAGAGGGATGGTTATATTCCATCTGCCCAGATGAAAGCCCTGCCTAGAAGTGGCCGAGGGGCAAGGAGCCTGACAGACCCAGGTCATTTCCTCCTTGCCCCTCATTCATTTCTCCACCTCTTCTCTACCTTAGGATCTCAGCAAGCATATACCATACAGGTGTACCAGCAAGCTTCCCAGTCCCCATCCCATGGGCTGCTCAGGCTGTGACAGGCACATGGCCTGGGTAACAAAGCCTTTATAGATCCTACCCAGGAGGGAGGATATAGGCAGTGAGGATTGTTCCTTCCTTAGGTTCCTCCTCCTCTTCTTGTCCCACAGCCCAAGTTCACCAACATCTGTTGACACAGCATTGCCCTATCAAAGCTCAGGGTGTAGGAGCCTCAGAGCTGAGTGAAGCCCAGCCTTTGCACTCAGGTGCTCCCTGAGGGTGAAGAAGAGGGAGGTTGCCCTGATCCTGGGGCGATGGGATCCATACAGCTAATTATGCCTCTGCTCCACAGATCAGCCTGCTGTTCCCCATCATCTACTTGCTGTTCTGGGCCTTCCTGTTGGTCTTCAGCCTGTGGTCGGAGCCCGTAGTGTGTGGCATTGGCCTGGCCATCATGCTGACAGGAGTACCCGTCTATTTCTTGGGTGTTTATTGGCAACACAAGCCCAGCTGTTTCAATAACTTCATCAGTGAGTTGTTGAAGGCCCTGGGTGGCTAGAGAGCCTCCTGGTCTGGGACAGATTGGTCAGCAGGAGAACTCCACTAGAATCAGGAGGCCAAGACTGGGCCACAGAACTCTGGGGAAGGAGTTGGGGTCAGGAAAGGGCAGGTGCCTTCACCGGTACCTCTGAGGAGAGCACAACTTACATTTCCACACAGACTTTAAGCCTGAATGAATAGGCAACTTGATTGCTGTCAAGAATTGCCCTGGGTGCTCACTTCAGCAGCACATGTACTAAAATTGGAACGATACAGAGAAGATTAGCATGGCCCCTGCGCAAGGATGACACGAAAGAATTGCCCTGGGCTGGGTGGAGACCAGTGGAGACCCTGGAATTAGTAGTCAGTGGGTAAGAGAATGGTAGAAAACTGGGATCTTGCCTAGAGACACAGGAGGTGGGTGAGGGGCATCTCCTAGAGCAGCAGTTCTCAACCTGTGGGTCAAGACCCCTTTGGGGGTCGAACAACCCTTTCACGGGGGTCGCCTAAGACCATTGGAAAATGCAGATATTTACATCACGATGCATAACAGTAGCAAAATTTCATGGTTGGGGGTCACCACCACATAAGGAACTGTATGCAAGGGTCGCGGCCTTAGGAAGGTTGAGAACCACTGTCCTGGAGGGAGAACTCTTTGAGGGCAGGCATGGCTCTGCCAAGGTAAAAGCCAGGACAGGAGAGCAGGGAAGAGCATGGTGTGACACTTGGCACTGACCTAGTTTTTGTGTCACCTCTCCCCACAGAGTTGATAACCCTGGTGAGTCAGAAGATGTGTGTGGTTGTGTACCCCGATATTGGAGGAAGCTCGGAGACAGAGACGATAAATGAGGACACGGAGGAGCAGTGGCAGCCCATCAACAAACCTGTTGCCTCCCAAGACAAGAACTCAGTGAAATAGCCCCAGCCTTGAGGACCCTCTCAGTTGCCGCCGCCTCCTCCTTCACCCCCTTTCTGCCCTCCTTCCTTGCCTGGGGTCCCCCAACACACACCCCTCTGCTTCTGTCAAGCAGGGGCAGGACCTGGGGGTGAGAAACTATAAACAAAAACATTGACATTTGTACCCAAAGAACCAGCTCTTCACCCCAGAACCTGTGCCCAAAACCAGGGCTGCCCATGTTCAAAGCTGTTAGAGGAGAGTGGAGTTGAAGGGAACTCTACAGACCCTCCTCCCTAACCCACACCCTGGTTGCCTCCACAGGAGCCTGAGTTCAGTTCTGCCTCCCCTTTCCATTCTTGAGCCCACAGCCTCAGTTCTGAGAAAAGTGGCAGCAACAAGCAACAGTGAGTAGGTTGGGGAGGGACAGACTCAAGCAAATCTGTTACCATTAAAAGCCATCTAGAAAGACCTGTATTCCCTCCCTTCACTAGGGAACCAATAAATCCCTCTGGTCTCTTCCCCACTCCTCGCCCCAAATTTCTACCACTCCAGTGTGGGCTTCCTGTGCAGAGTAAGATTCCTCATGACACTATTCCCACTGCTACCACTCCCTACTCAATCCCCCCTAACCGCCCCGCTGTGCTAAGGACCAATGAAGCAGGGGAACTGTCCCTCCCAAGACCCCCAGCCAAGCCTGTAGAACAGACTGGGAAAGGCTAGGATTGCAGAAATCCAGCCCTGTCCCTGTCCCCTGCATCCTGCTCCCAATTGGGTGCCAAAGCTTCCTGAAGTCAGAAAGTTCTCTCCTAATGACAACTCGACTCAGCTCCTCCTCCCTCCCCACCCGCCTGAAGGAACATTCACCCTGTCACCCAGCAGCTGTGCTCCCAGCACATACCACAGCCAGCACTGCCTGCGCCCCCCCACCGTGCCCTTTTCCTCCTCTCTGGACCTTGGCTCCTGAACCTAGGACTGGGTGTGAAGGTTCCCCAAGCCCTTCAGGCCTGAAACCTGAGCCAAATCTGCCTTAAGTCACCTCCCATCTAAGAACTGGACCTAAAAATACTCCCTTATTTCTAACCTTCAGGGCAGAGCTGGTATGAAAAGTTTTCCCAGGAAAGGGTGCTTTCCCCGTCTCCCTAGAGGTGCCATCTAGGGAGATAGTGTGTTCTGAAAGCCAGTTCCTCCCTCCTCCCCCAACTGAAACAACCCTTCCCTCTTTCGGGTCTCACCACTGTCCTGCCTTGGGATGGCCTCCAGGGCAGGGTGAGAAGGCAGTGGCCGAAGGTGCCCTCTGTGGAGGTCCTCAGGAAAGCCTGTGTCCATAGTGTGAAGACTGACAGAGGCTGCCTCTCCCTGTGCTCCAAAGGAAGGAGATAGTGTTTGCCCTAATCCTTGAGTCTTTCCACCACACTTGTTGTGCTAAGGACTAGGATCCTTTTATCCCCAAGCAGGCATTCCCTCATGCCCCCAAATCCCTATCCCATCTGATTACACTGGAATACCTGGGAGCCCCTTTGGCCTACTCCTGTCTCCTAGCTTCCTGCCCAGTTATCTGACCCTGTCCTGGTGAGATGCCAGGTTTGGTCTGAGTGGACTCCAGGCAGACTGGGGCTGGCCCCTGGAGGGTCAGGGGACCATCCTCTTATTCCTTCTTCTCATTCCTCCAACCTCCTTCCCATCTTCAATTTATTGTTGTGTGTGTGTTTTTTAAGTGGATGCCTTTTTTGGATAAATATTTTTGAAGCTGGCATATCTCTTTCTTTTGGACTTTTTAATGTAAGGTTGTTGCAGGGTGCAGGGAGTTAGTTATATCTGGGTAATAAATTGTCTTTGAGTTGGTTTAGGTTTTAGAGGGTTGGTTGGTTGGTTGGTTGGTTGGTTTTGTGGAGGGCTTGGGATTTTTTCTTTTGACGTAATAAAATTTTTAATGGAAATGAAGTGGGTAGTGTTGATAATTCAATGACCTTCTGAGACAGAGTCTCTAGGCATTCCTATCTTCTTCAGGAGGTTGCCAGTTTCCTTCCAAGATGGCATTCCTGAAGGCCCTCACTCTGTCCCAGGGACCCAATGTTAGTATGTACTTTCAAACAACCACCTCTCATTTTGAACCAAAAACCTTCTCTCATTTCTTCTGTGAAGTCATGAAGTGTTATTAAATTCTTGCTCTGTACACTGTACTGAGAGCCTGCCGACTAGCAGGATGGGAAGAACTTCATCACTACCCAAGGTGGGAATGTGGGCACCAAGATGAGTTGAGGGAGGTGAAGGCAAAAGTGGTTCCCACAGCTTAGTCATCAAAGGCTTCTGGTGCCAGGACAGCCAGAGCCAAATGAAAAAGGAACAGCCTGACCCTGTGGAGAGACACAGAGGGAGATTTAGGAGAGCACCCAGCTGAGTCCAAGGGGCTTGATGGAAGAGACTGAAAGATGAAGTGGGGTCTACTTAGCTGTACAGAGCACCTGCAGAAGATTTCTAGGTGGAAGACTAGGAGGGCTGGGACTAAGCCTGGTTGGACTAGGACAAAGGAAAAAGTGGTTACAGTAGGGACAAGGACCTCCTGATGCTTTAGGTTAATTGCTAGAGGAAGTTGATGGGATTAGACCCTGTCCTTGTTTGGAGTCCCTTCTTTGTGGGTAGCCCTCCCATTGCCTGTCCTGGGGACAGCATTGTTCCAGAGTCAGCACTGCTGACAGACATTGGCAGGAGGGGAAGAGTGGGTGGAAGGGTGTTAAGACATCACCTTCCACCACCTTGGCCACTGTGAGGACACAGGAAGGCCAGATGCCTCCACTCTCTGTCCTGGCTGGTCCTAACACTCTGGTTTTATGGCTGGTGTTCTTCTAGACTGAGGTTAGAGGCTTGCTAGTAACAGTGGCACAAACACTTGGCTCTGAGTCCCAGGTCAGCCATCAAACAGCTGTGTGTCCTTGGGCAAGTCATTTAACATATTTAGTACTTTTAGAGGAGGGGAGAAAAAGAGCATGAAATCTAATATCAGTGTTCCTCAATCTCCCAGCCCAAGGTTGTCCCAAAAGAGAGCACAACTGGACAGAGGCCAGTCTTCTGCAAGAGGCCCTTCTCCAAGCTTCACAGCCACCCTTTGAGACCCCTTCTTCCCCCAAACACACTTTGCCTTTCCCTGAGTGGCCCAAGGTGTCCTCTATGTTGCCCCACTCTTGCTCCATGGAGACACTTGTCCTTGGGGGCCCCCTGTCTCTCTGTAAGATGACACTTGCTGATCTTTTCAACCTGGTCAAACGAGTAAATGTGGGTCTCTTCCTGAGCAACATGCATTTATTTTTAACCTGGGCCTTTCACCTGTCTTAATCCTGTCAGTCACTTTAATGCTAGGAACTCAGATGCTCAGACCTTAGGGGACTTGGGAGACTTTTGGAGGTCACTGAAATCATAGCTGCTTAAGCATTCATTTACTTTTTTTAAAAAAAATTATTAATGTATTGCATGTATACATATCTTCCCTTTGCACCCCCCTCCCATTAAGCATTCATTTATTAATATAGTCACAAACCAATTTTTGTGTAACTATATTAATTGTGTACAAGAATTTTGTTATATGCTGTGGAATAATCAACTTATTCCTGAATTTTTCAAATCAGCACAAACTTCAAATATTTTGTTCCATTTTCCTCATAAGACTATTCATACATGTCAATCCACCTGTTCTTAATTTTAATTCAAGCAATATGGTCATTACAGCTGAAGAGGTCCAAAAGATGTACCTGACCCTGCCCTCAAAGAGCAGATAGTCTATGGGGAGGAGAAGGCAAGAACACACATGGCAGCCCTGGCCAGATAGTCCAATTGGGTAGAGCATCATCTCAATACCCTAAGGTTGCAGGTTTAATCCCCAGGATACATACAAGAATCAACCAATGCCCTAGTGGCTTAATCACAAGGAACAACAACAGCCTGTAATTACTGGAATCGAGAGTCTAGGTCAGTGGGCGGCAAACTCATTAGTCAACAGAGCGGCAAACCGCGGCTTGCAAGCTGCAGTTTGCTGACCAATGGCCTAGCCAGTATAGCTCGGTTGGTTGAGTGGTGTGGCTCAGTTGGCTGAATGTCATCCATGCACCAAAAGGTCGATCATTCAATTCCCAGTCAGGGCACATGCCTGGCTTGTGGGCTCTACCCCCAGTGGGGGGCATGCAGAAGCAGCTGGTAGATTGAAGTTTCTCTCACCCTCTCACTCTCTCTAAAAATCAATAGAAACATTTTAAAAAGAACCAATGAATGCATAAATAATGCAAATTGATGTTTCTCTATCTCCCTTCTGCTCTCTCTAAATCAATAAATTAAGTAATTAAACACAAAGAAAAGCACACACGTGGCACAGATGTGTGCCCTTCACAGCATCACTGACTGTCCACTCCAGCTGCTGCAGGCGAGGGGCTGATTCTGCCAGATCCCCAGATCCCATGCAGTGTCTGACACCTAAGTGTTCAAAAGCACTTGTCAAATTGAAGCATCAGATGAGTCTGCAGACTGTATCCCTTTAAGAGACACAGATAAACTGCAATGGGTGGTCAAAGGAAGGGCAGAAAGAGACTGAACATTACTTTCCTTGCATTATCTTATTCAAAGTTTAATTAAACAACCTGATCAAGTAGGCATGACTACTGACATTTTACAAGATTAAGTAACTTGTCCAAGGTCATGGAGCTGGTGACAAAGACAGGATTTGAGTCGTTATCTCTGACACTTCCCTGATGTGTTCAACTGCCTCTCTGTCCAAAAGACTTGGTAAAAGAGGTGGCCTTTGAACTGAGGCAGGTTAGAGTCAGTAAAATACACATGCATTGCTTCAATGAATGCAGACAGGTAGCAACTGCAGGACCAAGGAGAAAACGATCCCAATGACCAAGGAGGCTTTCTTTCGGCTCCTGAACAATTATGCAGAAACCTGAGCCTTTGATTGGCTCCGCCCTCCCATCCTCCTTCCAGCCCAGCACCCACTCCTCCCCTGCCCAAACATCCAGAGTAGCTCTAGCCTAGCCAAACCCCTCCGTTACTGGGAAACACTGATGTCAGTGAGCCAGCAACATCAGCCACCAGCCTGGAAGGTGAGAGACCTGAGATCACTTATCTTCCCGCCTGAGCTGTGAGACTTTCTCATTTCCTGCCGGCTTTATTTGCACACCTCCCTGCTTCCTTCAGCACCTGTTCAATCACTACTGATGCTCTCCCCCTCCCCCAGGGTGGCTGACTGAGCCAAAGAAGGATCTCTGAGACACGCAGTACCCCCATTTCCCCATCCCTTCTTTCTGAGGGTATCAAGAACTAACCCATTGCCCTTTTCCCCAAGATCAACACAGCATGCTTGAATGACCTTGGGCAGCCTTGCTTGTTTTCCTCATTTATAAGGCAACTATAGAAATACCATCTATCTTGCTTACCTTCCTACTTAACTCACAAGGAAACCGTCGGTCAGCATGAAAAGTGTATGTTTCAATGATTGAAAAAGCATAACACCAGAATATACCAGGTCTTCACCGTCATCGCTAGTATTTTCAAAGGTGGGGAGGGATAGAATTTCTCCTCATTGAGACAAGGCCCTGTCAGCCTGTCCACTCTCCCAGTAACTGCACCATAAGTCCTCATCCCAGCTGTGCTCCCTCCTCCTCCTTCCCCACAGACCTCCATCTGTCTCTTGGGGTCAGGACTGTGGGAGACTGCCCTCTATCGGCCATCTGATTCCTGACCACCGCAGCCCCTGAAGTCCAGATTTTGGGCCAATATTGCCACCTGATGGGTCACAGAGGTACTGCCGCCAAACTGAATTGGCTCAGCTGTGGTACTTGCTTGCCACAGGGTCTGGAGAAATGGGGAGAAAGCAGAACAAATCTCCCCATATGGTTCCTGAGATCTGTCTCTGGGATGCATGCAGATCTTGCCATGCCAGGTCAGGGCTTTTATTAATTTATTTTTTAAATATATTTTTATTGATTTTGGACTGGAAGGGAGAGGGAGAGAGAGAGAAAAACATCAATGATGAGAGGGAACCATTGATTAGCTGCCTCCTGCGTGCACCCTACTGCAGATTGAGCCTGCAAGCCTAGCATGTGCCCTTGACCAGAATCGAACGTGGGACCCTTCAGTCCAAAGGCTGGCACTCTATCCATTGAGCCAAACTGGCTAGGGCCAGGTCAGGGCTTTTATTTATTTTTTAAATATATATTTTATTGATCTTTTATAGAGAGGAAAGGAGAGGGATAGAGAGTTAAAAACATCCATCAGCTGCCTCCTGCACACCTCCCACTAGGGAGGCGCCTGCAACCAAGGTACATGGCCTTGACCAGGATCGAACCTGGGACCTTTTAGTCCACAGGCTGACATTATATCCACTGAGCCAAACTGGGTAGGGCCAGGTCAGGGTTTTTAGAGAAAGCACCTCAATCCCTGCATGGAAAGCTCCTGGGGTGTCGTGGTGTTGGGAGGAAGGAAAAGGACACTAACTGGAGGGATAACTTGTCTGACCTTTAGGCAGCTCTATTTGCATACTTCATTTTAGTGATTAGTGCCACACCTATACCTTCTGCATTTTCCCCTCTGTGGCCTGGCTCTTGGTGTGCCTGACCTATAAAACCTTCTAGCTCCCTACAAGACACTCCCAGCATTTGCTGGTGATAAAAGAGCCAGTAATGCACGTCTATGTGTCCTTCCTTTTCACTGAACTATCGCCTCTTTTATAGATATAATTCGACACATAAAAACAGGGACACAGCTGGTGCCTCTGCCAGAAAGGAGTGGCAGAAGCACCAGAGAAAAAGAAAAGGGAAGGGAGGAGGGACCTCCCATGAGATCAAAAGTACAGAGAGCAAGCCCTGAGCTTCTCCTCTCCAGGAGGAGCCCCAGGAAGAGGTGATAACAAAAGACAGGAGCCCCAGGAAGACGAGATAACAAAAAACAAGGCTTCTCAAAAGCCTCACAAGAGGAAGTGGTCCCAAGAGACGTGCATCAAAGTCAGAAAATGGCCCAAGCAGAAGGAAAGACAGCAAACCGAGCTGTGGAGAGTGCTTGAGCCCTGCGGCCAGGGCACCGGAAATGGGGCAGAGCCCCAGGTCCAGAGCAGGGCAGAGCTCCAGCCAGAGGCTCTGGCAGCAGGGGGCCACAGGAAAAGAACTCTGGAGCCACCAGCAGAGTGTGACAGTCCATTCTTGGGGCAGCAACCTGCCGGTGCTTGGGGCACAGGGTCCAAGTTCTGATCAGGAGCCTCAGCCACGCCGGGGCACTCAGGGCCAGTGCCAGGCTGCTAAAGCCAGCCACAGCTGGAAACATCTGAGGGTTTGGGTTATTGCACAGACCTTGTGCAAAAACCAGCAAATGAGTGGGCTCTGTGCCACAACACAGGCCCTGCGTATGACTCGTCCCAGAACCTATCACTATTTCCTAAACCCCTCAAACGCCCCCTGGCCTGCACCCAGGAGAATGCCCTGGGAGGTGGGGCTACAAAAGGAACTGACTGCCTCTGGGAGTGGGTGGAGCCCAGCCTTTTGGGGGACTGAGAGAGAGGTGTGTTGAGGGAGGAGCTCAGCCAAAGCCTGGGGGTCGGCACTGGAAGAGGGTGTTCTCTGTTCACTCTGACTTGGCACCTCATTCTGCACAGAACTTTTTGGAAGTTGGAGGGAAGAGGACTCTCAGAGGGAGGTGTTGCCCTCAGCAAGGACGCTGGCATGCCCTGGACTCAGCGGGGGCTGGGGAGGTGTTCCCAGAAGCACCAGCTCCTGGGCAGCTCAGAACTCTGACTTGGATCCTGACCAAAGAGTGCCCAACCGCTAAAAGGCTGGGGCCCCATTTCTCTAAGGCCCGCATCCCTCCCTCAGGGTGCGCCCTGCCCCTCCCTGAGTCACCCCAGGGAGATAGTGGGGTGGGGGGGAAGGGAAGAGAAAAGCTGCACTGACTACAGAGGAAGGAAAAGGAAACAGAGGAGGGAGGAGAGAGGCCAGGCAGGAGTGGGTGACAGAGGAGCCTGAGAGGGCAGATCTAGGGCAAATCTAGTGCAGGGGGAGGTGGAAGAAGGGCAGACCGAGCATACTAAGGTGCCCCAAGAGCAGGGCCCGGGGGGCCGGGAACCCGGGGGGGCAGACCGGCCATGTCCCACGGGACCTACTACGAGTGTGAGCCCCGGGCTGGCCAGCAGCCTCTCGAATTCTCAGGGGCCCGCGCGGGGCCTGGGGAGCTGGGGGACATGTGCGAGCACGAGGCCTCCATCGACCTCTCTGCCTACATCGAGTCTGGGGAGGAGCAGCTTCTCTCGGACCTCTTCGCTGTGAAGCCATCAACGGAGGCCCGAGGCCTCAAGGGCTCCGGAGCCCCTGCTTTCCCCCACTACTTGCCACCTGACCCTCGGCCCTTCGCCTACCCCCCACACACCTTCGGCCCCGATAGGAAGGCTTTGGGACCTGGCATCTACAGCAGCCCAGGGAGCTACGACCCCAGGGCTGTGGCTGTGAAGGAGGAGCCTCGGGGCCCCGAGGGCAGCCGCGGGGCCAGCCGCAGTGGCTACAACCCTCTGCAGTACCAAGTGGCCCACTGTGGGCAGACGGCCATGCACCTGCCCCCGGCTCTAGCAGTGCCTAGCCAGCCCCTGCGTGTCCTCAAGGTAAGAGCAGGTCAGTTCTCCTCCATGCCTTCCAGGGGCTGGAGAGAGGCCCCTGTGGATGGGGGAACTCTGAGCTTCCTGCTTACATTCTTAGTGAGTCTGTGTTTGGTGTTGCTTTGTGAAATTGACTCACCCCAAAGCTCTCTGCACCCACCACCTCTGTGCAATATAGCCCAAACCCTCAGATGTTTCCAGCTGTGGCTGGCTTTAGCAGCCTGGCACTGGCCCTGAGTGCCCCGGTGTGGCTGAGGCTCCTGATCAGGACTCGGACCCTGTGCCCCAAGCACAGGCAGGTTGCTGCCCCCAAGAACGGACTGTCACACTCTTCTGGTGGCTCCGGAGCCTCTCTTCCTGCGGCCCCGTGCTGCCGGAGCCCAGGCTGGAGCTCTGCCATAACCCTGCTTCCTTCTCTGTGGATCCGTTCCCACCCTGAAGCCCAATGTCCAGCAGTCCCTGTGGCCAGCTGACCTGCCTGACCTCAGGCCCCCCAGCTTCTCGGCTGCCCACCACTTGTCTCTCTGCCGCCTGCTTCTAGAAGAAGAAATGCTTGCTGATCACAGAATTGGAGACTCAAGCTAGACTGAAGGAAAGTATCCTCTGAGAGTGTGGAGCATGAAAGGGAGTTTTAGTCAGAGCCAGGACCCTGTGCATCCGGCAGGCTCTGACTGGGACCCAGGACCTGGCTCAGGAACCCATATCGCTTTGAGACCCAAGGGTGCTCTGGCTGCCGGCCTTGCTGCCCTGCCTCCACTCTGCTTCCTGGCCAGCCCTCACCTCTTGTCCCTCTGTGCCTTCCCCTCCAGGCCCCTATGGCTGCTGCCGCGCCGCCCTGCAGTCCTCTTCTAAAGGCTCCCTCTCCAGCTGGCCCCTCACACAAGGGCAAAAAGGCGGTCAACAAAGACAGCCTGGAGTACCGGCTGCGGCGGGAGCGGAACAACATTGCCGTGCGCAAGAGTCGGGACAAGGCCAAGAGGCGCATTCTGGAGACGCAGCAGAAGGTACTGGAGTACATGGCAGAGAACGAGCGCCTCCGCAGCCGCGTGGAGCAGTTGACCCAGGAGCTGGACACCCTTCGAAACCTCTTCCGCCAGATCCCCGAGGCCGCCAACCTCATCAAGGGTGTGGGGGGTTGCAGCTGAGTCCGGCTGGTAGACTATGGGCACCTAACCCCCCAGCCTGACCCTGGGGACCCCTACCCTGCTGGGGTCCTAGAGCCCCTCACAGGCCAAGCCTGGGACATAAACCATGGACAAATGGCAGCAGGTGGCAAGGGAGGAGGGCAGGCCTCAGCATTATGATTCTGAAGCTGAATAAAATTGCACTATAACTTGGTACGAGGGCTGTACACTGAGCCTGGGCTGTGTGAGTGCGTGTTTGTGTGTGTGCCTTGGCCACGCAGAGGAAAAATAGCAAATGGAGCTGTAGCAAGCGCCTGGGAATGCATGTGGCTAGTTCTGCATGCCTCTTGCTTCCATGCCCAAGTGAATATTTAGGAATACTTCCAAATATTCAGCAGATACACCGCCCACAGCTCTCTCCCAAAACACTACCTGGACAGACAGTGTGTCTATCACTCTGTGTGCCTCCTATTCCCCCTGCCCCCGCCCCATCCTCTGGACACTGAAGGCGCCCTCCTGCATGCCACAGGACCTAGAGCGGCCTCTGGTTACTGTCCTAACATAGCTCTGTGGCTTGGAGGAAGACCTAGCACCACCCAGACCCTGCTGAGCCAAGCCCTGCTCTCTGTCACCTGGAGATATCACCTGGGAGCTCCTGCCCCAGGTGACTAAAGGGAAAATTCCAGATGACTCTGCTATACTTGTGGACCCTTAGCTCTTGATCCAGGATTTAATCTCTTCTCTCCAGATCCACAGCTTCAGTCTACCGGATTGACATGTTCCCATGGCTCCCTCCCACCTACTCCCATCTTTGTCCCTCATCCCCTGGGGCCCTAACACATGAGCATCTGAGTGCTTAGGGGATGAATCTGCTGGGAAAGGTCTTGAGGCCTGTTTGTTTATGAGAAAATTGGTCATGAAGAGAATGACAGTGAAACCCCGTGTCCAAAGTGCTTTCTTTTTCACAGAACTCTCACCTAAGACGCACAATAGTACAGTGCTTGAGATCCTCCATCTGAATTTCCTTCCCTCTGCTGCTTACTAGCTGTGTGATCTCAAGCCAGCAACTTCTCTCCATGCTGCAGTTTCCTCATCTGCAAAATGGGAGTAGGGCTAGCCCCCACCTCATAGTGCTGTTATGTTCATGGATGAACAGAGCCTGGGCCAGAGTCAGTGTGAACAGTTATTATTCCATTTTGCTAGAACTGACAGGACCTCAGAGATCACATGTAAACTTCTCATTTTTTTTCAGGTAAGAAAACTGAGGCCGCAGAGATGGGGAGGGACTTAGAATCACACAATTGGTTAGAGGCAGAACTAAAATTAGCTCCATAAAATTATAGATCAAAAGAAGTGCTAGAAAAGACCTGGAGAGATTATCCAGTGGGCTTGGCCCTCAGAGAAGCAAGATAATGTAAGCCACATTTTATAGACAATGCGGCTGAGGGCATAAGAGACATTGTCCTAAGCTCACTCAGTCCCTTTGCTGTCTCAGCACAGGCACCTGTCTCTCTACTCTGAGCTCACATCTCCCCTCAGAGGTATACGGCACATGGCAGGGCAACTGAATTCATTCATAAGTGATCAGGAGTGCCTGACAGAGACAGGGAGACACAATACAGGCTAGAGTCTCCTCTAGATCACCAATGACTTGTAAGCCACTGCTGAGAAAGCCTGCGACATCAAGGAAACATCCTGTGAGACGCAGGAAGACTGGGGCCCGGATCCTCCCTGTTCTCTATTTCTCCACATCCCCAGTGTCAGAGCCTTCCCACGTCTTAGGCATTCGTGGGCACCATGCCTGCCTTCCCCAGGACTCATCCCTCTGCTGCCTTTGCCTTGGTGTCTCTCGAGCACCATCTCTCCTACATCTGTGCCCTGTCCTAGGTCTGGTTTGGGCAGAGAGATCTGAACTTCACCCACTGGAGCCGTCTGAGTGTGGAAAGGAGAGGTGCCTGGGAGAATCCTGCACCTTCCTTTCAGCCCAGGGGGATGGGTTGCATAAGGGGGGTTTGTACAGAACACACTGAGTGACTCAACCTCCGGATTTCCTCCTCCCACCTCAAGACCACTGCCCCTGGACTTATTTTCAGGGTTCTGGGTGACGGGACCTGGGTTGCTTCACCATTAACCCAGGCTTCTTTCCCACTGTTCTGAATTGTGTCTCCTCCCAGCTCCCACCACCCCAGGGGCTCCTCAGTGTGGGCGGCTGGCACCAGGACTGGAGAAGCCCCACTGGGAGAGAAGGGAACACCCGGCCCAGTGCTGAGCACCTCCCATCCTCTGTGGCAGATCATATTCCAGGGGAAGACGACAGGTAGCCAGATGTCATACCTTTTAAAATTTCTTTTATTTTTTAAAATGTATTTTTATTGATTTCAAAGAGGGAGAGATAGAAACATCATTGACGAGAGAGAATCATTGATCAGCTGCATCCTGCATGCATGCCCCCTACTATATATTGAGCCCATAACCCAGGCATGTGCCCTGGCCAGGAATTGAACAATGACCTCCTGATTCATAGGTGGATGCTCAACCACTGAGCTGCACTGACCGGGCTATTTGTTCCTTTTTAGAGAGAGAGAGACAGACAGACAGACAGAGAGAAACACTGATCTATTAGTTGCCTCCCAAATGCATCCCAGTTATATGCAACCTAGTTATATGCCCCTACCAGCGACAAACCCAAAACTTTTTGGTGTACAAGGATGATGCTCCAACCAACTGAGCCAGTGGCCAGGGCCAGATGCCACACTTTTTGAATGAGGCTTTTAAGCTGACCTCAACTCGTTTGGGCCAAAGAAACACTTAAGTATTTATTGAGCATCTTTCCTGTGCCAGGCCCTTGCAAGGTGTCCAGAATACTGTAGTGAAGAAGACAACCCAGCTCCCAGCTAAAGGGGTAGAAAGAAAAAGGCAACAAACAAATGTCCTGAGTGTCTTCCTCTGCCCCTCCTTGTCTATCTTGCCACATACCAGATTAGACAGGGAGAATGAAGTGAGGTGCTTGTCCCCAACCCTTCCCAGGACAAGACGGGTACTCCTTATAGCTCCTTCTCACCAGATTCCTGCCCAAATGGCCTGTGGGGTGATGACCCCCCTGCTGCCACCAGGCCCACTTCGCCACTCCTTGCTGCCTTCCTTTAATTCTGTTCGTCTTACTTCTATAGAGCACCCTCATTAAATTCATTAATTACTCCATTTGCATATACCCATTGGAGAAACCAAATAAACTAATAGATGGGGAAGTTATTTTAGCTGGAATGGTCAAGAAATATGTCTCTTGCCCAGCCAACGTGACTCAGTGGTTGAGTGTCAACCTGTAAATTAGGAGGTCAGGGTTTGATTCCCGGTCAGGGCACATGCCCAGGTTGCAGACTTCATCTTCAGTGTGGGGCTTATAGGAGGCAGCTGATGAATGATTCTCTCTCTTCACTGATGTTTCTATCTCTCTCTTCCTCTCTCTTTCTCTCTGAAATCAATAAAAAATATATTATTTTTATAAAAAGGAAAGGTCTCTCTTGGTAAGGAGACAGGAGTGGGATGGAGGGGTGTTAATAGGTGGGGGGAAAGGAGGGACATCTAAAGCATTCCTATTGCTTTAGAATCCACAGCCCGAACCCACTTTTCCTTCATGAGTATAGCTGGAGAGCAGGATGGAAGTCCTGTACTAAAAGATGCGATCTCAGGCCCCAGGGAGGAAGGCTGTTTGGAGATACCTCTGAGAGGGGGAAGCTGTCCAAGGTGAGCCTGCCAAGGTCAGTCGCGGTGGAGGCTGCTTGTGAAAGCCTCTCCCCTTGCTCCGTGCACACCTCCCCACTCCACCCCCCATGGATTGCCACATGCCTGGGTCCCTAGGGCCCCCATCCCAGTGTTGCAAGATCCCGGTTGGGGTTGTGGAGGTAGAAAGGGGCCTCTTCACCTCCACCCCCTACCCTGTTCCAAGCCAGGGAGGGAACTATGGGATGGAGGGGGCTACAGAGGAGATGCTGAGGCAACAAGAGCCAGGGCCGGCTGAGGGCCTGTGCGACTCCTTTTCCACAGGCCAGTCACTTCCTGTCACCCTCGCCAGCCCCCAGCAGGCAGACCTCTCTCTCCTCTCAGTACTCAGCCCGGGCTGCTCCAAAGTAGGAATGGTCCACCTGGACGGGACTCCTGGTGGCCACTCTGAGCTGCTCCTATCAGCAGGCCTGGCCTGGCCTCAGGAAAAACTTCAGTGGCACATAAAAACTTCCCCAAGGCTAACCCATAGAGAGATGGTGGGTATTTTCAGAGGAAATGCTTGCAACTGGCCACCAATTCTGATTTCAGGGAGCAGCAGAAGTATCCTAGGACTTGGGAAAAGGAAGGCTTCCTAATGGGGAGAGACCCACCTGCAGATCCTCCCCTTCTCTTTTATAAATAGAGATTTGGAGTAGGTAGAGACAAGCCAAACATAGATTGGGTCCTTTCCCCACGCACTCAAGCCAAGCTTTTCCCTCAACCCAGCCTCAAACTGTCCAACCCATTGCCCCCACACCTAGCACTGTCACCACTGGCCAGGCCATCCAACCCTGCTGCAATCGGGACGGTTTGCAAAACGCCTGCTAGCTCCCGCTTTGTCACTGTCTGAGGTTAGGACTGTCCTCAGGAGATAAGCCAGGCCCCACCCATCTGTCCCGAGTGAGACTGCTGGCCTGCTGCAATCGGGACGGTTTGCAAAACCCCTGCTAGCTCCAGCTCTGTCACCATCTGAGGTTAGGGCTGCACCCCAAGATAAAGTCTAGCCCCGCCCATCAGCTCTGCCTTCAAACCTCCCAAGCAGCCTTCCTCAGACCCAGAGGTCCTCTCCTCACATCTCCTTCCCTCCATCCCTAGCCTCACCTTTGCTCATTTTCCTCATCACCATCTTCTCTCTTCATTCTCCATCTAGTCTCCTTACCTCCCATCTTCCAGCCTCATCCTTCTTCCTCCCTCAGCTCCCTCCTGCCTTCTCACTACAGTCATTTGTTTGCCCCCAAAATACTTATTAACATCTACTCCATGCAGGCATTTTGCTTGTTATGGGAGCTATGGAAAAAACAAGGAGGACAGTCCTTGTCCTTGTGGGGCTTACAGATTCATGAGAGGGACAGACGAATGGAATCTCACAAATGAATATATAACTCTAAATTGTGGACAGTGCTGTGTGCAAAAGTAAAAAGGTGACTGTAACAAATATATATAAGGACTCTTGATTTGAAAGTGTCAGGAAAGGCTTCTTTGAGGAAGTAATATAAGTGGGTATCTAAAAGGTACGTAGGTGTTAGTCTGGCAAAAAAGTAGGGTTCATAGCAGAAACAGTATGCAAAGGTCCTGAGCTACAGGTCCTTCCCCATCACTGACAGAGACTGGGGAGGGGCAGGCAGACTAGACCAAGGCGGGGTGGGGGCGGTGAGGTCAAAGAGGGGCTGAGACCACATCCTGCTCCAATAGATGGGATCCAGAGCACCAGAGGGTGGAAACACCTTCCAAAGGAAGATTTCTTTTTTCCTCCTAATGAGAAAAAAGGGATGGCAGCAGACACAGTTAAGTTAGTAACAGGCAGAGGCTGATTTCCATCTCACGGTGGAAGAGGTGACTGCAAGTGACTGAGCAGGAGGCACAGAGAAGGAGGCTTGAAGATATATCCTAGTTGCTGAGGGTAGAAGAAGAAGCTGATTGCTGATATTTCTGACTTGGAAGCACACAACTAAAGTGGATGATGACTAATTTAGAGGGACAGCAGTCTGTTCTGGGGGCGATTTCCTTCAGTTTTCCTTAGTGGCTCAGCAACAAATGGATCTTATCCAGGGAGGCTGGATGGACAGGACAGACGGGGAAGGGGAGCTGACAGCACTTACAAAACAGGTATTTAGTGGTGAACCTGGAAGCTAAGGTGGACAGGAGAGATGAAAAGACAGGAAGGGCCAGTGGTTCTTCAATAAGCTTGTAGAACAGCTGCAATGAGCCGACTTGAGCCAACAGACCATAGGAAAGGAGATCATATCAGAGTGGGATGATTGATTCGGTTATTTCATAGGTGCTACAGTTTCTGGTGATGATAAGGCTCTGGGCATGACTAGGGGAGTGGCTTGCTAAGGTGGAATTGAGAAGAGTGTTAAAGAAAAAAGGGGGAAAGAACTGAGAGATCAGCATCCTAGATGATCAGCCCTATGGTTGATATATCAGGTAGGACAACTGCTCTGCTCAGCCCCATCCTCTCTCCATCTTCCACATTGTCCAACATCCCACATCATCTCTTCCACATCTGCCCCTTCCTCATCAACATCACTTCTCCTTATACCTATCTAACTTCCTAGCTCCATGCCCTTTCTCACCTTCATCCCCATCACTATAACTTCCATTCTCCTAACTCCACCCTCTCTCATCATAGCCTTCACTTTCTCCTTGCCCATGATCTCTCCTCATCTCCACCTTTTCTCATCGGCCTCATCTTTCTCATCCTGTTCCTCTCATCACAGCTTTTTTTTTAAATACATTTTTTATTGATTTTCTTTTTCTTTTTTTTTTTCAGAGAGGAAGGAAGAAGCATAGAGAGTTAAAAATATCAATGAGAGAGAAACATCAATCAGCTGCCTCCTGCCCGGCCCCCACTGGGGATGTGCCCACAACCAAAGTACATGCCCTTGACCGGAATCGAACCCTTCAGTCTGCAGGCCGATGCTCAATCCACTGGGCCAAAGGGATCAGGACCCATCACATCTTTATTTCTCCTCCATGCTGTGTCCTTGAGAAGCTATTGCATGATGGGTTAAAGCTGGTGTTCAGGAGACTACCTATGTGGGTTCAAATCCCACATTTTACTACCTACCTATGTTGACTAATTCCACTGTGCCTCAGTTGTAAAATTGGAATTATAATCATATCTACATTGTATGGCTGCTGAAAGGTTTGCATGAATCTAAAGTGCTTGGAATAGAGATTGAACAAGATGGCGGCATAGGTAAACACCTACATTGCTGCCTCGCACAACAATTTCAAAACTACAACTAAAAGATAGAACGGACATCATCCAGAACCACAGGAAAGCTGGCTGAGTGGAAATTCTACAGCTAGAAGGAAAGAGAGGGGCTCACAGAGACCCAGAGGAGCTGCAAAAAGCTGTGGTACGGAGGCTTGCTCGTGGAGAGAGCGGGTGCTGGAGTACCTGGCTGGCTTTCTCTGGTGGGAGACTCCCAATGGCATTGAACCCCTTATCCTACTACACTAAACCCCAGGTCCAGCCAAAACTCATATTGGGGGAGTTTGGACTGTGAAAAGGGAGAAGTGCACAGAAATTTGGGAGAGTCCGCAGGAGGGCAGAAGTCGGGCAGCATGCACAGCACTGCACGCAGAAGACCGACTGCTGATTGTGCCGCTGGCTTTCACAAGAGGGCGGGAGACAAAGCATCCCAACTGTGCCACTTCTAACTCCACTAAACCCCAGATTCCGGCGAAACCCTGGGGACCCAGATTCATATGGTCCCGGAGCACAGGGGAGCCAGAAAGGTAGCAGTCTAGAAGAACTGTGAGAGCATGCACAAGCACACAGGGACCGATCCAGTGATTACCCAGTCACATGAGACTCGGGGCGTGGAAGGCGGGGCCAACTGGAAGGCAAGGCAGTCCCTTAAGCCCTGAGACTCCATCCATCCCAAGCTCAACAGAGAGGCTTATGCAGTTTTGCAAGTCTGGTATCATAAGGCTGAATCCAACACAGAAGTTCTCCCAGCATAGTGAAAATGCCGAGACCAGGGAAGAGATCACAAACAAAAGAAATGGAGGAAAACAAACGACTGGATATAGAGTTTAAAACCACGCTTATAAGGTTTTTCAAGAATATCCTAGAAAAGTTGGATAAAGTTAGCGAGACCCAAGAGGAGATGAAAAAGAACCAACTGGAGATAAAAAGAACCAACTAGAGATGAAAAAGAACCAACTAGAGATGGAAAAGGACCAACTAGAAATTAAACATACACTGACTGAAATAAAAATATTATACAGAGACCTAACAGCAGACTAGAGGAAGGCAAGAATAAAGTCAAAAATTTGAAATATAAAGAATCAGAAAACACTCAACTGGAAAAGCAAGAAGAGAAAAGAATCCAAAAATGTGAAGATAATGTAAGGAGTCTCTGGAACAGTTTCAAGTGTACTAACATCAGAATTGTGGGGGTGCCAGAAGAAGAGAGAGCAAGATACTGAAAACCTACTTAAAGAAATAATGACTGAAAACTTCCCACATCTGGTAAAAGAAATAGACTTACAAGTCCAGGAAGCACACAGAACCCCATATAAAAGGAATCCAAAGAGGACTACACCAAGACACATCATAATTAAAATAACAAGAGCAAAAGACAAAGAGAGAATATTAAAAGCAGCAAGAGAAAAACAGTTCATTACCTACAAGGGAGCACCCATACGACTGTCAGCTGATTTCTCAACAGAAATGATGCAGGCCAGACGGAAATGGCAAAAATTATTCAACGTGATGAATAGCAAGAACCTACAACCAAGAATACTCTATCCAGCAAAGCTATCATTCAGAATTGAAGGACAGATAAAGAGCTTCACAGATAAGAAAAAGCTAAAGGAGTTCATCAACTCCAAACCAGTATTATATGAAATGCTGAAAGATACTCTTTTAGAAGAGGAAGAAGAAAAAGGTAAAAGATAAAAAATTATGAACAACAAATACATATCTATCAACAAGTGAATCTAAAAATTAAGTGAATTAAAAATGTGATCAACAGAATAAACTGGTGAATATAATAGAATCAGGAGCACAGAAAGGGAGTGGACTGATAATTCTCAGGGGAAAAGGGGTGAGGGATGTACAGGGACAGACTGGACAAAAATCATACACCTATGGATGAGGTCAATGGGAGGGAAGTAAGGGTAGAGGGAAGGGTAGGAGCCAGGTGAAGGGGAGCTATGGAGGGGAAAAAAGAGAAACAAATGTAATAATATGAATAATAAAGATTTAATTAAAAATAATAATAATAAATAAAGTGCTTGGAACAATGGGCACAAAGGAAGTTGTCAATTAAATTATTATCCTCGCACTCTCTCCTTATCTCCTAGCTCTGGCCTCACTTTCATCTCTCACCTCCACTACCTCTCTGCACCTACTTCATACCTCTTCAAAGAAGCGGAGATGAATCAGACTCAGCAAACCCTCTCTCCCGCCACACACACACACAGAGTCTAGCAAGGAAACAAGCACAAAAATAAATACAGAAGAATAAAGTAAGAACTACTTCAAAGATGTGAAAGAAATGCTATTAGTGACCAGAGGATATACAAACTAACTCAGCTTGGCAAAAGTAAAAAGGTGACTGTAATCTCTCTGCTAGATCTTTAAAGATGAGGAAGAGTTTGCCAGGCACATTCAGTAGAGGTATTCCAGCAGAAGAAACTCGAGTGTTTCTTAGGCTTCCTCTGTGAGAAGGTCGGAAGTTCTGTGAGTGTGTGTCAAGTTAGGGTGAACCTCTACCCTGGCGGGGTGCACCCTCCTCAGTATGACCACAAGGGGGCAGCAAAGCATAGGAGGGCCTCCACATGGGAGCCAGAAAACCTGAAAAGAACCACACAGCCCTTGAGTCCATCACCCCAAGGTTTTGTTTACAGTTGCCCTGTCCCAGTCAGGAGAGAAAAAGGCTTCTTCCAACACTTGGAGAAAAAGATTAGGTTTGTCCTAGAGAAAAAACAAGAATCAATTTTTAAAAAACAGGCAAAAAATGAGTCCTCTAAAAATGTTTACACATGTCTTTAAGAATGGAATATTTCTCTACTGAGTTAAAATGTCTATAGAATATGCACACTTTACTGAACTTCATTACTATAAACAAGACATTGTTCTCAGCACTTCACAAATCTTACTCCTCATAAAAACACTATCAGGCAAGTACAATCATTCCCATTTTTGAAATGGAAAAACTGAGGCATCTGACTAAAGTTACATAGATAGAGTGGGCCAGAGTTGGTTTGGTTCCAGAGTTTGGATACCACCCTTGCAATGCATAGTGCCAGCCACAGATCTGGAATGTAAGAGTATAAAAGTTGGTCTTCCCAGCCTTCTCTGTCATGAATTAGCTATGTTGCTTCACGTCACTGCACCCTGGACCTGCCTCTTCAAAAGTTAAATAATAGGGTTAGGTTCTGTTCCTTGTCCACAAACTGAAGACTAAGTCCTTTGAGCTATACCGAGTGCTGTGGATACAAAGCCAGCCAGGAAGCAGACCCACCTTGAAAGCATGCAGGATGTGGAGGGAGAACCACAATTATAAAAGATGACAAGTGTTCTGTTAGGAGAGGTTGCCTGTCCTACTGGCAGGTGTGGAATTTTGGCTGAAGGTGTTAAGAAAGGCTTCCCAGAGTAATTACAGGAAAGTAGGAGGAATTAGCCAGGCAGGCAGGGAAGGAGGGGTATCCAGGCAGAGTCAACAGGATGTGAAAGCACAGAATGAGCAAAGAAAACAAAGGGAGTTCCAAGAGTTGGTGAGGACTTCCTTTAATGTTTTCCATCACTGTCCATTTTAAGAATTCCTTTCCCTCCCCACATGCCTGTAAGTGGCTTCTGTGAATACAACAGCTTCTCTTTGGAGCTGTCAGTCAACAAACATGTATTTGTTTTTAAATATATTTTATTTATTTCAGAGAGGGAGAGATAGAAGCATGAATGATGAGAGTATCATTGATCGGTTCCCTCCTACACACCCCCTACTGGGGGATCAAGCCTGCAACCCGTGCAGACTTGACTGGAATTGAACCTGGGACCCTTCAGTCCACAGGCCAATGCTCTATCCACTGAGCCAAAGCAGTTTGGGCATATTTGTTTTCTTAATCCTCATCTGAGGTTATTTTTCCATTGATTTTTAGAGATAGTGGAAGAGAGGAGGGAGGGGGGGGAGAGAGAGAGAGAGAGAGATCAGTGTGGAGAAACACACATCAATTGGCTGCCTCCCACATGCACCTCCACCTGGGCCTGGATTCAAATTGCAACCAAGGTAAGGGCCCTTGATGAGCAATCCAACCTGTGACCCTTAGGTGCCCAGGCCAGTGCTCTAATCACTCAGCCAGGGCCCAATATGTATTTGTTAAGCACCTACTAAGTCTCCTATACTGATGGAGGAGATGCATAAACCTCTGGCAGTTGAGAGTCCACCCGGCTCTGATATGGGGCTAGTTAAGTGCAGGTGCCTTGTTTGTACATCTCCATGAACTAGGCAGATACCTATAAAGCAAAGAATGTCCCACTACACACACACACACACACACACTATTATGTTAAAATCCACATTTTAGTTCTGGGAAGGTTCTGAGGTTGTCCACTCAGAATGGCAGGGGAGCCCTGGCAGGTTTGGCTTAGTGGTAGTGCGTTGGCCTGGGGACGGAAGGGTCCCGGGTTTGATTCTGGTCAAGGACACATGCCTGGATTGTGGGCTTGATCCCCAGTAGGGGGCATGCAGGAGAAAGCTGACCAATGATTCTCATCATTGATGTTTCAATCTCTCTCTCTCCCTTCTTTTCTGAAATCAATAAAAAAAAATTTTTTTTTAAAGAACAAGAAGGGCAGAGGAGTTAGGATGAGAGAAGGAAGCTTGTTAGGTGAGTTCCTTCATAGGTGGCCCAGGCCTTGGAAATTACACTGTCCCTCACCCAGCTCTCCATCTCTGGCACCTTTGGGAAGAGACAACTTTGGCTCTTGTGGTTCACATCCGACCTCCTGGCAGGAATTGTAGATTTAGTCAACAACACTCACATCTTGAAAAAATAAGCAAAAGTGGTGGGAGGAGATATGCAGAGAGATGGTAAAGAAAGGAAAGCCAGAAGCAAGTGAGGCAGGGAAGAAGGAGCCAGAAGAGGACCTCGGGGCAGAAAACACCAAAGGAAGATGCTACTGCTGCTGCTGCTGCTGGGGGCTGCCACACGCAGGTGTCTACATGACGAGACACAGAAGTCTGTGAGCCTTCTCAGGCCCCCTTCCTCCCAACTTCCCTCGAACTTCCGATCTTCCCCTCTCACCTTCCCTGGCTCTCATGATCCTCAGCCCCTCCGAATCCAAACCTGCCATATAAGAGACCCTGTGTCCAGTGGAGCTTGGGATCCTGAGGGAGATGGGATGAGTGGGGAATCCCGAGCCCTGGCTGCAGTGAGAGAGGCTGCTCAGCGACTCCAGGGTGTCCTAGCAGGTGAGTGGATGAACAGGAGTCAGGGAGGGCTGAGGAACAGAGAGAACTGAGGCAGAAGTGGAACTGGAACTCCAAGATACTGAGGTGAAATGGACCTTTCATCTTGTTTAGTGCCTCCAGTGCAAGGACCTCTGCTTTTGAGCCGAGACCCTGCACAGTACTGCCATGCTGTCTGGGGAGACCCAGATACTCCAAACTACCACAAGTGAGTTCATGTCATTGTGAATGTATACAATACCTCTTCAGGGTACTCAGAAATCTCTTTAGCTTACCTACAGATATTCATTCTTTACAGATGCAGCCTCTTGAACCCAGGGTACAAAGGAGAAAGTTGCCTGGGTGCAAAGGTGAGATTAAATTCTCAGCTTTGGAGATCTGAAGATTTAGGGCCTGCTTAGATTTCTCCAAGACCAACAGCATCAGAATTACTTAATGTGTTCCCTTGCAATACAGGTTCCTGAGCCCTGTTTCCCTTTGGCAATTTATTAGAGATTTGAGGTAGGGAGGGTGACGGTAGAATTCCTTATTCTAATCAGCTGCCTAGATGACACTAAGACACACTAGACACAGTAACTCTTTGCCCCTCACTCTAGTACCCAGTTTCCTATTGCCATATCTTCCAGCCCTTCTGCTAATTTAGATGTCACATTTCACTCCCTGCCAGATCCCTGATGCCCATCTCCATGGTTATGCTTTGTGGCCAGAGCAGGGTCCTCCGCAACAGGTCCAGCCAGATGGGCCTGGGGTCCAAAATACTGATTTTCTCCTGTATGTGCGGGTTGCCCACACTTCCAAGTGCCACCGAGAGGTGAGGTTTAAATCAAATCCCGTTTCCCTACTCTGCCTCTCTTAATCTTAAATGAGAGGCAAGGAGCATAAAATCAGTTTTTATTAAATTATGCTTATTTGGTATAACTTTGGACATGCTGATGAAGTTTGGGTGAGGGCTAAAAACTCTCTAAAGTTTAAACCATTCCTTGAACCTCCATTTTCAGGGAGATTTCTTCTATGTTACCCCACTTTTCTCCTTTCTGCCCATACATTGTCCTGACTCATCCATCCACAGCCCTCTATCATTGCCTATGCTGCCTGCTGCCAACTGGACTCAGAAGACAGGCCCCTTGCTGGTACCATTGTCTACTGTGCCCAACATCTCACCAGTCCCAGCCTCAACCATAGTGACATCGTCATGGTGACTGTTGTATAGTGACAGGTTGGGTGAGGTGGGGCAGGTCACTCAACTTCCCATGAAGTTGAAGAACCTATTAAGGATGGAATAGGCTCTCTCCTTCCCTAGAGCACACCGCCCATGCCTTTTCCTTCCCTTTGCTTGTCTTCCCTTCCCTTCCTTTTCCTTGTCTTCCTTTCTGTTCCCTTCCCTTCCCTTCCCTTCCTTTTCTCCTCCTCCTCTCCACCCAAGGCAAGTTACCATTAGCTTCCTCATTCCCAAGCTCCAATAACTTGTTGTCTAAGCCCATTTCTTCTAGGAATTATTTCTAACTCTATGATTTACCAAACCAATGTTCTCTTACAGAAAAAAAAAAAAAAAGATGGGTGGGTATGGAATAGAAGATGTCTCAATTTCTAAGAAGTGATGGGACAGAGGGGCTATAGAGTGGCTGGCTAATCTTGTTGCAAATCCAGTTCCCTTACTCTGCTGTCATGTGTCCTTAGGCCACACTACATGAATTGCTGCATGCCCTGGGTTTCTCTGGACAACTCTTCAAGAAGTGGAGGGATTGCCCCTCAGGACCTAGTGGTAAATGAGAGGAATGAGAAAGAGGTCTTCCCACAATGTCAACTACAAGAAATTACTACTATCTCATGAATTTCTTCCTTCCAATTCTACCTCGCCTTTCCTCATATTGCCTTCTCCCCTCTCTGTACTCAGTTGGAGAGAACTGTTCTACAAGGCAACAGGTGACAAGGCGAGATGAGTGGGGACAGCTGCTTCTCACCACCCCAACTGTTAGCCACAGTCTGGCCAAACACTTGGGAGTGCTAGGGGTTTCGCTGGGTGCCCCCTTGGAAGAAGAGGTAAAAATAAGAACACCTTGGGGTGAGGGAAGGAAGAGGGAGTAGCTAGGTAGCAACCAGCTACCTCCTCCAGTAGGGCCCTTTGTCTTCACATTGGGAGGCCCGACTACTCCAAGGCTCTATAATGACCGCTATCTTCGATGGTGCCCAGCGCACTCGACTAGACCCAATCACTCTTGCTGCTTTCAAAGATTCAGGCTGGTACCAAGTCAACCACAGTGCTGCAGAAGAGCTGTTGTGGGGCCATGGTGAGAAATAAGGGAGCATTACAGAGGGCACACATGACTGAAGTCAGCTTGCGGGAAGTGAGAGAGCCTGGAAAGAATATCTGCTGCTAAAATGTAATGGAGGCTGTAAGCATAACTAGCATTGGAGGAATGTTTGGGGCTTCATTTGTTTTGAATGCTCTTTCTCCCTATCTCTCAAACAGGATCTGGCCTGGAATTTGGCCTGGTGACCACATGTGGGACTGGCTCCTCAGATTTCTTCTGTACTGGCAGGTGTGTGTGCTGAGTGGTTGAGGGGCTGTGCAGCTGTCAGTGACCCAAGTGTCACTCTATCATCTCTCCCATACAGTGAACTAGGCTGCCACTACCTGCATTTGGACAAGGGAATCTGCTCTTCAGACCCTATGCTAGAAGGCTGTCGCATGTACAAGCCCTTGGCCAACCAGGTGAGTAGATTAGAAAACAGAGTGAAACTGAGTAGACCTAGAGAGGAGTCAACTTCAAAGACATCGAGACAAACACTATTCTACCTTCTGCCCTGCTCTTCAGAGTGAATGCTGGAAAAAGGAAAATGGATTCCCACCTGGGGCAGAGAATCCCCATGGGGAGATCTACCATTCCCAGAGTCGTTGCTTCCTTTCCAACGTCACATCACAACTGCTCCCTGGGGACAAGGTCAGACATCCCTCTCAGATCTCACACCTGAAGGAAGAGAAGCTCACTGGCCACTGCTACTTACATCAATGCACAGAGAGGGGAGCCTACAAGGTGCAGTTGGAGGGATCCCCCTGGGTTTCATGCCCTCCAGGAAAGGCTATTCAGGTGGGTGTCATAGGTGAAAAAGCTGTAACACACTGGCAAAAAATTTGGAAACATTTGTACAGTGTGGTATAACCAAATTGTTTTCTGTTCATTTTTTACTAAGTAGCCACTGAACCCAAGATTCTGATCTAGACTGTACATTTTTCTTAGGAGGACTTGAGCAAGTAACTGACTATAACCTGCTCCATGTTTCCTTGTAGATACCTGGGTACTATGGTCTTCTCTTCTGTCCCCTGGGTCGCCTGTGTCTGACTAATGAAGATACCGATGCTGTTACTTCCCCACCTATGAGTTTTTCAACCCAAGACCTGTTGTTATTCAGGCTATCTTTCCGATTAGCTGGGCCCCCAGGCCATTCCCTAGGGAAGGAAGAAGAAGAAGAGTTGACTGAAGCAATCCTACAGGCTCTGGTGAGCAGAGGAGACACTGGAAGGTAAAAAGGGGCAATTCAGGCCAAGGATTTTTATGATGGGCCATAGAGAATGCTTAAGTCCTTTACTTCACAACTGTCTTTTGGCAATTATCTGTTCATCCCACTCTTAAACTTGCATGTTTTATGAGATACAGCCTTCCAGGGACTATCACTCCATTAATAGAGTCAAATGTCTATTTAGGTGCTATTTCCACAGCCCTTCAATTACCACTGATCTGGTGTTCACTGTGCATATGTGGAAGTCCCCTGGTTGCCAAGGGCCTTCGGTTGATATGCTGCACAGGGCCCTGACTCGGACTCTCCAGAAGGAGCCTCTAGAAGTATATTATGGAGGAGCCAACTTTACCACAGAATATAGCAAGTAAGACAACACTGCAAGTAGATTTTTCCCCCCAATTCCTAGTCCAGATGTTTGAAATTGTATTATTTAAGCACCTACTCATGTGTATACAGGAGTTTAGACAGGGTTATTTCAGGAAATAAGGATTCCCTGACATGATTATCTCAGGCCTATCATTATAGGACACCCCTACCATCATCATAGTGGAGTTCCCCCTTCTCTAGGACATAGGGATCTTATCCTCTTCCTTTTTTAAGCACTATGTCTAACTACCTAAACACCAGTTTAGCTAGCCTTCCTCTTAAGCCACTTCCCTCACTGTCAAGTTTCCTTCCAATAATCTAAGATACTGACGACTTAGATATTGGTCATATTCCTATTTTCAAGTTTTATAGTCACTCTTATTTTCTGTTTAGATAAAGCAGGGTTTTATGAGCTCTATATATGATAATAAAGGTAAAGCCCTTCACCTTCTAAGCTTAGGCATTATTCCAAGCCAAATATTACTTCTGTTTCTAGGTTCCTGGTTACCTCGGGTCATAATTCCTCCATGACCCATCTAGGTCTGTCAATAGTGCTCTGCCTAGTGCTACTTATCCTGGTGGGTGCATTGGGAACCGTGGCCTATCAGAAACGAGCTACTCTTCAGGTGGAACCATCTGCCCCTTACCATTCATCAGAGCTCCAAAGCACAAGGGGCTCATTTGGAGGAATAAGGGAGGTGTGATGATACCCAGGGCATGGTGGGGGCAGGACAGATTATTTCTTGGAAGACAACTGGATGGGAGTCAATCTACTATCTACACTTAAGTTCTACTTTTCTCAGAATGCCTCTTTTCATACTGGGTTTGCAATGACAAAAAAAAAAAAAAAAAAGGTAGAGACTTATGATTCCAAAGATTCATTATTTATTTTGATACAAAAAAAATAAATATTTCAAGCTCTAAAGAATGTCACTTTTTTTCATATTGTTATAGAGCCAACTTACAGAATATCTACTAACAGCTCAAGGATATCATATATGCTTTTGGAAAAAGTCATTACTATTTGGATTCAAACACACATCAGTGTGGAGGAAGGAATAGCTCCCTCTCCTGATTTTCCCGTAACTTTTTCTAAATCATCACAGGAAAGCTAGTGGTTAGGATGTCACATAATTGTGCCTGAATCTGCTAAGAGAGGTGAAACCAGACATCTGAATCCAGCTAAATATAAAAACATGACCTTTTATTGCCCTTCTCTCCTGTTTCTGGAGTATGGAGGTTCTACTTTATATCCCCATGGGCCAGCAGTAGGCTTGAATTATGTATAGGTGCCGTTTGGTTATAGTTGCAAGAGCCATTAAATTTTTGAGGGTCTGACATCTCCTAGAAAGCAGCAAGCTGGAGGCAGACTGCTACTCTGGATTTGCTTAGCTGGAAAACATTTACACATAGTCCAGCGGATGTGCTGTAAACATTGCAATAACCAGGCCTGTACTAGTCAGCAAGCTCAGTCAGTGGATCAGGATACCATCCCAGACCTTTAAGTGGCACATCTGAAGTTCTCACTGTAGAGTTGTAGTTTCGGCTCCATAACTATGGTTCTCTTCTCTGATTTTAATGCCTATCAGTCTTTACCAGCTGTAGCAGCCACTGCTTGGTAAAACTTTGCCACGAAGTCTGGCTCACTGACCTCCAGCTGCCTGATAAATTCATTGCGCTCTTCCTCAGCCCAACCTCGAAACCACTGATCCCAAAGACGTAGCTGGCACTCAAAGATACAAGGTGGTCGGTTGGCTCCAGACACACTAAGCTGCTCCAGACCTTCTAGCAATGGCTGTAATTTTCCTGGCACTGCTTTCGTTACCAGGTCTTGTAGGAAACGTTCACGCTGGGGACCTGACCAACTGGCAAACCAGTGAAGAATACACTTCATTTCCTGGGAAGTGATGTAAGACATTGGGGGAAGGGAAGAGTTAATAGAATTGCCTGGCACTGAGGGTAAAAGAGAAGGGAAGGACAGCTGCATCGAAGCTGAAGATGATTCCAGTGGCATCCTAAAACATAAAAGCAGTTATATACTCTTTAGATAAATCAACCCAAAATATAACTTCCCAACAACAAGGAACCTTATCATATTCAATCAGCATCTAAAAATAAAATTACTTTGCCTGGCCCACCTGGCCCAGGTTACAGGCTTAAACCCCAGTATGGTGCATACAGGAGGCAGCCAATCAGTAATTCTCTCTCACCATTGATGTTTGTTTCTCTCTCTCTCTCTCTTTCTCTCTCCTCCCCCTTCTCCCTTTCTCCCTCTTCTTTCCTCTCTGAAACCAGTAAAAATATAATTAAGAAAAAGAAAATTACCAATTCATTTTACTGGAAAACAGGGTCCTTTATTTCAGTTGTTATCCAACTACTTTATAGAAACCATTCAAGAATAACTTCATCTTATATTTGCCAACCTTCCTCTTTTTCAAACCTATTACTCCCCCTAACTACTGTTTCCCTCCATCATTCTTATAATCTAAAAATAACCAATACTTTTTCAAGTAACCAAAAAATATTTTTTAAATATATTTTTATTGATTTCAGAGAGGAAAGGAGATTGAAACTCACAACCTGGGCATATGCCCTGACCAGGAATCAAACCATGACCTCCTGATTCATAGGTCAATGCTCCACCACTGAGCCACACTGGCTGGGCAAGTGATCAAAATTTTTAAATTAAATTGTATTTCATGCATAAACATGAGTCTCCCTTGTTTATTAGACTATAACAATGAAAAAAAGAAAAGAAAAAAAGCAGCCTTGTACAGAACTGTGAAAATGCCAAGGGTGAGGGTTGTTTAGTTTTACTGTAGGATATATTTTCTCAAAAAACTTCTTTCCATTTGGTCATATCAACTCTCAGCTTAGATAATTAAAAATCACTTCTTTACTTCTCCAAGATGTTTGATTCTATCATGATCAACATCTGGCCGTTTTCCCTAAATGACATCAATTATGTCATCTGTAAAGTCTCCTTGATGATTTCATCATCTTGTTACTTTGGCACCACAGGAGAATTTTTCAAGGAAAAAGATATTTGTGCTTCTTTAAGATCAATTTCCAATTTGCAAGGCCAAATACTCTTGTTACATACATCTTTGTTCTGGGAATTGTGGCTATGGTAACCTTTTGTGTGAGTCTTCTATGTTGTTTGATCCCTTCTACCTCTCTTTTGTTTTTTCTTCTCTTCCTCTTTCCCTGCTGTTCCTTGACCCTCAATAATTCCAGCTTCTCCAACACATTTCTTGCTCATTTTCTCCTGCCTATTCCTATGTTTCAGATTGAGTAAAGGAAAAAAAAAAAACAATTATTAATGTTGGTCTATCACATCTTCCCTAAGGGAAAAAAAGGATCCTATTTTTTAATCAAGTACATGGGAGGACCTAGATACTAATCATTCCAGCAATATCAACAATGAAGGAGAAATAAAACCACTATATAATATTTATCTATACATATAAAAGGCTAAATGACCATCTGACTGGCCAGTAGGTATGAAGCGTACTGACCACCAGGGGGCAGATGCTAAACTCTGGAGCTGCCAAGCTGTGGTCACTTGGCAGCAGCGGTTTCAGGTTATGCACCCTGGAACCAGAGAAGAGGGAGTCCAGGTGTGTCACCCAAGAACTGCCCTCTTGCAATCCAGGACCCCTTGGGCAAGGGACTCTCACTCCACAGATGCCCTTCGAGCCAAGAGGCTGCCCCAGGTGCAGTCGTCTGGGGAAGGACTGAGGGAGGTTGGCTCCAGGGCGTGTCCAGCCCATCCTGCCCCGCTGGTCACTTCCTTTGCAATGTGCATATTATTTCTAAAATATGCCAAGAATTTCATAATATCCATTACTTCCTATAAAGCACCAGGAAAAAATTAAAGAGCAGAGTAAGTGATGGGCGCCTGGCCCAAAAAATAAGATAACAGAGTAAGAAAATAACCTGTTTATATTAAGACTGAAAAAAAGTCTAGTTGGTATGATGGCTTAGGGATCTGTTATTACACTGCTGTAGATGACAATTCATGTCTTTGAAAAATTTTCCTTAACGTTTAATATACTACCTATTGAGCCCTGGGGAGATGGCTGAGTTGGTTGTAGTGTCCTCCCATGGCCGATTTGATTCCTGGTCACGGCACACATCCAGGTTGTAGGTTCAATTCCTGGTCGCAACCAACCTGTTTCTCTGTTTCTGTCTTTCTCTCCCTTTCTCTAAAATCAAATGTTAAAAAGTTAATATAGCCGAAACCAGTTTGGCTTAGTGGATAGAGAGTTGGCCTGGGGACTGAAAGGTTACAAGTTCCATTCTGGTCGGGGGCATGTACCTTGGTTGTGGACACATCTCCAGTAGGGGGCGTGCAGGAGGCAGCTGATCCATGTCTCTCATTGATGTTTCTAACTCTCTATCCCTCTCCCTTCCTCTCGTAAAAAATCAATAAAGTATATATATTTTTAAAAGTTAATACCTGTTGATGCCCTGACCCTGATCTGCATCACTAATGCAACTAGAAGGTCAGCCAACTTGAATAGTTTTCAAGGGCCATAACTGAATCTCCAACAAGGAAAACTTTAAACTACTATTGTCTCTGGGCTGTTTTACTGTCCGTTTCTGCTACTGCAAACTGGCTTATTTGCAGTAAGAAAGAAAGGAACCCCTCAACCAGTAACATCCGTTCAGTACCGAAACAGTTCTGGGAGAGGCTGTCTTTTTTTTTTTCAGTGAAACAAAGAGAGTTAACAGAATTGCCTCTTAACGAAAAGAGTTAACAGAGTGGCCTTAACAGGAAGCAATTCCTCAGAAAGGAACTGGAATCTCCTTCTCGGGGAAAGAAAGAACTTTTCCCAAGTCTTGAGACATGGCTCCCACGGCCAACTCAAGTTCAGTGGTCGTGAATTGGTTCCATCTGCGTCCGAAGACACGGTGCCGCCACTCGCCCACTTTGGAAGCCACCAAGCCTGGCATTTCCAAGTATGAAAGAGCAACGGCGCCTTGGATGAGAGTGGTGGCGATTTCATAGGAGGGGAGGTGGCAACTGCTTCCGTGGAAGAGCGGGAGACTTGCCCTCGAGGGTGACCCGCAAACACCGAGTCTCACCCCGCCCGGGGAGGGGTTCCTATCCCGCTTACCTCCCCTTTCCTCTCACAGGGCACCGAGAGACCATCAGAGTACTCAGGCTCCAACTACCGCCACCGCTTCCATGTTTCCTGAAAACCCTAAGCCAGGCCAGCCAGACAGCCCACGCACTTCCGGTCCCGGACCAGCTCCAAACACCCAAGCACCTCAGCGCCTCAGCTTTGGGCCCGAAGAGAGCCGAACACCTCCGATCTTGGGTATGCCAAAGTCGAGGGCTTCCGAATAGATTCGATTCAAAGCCTCGGTGAAACGGAGGTAACCGAACTCTAAAAGCAGGGCGAGGGAGGGGGGGGAGCATCGAGGATGGAGAGAACCGATTGGTGCCGATGTGGAGACGAAAACACCCGAGCAGTTCCGGAGGAACCCGGAGAGTTCTGAGTGGTAATCGAGGGGTTGACTACAGCAGTGGGCGGGGTCAGATCGGTACGTTCGAAGGGCGTTGGCGGAAATTACCGAAGATGCCCGAAGCCGTCGGGACGGACCCGAGTACCTCACGCAAGATGGCGGAGCTGGAGGAGGTGACTCTGGACGGGAAGCCTCTTCAGGCGCTACGGGTGACCGACCTGAAGGCCGCACTGGAGCAGCGAGGCCTAGCCAAGAGTGGGCAGAAGAGTGCCCTGGTCAAGCGGCTCAAAGGGGTGAGGAGACGGCCTTGCCGGGGTGTCGGAGGGGAGCGGACCCGGTAGAGACGAGTCTCTGCCGCGGCGCAGGCGCAGTGTCCGGGCTCGGCGCGAGCTCGCTCAGGCCGCCAGCGCGAACCTCCGGAGCCGCGCGCACGGTGGTTGGCGAGGCTCGCATTGGAATGGAGATAGCGCCGGTTCCCGCCTTAACGGCAGCGGCGCGAGCCCAAAATGGGAGGGTGCGCGCTCCTCTCCCGGAGCGTCTTAAGCTCCTTCCTCCTTCCCCCACCCGCTCCTTGTTTGTGTCTGTGGTTTCGGCGCATGCGCTGCAGAAGGAGTTAAATCCCACTACAACCACCGGCGTTGCTAGCTTAAGGGGGGGGGGGGGGCGGGCCAGGTTGGGCTGGGTCGGAGTTAGGGGTATAGTTAGGCGGAGGGGTTGATGGGCTTGGTATCCGTCTGTATTCCAAATTAATAGGACTGGAGGAGAGTCAAAGTGCCTGCTTATATTAGGCGGCGAGGTGAAGAGAATCCTTAATTTGAAGGGACATGGTTAGAGAGGGGTGTATCATTTTTAGGGCACTCAAAGGCAATTTGAGTAGATGGGAGTTTGGTGAATATTGGTGAAAGGTGAGGCGGGTTGGGATATGTTGGGGATTTGGAATCGGTGTGAGTAAGTTAGGGTGGGATCATCATGAGGTGGAGGGGTGGATGGGTGTGCACAGGTTTGTGTGAATGGAGGAAGATGAGGATGTTTTGGGTTTGACGGGGGTTAATTAGAATAGGCGGTGGGTAGTATGAGGGCTGGGTTGGCTCAAGGGTTAAGTTTGCAGACCGTTGCTTATACATAAGCTGACATTTCTTGGGCGGGCGCGCGCGCTCTCTCTCTGTGTGTGTGTGTGTGTGTGTGTGTGTGTGTGTGTGTGTGTGGTTAGAGCATAGTTTACAGAGTCTGGGCTCATTCTGTTCTGTAGCCTCCTTTTCGAAAATTTTTAAATTTTCTACATCTACGTGCCACTCTTTCGGAAAGAACCTCGATTAGATCTACTCCTGGGTAACTGTTTGACCTAGTGATTCAGGCAGCCCACAGCCAGCAGCAGCCCCATGTTGGTTTCATGTATTTGAAGCTGATTTTTGAGTATTTGAAGTGATTTTACCTGCAGGGTCAGATTTAGAAGGAGCACCAGTCAGAAGTGCAGAAGGTAATAGGGATTATTATAGCACTGGTTCTGTCACTGATTTTGTTACATAGCCAAGTCCCTGATTGTCTCTGGTGTGCCTACATTTTATCTCTGTACATTTGGGAGCAGTAACCATGGCTACCTTTAAGGGTCTTCTGAAGATAAATGAGAACGGTCTTAGTGAAGGGCTTTTTAGGTGCCTGGAAAAGGAATACAGTTTAAATGTGTATGGTTAGTCATTGCACTTAATGAAGAGATTGAGGGAGGGGTGGGTGTTTGTTTTTTGCTTTTTCCCGTTTTCTGACTTTTTGCCCTTTTCTATACCAGGCTCTAATGCTAGAAAATTTACAGAAACACTCAACGCCCCATGCTGCATTTCAGCCAAATTCCCAGGTAAGAAAGTTTATTAGATGGGGTAGACTCTTTAGATGCACAGATACATGGAAGGACACGATGTATATTTGATGCTTAATTCCTTACCAGTATTTCCTAAGTTCCCTTGGTCAGAAATGTTCTTATACCAGGGCAGTTGAATTCTAGTAAAGAATTCAAGAATAAAATCAGAGGAGATGTTAGTTGATTTCTGATTTTTGAAATGGTGTGTGCAGAAAAAATGTGGCTCCTACTGATTAAGTGTTGTACTGTGATCTGAGGTCATGTATTTGCCATTGATTTGGGAAAAATAATGGTCTTTGAATGTAGATATAAAATGTAAGGAAAATTCTTGGCTAAGGAAATATTGTGTTGACATAGATCTTCTAAGAATTCAGTCTTTTGGAAATCATCCACCATTAAGAGTGTTAATACTAACTATGAAGTTACTTGTAAACATTATTAATTGTTCTGTTACTTAGGGCATACTTAATCTTTGGATGCCTTGGTTTCCTCAACTTCCCTGTGTATAAGATAAAAGAGGTTGAACTAGATCCATAGTACTATAACTACTCTGCTGGGGTTTTGTGGAGTTGCTTTTTGGGGGCTTTCTAGGGAAGATAACTTAGTACTAAGTAAGCAGAGATTTACATTCCCCCTCTTAAACTAGATCTGTTTTGTCTGGTTTGTATTTTGATTTTTTGAAAAAATTTTTTTTTTAGAAGAAATCATTCCACAGTTTTAAAAGAAATCCTTAAAAGCTAACATTTTAGCTGTCTTAGGCTGTATGATCTCTTAAGATTCTTTTCCATTTTAAAATCTCATCATTGTAGTGTGTTGTGCACTTAAAGGAAAAATCCAGATCTTTGTTATTGCAGTGGTGTGCAGCTCCAGTACTAGATGAAGTCCCAAGATACTGTGGAAAAATTCTTACTCCCTTGTTATCACCTCATTAAGCTGTATTATAATATAGCCAGTTTATAGAGGTTTAGTTAAGCATAAGACACTGCAGAAATTAATCAGTTTATGATTATATTCTTTTTGCATTTTAGTCTTTGAAGCTTTGCTTTTATTATAATTTTTGCAATTAATACATATATTCTCTAATATGTGCAACCTACACTTCATCAATGTCCATTGAGTATCAAGAAACTCATCTATACTTTAGGTGAAAGCAAACATTTACTATGTTTAGGAAAGATGACTAGTAACATAAAATGCATTTACATTTTTTTCCCCTTTTTCTGGAGTTCTAATAACAGTTGCCAAGCAAGAAGGCTCTCTTGTGTGGGGGACTTGTGGAGAGAAAGCTGAAGGGCAGAAGAGTGATTTTGGAGTCTGTGTTGCAAAAAAAAAGATGGGAAGGATTAAGCAACTGCATTTTAAATATTGTTACCAAGTATTTCTTATCACCTAAAGAAAATGGACTTAGAAATCTGTCTAAAGCTGAATGGATATCCCTTTATTTAGTCTCTTGCTTTCAAATTTTTTAGGTCCTGTACTTGAATTTTGGAAATGTTAAACTGTTCCCCGGATAGGTAAAGATTGGTCTTTTGTTAACAATAAAAGATGAAATAGTATGGCCTTTTTATTTCTTGATATTACAAAAAATTTAGATTATTTTTAGATAATATTTTCTATTACCTAAAAATTTAGATTAAAAAACATACTTTTACAGGAATTTGTATTTCTTTTAAGTTGTGCATCACTTTTTGGATGGAAACTGAATATTTAAATAAATTATGTGTAATTCCTCTTTTTGCCACTTTTTGTGAACCATAGGACCATTTATTTTGATCTTCAACATAAAAGTCGTTTAAAAAGAAGCTATCCAGCATTTTAATCATCTTTCTTGAGTCCAGATATAAGGGTTAGACCTTTGTTCCATGGAATGTTCTTCCTTGTATTTTCCTAGTTTGCTTTCCTAGACTTTTTTTTTTTCATATTCTCAACACAGATTGGCGAGGAAATGAGCCAGAACAGTTTCATAAAGCAGTATCTGGAAAAGCAGCAGGAGCTACTTAGGCAGCGTTTGGAACGTGAAGCTCGAGAAGCTGCAGAACTTGAAGGTAAGCCCAGACTGTCACTTCTTACAAGGAGTTCTTCATTCTTGTTCCTGTAACTGAGTAGATGGGCCTGTTTAGGCAATTTCGGGAATAAGTCAGCCTAAGACTATTTTATTTGCTTTGGTAGTTTATGCCAAGTGAGTTACTATTTACCTTTTGTCAGGGAAGAAGACAATTTGACTATCTTATTAGAAAAGGATTCCTGCCAACAGGAAGAATAATAAGTAAATTAAGCCACCCTTTTAGATGAGGTAGAGCTTAATCCTAGGGAGTTTTTCTTTATGTAGAGCACTCTTTTTAGTATATACTCTGTATCCATGACTTTGCCTGACCTCCTTCACTCCTCTACATATTCCCACATGCTGAGTCCTTCACTCCCTCCCTGCCCCGACCCAATCTGTACTTTGCAGAAGCTTCAGCTGAGTCGGAGGACGAGATGATCCATCCTGAGGGAGTGGCTTCCCTGCTGCCTCCTGACTTTCAGAGCAGCCTGGAGAGACCAGAGCTGGAGCTCAGCAGACATTCGCCCAGTACGTATCTCCCTCCCCACTGCGCAATTTTGTCAATCCTGCGTAGTTGGTGGGGGGAGGTAGTTACACCTCCTTTCATACTAAGCCTCCATTAAAGTCCCAAGGAAATTCTGTGACTTGATATTTGACATGTTTTTCATGGAAATTATGTCCTTTTTGAAGTCTGCTTTCACCGCTGTTGTGTTAACCTCTCAATGTTTTGTAAGGTGGTATGATTTTTCTTCTCATCTGTACCTCTAACCTCTTCTACCTCTGAATCTAGCAAAAGTCATGACTTTCTTTTATCTCTTCATCAATTATATATATTTTGAGTTGCACATCCAGTCATCCCTCAAAGAGCATCTGCTGCAGTTTATTAATTCATAACTGTTATTTGAGCACCTGTTACTCCAGGCATGTGCGAGGCACCAGAAATACAGTAGAGGAAGATAAGTCTCTGCCCTAATGAAATCTATAGTCTAGTGAGAAGATGAATATAACCAAATTATTACATAATTAATTACAGTTGTGCTTTGTGCTATGAAAGTCAGTGCAGAGTATTACATGAGCTCTAACCTAGTGTGTGGACTGGGTTCAAGCAAGATTAAATTTTTCACATTAAGCACTTAGTTTTGCCTAGTATCTCAAGCAAAAGTCTGTAAATTGAGTCTTTATTTGGTAAGAACTACCTGTCTAAAGCAGTATACTTTTATTTTGTTCCATTTATTTAAATGTATTATTGATTTCAGAGAGGAAGGGAGAGGGAGAGAGAGATGGTGATCGAGCCCACAACGTGGGCATGTGTCCTGACCGGGAATCGAACCATGACCTGGTTCATAGGTCGACACTCAACCATAGTGGTCAGGCTAAGACAATATCCTTTTAGGAGAATATATATATAAGATGTGTATATAGTAGACAGCTATATTAAACCAATGTGTAAAATAACAAGTATTTTGAATCAGTTTTATTGTTTTGAATCATTAATCATATCAGTGGTCTTGAGGAAGGTGATAATTTCATACTTAACATTTTTGGAATGTTTGAAAGTTGCTGGCTCTTCTGATTAATATAGAATTTCTTCCCGATTGGAGAAAAAATACATTTTTTAAGAAACTTCTTTTCTCCTCGTATATAAAAGTAGCATACCCTCAATTGATCCATTTTGCTCTTAGCACTCTTTTTTCCTTGATTGTAAAGCCAAGAGGAAAAGTAAAACTTACAAAAGTTGTCATTGTTTCTTAAACAAAAGTCACTCAAAATATGTATTGAATTTCTGCTACATACATATGTCTATATGTATATGGGGAGTTAACACATTTGTAAAATCTATTTAGGGAGAGAAAAGATAATTGCACATAAAATTAACACTATAATATGATATGTCACGTTTTTAAGTGACATATAAGAGGTACAGACACATGTACCATACAAATTCAAAAGTAAGAGCATTCTGAGGACTAGTGTGATTAGAGAGAGCCTCATGAAGGTATAGGATTTGAGCTAAGCCTTAAAAATGGGTAAGATTTGAATTAGCACAGATTAGAGTATTTTTAGGAGAAACAAAAGTATAAAGATAGGAATGATAGTGATATCTTTAAAAGAAAGTTTCAAAGGAATCTAGCCAATGTAAAGTATTCTTTCATATTCAAAAATAGAGAAATAATTTGAAAGGTATAATATTGGGATAATATTGCAGAAGGCTTTGAAAAACCAAGCCAATGTGTATGAGCTTTTTTTATTCTAAAGGTATAATGGAACCATTGAAAATTCTTGATAGGAACATAATTTGATAAGGAATTTATTTTAAGAAAAAAACCTGTCTTAAGTTAGAAGATAATTTTCTTTAATATATTTTATTAATTTTTTACAAAGAGGAAGGGAGAAGGATAAGAGAATGAGAAATATCGATGAGAGGGAAACATCGACCAGCTGCCTCCTACACACCTCCTATTGGGGTTGTGCCCACAACCAAGGTACCTGCCCTTGACTGGAATTGAACCTGGGACCCTGGAGTCTGAGGGTTGACGCTCTATCCATTGAGCCAAACTGGTTAGGGCAGAATATAATTTGAGCCCTAGCTGGTTTTGCTAAGTGGTTAGAGCATCAGCCTGTGAACTGAAGGGTCTCGGATTCTCTTCTGGTCAGGGGCACATAATCTCCGTTGCAAACTCCATTTCTGGCTCTACTCAGGGTATGTGTGGGAGGCAACCAATCGATGTGTCTGATGTGTGTGTCTCACATCGATGTCTCTCTTTATCGTGCCCACTCCCTTCCATTGTCTCTTAAAAAAATTCAGTGGCCCAGCTGGCGTGGCTCATTGGTGAGCATCAACCTATGAACCAGAAGATCATGGTTCAATTCCCTGTTAGGGCACATACCTGGATTGCAGTCTCAGTCCCCACTGTGGGGTGTGCAGGAGGCAGCCAATGAATGATTCTCATCATTGATATTTCTCTCTCTCTCCCTTTCCCTTTCTCTCTAAAATCAATTTAAAAAATGTTCTTTTAACCAATGGAAAAAATATCCTTGGGTGAGGATTAATAAAAACAAACAACTGGAATTTGAAATGAATGTATCCTGACATAGAAATAAGGTTTCAAAAGCAAAGATGTAGAGTGAGGGTAGTCAGTCTCTTCAGTACTTAATGTGATCAGCAGGACCCTGCCTGTAGCTGTCATTAATGGAGGGAAGAAGGGGGGACAGGTAAAAGAAAAGGCAAGCGAGAGGTGAAAAATAGATGAAAGTAGTAATTATAGAGTAAGGAAGAGGGATAGAGAGATAGAAACACCAGTGAGAGAGGAACATCATCGATCAGCTGCCTCCCATATGTACCCCCTACTAGGGATGTGCCCTGACTGAACATGCCACCTTTGATGCTCACAATGACACTCCAACTAACTGAACCACACTGGCCAGGGCTAGTTTACTATTTTTAAGACTATGGATTCCTGGGCCCTATCCTGGGAATCTCAGGGAATGTGACTTCTGGTTTTAAAGTTCTCTTATAGTTCTGTTGATCAATTTATGAATGACTAACTAAGAGTTTTTCATTATTATATTTCATCAGGATCCTTGACTTATATTCTGGCAGCCTCCTGTTTATGTGCTGTAGATAAAATTCCAAATAGGAAGGAAGGATCTATATTATAAAAACCCAGTGGCCCTAAAGCCGTAACAACCAAAGACCCCCATGGGTGGGTGGGGCTGTGAGTGTGGCTAGGTACACATGGGTAGGCAGGGCTGTGCAGGTGGGTGGGGTGATGGGTGGGTGGGGCTGTGAGCACAGCCAGGCCACTCGATTGGGCGGGGCTGTGCAATTTCATGTGCTGGGCTTCTAGTCTATATAAAAGCCCAACCAACCAGTCACTATGATGTGAACTGACCACCAGAGGGCAGACACTCAACACAGGAGCTAACCCCTGGTGATCAGTGTACTCCCATAGCAGGAGCACTGCTCAGCTGACCATTGGGCATCATACACGGCTCATGGGTGCCAGACACAGGGCTAATAGCTGGTGAGTGCCTCTGCAGCACCGCTAGCCTCTCCTGATTTGGACTGACATTGCAAGCCCATCACAGGCGCAGCGGGGCCGGAATGAGCGGGAGCAACAGGTGGCATTGGATGGTCGGTTTCAGCCCAGTCCCCACAGAACAAGGGACCCCACCAGTGCACGAATTTAGTGGTTGCCAACCTTTTGGACCTCATGGACCAACGGTGGTCCATGGGCCACCGGTTGGCGACCACTGCTCCAAAGGTTTCCTTAAACCAGCGATTGTCAACCTTTCTTTCAGACCACCGGATCACCAGTGGTCCATGGACCACCAGTTGGCGACCACTGCTCTAGTTTGTTTATAAAATTGTCCCTGGCTCTCCTCTTTGACATTTTTTTATACATATATATTTTTATTAATTTTAGAGAGGAAGGGAGAAGGAAAGCAAGATAGAAACATCAGTGATGACAATCATTGATGGGCTGCTTCCCACACTGGAGATCAAGCCCACAACCAGGCATGTGCCCTGATGGGGAATCGAACCATGACCTCCTGGTTCATAGGCTGATACTCAACCACTGAGGCATGCCAGCTGGGCGTCCTTTTTTTTGAAATTTTTTAATTTTATTTTTTGACATAATCTTCATTGTTCAGATTATTACAATTGTTCCTCTTTTTTCCACCATAGCTCCCCTCCACCTGGCTCCCACCCCTCCCTCCGCCCTTACCGCCCCTCCCCCTCCCGCATTGTCCTCATCTGTAGGTGTATGATTTTTGTCCAGTCTCTCCCTGCACCCCCCTCACTTTTCTCCCCCTGAGAATTGTCAGTCTACTCCCTTTCTATGCCCCTGATTCTATTATATTCACCAGTTTATTCTGTTCATCAATTTTTTAATTCACTTGATTTTTAGATTCACTTGTTGATAGTTATGTACGTTTCAGCATTTCGTATAATACTGATTTGGTGTTGATGAACTCCTTTAGTTTTTCCTTATCTGTGAAGCTATATATCTGACCATCAATTTTGAATGATAACTTTGCTGGGTAGAGTAATCTTGGTTGTAAGTTCTTGCTATTCATCACTTTGAATATTTCTTGCCACTCCCGTCTGGCCTGCATAGTTTCTGTTGAGAAATCAGCAGACAGTTGAATGGGTGCTCCCCTGTAGGTAATTAACTGTTTTTCTCAGGCTGCTTTTAATATTCTCTCTTTGTCTTTTGCTCTTGGTATTTTAATTATGATATGTCTTGGTGTGGTCCTTTTTGGATTCCTTTTGTTTGGGATTCTGTGCATTTCCTGGGCTTGTAAGTGTATTTCTTGCACCAGGTGGGGGAAGTTTTCAGTCGTCATTTCTTCAAATAGGTTTTCAGTATCTTGCTCTTTCTCTAGCACCCCCATAATTCTGATGTTGGTACACTTGAAATTATCTCAGAGGCTCCTTACACTATCTCCCAATTTTGGATTCCTTGTTCTTTTTGCTTTTCCAGTTAAGTGTTTTCTGCTTCTTTGTATTTCAAATCTTTGACTTGATTTTTGTGTTCCTCTAGTCTGCTGTTAGGTCTCTGTATAATGTTTTATATTTCATTCGGTATATATTTAATTTCTAGTTGGTCCTTTTTCATCTCCTCTTGCGTCTCACTAAATTTACCCATCTTTTCTAGGAAATTCTTGAAAAACCTTAAAACCATGGTTTTGAACTCTATATCCAGTCGTTTGTTTTCCTCCATTTCTTTCGTTTGTGATCTGTTCCTTTGTCTCCACATTTTCGCTGCCTCCCTGTGTTGGTAGAGTAGCTTTGTATGCTAGATGCCCAGTAGCTCCCCCTTCCCAATTACCTGTGGTGGACTCTTTTGGTGCACCCCTTTGTGGACTGTGTGTACAGCCTTGTTGTAGTTAAGTCTTGATTGTTGTTGGTATCACTGGGGGGAATTGACCTTCAAGCCAATTGTTTGTAAGGATCAGCTGTGCTGGATCAGCCTTATGATACAAGACTTGCAAAATTGTAAAATCCTGGTATTCAGCTTGGATGGGGCGGAGTCTCAGGGCTGAGCAGACAGCCTTGGCTTCCCATCAGCCCTGCCCTACTCAGCCCATGGGTCTCAGTGTCCCTCGGTAATCACTGTAGCCTCTGCATGCACTCATGCTTGTGTGCCTCCAGACCTCTGCCTTTCCGGCTCCCCTGAGTTTTTGTGCGCTCCAGGGACCCGTATGAGTCTGGGTCCCCAGGGTTTTGCCCAAAACTGGGGTTCAGTGCAGTTGGAAGTGGATTTCAGCGCAGTTAGGAGGTTCTGTCTTCCTCCCTCTAGAGCAGTGGTTCTCAGCCTGTGGGTCGCGATCCATTTGGGGGTTGAATGACCCTTTGACAGGGGTCGCCTAAGACCATCAGAAAACACAGATATTTACATTACGAGTCATTAACAGTAGCAAAATTACAGTTCTGAAGTAGCAACGAAAATAATTTTATGGGTGGGGGTCACCACAACATGAGGGATGGTATGAAAGGGCCGCGGCATTAGGAAGGTTGAGAACCACTGCTCTAGAGAAAGCCAGCAGCACAATCAGTAATCAGTCCTCTGTGTACGCACTCAGGCGCCTCCAGGCCTCTGCCTTTCATGGCTCCCCTAAGTTTTCTTGTACTCCTCCCTTTTCACAACAGTCTAGACCCCACTCCCTCACCCTGGGGTTCAGTGCAGTTGGGAGTTTCCGTCTCCCTCCAGCCAGCCAAACACTCCACCGCCCATCCTCTCTATGTACGTGTCTCTGTACCTCAGCTTTTAGCAGCTCCTCTGAGTCTCTGTGAGCCCCTCTCTTTCCTTCTAGTTGTAGAATTTCCACTCAGCCAGCTTTCCTGTGGTTCTGGATGAAGTCCATTCTGTCTTTTAGCTATGGTTTTGAAATTGTTGTGTGAGACAGCAGTTTAGGTGTTCACCTATGCCGCCATCTTGGTTTCTCCCTCTCTTTTTTAAAATATTTTATTGATTTTTTTTTTTTTTCCAGAGAGGAAGGGAGAGGGATACAGAGTTAGAAACATCGATGAGAGAGAAACATTGATCAGCTGCCTCCTGCATACTCCCCACTGGATATGTGCCCATAACCAGGGTACATGGCCCTTGATCAGAATCGAATCTGGGACCCTTGAGTCCGCAGGCCAATGCTCTATCCACTAAGCCAAACTAGTCAGGGCCAGGCATCCTTCTTCTCTTCTTAACTCTCCATCATTTTTATCAGATTTTCTAAGGTGTGGGGAATCAGTGTCCACCCTCCAGTAATCAGAATTTGTCTGGATTTCTTTAAAGATCAAGACTGGATATTTAAAAATTCTTATTTCTTCAAAAATGGTTTGATGTAGGAAAAGTAGAAAGAAAAATTTCAAGATATTTAAAAATGAATATTTAGAATACAGGTTCTTTAACAAAGGGATAACCCCAGGGGATGGTAGCCAGCCTTTGGCTTACAAAGCATGTGGTACTTACTCTTTTTTCTGATATTAAATCTGGATGGTTCGATTCTAGGGAAATGCTAGATAATGTTACTTATACAGCTACCATGACTCAGATTTATGTTTGGAATCATTGCCTGGCCTCCATTCTCTTAATTCCTACATTTTATTCCAACTGAAGGATATCCTTTGGCCACAGGCTTTGCTGTGATCTTTAGCTACCTTACTTGGGTCCCGAAGATCCTGCCCAGGGCTTTGTTTTCAAGGATGAAGAAACTATTTTCCAATATGACTTACATTCTTCACCTTAATACAGTCTACATTGACTAGCAGCTAGCAGCCATCTTTTTCTTTCTCCTGAAAGCTTCTGGCTTTGCAATCTTAGAGATCTTATAATTAACCCTGACTTGCTTTTCAATTCCTGAAATATATTTATTAACCTGTTACCACTATTAGCCCCACCTTTTACTAAAGATGCTCAGTTTCTACACGTTATTCACATTTGGTTTAGGACACTTTATGTGGCCATGTACTTATAATAGAAGATGGCAGCTTTCCCAGAAACTTGTCTTCGTCATAACAGCTTTGTACAATTGTACATCTCAATTGGCTTTGAGATGTTAAGAGATAAGATCCCTTATCTCTTCCTTGTACGTATTTTGTATTGCTTACTAAGCTCTTGTTGCATGTTGTCACATTTTTTACAACTCGATGACCAAAACTTTCTGAACAGCCCTGCCCATTTTATCCTCATCTCTTTTTTTCTTCTATATTTATATTGATTTCAGAGAGGAAGGGAGAGGAAGAGAGAGAGAAACATCAGTGATGAGAGAAAATCACTGATCAGCAACCTCCTGCATGCCCCCACGGGATTGAGCCCAAAAGCCAGGCATGTTCATTTCTGACTGGGAATTGAACCATGACTTCTTGGTTCATAGGTCGACACTCAATCACTGAGCCAGCCTGGCTGGGCTACCCTCATCTTTTTGATGACTTACTATTCAAGTGCTTCCCAAGGGGTAATCATCTGGAATCCTGTTACTGCCATTTTACAGTATCAAAGTAATATGATCCAATAGAATATTATGCAGCTTATAATAGATGGAGAAAGAAGCTATTTGTTTGTATGTACCTAACTTAATACATTTATGTCTAGCCAACTTTGTACATGTCCTTCTTCCCGCCCCCCGAAAATTATGTTTGTTTAATCAGAGCATATATATATTTACTGAAAGCCTATTATTAGCCACAAAACATCTCTCATATGACTTTAAATATGTGCTTATAACTATTGCTTTTATATTGAAAATAAAACAAAAATGTTTCTTATATAGAACTTACAGTGATAAAAGTACTTGGGATGGCTAGGTCTATGAATTTTAGCAGTATATTGTATTTGAGGAGTATCTGAGAATCTCTGTAGGTTTTTCCTCCAGAGTTTAGGATTTTATTATCTTTTTTTAAATATATTTTTTAATTGATTTCAGAGTGGAAGGAGAAGAGAGAGAGAGAGATACATAAATGATGAGAGAGAATCATTGATTGGCTGCCTTCTGCACTCCCCCCACCAGGGACCGAGTTTACAAACTGGGCATGTGCCCCTGACCAGAGTCAAACCTGGGACCCTTCAGTCCACAGGCTGACACTCTATCCACTGAGCCAAACTGACCAGGGTAGGATTTTATTATTTTAAAAATGTTTGTTTTCTTGCCTGCTGGTGTGGCTCAGGGGTTGAGCATAGACCTATGAACCAGGAGGTCAATGGTTTGATTCTCGGTCAGGAAATTATCTATGTATAAGCTTAAAATATCTGCAATTTAAAATGTTTAACCTTTCCTTCAACCTAATTAACTTTTTTTTTTTTAACTCTTGAGCACCTGGATAATGTTTTTTGTTTTTAGAGTGGTTTTAGGTTCCCAGCAAAATCGAGAGGAAGGTACAGAGAGTTCCCATATGTCCTTTGCCCCACATATGCATAGCCTCCCCCACTATCAGCATCCCTCACAGAGTGGTATGCTTCTTAAAATTGATGCACCTACATGGACACATCATAATCACCCAAAGTCCATAGTTTACCTTCAGGTTCACTACTGATGTACATTCTCTGGGTTTGGACAGATATCAATGACATGTATTCATCATTGCAGTATCACATAGAATATTTATTTTTGCTGCCCTAAAAATTCTCTGCTCTGCCTATGCATCTGCCCCAAACCTTCCTTTTTTTTTCCTTTATTTTATTTTATTTTTATTTATTTATTTATTTTTTAATTTTTATTAATTTTTTATACATATCTCCCCATTGCCCCCCCTCCCTCCCAGGCGTACCCCGACCCCCCAGTGTCTGTGATCATTGGTTATGTTTATAAGCATGCATACAAGTCCTTTGATTGATCACTTATTTACCTCACCTAACTTTAATCTTTCTGCTATAATTTCACAGTCTGTTTGATGCTTTATGATTTTTGTCCTCCTGAGAATTATCAGTCTACTCCCTTTCTGTGCTCCTGATTCTATTATATTCACCAGTTTATTCTGTTGATCAGATTTTTAATTCACTTAATTTTTAGATTCACTTGTTGACAGATGTGTATTTGTTGTTCATAATTTTTTGTCTTTTACCTTTTTCTTCTTCCTCTTCTAAAAGGGTACCTTTCAGCATTTCATATAATACTGGTTTGGAGTTGATGAACTCCTTTAGCTTTTTCTTCTCTGTGAAGGTCTTTATCTGCCCTTCAATTCTGAATGATAGCTTTGCTGGATAGATTATTCTTGGTTGTAGGTTCTTGTTGTTCATCACGTTGAATATTTCTTGCCACTCCCGTCTGGCCTGCATCGTTTCTGTTGAGAAATCAGCTGACAGTCGTATGGGTGCTCCCTTGTAGGTAATAAACTGTTTTTCTCTTGCTGCTTTTAATATTCTCTCTTTGTCTTTTGCTCTTGGCATTTTAATTATGATGTGTCTTGGTGTAGTCCTCTTTGGGTTCCTTTTCTTTGGGGTTCTGTGTGCTTCCTCGACTTGTAAGTCTATTTCTTTTACCAGATGTGGGAAGTTTTCAGTCATTATTTCTTTAAACAGGTTTTCAGTATCTTGCTCTCTCTCTTCTTCTGGCACCCCCACAATTCTGATGTTGGTACACTTGAAGCTGTCCCAGAGGCTCCTTACCTTATCTTCACATTTTTGGATTCTTTTCTCTTCTTGCTTTTCCAGTTGAATGTTTTCTGCTTCTTTATATTTCAAATTTTTGACTTGATCCTTGCCTTTCTCTAGTCTGCTGTTAGTACTCTGCATAATAGTTTTCATTTCAGTCAGTGTATTTATCATCTTCTCTTGGGTCTCACTAAATTTATCCATCTTTTCTAGCATATTCTTGCAAAACCTTATAAGCGTGGTTTTGAACTCTATATCCAGTCGTTTTTTTTCCTCCATTTCTTTTGCTTGTAATCCCTTCCCTTGTCTCGGCATTTTCACTGTGCCGGGGAAACTTCTGTGCTGGATTCAGCCGCAGCAGCCTCTGCTGAGCTTGGGAGGGTGGAGTCTCAGGGCTTAAGGGACCGCCTTGCCTTCCAGTCGGCCCCGCCCTCCACGGCCCCTGAGTCTCACGTGACTGGGTAATGGCTGGAGCGGTCCTTGTGCGCGCACCCGCAGTGCCTCCAACCGCTGCCTTTCCGGCTCCCCTGCGCACCAGGACCACACGAGACTAGGTCCCCAGGGTTTCGCCCAAAACAGGGGCCCAGTGGACTCAGAAGTGGCGCAGTTGGGAGGGTCTGTCTCCCGCCCACTCGAGAAAGCCAGCGGCACAATCAGCAATCTGTCCTCCGCGTGGTGCCGTGCGCGACCAGACCTCCGATCCTTTGCGACTCCCCTAAATTTCCGTGCACTTCTCCCTTTTCACAGTCCAAACTCCCCCCGTATGAGTTTCGGCTGGATCTGGGGTTTAGTGTCGTAAGATAAGGGGTTCAATGCCGTTGGGAGTCTCCGTTTCCCTCCCGCCAGAGAAAGCCAGCCAGGTACTCCGGCACCCGCTCTCTCAGCGCGCGTCTTCGTACCTCAGCTTTTTGCAGCTCCTCTGGGTCTCCGTGAGCCCCTCTCTTTCCTTCTAGTTGTAGAACTTCCACTCAGCCAGCTTTCCTGTGGCTCTGGATGATGTCCGTTCTGTCTTTTAGTTGTAGTTTTGAAATTGTTGTGCGAGGCAGCAGAATAGGTGTTTACCTATGCCGCCATCTTGGATTCTCTATTTTATTTTTTTAATATATTTTATTGATCTTTTTTACAGAGAGGAAGGGAGAGGGACAGAGAGTTAGAAACATCAATGAGAGAGACATTAATCAGCTGCCTCCTGCATGCCCTCTACTGGGGATGTGCCGCAACCAAGGTACATGCCCTTGACAGGAATCGAACCTGGGACCTTTCAGTCACAGGCCAACGCTCTATTCACTGAGCCAAACTGGTTACGGCTCCTTTTTTTTTAAAAACTATCTATAAATCTGTTCCTCTCCTTTATACTTGCAAAGGAGCTGTGCTTTAGGGAAATATCTTTTTGTTAATTTTATAATTCAACCTACTCCAGGTCATTTAATTATGAAATTATTGATTATTATAGCCACTACATTATTTATTGATTTCTTAGGTTATTATTTACATGTTTACTAAATTACTATATATCTTAACCATAGATCCTATACACGCACCCATAATGCAATTCTTTATTCACTAACCTAGATAAAAAATGGTGAATATGCAGAGATCTTATTAATCAGGTGATCATGGAATAAAGTTTTATAAAATATGTGCAGGCTTCTAATTCATTTTATTTTTTTATACATATTGCTTTGTCGAGAGGAACGAATTTTGTATATTTTATTGATTTTTTTTTTACAGAGAGGAAGGGAGAGGAATAGAGAGTTAGAAACATCGATGAGAGAGACATCTATCAGCTGCCTCTTGCACACCCCCTACTGGGGATATGCCCGCAATCAAGGTACATGCCCTTGACCTGAATCGAAACTGGGATTTTTCAGTCCCCAGGCCGACGCTCTATCCACTGAGCCAAACCGGTTTCGGCTCTAGTTCATTTTAGATTGTTGAAATATAGAAATAAGTCCTGCCCTTGAGTTAGAGATCATACCATCTGCTTTATTTGCGGCCAGTTTAAATACTATTTACCCACAGTTAGCATCCTTCATGAAATGTGAGAGAAAGTTTTTTCAGTTTTACATGGCGTTATTATTTGGAATGACCTAGATTGGTAGTTTCCAAGCATTCTTTTAATATAACTTATTTTTCCTTTAAAAAAAACCTCACTGAGCTCAATACATAATTGAGAAGGGCTTATATCTGAAGCCTTCCTTGTCCTGTTTGTTCCTAATAATTTCTAAGAACTTTTAAGGCTTTGAAAACCACGCTTATAAGTACTTCATGAGATTGTTATTTTACAAACTGGCATATTAATCATAATATTTTAGTCAAAACTCGTAGTAGTAACAGGAAACTAAAAAAAAAAAAATAGACATTGAACCTAGTGGGATCTTAAGTTTTAATTCAGAGTGAGAAAACATTTTATAAAAATAAGTGCACTTTGGCCCTAGCCAGTTTGGCTCAGTGGATAGAGCGTCAGTCTGCAGACTGAAGGGTTCTGGATTCAGTTCCAGTCAAGGGCACATGCCCAGGTTGCATGCTTAATCCCCAGTGTGCAGTGTACAGGAGGCAGCCAATCAGTGATTCTCATCATTGATGTTTCTATCTCTCTATCTCTCCCTTCCTCTCTAAAATGAAAAATATATATATTAAAAAAAAGAAAGACGTGCACTTAGTATTTGTACATCTTTGTTAGACAATTTGAAGCCCTTAATTAGTTAGTTTACATTTGAGTTATTTGTACTAAGTGAATTGGCTTTGAGATGTTAAAAATATTTCAGACATACATAGCAGGAATTAAGATCTTGACCCTTAGGGCTTTATATAGTCTGCATAGAAGTCAAAGAAATTGATAGAAATATGTATTGACCAGTTCATATGCTATGATTGATTATGTTTTAGAAAACAGCCTTGAATGAGTGTTCATGTCATGAATGTGACTTGATTTTCTTTCATTTGATAGGAAAAGGTTCTTCTGTTTCTGAAGAGAAAGGTGACTCTGATGATGAGAAACCAAGGAAAGGAGAAAGACGGTCATCCAGGGTCAGGCAGGTAAGTCAAATACCTCTTGAAGCATCTATCTCTTCTTTGATAATGCTTTGGATATCTCCTGCTCTTCCTTCTCAGACTATTTTGGAGTTGGTTTCTCTACATTTCTATTTCTATATACTCATTTTTTTTATCCTCCCTTTCATCTTTTTTTTTTCTTTTTTTTTAAATTTAGATCTGCTCTGGCCTTAGATTTCTAAGTAATTATTCGGTTAAAACCTTAAAGCTTTATGATATGTTAAATGAGCAGAATACAAAATAATATATTTAGTCATCTTGTTTAAAATTTCTAGGTGTTCCACTAATAACTTCATTTAAAAAAATTACGTATTTTGAACTTATCTTCAAAGATTGATCTGAATGATGGCTGTTGAGGAATAAGGAATGTGAAGAGCAGAGAAAGAGGGAAGAAGATGTAGCTGCAAATTGAGAATATATAGACATCTGCTTTGCTGTTATGGGTTGAATTGCATCCCCCAAAAGATGTTAAAGTCCTATTCCAAATATCTGTGAATGTGATTTTATTTGTAAACAGAATCGGGTTAAAATGAGGTTATCAGGGTGGGCCCTTATCTAATATGACTGTATTCTTATGCAAAGGGGAAATTTGCACTCAGAGACAGACACATCCACAGAGAGAACACCATTAGAACTGTTCAAGGAACTTCTAGAAGGTAGGAGAGAGGCCTGGAACAGATCCTTCCTACTGCCTTCAGAGTTTTGGCTATCACCTAGATCTCAAACTTGTAATAGCCTCCCAAACTGTGAGACAATAAAAAGCTGTTAAGCCAAAACAAACAAACAAAATCCCTGTGTATATATAGTGTAATTATGACTATGGAAAAGAAATAATGGGGGGAAATAAAATATAGCAAAATGACAAAAATAATCACATTAAATGGTAATAGATCAGCCCCTCCCACTTTATTGATGTTCAGTTTATATTTATTTTTCAAGCTTGAATCTAAAAAATGAATCAGAAAGTTCATTATTGTATTTCTTTTGGTCACTATTTTGCTTCTCATTAGAGTACACGAGTCGTGTTTGTCTATTGTCACACTTCTATGTTGCTGAAAGCACGTTGTTGAGTTTCTCTTTCCTGTGTGTGTCTCATGAGATACTTTTTCTCTTCTGTTGATAGTGAGCTAATATACCTGGAATTGTTGTATATCTGTCTTTTTTAAATTTTATTTTATTTTATTTTATTTTTCAGGCAAGAGCAGCTAAACTCTCTGAGTGCAGCCAGGCTGCTGAGGAAGAAGAGGATCAAGAAACACCTTCCAGAAATCTAAGGGTCAGAGCAGATCGAAATTTGAAAACAGAGGAGGAAGAAGAGGAGGAGGAGGAAGAAGAGGAGGAAGAGGAAGAGGAAGATGATGATGAGGGGTTAAAATCGAGGGATGCACCAGTTCTGAAACAGTTTGAGGAAGAAAAAGAGGGGGAAGAGATGCCTAGAGCAAAACCAGAAGAGCTGATGGATGAGAGATCCCAAACCATAAAATCCCAGGAACAGGAGGGGTTAGAGAGAGGAGGGAGAGTTACAAGGTCCCAGGAAGAGGCTAGTAGAAAAAGTCATTTGGCCAGACATCAGCAGGAGAAAGAGATGAAAACAGCTTCTCCCCTTGAAGAAGAAAGAGAATTAAAGCCTTCAAAAGGCTTAGAGGAAAAATCAAAGTCCCCTTCCCCTCCTCGATTGACTGAAGATCTAGAGAAGGCCCCGGTTATGCTACCACCAGAGCAAACTGCCAGTGAGGAGGAGACTCCCCCACCTTTACTTACCAAGGAAGCATCTTCACCACCACCTAATACCCAACTTCAGAGTGAAGAAGAAATAGAGCCCATGGAAGGCCCAGCCCCCCCTGTTCTCATTCAGTTATCTCCTCCTAATACGGAAGCTGAGGCCAAGGAGCTATTAATATCTCAGCATCCTGTCCAGTTGGCGGGAGGCTTGTCTCTCTTGTCAAGTCCTGCAGGCACCAAAGCAGAATCTCCAGCAGAGAAAGTGCCAGAAGAGAGTGTCCGGCCTCTGGTTCAGAAAAGCACACCAGCTGAATCCTCAACCCAGAAGGATCTTGAAACAGAGTTAGACAAATCTGGTCAACCACTCCCTCTAAAAATCGAGGAATTAGCACTGGCCAAAGGGATCACTGAGGAATCTCTTAAACAGCCATCTTTGGAACAGAAGGAAGGCAGAGGGGCTTCTCATACCCTTCTCCCAAGCCACAGATCGAAACGGTTAGACTCATCCTCTAGCCAGTCGTCCTCATCTTCATCTTCCAGTTCTAGATCAAGATCTCGCTCTCCTGATAGTTCAGGCTCTCAGTCTCACTCACCTCCAAGATCTAAGCAGAGAGATGCATCTCATGCTAACCCTCGTGGTAGATCCAAGATGGGTTCCAGATCAACATCAGAGTCTAGGTCACGTTCCCGTTCTCGTTCAGCATCAAGCAACAGCAGAAAAGTAAGTATGGGAGTACCCAGAGTGCATTGATGTTCTGTCTCTGTGCCAGTGTTTTTCAATCACAGGAGAACCCATCATATTTTCTGGCAGAAATAGGAAAAGCTCCCTTTAGTCCCCAGTTCAGTGATTACTTTCCCCTCATTTCAGAATCTAATTTTCAATTCATTGATCCTTAAATGGGTTCTTTATCATTTTGAGCCCCTTTGATTCCAAAGAAAAGAATTTGAATTTTGAACTTTTTTTTAGTTCCTTTAACCATCTCCTTTACTAAACTATAAACTTCTTGAGGCTAGCAACCTGCCTTTTTACATGTGTATTCCAGTACCCAGCACCTAGTGGGGCTTAATAAGTAATTTGTTGAATCTAAGAAGCCAGGGAGGTCATTAACTCATACAGGAGTAAACACAGGAACAAGAAGGTTGAAAGTATTCAATTGGGTCAGCAAAAGTTGGAAAACCAGTGACCTACTGAGCATGCACCATATAAAATAATTTGCTTATGTGTTTCATTTCTTCAGTCTCTGAGCCCTGGAGTCTCCAGGGACAGCAACACCAGCTACAATGAAACCAAAGATCCCTCTTCTGGTCAGGAGGTTGCAACTCCACCAGTGCTACAACCGCAGGTCCTTGAGCCAAAGGAGAGGACTTCCATATCATCCTCTATTCAAGTGAGGCCTATGAGCCAACCTGAGCCAGCCGAAAAGCATGTGACTCAGAGGGTACAGCCTGAACGGGTAGGCATTATTCCCTCTCCTTAGAGGGAGAGAGAGGATTAGGCATGATTTTCCTTTTTGTCTTAGCTATAAAACTGAAAGGTCAATCTGGACAAGACTCATTAGAAATGTAGAAGGTTGGGGATACCTGTTAGATTCCACTTAACTAATTTCCAATTCCCTGGTTCCTGAGGCTAAATTCTCAGTTCCAGAACTCTCGGAGTCAGTTCTTCCACAAAACTCCTTTTTTCTGCTCAAAAGGAAGCCTTTTCCTGGTTCTCTTAAAAAAAAAATTCTAATAAAATGATTGCTGGCATGGAAATTCTTTAAGCAATATTCCATTCCACTATATAAATTGAAATAACAAAGATATATAGAGCCATGTGTAGAGTTGGTACGATGTATATTCTGCTATGCCTTTTACCAGCTCCAGATTAAAGACAAGAAACCCAGCCAATGTAAGTATGTTGCTATGTTTGTTTTGCTATGTTTGTCCTGACAGGAGAGCCCAAAGAAGTGTGAAGCTGAAGAGGCAGAACCACCAGCTGCCACACAGCCACAAACCTCAGAGACTCCAATCTCTCACCTACCAGAATCAGAAAGGATTCATCACATTGTGTAAGTGATATATTTCAACTCTGGTTGAAACTTGGAGTGTGTGATAGTTCTTTGCTCGCAAGAGTTCTTTAAGCAGTCCTAGTTTCCTTTTAAAACATCAAGGCAGAACTTTATCTGGACAAAGGCTAGACTTCAGTTACTATGTTGGGAGCTACCACCAAAAATCTTAAGAGAGTCTGAAAAAGTGGTGGTGAGAATGTAAAGAAACATATCTAGGATCACTTGGCCAAAATAGTTGATTTCTTTAAGGAGCAGGCAGCAGAGGCTTCTGTGTCCAAACAAGACAGTGTGAGGGATTTGACCCAAAACATCTTAACTCAGTTTTAACTCATTTACCAACTACATCTAAGCCCAGAATACAGGTTAATAAAGGATATTGAGGGTCTACAAAGAAAGACACAGAAGAGCGTTGCTGTGTTTTAGTTTCTGTATTTTTCTTGTTTATCTGCTATCATTTTATTAGACACAGTTAAATTAGTTCTTAGAGCATACAACAAAATATGAAGTCCATCCATATCAAGTCCAAAGTTAAATCTTGGGTCCCTAAGACTCTTGAATTGATTTTATCATTTAGATAATTAAAGAGAGTTTTTTATTTCCTTGTATTTAGTTCTAGAAAAATACTCAAGTCAAATTAAATTTGTAATCAAACTTTCATTATTCTGAGCCAGGTATTATAAATTAAAAAGCCATTGAACCAGAATTCCTGGCTTCAGATTCTCATAAGAAATGAAAAAGAAAAGCATTGTGAAAATAAGATCCTTAACTTTTAGACATCAGGAATCTGGTACTGCTTTGGTGAATGTCCTATATAGACAGTTGGCCTAAAGTATTTCCATGATTGTTTCTATGTAATTTTAACACTATACTATCAGTATGATTTTTTTCCTTTATGTAAAAGTCTAATAATTTACACTTTTCTGAGAACGTTAGATTATTTTTTTTACTTCTGATTTTGGAGGGTGATGAGCAGGTGACATGATTTTATCTCATTTTTTAATGACTTTAATAATAGTTTTATACTCTATAGCTTTTAGTTGGGCACTACCTGACCATACAACATTCTTGCCTCTGCTGCCATCTTGTGGGCATTACATTATTTTGTTTGTTTGTTTTTTGAAAGCCAAAAGTTCATTCTACTTCCTTTGAAAAGTTATTGTTTTTCCTTTTTGGGATGAGTACATTCTCCTTTGGAAAAGGGTTTTTCTTCTAGGACCATAAAGTGAAAACTCAGCGGATTCTGGAAAATGTTCAGGATTTCCCCAGCTACACCATCGATGAGGAAATGGGGTGACACCCTCCCTTTCATGTCCATCAACCAGTGATAATACTTTCTTCCCCATTCCCATCCCATGGGGGTACAACATGGCCTTTGCATAATGGCAGTTTGAAAGTAGGTGTTGACAACTTGCTACTGAGTGGGCATGAGAAACTGCCTCTGATGCACTTTGAGAAGCAAGTAATTTTCTAAAAAGCTCGTTGCCCTAAAATTCTGTGGGTCTGTGAGGTTCTTTCTGGCAATAGAACAGTGTTTTATGCTGTTTTGAAGCACCTTTATTTCTGGATTTTCACATGGAGTCCAGAGCAAATGAGGCTTGGAGTCATATACAGTTTTTCTCCCCAGTGAAAGGTGGCTTTGATCTTCATTTTATGACTAAGGTAATCTAATCTACATGATTCTGGCAAGGTGATAGACCAGTGGCACTTTGGGCAAATACTATGATTGTCCATTGTTGCCTAGGCAAGGTTCAGTGGAACAGCATCCTCTGGATTAGAAATGCATGTGAGTTTAGGAGGAACTCACACACATTCTACCTGCTTTCCTTCAATTTATCTTGAAATGGTCTAGTAAGCAAACTAACAAAAGACATGCCCAAAGGCCTAAACCCATAGGCTATTCTGAGAGGTCCTGGTACACTAATTAATTCACAACACTCCTGGGCTTTCACATCCCCCCTCCCGCACTCCAGTTCTAGGTTTAGCCAGTGACCTTGGGAACCCTGGCCACTTAAAAATGGGATCAACAGTATTAAATGGGAAAGACCTTTTGTGGCTTAACCTTGGTTTTGCTCCATCTTAAGAAATCACATGACTTTAATAAAAACAGCATAGGGCCTATTGATTCAATAAAGTGTTAAACAAAAATTAGACTGTACTTCAAGGACCTCTCACCACTTGAAAAGAGATACCCTAACTTTTTTTGCTCTGCTTGGCTAAATACATTCTGATTCTGATTGTGCCCTAAGGAATTCTAGATTTATAGGATAAGGTATCTTTTTCATTGCTTGGAGCAGGAATCTGTGAGCCTCAGTTCTATTTCAGTTGAGCCCTATTCCAAAATACAGTCTTCTGCCTGCTATGGATATAACAAAAATGTCCTCATAAAACAGGAAATAAGGATATTCTTTTTTTACATTTCAAGAAAATAGAGGGGGAAAAGAAAGAGGAAAAAAATTTTATGGGAGCAGTTGTTGATTCAAACCTGAAATTTCCTGAAGACAGCCTTACTGTGTATACAAACCTTGCAAGAGAAATTTAGGGCTTTTTGCCTGAATAGGAGGAAGGAAATGGTCCTTTAAGCCAGTATGACATCGTAATTGGTACTCCCCAGTGCCAATATGCCAAATGATGCATAATAAAAAAGTAGAGTTTATTGTCATCAGTAAAATTTGCTCACTGAGAAATTGGTATCTAAGGACATATTCCCCCCCAAATCATACTGTCCTTGTTATCTTGGAACTAGTCTGCTCCTGAGAGTGTTCTGTATTAAAATCTCAGTGCCTGGTGGTAGTCAAGTTCCACTATTTTTTATTAACTTTCACATCACCTCATGAGTTTCCTACAAAAACTAAACTTCAAACATGCTTATAAAATTTTCTTTTCCATTAGCCTCTCTGAATTTTATTCATATTTATTTGTTAACTGTAGTGTGATGTTATTAGCCTCCAAGTACGTAGTAACATCCTTTTCTACTGCGTTACAAATGCTGTTTAATTATGGGTAGATAACCCCCAATCCTAACCCCCATGCAATTTCACATATATTTCAAAGATAGCAGAACCATTTGTGTAAGAACTAAAATAAGTGGGAAGTCAGAGACTACAAGGAAAAGCTGTCTGGAGCTCTAGACAAATAGCTAACAAGGCTTTTGGATTGGTCCTGCAAGTAAATTGAGTTCCCTTTTGGAATAATTTCAAGAATTTTCTTTTAAAGCCTTGGAAAGTTTTGGATCCTACAAAATTGATTATGGGGCAGTATTACAAACTTGCTGTGCCTTAAGAAGCCAAAGGATAACATGGTAAAATTCTTATTTTTAAAAAAGTGAAATTTTCAGTAAAGAAAATTTTTTTTTCTCCAAAGAAACTGCTTATGGAGACGCAAATTGATAGCTGAAATTATTTTAGGACAGTTGATGGACAGGGAGTATTTTAGGATTTTTAAAGGTAACATTATTTGTGGGAATTCTAGCCAAAGAAATATTTTAAGAGGAAAAGTTACAGTTGAGCAAGCACTTATTAAAGTGTCTACTTGATACCTACAATGACAATCTAATTCAGAAGTATTTACTGAGCCTTTCTTTATGTTAGGCCTTGGGCTAGGGCTGTAGTCTCTAACCCTGAGGAACCCTGTAGGATGGAAGTGAGGCGCAAGTAAACCAGTAGTTATACAGAGTGATAAGGACATTGCTGAAAATCTGTCAGGCCAATTACTGAAAGCCTTTGCATCAGAGACAGAGAAGTCCACTCTATATAGGTGACATCAAATGAGATAATGGCCTATTAATTAGACATGTATTTATGAACATTCTTATCTGACTTGGGGTGTTGTTCAAGCCAGACCTTAAGGTGTGAACCGTTATACTGTTCCATGAGATATGTATTGTTATTATTCCCACTTTACAGTTTTAAGAAGGAAGTGTACAGAAAAGGTTAGAAACTTGCCATATCACACAACTTGTATGGGCCCTAGCCAATTTGACTCCAAAGCTCCTAATCTTACTGAAGAGACAGAAAATTTTTACAATAATGTATAAAATAAATTGCATGACCTCTTTAGCATTCATTTGGCATGTAAGATTAAGATTTTAAGCAGCAGGGAGGAAATTTTATTCTTTCCTAAAAGCTCATTTTTGCAAATAAGATAAACACTAAGCTTTTGGTTAAGTACTCAGAAGTGTTAAACCTCTACTACTAGGATACAAAAGGAGGAGCCCCTTTGTGGTCCACAAATGATTATATTGAGCATCTACTGGATGCTTTATGAATGAGAGCTTCCCATTTCACATTTAGGCTGGTGAAGATGCCCATAATAATTTCCACTTAGTTCCTCCAATCACTCTCTGCCCAGCAGATCACCCCCACCTGGTATAACAGCTCTCTCATTTCAGTTTCTTACCCACTTTAGAGCCCTCACCTTGGAGCCCTTGCTCCAAGAATTGCCTTCATGCTTCAGCTATCCAAGGTCCCCTTGCCCTGTTTATCCTTTTCTGTCTCCAGTGGACCCTGGGGCAGGGTGACCTTATTAAAGAGTCTATGAAACAAAGTTGTCTGTCATATCTTCAGAGACACCTTTCCCTCACCCACCCCCACACCACCTACCCTCACATTGGTAATTCGAAAAGGAACTCTGTTTATCCACTCCTTCCAACATCCGCGGAAAAGGACAGGTTGGAGCGAAACACGTCAATGTTTGGGGTGAGCAGCCAGTTACTGTAGTGATTGGATAGTACTTATTCTTACCCTGCCTTCCCACCTTGACCTGAGGCTGATCTGGTTTCGAGGTTTCATGCCTGATTTCTTGGAGAGAGGGAGGTGGGCACATAAAATTGCTTGTGACCCTCCATTCTGTGTCTCTTTTAACTTTGACATTGTTAGCTGCCCTCTAATCGTTTTGTTTTTTTCACTCCCAGCCCTGCAGTTTTCCTTGCTTCTATTCTCTGGAATCTTCCAGGCAAGCAGCTGTAACTTTGTATGTCCTCTCTACCCAGCCCCCTCCCCGCCCCCTGGGAAGACTAGGAGAGAGCACCCTTTCCCTGCGGGGTTAGGCCTTGGTAGCTGTTGTAACCTGAGAAAAGAAGGAAAAAGGCCAGACCTATCGAGCCAGCAGTGAGCGCCCAGTGGCCTGCCGGAGGATAAGCGCCGTGCTCGCTCAGCGCCGCCCTCCTTCCTCTCCCCTCCCCTCCGCTCCCCTCCCCTCCCCTCCCCTCCCCTCCCCTGCGGCAGCGGGCCCTCCCCTCCGCACACGGGCTGCTGGGTAAGTGGCAAGATGGCTGCCCTGCATGTCTCCGGCTGATCGCCGCTGCTCCGCTAATACAATAGAGCCAGCCACTACCAGCAGCCTGGCCCTCTTCCTCCTCCTCCTCCAGAGAGACCAATCCAGCCGAACTCGGGGTTTGCCGTGAGGACTTAACGCTTATCTCTTAAAATCCAGATCTATTTTAACCTCCCCTCACCACCACCACCACCTCCCCTTCCATTTACCATTTTTTTGGATCCCCAGTTGCTCCATCTCGATTTTCTCTCTCTGGATCGGGTGGCTGAGGAGGAGGTGGTGGGATCTTGGGACAAGGAAGGTGTTTTGTTTTAATTTTTTAGGATTTTTTGTTTGGTTTTTGTTATTTCTTCCATTCCAGAAAGGGATAAACAGCACTTCCAGGGGGAGAAAAAAAAAATCATGTTATCAGAAAGCAAAGAAGGGTGAGAGCTTCACATTTCCATGTATCCTCTTTCCCCACTGACCTAGCCCACTTCGTCTTCCTTCTCTGCCCCATGGCTTTCATTCCGTCTTTCGTTTTGGTTTGTTTTCAGTCATTCTGCTTTCCCCCTTTGTCCTTCCTGCCTGATTTCTAATTGGCCCCACTTGTCCTCTCTCTGTAGGAAATAGGTATATTTGGGGTAAGCATTTTCTTTAGGTTTAGGGAGTTGAATCTTGTGTTTCTGCGGGGGCCTGTTAGCTGGGGGCACAGTTCCGAATTTCCCCTCCCCCCCTTCCTGTGCATCCCTCCCTGCTTGCTCTGGGAAGCTGTTCTGACCTCTGAGTGTCAGTCAGCCTGCCGGGAATGCTGAATTTCCTGGTGGTGATTATCAGCTTGGGGAGGTTTGGTTTGCCTTCTGAGACCTTGGCCCCTGAGCATCTCAATTCGATTTTTTTTTTTTTATCCCAGTGTATAGGTGATGGTGGGGATGAGATTAGAGGTAGAAGTTAGGGGGTAAGACAGAAAAAGAAGAGAGGAAAATAGTTTATCTGAAGTGAGTCTCTGGTATTCGTTGCCTTAATTGAGAGATCACGTGTGTGATTGGGGGAGAATGGACGTGGGTTCTGCATTTGTCGGGGTAAGATGCATGAAGTGGGGGAGGGTGTGTCTTGACTGGGAGGCTGCTCTCTATCTCTTGGAAGTTGGAATGAGGGAATGGGAGAAACTGGGCGAAAGCAGAAAGTAAGAACAATTCCTACACCTCTGAGCAGGTAAAAGTGGCCTGATTTCTTCCCTGAGCTTTCATACTCTCTCCAGCAGTTTTAGCTTTTCCTTTTAGATGAGAGAGGGTTCTTGTTGAAGCCTCACCACCCCTACCATCTCTCCATTCCTGGTGTCTCCAGATCCTATGGGTTAGGACAGTGGTCGGCAAACTCATTAGTCAACAGCGGCAAACCACAGCTCGAGAGACTCAGTTTGCTGACCACTGGGTTAGTAGGTCTTATTAAACAGTTGATTAAACACAAGATTGGGATCATTTGCCACAGCCGTGGTCGTTCTCCCAAGAATTGGGCTTCCCTTAGTTTGTATGCAATTTCGTAAAATACAGGTGCCTGTGACTAGGGGACAGAGAGGCCACAAGGTTGTAGACAAATTACAGTCACTTTTGAGGGACTGGGGGCTGTTTGTCTTCATGTAAGAGTACTTTGATTAATGACCTAAGAACAGTTGGAGTCCTGACCCAACAAATAACAGCTTTATCCCATCTGGGATTGCTCTGATCTATGCACTGCCCCAAGGGAAACTTTCCCACTTTTCCTGGGGGAGGGGTGGGGTGGGGAGAGGGATCCTTGTCTGGTGTGAAAAGCAGCTCTCCCAGCCCATCCAAGAGATGAGGCATGGAGGTTTCCTGATCCAAAACCTAACATTTTGTTCTCTCTTCCCCTTGGTTCTTTCTGCCCTTCTCTCCCAACCTCTCCCCATACTGTCAGTGAGGAGAAGGAGGAAGTGACCATGGATACAAATGAAAATAGACCTGAAAGTGAGGTGCCAGAGCCTCCCATACCTGTTGCAGACCAAGTCAGCAATGATGACCGCCCGGAGGGCAGTGCTGAAGATGAGGAGAAGAAAGAGGTAAATCTTCAAGCTGCCCATTGGGTGGGAGGGAAGGAGTGAACCTAGGGGAAGGAGTGGACCATCCTGGTGATCCCTCGTCTGTCCACAGTTGGATAGCTAAAGAAGGGGATAAGCAGACTCCCATCACAGTAGGGCCAAAGGGAGAGTTCGCTGGTTTAATAAGGGAGACCCCTTGTGATGGAGACAGGGCTCATTATTTCTCCTTTCCCTGATGGGGAAGGAATGCAGTCCAGACCCTGGAAGTTTGTAACTAATGGGAAAGTCAGTTAATGGCCCTTTATCTAAGACCTGGGCTCAGCTTTTCCCTGTGGTAACTCCTTTAGCTTTCCCTCCTTTTAAAAAGTCTGTTACAGCTAAACGCCATCTAGTGGGCTTTGGTGATTCTCAGCTGACCAGCCATGCTGAGGAATTTTTTTTTGTCATCTGCCCCCCAGTGGTCTCACTGCAGAGATGTAGCTACTTAGAACCCACACCTGGGTTAATCCCAAAGGCCCCTTCTCCACTTCTGTGACCCCTCTACCTCCTTTTTTGTCACATATATTATCCTGCATCCAATTCAGGGGCCTCCTCCCATCAGAGCCAGCGAAGTCCACCTGGCTCTTAAAGTAACAGAAAGAATTAGCTGGGTTTGGGAATGGGGTTACAGGGTGGGAGGGACTGTTGTGTGTGTAGCCTTTCTTTGGTGTGTGTTGCGGGGGGTGGGGCCGGTGAAAGTGATTTGATGTGCAGAATATTATTTATTACAAGGTCCTTCTTAAAACTTTGTCCAAGTACCTCATGTACGATAATCCGCCCGTAAAATATAACCCTGCCCAACTGGCCAATCGCTGATGCCGCCTCTTCCTCTGGACCCACCCGCTGCTACTGAGCTGCCCAATCAGAGCCGAGTCTGCTGTCCAGGTGTCTTGGCCAGAGGGGGGCATGTATATGGGATCCTGTGATGGGCCCCCTTTTGCCTCCCTGCCTTGCTTACATCAGGGGGCCAAGAAGAGCACTGTTCTGGAGAGACTTGTATTGAGAAAGCAAAACATTTGGAAAGGGGTGGACTTGCACCAACTCCCTATTTGGGACACCCCAAGAAGAGCTTGTGTCAGTGCTGGGGCGCCTGCCCACATGCCTTTACTCTTTTGAGGACTGTGGGTTACCTCCTTTGCTGCAGACTGTTGGGATCCCCGTCTAGGGAACCAAGACCTCCTCAATGTTTGTGATCACAGTGCCATGCTGTGAAATACCGAGTGGGGCTCTCGGCTTAAGCTGTGACGACTAGGAACCCTGCTGAGAAGTCTAGGGTCTGAGCCCTAGGATTTAATGCTGATGACAGCCCAGCCATGTATCATCACTTGCTCATCAGATGGACTTTCCTCTGGTCCCTGTTGTCCATGATGAAGGGCAGCATGTTGGTTGCTCCAACTTCTCCATCCTTGGAGGCAGGAGCTCATCCATCTTCCTGACTGGAACCACTGTCTCAGCTGGAGTCCTGAGAAGATGCCACACACAACTCTCAGAAGAAAAGCATTCTGACCTTGATGCTGAATGTGTGCCAGGTCCTGGGGCTATCACCTTCTACCTCCAGGCTGCCTTCATCAGAGGTTCCATGATCCCACTCGGTGAGAGGACCCCCCCCTCCCCAGTTACAGGCAGAGGAGAAAGGGACTCTGGAGTCATCACCTGGATTCCAAGTATTGGGTGGTGGTATTGCTGCAGCTTGCCACTGGTGGACATAGGGTCCTGCCTGCCTCTCACGATGAAAGGCCAGGACCATTCCTGCTTCTCACAGGCCATCTCATCAGGGACTGCAAGATGATGCCCCTACAGAGCTGGGACTGATGTCTCTGCCCCTTTTTCCCCCTGTACCCCTCGCTGAGCCGGCTACCACCAGTGAACTATATTGACATCATGGAAACTGGGCAGCGTCCCCCCACACGTTTCCCTCCCGCCCCCCCTGCGCCCCTGGGAGGACTCTGGCATTGCCGTGCTGACCACCACGCCGTGCGCCCACCTTTTTTGCCAACCCAACCCCCCACCAATTGCACAGCGCCTAGCAGGGAGGGCTCATTCTGATTGGACCGGCGGTTGACTAGATACAGTACACAGTGAGGTGCGATTGGCTGAACTGAAGATCCCAGGTGTGAGATGGTACCTGGAACATTTGTCATATTCCTAGTTTATTTTCCTCTTTATTTTCTTCTTTTTATTTTATGTTTTATTTTAATTTTTTCTTTCTTTTTCTGATTTCTTTATTGGATTTATTTATTTATTTGGTTCATGTTTTTCCTGTTTTAATTAAGACTTTTTTTTTCCTTCTTCTCACTAACTTACCCATCAAGAGCAGACTGGCTAGGGGTCAGGCTGGCCCTTAACGGAGACCAGGGAGACTTGGTTAGACTACACAGATGGGGTTGTGGGGGGTGGATGGTGAAAGGGGATTTTATCAAGAGGGTACTTCCTTGACCTTAAGAAGGGTGGTAGTTCTTAGTTTTTCCAGAAATAAGCATTAAGTCTAAAAATGCACTGTGTCCCTTTTCTCTCTCTCCCTCTCTTTTTGTTTTGTCCATATTCTTTCTCCCACTGAGTGTTTGGGACAGAAAATTTCTTGAAATCAACTTTGGAGGTTTCTGGTCCTTGGCAGAGCCCCTAAGGCTTAAGCCCTGTTCAGAAGGAAACAGTAAGGCTTTAATAGAGTTGCACAGTGCTTGGAAAGTTTGAGTGAGACTCCTGGGGACAGACAGTCTGCCCTTCATAGAAACCTTTCTTTACCAAAGACACCTTAAAATTCTTTCTGGGCACTTTTTCTCAGGGGCCTTATCTTCAGTGGGTCCAGTGCTGCCCTTTTCCACAGTGTGGTGGGGGTCTGGACAATCTTGACAGCTGTCTTAACGACTCAAAGCCACTAGGAGTGGATGTCAGACTGGACATTGAGAAAAGGAAGGTGGTTACCTTGTTAAAGTTGCCATCCCAAAGTTGGTTTCCTCATGTTTTCCCCAAGTTAGCAAGGAAGACCTAGGAGGCCAGATGACCCAGTTCTGGGCATAGCCTGGGCTTGGTGTCCCCTTACCCCATAGACAGTGGAAAAGGACATGACCAACAACTTGGAAGGGCTGAGAGGCTACTGAATTCCTCTTCTAGCTTATTTCTGGTTAAGCTAATACATAGGTGTGGTATGAGGTAGAGGATTTTTCCCTGCTGTGATGTTTTTATTTTTTTTCTCTAACTTGCATTGATTCTGCTTCGTTTTTGCCGTTTGCTGCTTCTGTTTTGGTCTCTGTCTGTCTCTGTGTCTCTCTCTCTCTGTGTCTTTGAAGCTTAAGCTAAGACTGCCCCATCTAACCTCTTTCCCCCCTCTCTGTGGGGTGTGTCTCTTTCTCTTTTTTTTCCCCTTTTCTTCTCTATACAGAGTTCGCTGCCTAAATCATTCAAGAGGAAGATCTCCGTTGTCTGTAAGTCTAGCCCCAAATCCCTGATAAAGGCCAAGAGTAGCATAAAAACCAGAGTTCAGAGAGAGAAATTCCCATTCTCTCTCACCCACTCCTGCCTCATGACCTCCACACAGCAAATCTACATCTTTTTGGCAAATATAGGATTCCATTTTTGAAACTCAAAAAACAGACAATCCTTGTCATTTTTCCCCAGTCTCATTTCTTTATCAACTCTAGTGAGGTAGATTGTGAGATGTTTCACCATTTCTTGTTTAGTCCTACATGTATTTATTTTTTCAGGTATCTGAACTCTCAAAACCAGGAGTGGGTTTTAGGGAATTCTATATAGTGCTTTCCAGTTTATGCCTTATTCTAAGAAAGTATCTGAGGAAAAGAGAGTGTCCCACACTTCAAACAGTAACATGTTTAACATTTTCTCAATGAGGAATTCTAAATTGACAAAAGTGTAATAGATTTTTATAACTGAAATATCAGTCTGTAGTGTGAAAATTAACCTAAAGCATGATCAGATCACATCATGATCTTAACTTAGATTTTAGTATTATGGCTTTGTTTTTATTTTTCTGTATTACCATATCCTCCTCAATTTTTCTTCCCCAGAACTTGATATTTCTACCACTAAAAATTTAAACTAGTGACTTCCTTGTTGCCTTCAGAGATGAGTAGCTTTCATTTGTCAGGAAGTGGCTCCAGTCCTTTTATTTTGAAGTGTGGTTTCCCTAGTCCCCAAATATAAGTTCCTTAAGTTAACCTTTTACTAAAATTCCAATTGAAGGCTATTTGGGTGTTATATGAACCAGTAAAGGGCCTGAGACCATCTAACTTTTGGGTCCTATTTCTTGGGTACAGCAGCCGCCAAGGGGGTGCCAGGTGGAAACAGTGACACAGAGGGGGGCCAGCCTTGTCGGAAGCGGCGTTGGGGAGCCAGCACAGCCACCACCCAGAAGAAACCCTCCATCAGTATCACCACGGAGTCACTCAAGGTGAGGTGGGAGGAGCCAGGGAAGGGAGGATGAAACACATTGAGGTGGGAGTAGACATGGGCCCAGTGTAACGGGGTGGGGGGTATCTGTGTCCCAGAGCCTCATCCCCGACATCAAACCCCTGGCGGGGCAGGAGGCTGTTGTGGATCTTCATGCTGATGACTCCCGAATCTCGGAGGATGAAACCGATCGCAATGGTGACGATGGAACCCATGACAAAGGGCTGAAAATATGCCGGACTGTTACTCAGGTAAGGCTCCTTCACCCCAGTGTTGAGGGAGGGATTAGTGGAGACAGAGCAGGCAACCAAGGAGCTATGATGGAGTCTGCAGAGAGTTGGGTTGATTTTTTGGTCCTTTTAGGAATCAGTGGACTACTAAATCCAGTCTGTTGCCTGTTTTATTATAGAACACAGTCACACCAGTTCATGTACTCTTGTCTATGGCTGCTCTGTGTTATAAAATCAGAAACTGTATGGGTCACAAAGCCTAAAAATATTTACTATCTTACTCTATACAGAAGAAAATCTATGGAACTCCTGGTTTAGTTTTTCTCATGACAGAGTTGAGGCATTAACAATCCCAAGATGTAGTGGAGGTGAACTTAATGATGAAATCTTCCCCCAGTGGAAGACACATGCTGGGTTAACTGTACGACCCTCTCTCACAGGAAACCAGAGGCTGAAAAGAATATGCTAGTGTTTAAGAATCCCTCCACATCTAATTCTTTATAGGTAGTACCTGCAGAGGGCCAGGAGAATGGGCAGAGGGAGGAAGAAGAAGAAGAAAAAGAGCCGGAAGCAGAACCCCCTGTACCTCCCCAGGTTTCAGTAGAGGTGGCCTTGCCCCCACCTGTGGAGCACGAAGTAAAGAAAGGTGGGTGAACCCCTAATGAGTGAAACAGTGCAACTCCCTGAATTCCCAGAGCACTTCATTTGGACTGCTTTTAATGTTTTCCAGCTTTATATAGTATTTATCTGTTTTTCTCTATTCCTCCTAAGTTATTAAGCTACTTGAGGGCTAGTTTTGACTCTGTATAATCTTTGAATCCCCTTAATGAGATTAGCCTAGATAATACTTTGCACATTATAGATGCTCAACACATTTATTTATTTATTTAATATATTTTATTGATTTTATACAGAGAAGAAGGGAGAGGGATAGAGAGTTAGAAACATTGATGAGAGGGAAACATCGATCAGCTGCTTCCTGTATACCTCCTACTGGGGATGTGCTGGCAACCAAGGTACATGCCCTTGACTGGAATCGAACCTGGGACCCTTCAGTCCTCAGGCCGACTCTCTATCCACTGAGCCAAACCGGTTTCGGCGGTGCTCAACACATTTAGTAACTCCTGAGTCAGGAAAAGTCATGTTGCCTTGGTCCTTGTGGTTGAGTGTCGTCCCATGTACCAAAAGTTGGAGACATGCCTGGTTTGCAGGCTTGATCCCCCCGTATGGGGCATGCAGGAGGTAGCCAATTGATATTTCTCACATCTATCTCCCTCTCCCTTCCTCCCTCTCTTCCCCCTCAAAAAAAAAAAAATCAACTAAAAAAAGTCATGTTGTTCCCTACTGAAAACCATTTGTGTGCTCTATTTGATAGTGACTTTAGGAGATACTTTAACACGACGTTCCATTAGCCAGCAGAAGTCTGGAGTTTCCATTACAATTGATGATCCAGTCCGAACTGCTCAAGTGCCCTCCCCACCCCGGGGAAAGATCAGTAACATCGTGCACATCTCCAATTTGGTAAGTCATTCTTCCCACAGTGCAGCCTTGTTGAGTTTAAGCTTTGGACTCATACTTCTTAGGTCAACTCCTAAAGAGACAGATTGAGCAAGTTACTTAACCCCACAACCTGTCTTTTCATCTGAAAAAAAAAATGGGGAGAAAAAAATACCACCTTGCAGAGTTTTCTTAGAATTTGCAGAAGGGCTGGCATATAACTCCTTGGGGAGTGTTGCCATTCTTCTCACGTTACTACCAGAGGATTCCTCACTCCTGTGCTCTCAGCAAACTTTGAAGCTATACTCCTGTGACAGTGGCTTAGGAAGTCTTGGTATTAATTATCTGAGTATTGTTCTTCCATTTTTGTTGGCAGGTTCGTCCCTTCACTTTAGGCCAACTGAAGGAATTGTTGGGACGTACAGGAACTCTGGTGGAAGAGGCCTTCTGGATTGACAAGATCAAGTCTCATTGCTTTGTAACGGTGAGGAGCAGATGAAGCTCTAGATCAGCGGTTCTCAACCTGTGGGTCGAGACCCCTTTGGGGATTGAACGACCCTTTCACAGGAGTCGTCTAAGGCCATCGGAAAATGCAGATATTTACATCATGATGCATAACAGTAGCAAAATTTCATGGTTGGGGGTCACCACCACATGAGGAACTGTATGCAAGGGTCTCGGCCTTAGGAAGGTTGAGAACCACTGCTCTAGATTATGGCATGTTTCTTTTTGACCAGCGCGGCAGGTTTGAGGGAATTGTAGCAAGTGGGCGAGATTAAAGGCCTTTTATGACCCCTCTGCCTTCTCCCTTCCTCCACCAGTATTCAACAGTAGAGGAAGCAGTTGCTACGCGCACGGCTCTACATGGGGTCAAATGGCCCCAGTCCAATCCCAAATTCCTTTGTGCCGACTATGCTGAGCAAGATGAGGTAAGAAACTGAGGTAAAAGCAGCGGAAGCCATCTTCTCCTGAGATTTCTTTCTCTCTCCTCCCTCCTATTTGGTTCCTTTAGTTGAACAATTTGCTCCAAAGCCTCTGTCCTCTGGTCCCGAGGCTCCTTCTGTGGGAGTGATGTCATCTCCATCCTGACTGTCCTTGTCCCTCTCTATCACAGCTGGATTATCATCGGGGCCTCTTAGTGGATCGTCCCTCTGAAACTAAGACAGAGGAGCAGGGGGTACCACGTCCCCTGCACCCTCCACCCCCGCCCCCAGCCCAGCCACCACAGCATCCCCGAGCAGAGCAAAGGGAGCAGGAGCGGGCAGTGCGGGAACAGTGGGCAGAGCGGGAACGGGAAATGGAGCGTCGGGAGCGAACTCGATCAGAGCGTGAATGGGATCGGGACAAAGTTCGAGAAGGGCCCCGTTCCCGATCACGATCCCGTGACCGCCGCCGCAAGGAACGTGCGAAATCCAAAGAAAAGAAGAGTGAGAAGAAAGGTACTTAGCTGGGGGCACACATATCAGCTGGTACATGGCAAAGGGACCCAAGTAGGATGGGACACGGGGGGGGCGGGGGGGGCTATGCATCAAGTCTGACTCATTTTCTTGCACCTCAGAAAAAGCTCAGGAGGAACCACCGGCCAAACTTCTGGACGACCTTTTCCGCAAGACCAAGGCAGCTCCCTGCATCTACTGGCTCCCACTCACTGACAGCCAGGTGGGTGCTGGCCTTCCTTCCCTGCTCAGCTGCAACAAAGCTGGGGCCCAAGGAACAGTTTAGGGTAATAAGGGAGGAAACTCAGCATCTTTTAAAGAGGCAGTTTTAAGAAACTGTTAAGACTGCCCTGTAGAGAAGCCAAACCTGAGAGGGTGGAGGGAGACACAAAGACAGGAACTGTGTGCACATATCCTAGGAAGCTGGCTGTGCCGGTCGTGCTTCTTAAAAATTAATTTCAGGTAGCAGAGAAATATGTTGCATAAACTCACCCATTTCTGTTTTAATATATAGGGTTTTTGCTTTTTAAATTTGTTTCTTTGAAATAGGCCTTTGGGAATTTTAGGTTTATGCCACTTAACTAAAGAAAAGAGAGATTTGTTCACATATAGTCAGCTAGGGAAACACTGGAGGCCAGGTATGGATGGTGCCCACTACCTGCTGTGAATGTAAAAGATAAACACTTGAAGGAACTGGGGCTGCGCCTCCTTCCCTCTTCTCCCCTCCCACCCCCATTCCCACACACATACACACACACATTCTTCCTGCTTAACAGCAAAGCCAACAGTGACCCTGAGTGAGGAGGGCCTGGTCTGGGTGCAAATAGACAAAAGCAGGACTGATGTGAGCTGGACTGAAATGCCTGTTGCCTTTCCTGCCGACTGCAGATTGTACAGAAGGAGGCAGAGAGAGCTGAACGGGCCAAGGAGCGGGAGAAGCGGCGGAAGGAGCAAGAAGAAGAAGAACAAAAAGAGCGGGAGAAGGAAGCGGAGCGTGAGCGTAACCGACAGCTGGAGCGAGAGAAGCGGCGAGAGCACAGCCGAGAGCGGGACCGGGAGAGAGAGAGGGACCGGGAGCGTGACAGGGGGGAGCGTGACAGGGATAGGGAAAGGGACCGGGAACGAGGTAGGGAGAGGGACCGCAGAGACACCAAGCGCCACAGCAGAAGCCGGAGTCGGAGCACACCTGTGCGGGACCGGGGTGGGCGCCGCTAGCTGGGAAAACAGTAGAGAGAGCTGCAGGCATCAGCCACGCTGCCCCGGGGTGGGGGCTCAAGGCCACCGAGGGATAGGTACAATCTCTTTCATGCCATTTGCCCAGTGCTGAAGTATGGCTGCCACCCGTCCCCACATACCAAATGAAGCAGTGGCCATCTTCCTCCCCTATACCCCATAACCCAGTGGTCGGCAAACTCGGTCAACAGAGCAGCAAACCATGGCTCGCGAGCTGCATGTGGCTCATGAGCCACGGTTTGCCGACCACTGCCATGATCTATCTCGGGATTTAGCCTTCTCCTCTCAGTTCCCATGAAGTCTGTAAGAGGGAAGAGCTAGGTTAGAGAGGGAGGTGGTGGCCCAGAGTTGGGGCACAGCCAGGAGCCCCAACCTTTTTCCTTTTTTTCTCCATCCTGTTCACCACCTCCTTTGGGTACTCACACCCCCTCTTGGGAACAGTTGGGGCCAGGACTGGGTCACCTATGAGCTGAATCAGCATCTCCTGTGTCCCAGGGCCCCTGCAGTTCCCAGTCTTTTCTGTCCTGCAGCCCTTGCCTTCTGCCCACCAGTTTCACTTTATATCCACCTTTTCCTTTTGTTCAATTTTTATTTTTATTTTTTTTATTATTAAATGATGTGGTCTATGGAAAATAATAAAATCTGACTTAGTTTTAACTAGTGTGTGAGTGGCTTTCCTTGGATAGGGCCCTGGGTGACAGCCAAATTGTGGATAGCTTTGCGCAGACTGCTGCTTCCTAGAACCGGACTAACCACCCTCCCTCCCTGCCTTGGCTGTGACCACACCACAGATAGGGGCTACCTCACTGCGGGGTAGAGGGGAAGGCCCCCTAGTCCCGCTGGAGGCATTTTGGTCACCTGCTCTTCACCTTCAAGGTGTCTCCCACAACTGCCGCCAGGGGGCGGCAGCCCCTCGCTCAGTAGGCGCCTGTTAATGAGCTTCCCAAAAAGGCTCCACTCCCCTCCTCCGTTCCCGCCAGTCTGGTGCCTTGCTTCCTGGGCCCAGCCGCGGACTCCCTCGACCTTAATGCCATCCTGAAGCGCACCCCACCAGGCTCGCTTCTGGGTCCTGCACCAGCTCCCCACATGCCGCCGCCGCCTTACGGCCAGGGGGTCCGTACCCACCCCCGAGGCCAGTCCGCGAGCGCGAGCGGGCCTCTCCGCAGTGGCCCCTAACTCCCTCCTAGCCTCCAGCTCGCCCAACGGCCCCGCTGTGGGGGCATGCGGCCCCCTTGGCACTCTCGGGTGCACCCTCCCGCCAGCTCTGGGGACCTGGCCAGGACGTCCACCCAAGTGCCTCGCTGCGGACCCGGCCCGGGAGGGGTGGTACATCTGTATGCGCCCAGCGGCGGCCTGGCGGCGCCGCCCCCGCCCCCGCCGCGCGGGCCGGGCTGGCCGGGGAGGGTCGGAGGCTGGGCTCTCCTCTCCCGCGCGGCGCGGAGCTGCCTCGCTCCTCCGCAGGCGGAGCCTCCTTCCCCCGCCCCCTCCGTCTCGCTCCCTTGTTCTCGCCGGGGCCGCTCAGACCTGCAGCGGAGCCGCGGCGCCCGCTCGGATCGGCTCGGGCTGTGCCCCCGGGACCCGGCAACGGGGACGTGCGGGGGTGCTCCCCGCCGGGCGGGGCCCTTCGACACTGCCAGGTAAGGGCCTGTCCTGGAGCCCGGGGTCGGGGATCCGCGGAGGGGCAGCAGGGGGCCCGCAGTCTGCGGGTGTCTTCAGAGCAGTTCGCTCCACGGCTGAGAGCCTGCTGCCGGCTCCCTTCTCCCGCGCTCTACCTCTTTCTCTTCTTCTCTCGCACCTCCCGCCCTCTTTTTCCCATTTTCCTCTCCCTTGATGTCTCTTCTCTCTGCCAGTTTGCCATCTCTGCCCCTTCCCTGTCTCCCCAGCCCTTCTCTCTCCCTCTTGACCTGTCTTTCCCCATCTCCACTTCCTCTTTGCCTTTTTCTTCCTCTACCTTAGTCTCTCCTTCCCTGTCTCTGTCCTCTCTTTTCCCACTCTCCTTTCCTTCCCTTCTTCTTTCCCGCTCCTCTCCCCTTCCCACTATCCTGTTTTCCACTCTATTCCTTTCCTCCTCGTCCCGCCTCCCTCTCCGGTCTCCGGCTTCCCTCCGGCTTTCCTCTTCCCTCGGGAGGGGAAGGATGATCAGATGTGTGTCTGCTCCCAGGGAGGATGGAGGCAGCTACAGCTACCTGCGGGGAACCCCCCTCCAGGACAGAGGGAGGAGATGGCCGTGGGAGGGGTCCTCACTCTAGCTCCCACTCCGAAGCCCCTCCTAGCCACCCCCTCCCAGATGAAGTTCAGGCAGCCAGCCTGGTGTGACCCCTGCAGCTGAGGCTGACCTGCCTGCCCATCACACACGGGAAGCCCCTCTGCCCCTTCCCTTCCATTCCCCAGATCAGTACCTATGACTCGTCTGCCTTTCAGACACCAGGCAGCCTCCTTTGATCTCTCCTTCAGTCTCACTGCCATTCTGTCTCTGTCTCTGCTGGACAGTCCAGTCTTGGTTTCACCCCCAATCACGCTGTGTCTCTTCCTCCTCCCTGGTCTACTGGCTCTGCCCCCAACTCTACCCCCTCTTCCTTCGGCTCTGGCCCTCGCCGCTGCCTCATAAGCCCAGGTCCCTTTCAAGGACTTCAGTCAGCAGTGTGGGCCAGGGGCAGGTTCCTGTGGGGGAGGGACTTCCAAGGGCTCTCAAGCCTTTTCAGGCTGCACTTATTGTGATTTCAGCCTGACCCTAGACAACTCCACGAATCCCATCCCCTGGGTGGTAAGCTTTTCTGGGTGGTACCCATCTCCTCCAGCCCCCAGCTGCATGTCCAACATGGGGGTTCAAGCCCTCCCAGCACCCCCTCGCCTGTTTTCTTTCCCCCAGCTTCTCTATTTGGAATTGACTGGCTGGAGATTTATCAGCTTGGAGGGCTGGAGGTGAATACAGGCAGAGCCGGGTGGAGGGAAGGACCAGACTGTCTGCTCTCTGTCTTCGTCTGGGTTCTGGGCCGTGGAAGTCTGGTTCCGTAGAGCATCTACTCTGGTTCAGGGAGGGTTACGTGTTGCCTTGACCCTGAACAGCTACCTGTCCTGCAGGTGTGGATCCATGGGATAGCCCCAGCGCATGTGCCCCTCTGCCCCAGTCAGCTCATGCCTCAGCACCTGGGGACAGTGAACAGAGCCCTGGCTAGAGGCCAAACATGTGGGGCCTAGTGAGGCTCCTGCTGGCCTGGCTGGGTGGCTGGGGCTGCATGGGGCGCCTGGCAGCCCCAGCCCGGGCCTGGGAAGGGGCCCGCGGGGGCCCAGGACCAGCACTGCTGCGGACCCGAAGGAGCTGGGTGTGGAACCAGTTCTTTGTCATCGAGGAATATGCCGGTCCAGAGCCCGTCCTCATTGGCAAGGTAAGGATCAAGCCCTCCTCTGGCTACCTTGACTCTCAAGCCCTGCCCTGTAACTTCATCATTTCTGCAATGACCTTGGTCCCTCAGGACTCCTCACACTCCACTCCGTCCTAGACTGAGACTCTCTAACCTGCTGTTCCTCTGTGTGGAACCTGCTGCCATTTTCCTCTGACCCTTACAGCTGCACTCGGATGTGGATCGGGGTGAGGGCCGCACCAAGTACCTGCTGACCGGGGAGGGGGCAGGCACCGTGTTTGTGATTGACGAGGCCACAGGCAATATCCATGTCACCAAGAGCTTGGACCGGGAGGAGAAGGCCCAGTATGTGCTATTGGCCCAAGCCGTGGACCGAGCCTCCAACCGTCCCCTGGAGCCCCCATCAGAGTTCATCATCAAGGTGCAAGACATCAACGACAATCCCCCCATTTTCCCCCTCGGGCCCTACCATGCCACAGTTCCTGAGATGTCTAACGTCGGTGAGTACCCCAAGTCTAAACACCCAGATCCCACCTCCTCTTCTCTCCTTCCCCTTGCTTTCTGCCCCAAAACCTAATCCTTTGATTCAGGCCTGCTCATGTCTGGGTTCCCCTCATCTACTATTCTTCCCCTCCCGGCTCTGCCCCTGCTGAGTGGGGTGCCGGGATCCCCCACAGGGACATCAGTCATCCAGGTGACTGCTCACGACGCCGATGACCCCAGTTACGGGAACAGCGCCAAGCTGGTGTACACTGTGCTGGATGGACTGCCTTTCTTCTCCGTGGACCCCCAGACTGGTGAGGACTGGGGCCAGGAGTGGTGGGGCAGCCCTGGGAGAAGCACCCCTGACCCAGTGTCTCTCCCTAGGAGTCGTGCGTACCGCCATCCCCAACATGGACCGAGAGACACAGGAGGAGTTCTTGGTGGTGATTCAGGCCAAGGACATGGGCGGCCACATGGGGGGGCTGTCGGGCAGTACTACAGTGACAGTCACCCTCAGCGATGTCAACGACAATCCCCCCAAGTTCCCTCAGAGTAAGGGGCCAGTGCTGCCACCTGAGCCATCCTTTGACCACCCACCCCACTCCTCCCCCAGCCAGGCTCCGGACAAAGGAAGTGCTGGGGGAGGGAGGAGGGTTGGGAGCCTCTCTGAGAATGTCTCCCCTCCATCTACCCACAAGGCCTGTACCAGTTCTCGGTGGTGGAGACAGCTGGGCCAGGCACCCTGGTGGGCCGGCTGCGGGCCCAGGACCCAGACCTGGGGGACAACGCCCTCATGGCTTACAGCATCCTAGATGGGGAGGGGTCCGAGGCCTTCAGCATCAGCACAGACGCCCAAGGTCGAGATGGGCTCCTCACTGTCCGAAAGGTTAGCCTCTTGTCAGCTAACACTTGCAGACTCACTCATGCCCACCTCCTACCCCCGGGACACACTTCTCACTGGTTTAGAACAGACTCAGGAAGCTATATTAGAGCTCAGAAATCATGGTCATCCCCTCATCCTTCAGATGAGGGCCTGGGGCTCAAGACTTCATATATCAGAGTCTGTGATAGAGCTGGGGGTAGACCCAGAGTTACTAAGTCGTCTGCCCCCACCCTTGACCAGCAAGGCCACTGGCCCTCTCTGAGGTGGGCTGAGCACTGGGTGCTTCTGGGAAAAGGACTCCTCACCCTCCGGGAGCCTGGGCCTGCCCTGGTTTCTACATGTCTCAGTCACTCCACCTCCCCTGCCATAGTCCCTAGACTTTGAGACCCGTCACTCCTACTCCTTCCGTGTGGAGGCCACCAACACTCTCATTGACCCAGCCTACCTGCGGCGAGGGCCCTTCAAGGATGTGGCCTCAGTGCGCATAGCTGTGCAGGATGCCCCAGAGCCTCCCGCCTTCACCCAGGCAGCCTACCACCTGGTGGTGCCCGAGAACAAGGCTCCTGGGACCCTGGTGGGCCAGGTCTCAGCCACTGACCTGGACTCCCCTGCCAGCCTGATCAGGTGAGTGGAGGGTGTGTCTCCTTTACCTAAAGTCACACTTGCCTCCCCGCAGAGGTCTCCCTCCCTGGGGGCCTGGGGCCGGAGGAGGGCTAGAGGACCTGGCTCAACACTCCCGACTCTCCATCCATCCCCCTGGGTGGATGAGAGAGGTGCCTCCTAGTGGCAGTGCAAGCAGATGGGATGTCATGTGCCGAGGGTGACTGATCCTGGTCGCTCTCACTGGGGTCACTCCCTCAGCCTGTCACACTGACATTTAATTCTCACAGCTGCCCTATGAAGTAGCGTTTTCATCACCAGCCTTTGTAGAGGCTAGGCCCTGTGAGGTTTAGTAACTTGCCCAAGGTCACCCAGTCGGTAAGTGACAGAGCTGGGAGTCAAACCTGGACTGTGCCTAGAGAAGAACCCCTCTTTCTACCTCCCAGCCAGCCAGGGTCACAGCACTGAGGGAGGAGCTGGTATCATTCCCATTTTGAAGTTGAGGGAACAGAGGTTAAACCATTTGCCCAAGGTCCCACCGTGAGTCTGGGGCAGAGCAGAGCTAGAACACAGATCCTGGGGTCCCCAGGACAGAGCCCAGAGTCTGAAAGAAGGCAGTGTCTCCCCACTTCTACCTCTTTCTGTCTCTCTCCCCGACCCCTGAGTTTCATGACAGGTATTTCATGTTGGTGACTTCCCAGGGGCATTGTCTTTTAAGGGGACCCTATGTGAGTTATGGTTGTGGGTGCATGGGGCAGGAGGCCCAGTAAGGGGAACAGAAGGAAGGGAGGGAGGGAGCAAGGGAGAGCAGCAAGCTGTGGCCCTGCCCCCAGATTAGCCCCAATTCTGCTCTGTCTTCACCAGATACTCCATCCTCCCCCACTCGGATGTGGAGCGCTGCTTCTCCATCGAGCCTGAGGACGGCACCATCCGCACAGCTGTGCCCCTGGACCGCGAGGCTCGAGTCTGGCACAACCTCACAGTGCTGGCCACAGAGCTTGGTGAGGGGTCCTGGGCCCCCAGGAGGCCCTGGGGAAGGCAGCAGCCTCCTGGCGGAGGGATTGTCTCTGAGTATGGGGGCGGGGAGGGGAGGGTAGTGCCATCGGACCCTGCCCCATGTACTGGGTGCTCTGTCTGGATCACCACCATCAGGCAGGCCTGCTCTCCCAGGCTGGTGGGTCTGCTAGAGCATTGTCCTGACCATAAATTCACTCCTATACTTTACTTTTCTCATCTCCAAAGTAAGTGTAACCTCAAATAGTTCCCAACCCCTAAGAATCCCAGCCTGCACCCTGGCAGACCTGCCCTACGTACTCTCAGCTTCAGGCTGAAGCCAAGGACCAGGGCAGGGCTAGGACTCCTCTGGGGGCTGACTGGGGGGCCTGGTGGCCACTCCCAGGGAAGCCCTTCGGGGAATCCTCAAGTTAGGGGAGAAGGCTGGCTCCTCTCCTGCCCCGCCAGTCACCAGTCACGCAGCATGGTTCAGTGGCCTCTCTCCGGGCAGCCCTGGCCCGTGGAGGCAGGAAGACCCCTCCCCTCTATCAGTCTCCCCTTAGCACCCCTGCTCACGCCCAGCGTGTACTTCATTTGCTGTGTCCCGTCTATGGGAGTTGTCACTGTGGTGTATAGATGTTTGCATGTCAGTCAAGAGCTTATGTATGTGTCTGTGTGTTGTGCACCTATGTGTGAGTATAATTCCATGTGTATGAAAAGTACATAATGCTCACATATATATTTACGAGTCCATGTCTATATATATGTATATGTAGTTGAGTGTGGAGAATTACATGATTTATGCATATGTGTAATTGGATGTGTATAATGATAGGTACATGTAGCTGGTTGTATCTGTTGTTTTATATATGTGAGTGTTTATGGACAATAATAATAACTTATTACTTACTGTATATCAGGCACTGGTCTTAGTACCAAATGTAGGTTTATTGATTTAATCAAAACCACAAATTTGTGGGGGAGGTGTGATTATTTCCCCGTTTTTCAATGAGAAAACTCAAGCAAAGGCGAGTTAAAGAACTTCCCAAGGTCACCAGAGATGAAGTGATGGAGCAGGCAGACCCAGTCAGGCTGGAGAGTCTGAGCTATGTCCTCTCACCACACTGCTATCGTCTGTGTTAAATCGTACTTGTATAAGTTTGTGTTTACGTCCATGCAGCTGTGTGTCACGTGGCAGTGCATGCCTGACTGTCCCTGAGTGTTCCTGAGTGTATATATAGTATATGTTATGGCTGCCTGTGTACACATAACCAGCTGTGTGTGTGTGTGTGTGTGTGTGTGTGTGTGTGTGTGTGTGTGTTTGTATTTCCCTCACTGTCTTTTCACCCTTCTGGCAAGTCCTGCTCCCCAGTGGAATCTACTAGCAGATCCTGGGCCCTTAGTGCAGTGAAGGAATGGATCCTAGCCCCATCCTGTCTATGATATATCCCCAACCTTTAGCCAGACAGCCCACTCAACCTCCTTTGCCAGGTTGTGACCTTCAACTCTTTCCATGGTGAAGAGATGGTGAGGGCGATATTAAAGAGATCAGCCTGTTGTGGGGCAAGGAGTTGGAAAAAAAATTTAGGTGCAGTGAGCACTTCAGTGAGCAGGGATGCACATATCCCCATTCTCTCTTGGGGCCACTGGCAGTGAGGAGCAAGGCAGGGTAGTAGTGGGAGCCACCTGATGAAGGCATGGGAAAGAGGGGTCTGCATCTGCTTGTGGTGCCCTGGCTCTGACCCTGTACAGCATGAAGCTCCTCCCTCCCCAAGGCCAATTCTAAGTGATACTCATTGCTGCACCACAGCCTTCCTCTGATGGGGCATGGTGTGTGTGTGTGTGTGTGTGTGTGTGTGTGTGTGTCCTCCCATCACTGCTGGGCATGAAAATGCATTCTCTGGACCCTGGTGGGTGGGGGATGCTGTACCGCTGTGTCACTGAACATCCACTTCATGTATGTTGCATTTATTTTAAATGATGATATGCCTGTGCTTGTGTATTTCATGGCCATTGTCTAAATGCAACCTGTATGCACCTTCTGTCTACCCTTCATTTATGGTGTATGTGCCCTACATGTGGGTTATTGTTTATGTAAATCATGGGTGCTACCTTCCTGTCAAATGTATATTGCGTATGGCACATATCTTGGGCACTACATGAATGTTGTATGCACTTGGTCTTGTTCCATTCATTGCAAAATATTTGCTACTTGCAAATTGCATGCATACGTGCTGCATGTGACATCCCATGCCCATGCACCATGTGTGTTGTGTATGCGTGCGTGGGGTGTATGTGTTCATGTTCTGGCTTCAGATAGCTCCGCACAGGCCTCCCGTGTACAAGTCGCCATCCAGACCTTGGATGAGAATGACAATGCTCCCCAGCTGGCTGAGCCCTACGACACCTTTGTGTGTGATTCTGCAGCCCCTGGCCAGGTGAGCTGCTGAGACAGAGGGGTTGGGACCCCAAGACCCCTGGCTGCCCACTCCATAAAGGCCTGTTTCTTCCTCCCAGCTCATTCAGGTCATCCGGGCTTTGGACAGAGATGAAGCTGGCAACAGTAGCCGTGTCTCCCTTCAAGGTCCTCTGGGCCCCGATGCCAACTTCACTGTCCGGGACAACCGAGGTGGGTGGCCTGCCCGTGCTTGCCTCCCTGCTCCTCTCTATCTCCAGCCTACTTGACCGCTGCCCGCCTATCTGGTCCCTCCTCCCGACAGAAAGGAGATGTGGATTGGCTTGTGTTTGCTGATTGTAAACCTTCTCCATGGGAAGTTGTCTCCATGGGCCAGCCGGACCCTACTGGGAAGGTATCCCAGGAGATGTGGGAACACCTCCTCTCTCCCACAGATGGCTCTGCCAGCCTGCTGCTGCCCTCTCGTCCTGCTCCGCCCCGCCAGGCCCCCTACCTGGTTCCCATAGAACTGTGGGACTGGGGGACCCCAGCACTGAGCAGCACTGCTACAGTGACTGTCAGCATGTGCCGCTGCCGGCCTGATGGCTCCGTGGCATCCTGCCGGCCCGAGGCTCAGCTCTCACCCGCAGGGCTCAGCACCGGGGCCCTGCTCGCCATCGTTACCTGTGTGGGCACCCTGCTTGGTGAGTCAGGCCACAGTGGGACATAGAGGGGGGGGGGAGTCCAGGTCCTCGGGGATGTGGAGAGGCATCAGGACCCTAGACTTAGGGAAACCCACCCTAGGGCTTACAGGGACCCCTCGTGCCTGGGTGGTCGCACTGCCTGATGGATGCATCCAAGAGAAAAGCTCTGGCCTCACATGTCTGCCCTGCTGGTCTGCCCTGGCAGTAACAAGCCATAAAAACTGTGTGCCGAGCCCCAGCTCTGGGCCACATGTAGCCCTGGGCACATCACTTCATGGTATTTCATTTCATCCTTTTGACAACCCTGCGAGGTCAATGCTTTCCCTGTTTTCCATACAAGCGATCGATCTAAGGGTCAAAGAGGATGGAACAAGGCAGGCGACTCCCCATGCTCGCACAAGTAAGGGCTGAGGTCTGGATTCTCCCAGAGTTCACTAGGTGTCAGACCTAGGGCTTGCCTTCTCCGTCAGGCGCCCTCCGCCTGCCCCGCGCTGGCTCACCGCCCCGTCCTCCCCGCAGCCCTGGTGGTGCTCTTCGTGGCCCTGCGGCGCCAAAAGCAGGAAGCACTAATGGTGCTGGAGGAGGAGGATGTCAGGGAAAACATCATCACCTACGACGACGAGGGCGGCGGCGAAGAAGACACGGAGGCCTTTGACATCAGCGCCCTTCAGAACCCCGACGGGGCCCTACCGGGCCCCGGGCCTCCCGCGCGCCGGGACGTGCTACCCCGGGCTCGGGCGCCTCGCCAGCCCCGGCCCCCTGGCCCCGGCCCCGCCGACGTGGCGCAGCTCCTGGCGCTGCGGCTCCGCGAGGCTGACGAGGACCCCAGCGTGCCGCCCTACGACTCGGTGCAGGTGTATGGCTACGAGGGCCGCGGTTCGTCCTGCGGCTCGCTCAGCTCCCTTGGCTCCGAGGCCGGCGGCGCTCCTGGTCCCGCGGAGCCGCTGGACGACTGGGGGCCGCTCTTCCGCACCCTGGCCGAGCTGTACGGGGCCAAGGAGCCCCCCGCCCCCTGAGTGGGGCTGCCCCGCCGGCCCTGGTGGGGTAGCCCGCATGGCCCTCTGAGTGAACCCCCGGTGTCCAAGCAGGCGGCAGCAGCCCAGGGGCCCCAAGCCTTTTCCCCATCCCTGTGTCCCTTGTCCCTGACCCCCCCAGGCAACCCTCTCCTACCTCCCTCCTCCTGCATCACCCATCTCTCTCCGGGGACCTCTGTCTCTGGAGCTCTGTCTGGGTCTGGGTTGTGTGGCTCTGACTGAGTCTTCTGTTCTGTCACTGTGATTCCACCTTCTCCCTGGCTCTGTTTTTGTCTCTGGATTCTAAATCTCACACATGCTCTCTGTCTCCCTTGCCCCCACACACATGCTCTGTGTCTGTCTCCCGCCACATCTGCCCCATTTCTCTCTGGGTCCCTGTGACTGGATTTCTGTTTTTTTGTCCATCCCAAAAGCAAGAGAAACTTCCAGCCACTGCTGCCCATCTTCCTGCAGGGGATGTTCTGCCCCAGGTCAGTGCCCCGAGATTGTGTGGGGTTGCAGGTGGCCCGAAGCCCTCCCCGACTCACTACCTCTAACTAGGCTCTCCTGTCTTTGCAGACCTTCCCGCATGGTTCCATCCATCACTCATGGCCCATCCTGGCTCTCCTGGCCTCCAGCAGAGAAAGGGAGCCAGCCCACCTCCAGGGGAGAGCTCCAGCACCCCCCTCCACACACACACACACACACACTTGGCTGCCTCCCTGGAGCTCTGCCAGGCTGTTGGCTTCCCAGCTCTGGGCATTGTCTTGTGTGCTTCCCAGGCCCCAGCGGGAGGGGAAGGGAAGAAAAGGGGGAGGCAGCTGGGGAAGGGGAAAGAGGGAGGAGGGGAGGAGCCTCCATCTCTAATTTCATAATAAACAAACACTTTATTTTGTAAAGCTGGAGCCCTGTTCTGTTTCTGCACTCAGGCTTCTGTATGGAGCTTCATGCTGCTAAAGGACGGGAGGAGAGGCCTAAGCTTATTCCCTCTGGCTCATTTCTTTCTTCTTTGGGGGGCAGTCCACTTCAAGTCCCTCTAGATCAGTGGTCCCCAACCTTTCAGACCTCATGGACCACCAGTTGGCGACTGCTGCTCTAGGTAGAGGAGGGTTTGCATTGCTTCCATTGAGGAAGTAAGGAAATAATGACTTGTGCCCCACTCCTACCACCAACTCTTTGGGTTTCCTGTTGTTCTCAAATTGTCCTAGGAAATTAAGATGTGGGGACTGGCCAGAAGGAAGGATGGAAAGAAATAGATGGTGAGGGCTACAGAGAAGAGAAGAGGAGAGATGAAAGACTAAGAAGAGCCCTAGCCAGTTTGGCTCAGTGGATAGAGTATTGGCCTGCAGATCAAAGGGTCCAGGGTTCAACTCTGGCCAAGAGCATGGACCTTGGCCTCGGTTGCAGACTCCTCCCTGGGCCCTGGTTGGGGCTTCTATAGGAGGCAGCCAGTCGATGTGTTTTTTTCACATTGATGTTTCTCTCCCACTCTTTCTAAAAAAAAATTTCAATAGAAAAATATCCTTGAATGAGGATTTTTAAAAAAGAAAGTCTAAGATAAAAAAAAGAAGGACTTCAGACTAAGAAAAAATATTGGTGTGTGGGGGGGGGACAAGCCAATCTATCTTGGGGCCTGTGGTGCCCATTGGGGAAGGGGTGGGCCAGTGTGAGATGGCACATCACACTGAACCTGGGCCTGCTGCCCCAACCCTTAATTCTCCCTAGTCCATTGTCTTATTCATACACACACACACACACACACACACACACACACACATACTAGAGGCCTAGTGCACAAAATTCTGCATGCCCAGCCTGCACACTCTCCCATCTGGGACCCCTCAGGGGATGTCATCCTAAACCGGCAGTTGAACATCCCTCTCACAATCTGGGACCACTGGCTCCTAACTGTGTGCCTGCCTGCCGGCCTGATCCCCCTAACTCCTCTCCCCTGCTGGCTTGATCCCCCTAATTACCTCTGCCTGGGCCCTACCACCATGGCTTTATCCTGAAGGACATCTGGTCTAGTTAGCATATTACCCTTTTATTAGTATAGAGGCCTGATGTACAGGTGGGGGCTGGCTGGTCTGCCCTGAAGGGGGTCCCAGATCAGGGTGGGATCCCCTTGGGGGTGGGGCTGGCCTGGGTGAGGGGCCTGGGGCGGTTTGCAAGCTGCCAGCCCCCTGATGGGGTGGTGGTCCCTGCTGGGGGCAGGGCAGCCTGGGCGAGAGCCTGGGGGTGGTTTGCAGGGCGGGTAAGCCAATGACTTTGTCCAGAAGGTGTCTGGAAGGTCTCCCGGTCTAATTGGCATATTACTCTTTTATTATAATAGACTAGAGGCCCAGTGCACTAAATTCATGCAAGAGTAGGCCTTCCTCTGACTGCCGGTACTAGCTTTCCTCTGGCACCTGGGACCCGGGCTTTCCTTGCAGCCGCCTTCATCTGAAAGGTCAAATGGAAGCATAATCAGCACTTATGCTTTTATTATTATAGATATGTTTTAATTGATTTCAAAGAGGCAGGGAAAGGGAGAGATAGATAGGAACATCAATGATGAGAGAGAATCATTGATTAGCTACCTCCTGCACGACCCCACTGGGGATTGAGCCTGCAAGCTGGGCATGTGCCCTACCAGAAATCAAACTATGACCTCCTGGTTCATAGACCAGCATTCAACCACTGAGCCAGCTGGTCTTATTCTTCATGGAGCACAAAAGAGGAGTGTGAGGACCAGAGGCAGAATCAAAGCCAACTGGGGTGGGAGCTGAGCGGGAGCAGCCACATCTCTCAATATCCACTCCCTGAGCAGAGAAGGGATCAGTGTGAGCACCCAGGCCTCCCTCCTAACTCCAGGCGGGGTTCTTGTAGACTGGATTAGGTGGGTCAGGACTGGTCCTGTGTCCCTCCACTCCAAGTGTGGGGTGCTGGCAATCAGGAAAGCTGCTTCAAAGGTTACTGCCCTCTCTCACACCTCCCACCCTTGCCCCAGTGCTGGAGTTGTTATTTCCTCTGCTGAAGGCTGGAACTGGACCCCTGACTGCCCAACGGCCTGGGCAAGAGCAGGCTGTCTGCCCCCTAAAGGCCTCAGGTGATGGTGAAGAAGCAGCACATCAAGCAGGAGTCAGAGGAACAAGGTCTTCCAGTTCAGGGCAGGACAAGCAAGATCTCTACCCCTTTGGTCTCTCTGATATCTGCATCAAGCTTCAGGAATAAGTGGAGAAAAGAACTGACCGTGGGCCACTCCTAAGGTAGTAAGGGGTGTGTTGACGTGAATGCATACCTTTGCCTGTTCTTCCAACCCTCCCCACTGACTCTTCTGGGGAGGGTTGGAAGAGACAGGACATGGGGAAACAGGCTTGTCAGCAAGACCCTTGGGCTTATCTCTGGTCTCAAATACCTTATCTTCTGGAAGGACAGAACCTGTCAAAGGAGTGAAGAAGGGCAGGACCATGAAAGAAAAAGAAAAGGGGAGAGGCAATGGGTAAACACTGGAAGGAGGTCTCCCTCCTGTGCTGCTATTTTTGTCTGGGTTCCATCCTCCCTCCCAGTCTTCGGGAAGTGGAGGGGCACAGAACATCCCAGGAGACTGAGCTACATGCAGTTCCCAGAAAGCCTTTTGCTAGCCTCAGCTGGCAATCCCAGGCTCCAGACACCACTTCCTTCCTCTACTTCTCACTCCCAGGGCCTCAGGATAAGGGTAGGAGGTGTAGAAGGGATGGGATGAGCCCTGACCCCACCTCCTCTTTACTCTGACGCTGTGGGGGTCACCAACCCATGGTCCTCGGACAACTGGTGGTCCGTGAGGTTCAAAAGGTTGGCGACCACTGCTCTGGAGTATTTTCCCCAAAGAAGTGACAAGGCCTGGCTTTCTCCCCAGTAAGGTCTTACTTCCTTATCCAAGTGTTGCTCCTTCTTTTCCAGTCTGTTTCCTGTCTCTGCACTCAGAAACCACCCATACATCACCCATCACGCTCCTATGCACACACCTATCCTGGATCACTCATACCAGGACACAAGACCCACACACATCTCTGCACATGGAGAGGCAGTCTCTTCTGCCTGATTCTATTAAACACTTGAATCCTAGATAAAGCTGCCCTTCCTCCTATGCTACTCCAGGACCAGCTAGCCAGGGTCCCTGACTCCCAGTTATTCTTTTTTTTTATTGATTTCAGAGAGGAAGGAAGAGTGATAGAAACATCAACCATTGGCTGCCTCCTGCACGCCCCCTACTGGGGAGAATCGAGCCCACAACCCGGGCATGTGCCCTTGGCCAAAATCAAACCTGGGACCCTCTAGTCCACAGAACGACACTCTATCCACTGCGCCAAACCGGCAAGGGCCCCAGTTATTCTTTCCAGAGTCCCACCTTTCCTTCCCTGAGGCTGAGGAGCAGGTGAGGGGTGAAGAAGGATTGCTGAACAGACCACTGGCCATATTTTGGACCCTGGCTCAAAGGGCTGGTCCTCCTGCACTGGACTTTTTTTTTTTTAATCCTTACTCCAATATATTTTTTCCATTGATTTTCAGAGAGAGTGGGAAGGATGAAGGACGAAGAGAGAGAGAGAAACATCAATGTGAGAGAGACACATTGATGGACTGCTTCCTGCATGCCCGGACCAGGGCCAAGGATCAAGGTACATGCCCTTGACTGGGAATTGAAGCCATAAACCTTTGGTCCATAGAATGCCACTCTAACTACTGAGAAAAACCAGGTAAGTCCTGGATACCATTTTTCTTTTAAATATATTTTTTATTTATTTCAGAGAGGAAAGGAGATGGAGAGAAAGATAGAAGCATCAATGATGAGAGAGAATAATTTATTGGCTGCTTCCTATACGCCCCCACTGCAGATCAAGCCTGCAACCTGAGCATGTGCCCTGACTGGGAACTGAACTGTGACCTTTGGTTCATAGATCGATGCTCAACCATGAGCCACACTGACCAGGCCTGGGCACCTTTCTACAGCCGCTTTTCTCTACCACAATTTCAGCCTTTTTGTCCCCACTGCTTTCCTTCCTAGGGCTCCCTGACCTCTCCTCCCTCATCTCCAGTCATCCCCCCAAGGCCTTAGCCTGGAGGTCTCCTCTGTCTGGCCAGCTCCAGCCTGGATGACCTCTTAAGCCTGAGGTGCAGAGTTGAACTCAAGGAAGGATTAGGGGCTGGGAGGCATGTCAGGAGGGGGAAGTGGCTGTTACCCCTGGAATGGACGCTGTGGGAGTGGGATAAGAGAAAGACGGTTCAGCAGCCTTCCTTCAGGTCCCAGGCTGACCATGCTTTCTCTGGGAACCGGAGAGGCTGGGGGTGTCTCTCCTGGAGCTGTCAGCCTGCAGCTCCAAGTCAGGGCCTATGAGGGGGCAGGAGGAGGCCAGGAGGGGCAGGAGAAGCACTGCTAACTGATCTTTCCCAGGGCACAGCCATCTCCCTCTTTCCTACATGCCCCAGAGGCAGCTACAGGAAGGAGAGGCTGGAAAGAAGGCAAAAGGCAGACGGTGGGCCAGAAAGGAGGTGGATGAGTCTGGCAGCAGCAACAACAGAACCGAAAGAGCAGCTCACAAGTGAGCTGGGGTGCCGGTTCCAGGCCCGGAAGGTAGGGCACATGAGGCTCGGAGGGAGCAGCCTCCCTGGGCTCTCCCTTCCCTCCAGGCCCTCGGGATCCTCTGGGTTCAGTCATCCCTGGCCACTGGCATGGGCTTGGCCCTCTACTCTCCCCACCTCCCTCCCCAGATGCCTGCAGGGCTCTGTCCTGGTGACAGGGAGGAAAGTGAGGCAGAGGGCCTGGGAGAAGTTGTGTTAAAGGAGCATTGCTCTGGAGCCAAAGATCTGGGTTCAAGTCTCACCCATGCCATTTACGGTGTGACCTCGGGCAAGGTTTCCTCTTATGTAAAATGAGGATAATTTTTACCTCAGAGAGTTACCATGAGAACTGTACTCACTCAGAATGAAATGGGGGCGGTGGGGGCAGCAGAGGAGAGCGGATGAGAAGCCCATCGCCACCCATCAGGGCCTGCAGTGCTCTGCCCTTCCCTCTCCAGCCTAGGCCCTTTGAGCCACTCCCCACCTCACCCCACTCCTGGCTTCCACCTTAGCAAGCTGAGAAAATGACAGATTCTGAAGCTGAGAGGAGGACTAAAATGGGAGGAGGAAGAAAGGCCGGGGGGAGGGGGGAGAAAGCAGAAAAGAGGATGGCAAGAAATGAGGGTCTAGCACCTCACACAGCGTCTGGCACACCGCAGGCACATAGTGAGGATTTCTGAAAGGACTTGGCGCTGAGAAGGAGGCTGGACCACTCTATTGGGTGCCAACAGGAACACGCTGGACAGAACCATCAGCAGCTCAGGGTTGCAGGAAGAGAGGGAGACTTGGAACAAATGAAACAGGCCACCCATAAGGGCTGGAGCCAGAGGCTGTGAGGCTGCTCACACCCATCCTTCACCCACTCCCTGCACTGGGTCCCCCCAAGTCCTGCCGCTTCTTACAGAGTCTCAGTCTCTGCAGGGAGCTCCGAGTCTCCTGGTAGGAGTTCCACAGAAAGTTCCCCACCATCACCAGCTCCGCGGTGGGTGGCAGGTTCAGGATGGGTCTGGCTGGCTTCCTTCTCCTCTTGCTTCTCTGGCTCCGGAAGCTTCTGCAGCTCCGAGTACAGCACCCAGGCATCATTGCGTGACACGTACTCCCACCCACTCTCTCGCACATGAAAAAGGTCTACAGAACCCCCAGAATAGGCGTCACGGTGGGTGGCGTGGGCCACGGCATGGCGAGCCAGGGCATAGGCTTCCGGAGTGGTCATGTCGTAGCGGTAGCCGCGGTCTAGCACGCCGTAGGCATAGGGAGACCCAGACCCCACCGAGAAGATGTCCCCCTGCAGGCGGGTGCCATCGCTGTAGACATAGAAGAGGGCAGGACCGGAGCGGTCCCAGCCACAGAGAGCAGTGGCCACACACAGATCCAGCCCCCGGTAGCGGGACATCATGGTAGACAAGAGTTTGGCGGCGCTGGCCACACTGGGCAGCTGGCCCTCCCTCAGTGCCCGCAGCCGCAGCTCCCGCTGCAGCACCCTGTACCACGTGCCGCAGTCAGCGGAGGTGCCGGAGGTGGTGCCCAGGAGGTGCTGGTGGACCGGGATGACCTTGCAGGAGGCTGGACATGCCACGTAGTTGCTGCAGGAGGAACGGGTGTCAGCCGCAGCAATGACTCCATGACGGAAGCGGAAGGCCAGCGTGGTGGTGCCGTGGGCCAGCCTGGGGCCATGGGTCTGCAGGAAGGTTTGAGGGTCCCAGTCCCGGGGCACAGCCCAGCCACCGGCCAGAGACAGGTGAGGAGACAGTCCCTGCGTGTCGGGGGCCTGCCACTTGCACACATCCTGCAGAGCCATCCCTGGAGCTGAGTGAAGGCTGGAAGGAGCAAGCCCGGGCTCTGTGTGTGTGTCAGGTGGGGGAAAGGGACGCGAAAGAAAAGCTGTGCTGCAGCCAGAATGGGCAACGAAGGCACGTGATTTGTGGCTTCACTTCTCCCTGGTCCCAAATTAGGCTTGGGGACTGGGTGTTGGAGCAGCCGCCTCCTCCTCCTCCGAGGAGCCCTGAGGGGAGACAAGACAAGGCCAGCGGAGTCCCAGTGCTGGGAAGACGCTGCCCCTGACACACCTGAGCTTCACCCAAAGAGTCTCCTGTCTGTCATCCCCCAAGCACCTGGAGCAAGGTGGAGCTGGGGTAGCTGCTAAGGGAAGGGTGCGAGTGAAAGGGACAGCTGGCTTCCTCTTGTTTTTCCTGTCCCTGCCCTAAAAGATCTCCCAGCCTAGGAGGATGAATAAGGACAAGTCAGTCCTCTGAAGTAGTTGGAGTAGGGTGCTGTGGCCCCACCGAGACGGGTTTCTGAATATGGGGTTCCGCCTCAGAGGTATGGGACCAGAGAACCAAATGCTCCCTCAGCTCACATTTTCACCTCATGGTCAAGGGGGAGAAGGGAAAAGCACTGAGACAAGGACAAAAGAGAAAAAAGCCTGGGGTTGGGGGAGACACAAATACCTTTTGGAAAAGTAAGGTACTGAGGGGCCAGGGATCAGGGAGCTCTCCTCCTCCTCTGCTTTGGGGTGTATATGAACCTCCATCTGCATACAAAGATGGCACCCTGGCAGTTCTCCAGCAGCATAGCTTCTCTGACTTGTGTTATAATTCTGAATATGTAGCTGAAAAAAATCTAATGGTTCCCCTGCTGCTCAATAGTTCACAATGGCAAGAGATTGGCTTGTGGTTCTGAGGCAGGAGAAACAACTAACCTTGACCCCTTATGCTGAATCTAAGTGTTAGGCCAACCAGGGGTGGTTGAGTGATGAAGTTGGTGGACCCTGACAGCTGGCCCTACAGAAAGACAAAATAGGCTAGAGCAGAGTGAAAAGCTGCAACTACTTCTAGCACCACATCCTATGTAATAAAGAGGTAATATGCAAATTGACCATCACTCCAATACACAAGATGGCCACCCCACATGGACACAAGATGGCTGCCACAAGATGGCCAGCAGGGAAGGGCAGTTGTGGGAAGACCAGGCCAGCAGGGGAGGACAGTTGGGGGTGATCAGGCCAGCTGGAGAGGGCAGTTGGCGGGGGGGGGGGAACCAGGCCTGCAGGGAAGGGCAGTTAGGGGCAATCAGGCTGGCAGGAGAGTGGTTAGAGGGTGATCAGACTGGCAGGCAGAAGCAGTTAGAGGCAATCAGGCAGGCAGGCATGCAAGCAGTTGGGAGCCAGCAGTCCTGGATTGTGAGAGGGATGTCCCAGATTGGAGAGGGTACAGGCTAGTTCTGAGGGAGACCTTCCCCACCCCTGTAGGCCTCTAGTGGAGTATATTTTACTGAACATTGCAGCTTAAACGGGTGCCGTGGGAATGACTTTATTCAAAGAAACAGACTCATACACAAAGAAAAGGGCCTGGTCCCTCCAGCCATCATAATGGTGGGCCTGTGGCATCAGAGTTACTTGGGGTCTCAGTACAAAGGCAAGTGTAAACATGTTATGGGAAGAGTGGAGAAACCAAGAGGTCAGGATAAGGTCCAACTAGTTCCTTTCCCTTCCTTTGTGTAGGACCACATGGAAATCTAACCATAGAGATAAGAATGTCTACTCTTTCTAAAGACTAGGTCTTAAAACTCTTTATATATGGATGGATGGTCACCTCCCTAAAGTCAGGCCAATATCAAGTCAGATCTGGACAGCTGAATGGCCTTATAATTAGCCACATTCCAATCTCCCCATCTAATCTTATCCTTCACACTGATATATTTTCCTAAGTTATTACTCAAATCCTGTGTTTTTTCTACTAAGAAACCTTGATAGGCTACAAGATCAAATCCAAACACTTCTCCACCCTAGGCTGGTATTTAAGGCCCACTATGGTCCAATCCTAATCCATCCACTACATCCTCTTTTCACACTATCTCCCACCTTCTCTTCATCTATTTGAATCCTATCCTTCAAAGTATGGCTTAAGTACCACCTATTCTGAAAATTCTTCCCAGGTATGGATTGAGAGGGGAGAGCTTGTGGGTTTGAGGAGCAGTGGGACCCCATTAGGGGAATAAATCCAGACCTCCTTGGCAAAACCTTCATGGACCCTCAATCTCACCCCAGTCTATTCTGACCTCCTCTCCCACCTATGAACTTACAGAATTTTCCTCCCACCACCACCATATTGAGATAAAACTTCAATACACACACACATACACATTAGTATCCTGGTGCATGGATTTATGCACATTGAAAGGAAATTAATAGAAGAAATATTTTAATACTGCTATTTGCCCTTTCCTTATAATATAAGTGTCAACCAAATTCACAATTGACAATGACAGATCAAAGCACATGCAGGCGATTGGCACAAGCAAGAACTTTATATGTTTTGCGCATGTGCGAGTCAACTTAGCCTTTTATATATATAGATAAATTTGTTTAATTAGACCTGCTTTCTGATTTAGCTAAACTTTTTCCAGCCCAGTGAAGCACTCCAACTTCTTCTTCAGGTAATTGTTAGCAACACAGCAGTAAATATCTACCTGAAGCAGATTATTATTGTAGATCACACAGGGAGAACAAAGGGTAAAATATTTAACTGCAGCAGTGTTTGACTATATTCTGCACAGTGAGAAAACCTGAAGTCATTTTCAAGGTCCACCATTTCTTTTTTTTTTTTTTTCAGTAGGGTCAAGTTTCTAAACTTTCCAAATTTCCACTTTCCACCTAATGAAAAGAAACTAGGGTTCTACTGAGTCCCCTCTTTACCTACTCCAGGACTTCTGTGAGGATCAAATGAGATGAGGCATATGAAAATGCTTCACAGACATTTGGTTAAAGTGTAAAATGTTTGCACCTGGCTATAAAGCAAGTCAGATTCCTGCACTGAAGAAACTCCAAGAAGGCTAGTCTCTAGAGAGAAGAAGCCCAACATTGGTATGTGACATCATTACCCGGAACCCACAGTGACTGTTTCCAGACTGGGCTGGACTGTGGGCCGCATTTTGTACCATGGGGTATTGGCAGTGTTGTCTGCGGTTTGGTGGGGTGTCACTCTGGGGAGGTGGTAGGGCCTGTGTCCCACTTGGGGGAAGCCGAGTGTTGGTTTGTCAGTGCCAGGTCAATGGTGGTGTTTATTTTTGAATGGCCTGTGCACATCATGGCAGCTCCTGCACTAAGCATCTGCCCTGTGGTGTTCATAGCTACCAGATGGGTGGACATTTAGCCTTTTATATATATAAATATTGCAAAATGTTTAATCACAATAAGTTTAGTTTACACACACTTCACTGCACATTTTTGTTATTGTTATAAAAATATTTTAAGATCTACTCTCTTTGTAACTTTCAAGTATACAATATAGTGTCATTAGCTATAGTCATCATGCTGTATTTTAGATCCCCAGAACATATTCTTCTTATAATAATAAAATAATAATATAATATAATATAATAATAATATATTAATAATATAATAATATAATATAATATAATATAATATAATATAATATAATATAATAATATAATGATATAATATAATAATAATATAATATAATAATATATAATGTAATATAATAATAATATAATAATACCAATAATAATATAATTATATTATATATTATAATATATAATATAATATAATAATAATATAATAATAAAATATTCTTCTTATAATAATAAAAGCATCATATGCTAATTAGACTGGACATCCTTCTGGACGACCTTCTGGACAAAGCTGGGTTGCAAGGGAAGCTCGGGTTCCAGGTGCCAGAGGGAAGGTGGTGCCAGCAGCTGGGGGAAGGAAGGCCTACTCTTGCATGGATTTTGTGCATTGGGCCTCTAGTTTAGTATAATGCTCTCAAGGTTCATTCATGTTGTCATAAATGGCCATTCTCTTCTTTTTTTTTAAATCTTTTTTTAAAAATTAAATCTTTATTATTCAGATTACATTTGTTTCTCTTTTTTCCCCTCCATAGCACCCCTCCACCCAGCTCCCACCCTTTCCTCTGCCCTTAGCTCCCTCCCATTGATCTCATCCATAGATGTATGATTTTTGTCCAGTCTCTCCCTGTATACCCCTCACCCCTTTCCCCCTGAGAATTATCAGTCCACTCCCTTTCTGTGCTCCTGATTCTATTATATTCACCAATTTATTCTGTTCATCAAATTTTTAATTCACTTAATTTTTAGATTCACTTGTTGATAGATATGTATTTGTTGTTCATAATTTTTTGGCTTTTACCTTTTTCTTCTTCCTCTTCTAAAAGAGTACCTTTCAGCATTTCATATAATACTGGTTTGGACTTGATGAACTCCTTTAGCTTTTTCTTATCTGTGAAGCTCTTTATCTGCCCTTCAATTCTGAATGTTAGCTTTGCTGGATAGATTATTCTTGGTTGTAGGTTCTTGCTATTCATCACGTTGAATATTTCTTGCCACTCCCATCTGGCCTGCATCGTTTCTGTTGAGAAATCAGCTGACAGTTGTATGGGTGCTCCCTTGTAGGTAATGAACTGTTTTTCTCTTGCTGCTTTTAATATTCTCTCTTTGTCTTTTGCTCTTGGTATTTTAATTATGATGTGTCTTGGTGTGGTCCTCTTTGGATTCCTTTTATATGGGGTTCTGTGTGCTTCCTGGACTTGTAAGTCTATTTCTTTTACCAGATGTGGGAAGTTTTCAGTCATTATTTCTTTAAATAGGTTTTCAGTATCCTGCTCTCTCTCTTCTTCTGGCACCCTCACAATTCTGATGTTGGTATGCTTGAAGCTGTCCCAGAGTCTTCTTACATTATGTTCACATTTTTGGATTCTTTTCTCTTCTTGCTTTTCCAGTTGAGTGTTTTCTGCTTCTTTATATTTCAAATTTTTTACTTGATTCTTGCCTTTCTCTAGTCTGCTGTTAGGACTCTGTATAATATTTTTTATTTCAGTCAGTGTATGTTTAATTTCTAGTTGGTCCTTTTTCATCTCTAGTTGGACCTTTATCATCTCTAGTTGGCTCTTTTGCATCTCTAGTTGGTCCTTTTGCATCTCCTCTTGGGACTTGATAAATTTATCCATCTTTCCTAGCATATTCTTGAAAAACCTTATAAGCGTGGTTTTGAACTCTATATCCAGTTGTTTTTTTCCCTTCATTTCTTTTGTTTGTGATCCCTTCCCTTGTCTCAGCATTTTCACTATGCTGGGGAAACTTCTGTGTTGAATTCAGCCTTATGATACCAGACTTGCAAAACCGAAGAAGCCTCTGCTGGGCTTGGGATGGGTCGAGTCTCAGGGCTTAAGGGACTGCCTTGCCTTCCAGTCGGCCCTGCCCTCCACGGCCCCTGAGTCTCATGTGACTGGGTAATCACTGGAGCGGACCTTGTGCTCCTGCCCGCAGTGCCTCTAGACCGCTGCCCCTCTGCCTCCCCTGCGCACCAGGACCACACGAGTCTAGGTCTCCAGGGTTTCGCCCGAAACAGGGGCTTAGTGGAGTCAGAAGTGGCACAGTTGGGAGGGTCTGTCTCCCGCCCACTCTCGAAAGCCAGCAGCACAATCAGCAATCTGTCCTCTGCGCAGTGCCATGTGCAACCAGGCCTCTTTTGCGACTACCCTAAATTTCCGTGCACCTCTCCCTTTTCACAGTCCAAACTCACCCCGTATGAGTTTTGGCTGGACCTGGGGTTTAGTGTTGTAGGATAAGGGGTTCAATGCCATTGGGAGTCTCTCACCAGAGAAAGCCAGCCAGGTACTCCAGCACCCGCTCTCTCCACGAGCACGCCTCTGTACCTCAGCTTTCTCAGGGTTTCTGTGAACCCCTCTCTTTCCTTCTAGCTGTAGAACTTACACTCAGCCAGCTTTCCTGTGGTTCTGGATGATGTCTGTTCTGTCTTTTAGTTGTAGTTTTGAAATTGTTGTGCGAGGCAGCAGTGTAGGTGTTTACCTATGCTGCCATCTTGGATGCTCCCATTTCCTTCTTTTTTATGGCTGAGTAATATTCACATATAGCATAGTTGTTTCCAGGTCTTAGGTATTGTGAATGATACTACAATGAACACTGGGGTGCAGATATCTCTACAAGATAGTGACTTCATTTCCCTCAGATAAATACCCAAATGTGAGATTGCTGGATCGTATGTTGTATTTTTAATTTTTTTAATACCTTCACACTGTTTTCCATAGTGGCTGTTTCTATTTACATTCCTACCATCAGCAGCTCTTTTTAAAAAATATATATTTTTATTGATTTCAGAAGGAAGGGAGAGATAAAAACATCAATGATGAGAGGGAATCATTGATTGGCTGCCTTCTGCACGTCCCACACTGGTGATTGAGCCTGCAACCCAGGCATGTGCCCTGACCAGGAATTGAACCAATACTTCCTGGTTCATGGATTTACACTCAACCATTGAGCTATGCCAGCCAGGCCCAATAGCAGCTCTTTCATTTGTACTTCCCCTTTTGTGGTCCCCAGGAGTAGGGACTGTAGAACAGAGAACTAATATAAAGTAAATTGGGAATTGATCATGGAAGTCCTTGAATCCCATGCTGAAGAATTAAACTTCATAGTACATTTTTTAATTTAAAAAATATTTTTATTGATTTCAGAGAGAAAAGGAGAGGTCAAGAGAGATAGAAACATCAATGATGAGAGAGAATCACCGATTGGCTGCCTCCTACACACCCCACACTGGGGATCAAGCCCGCAACGCAGGCATGTGCCTCCTGACCTGGAATCAAACTGTGACCTCCTGGTTCAACCACTGAGACACATAGGCCAGGCCATAGTACACTTTTAAGCAGGCAAGGAGATAAGATCAAGATGTTGTTTTGTAAACATCTATCTGGTGTTGTGCAGAATGAATTATAGAGTACATTTTTGGGCCCAGAAAATCAATTAGCAGAACATTTCAGTAATTGAAGAGTGAGGAGACAAGTCAAAGGAAGTATCAGCTACCATGAAAAGAAGGTGGGACACACCGTAGAGTAAGAATCATCAAGACTTGGCAACTTTCTGTACATGGAGGAAAGGAAAGGGAGTTGTCAAAGCTGAGCCAGGACATCAAGCCTGTGACTGGAAGAACATTATTGTCATACTTTCAGGTACTCATTTGGCAAACATGTATTAAGCACACAGTGGGCACAGAGATGAATAACAGAGAAATGCCTGTCTTTAAAAGCTCACAATCCACCAAAACAGGTTTGGCTCAGTGGGTAGAGCCTCGGCCTGCGGACTGAAAGGTCCCAGATTCGATTCCAGTCAAGGGCATGTATCTTGGTTGCAGGCACATCCCCAGTAGGGGGCGTGCAGGAGGCGGCTGATCGATGTCTCTCTCTTATCGATGTTTCTGACTATCCCTCTCCCTTCCTCTCTGTAAAAAATCAACAAAAATATATTTTTTTTAAAAAAAAGCTCACAATCCAGTAGGAGATAAATGTAACCTTAAAAGTAGATAAAATGTGAAAGTGCTTTAAAAGAGGTACAAATGCTATTAATGGCAGAGTAAAAGAACCAAGAACCATTGAGAGAAGTCAGGAGGAGGACTAGTTGCAATGCAGAGGCAACTGCAAAATAATACCTGCTCAATGCCATCCAAGTGTGAGAAACGGATAAGGAACTTCTGCTTCCTTACATTCTGATGGTGGAGGTTGGGGAGGGCTGCCAAATTTCAGCACTAAAAATACAACACATGCAGAATTTGCTGGGGAGGAGAAGGGGCTGAGTTGAGTATCAGAGCAAAGTAGAATTTAGATATTGATGGCTGTTACTGCTGGAATCCAACAAGGAAGGCCAGACACTGACTTCATAGGACTATAAAGCGGGAGGCAACTTTCATAACTTTGCCCCACTTCTTTGTTATGGTTTCCAAAAGGCTTGAAAACTGAAGGTGGGTGAATAAAAAAAAAGAGCTCGTCTAACAACCTTAAGAGAACCTCTTAGTACACCTTTCTTCTTCTTTTGTCTTAATATGGAGCGGCAACTCTCTCCAGCCTCTGAGATTGTACATGACTCCGTTATTCAGGAGATGAAATGAAAATCTAGTTTGTGGATAAACTTAAGCCCTTTGCTTTTCCTTCTTTATTCTTCCATCTTCCTTTTGGGCACTTCATTACTGATTAGAATTTCCACCAGAGGGTGGGAGTAAAGAGAATATGAAATCTTAAAAATTAGTGCATCTATTTGACAGACCTGGAGCAGTTGCTGTTGCTGCCAAGGTTCCAGTGCAGATGCAAGAAAAAAGGGTCCTCGCGCTGTCTGTCTGTCTGTCTGAGAGTGGCAGCCAAGATTGAATGGGGGAATACAGTAGGGGGGAAAAAAAAATCGGTTACTGCTGGGGAACATGGTGTGTAGCACTTAACGCAGTCAAACAAGAAGTATTGCACTTTTATTTTGTTGCTCCTTCATCTCTTTTTTTTTTCCTTTTTGTTGCGTTTTTACCACAAACCAATGTGGTTTAACTAACATCGTAGGAAAATGACCTCAGAGTAAATCATTATTTTATCCAGTAAAACAAAAAACGGCATTTTCAATTTCGGTGGCGTTAGGAGGGTGCTGAAGCAGCGGGAGACGTGAAGTGTTGCTTGGACACCGGGCTGGGCGGGGACAACTTACAGCCAAGGTTTCAGCACCCATTTTCCACCAGTCACGCCCTTCTCAAAGATGGCCGGCCTCGCTTCCCTCACTCGACGTGCACGTTTCCGAGCGCTTCCTAGAAATTTGAGGTTAGTCTAATCTAGTACCGCTTGCATGACAAACCCTAAAATGGCAGGCATATCCCGTTAGAATGTAAGGGTAATGAGGTCACTTTTTCCCCCCCCCCCCGCCCCGCTCGGCGAAAATGGTCCCCAGCATCTGGTTTTTGTCTTTGGAGGCGTGGCTGCCAGGAGTTAAAATGGCCCCTCCCTGAGATTTAATAGGAAGTGAAGCTGTGACGGCAAGACGTTGCCCGGCCGGTATCTACTAGGCGTCCTCGGAGGCGGTTCCTGTTGCCCTCACTAGACATGGCGCTGGCCAGCGTGTTGCAGAGCTCGGTCCCGGCGAACCGGCCCGGGTTTTTCGGACTCGGGGGCCGTGCAGATCTGTTGGACCTGGGTCCAGGCACTCCCAGCGATGGGCTGAGCCTGGCCGCGCCCAGCTGGGGTGTCCCAGAGGAGCCGAGAATCGAAATACTTCATGGAACCACCACCCTGGCCTTCAAGGTGCGGACCCCGCGGCTATGCCGGGCTGAGTTCCCGCGCGGCCGCGCCCTTCCCGGACCCGAGCCCGCAGGGGCCGCGCCGCGAAGCCCAGGCGGAGGCTCGGTCGCTCGTCTCGCCGCTGGCGGGTTCCTTGCCCCGGGAGGCCTCGGGTCTCGCTCCGGCCGGGAGGGGGTGGGCCGGGGCCGGGGCCATGTCAAGAGGGGAACGGAGAGAGGGAGCGCTGCAGTACGAGGGGCCAGGCCCCTGGGATTCCTGGCCCAGCTTGGCAGTAACTAGCCCCACGGTCTTGGACTAGTCACCCTATCTCATTAAGCCTTCTTCCTCATCTATAAAATGAAAGAAATACTGTTTATACCTATGTCACGGTACTGATATGAAGCTCAAGTGGAGAAGTATATTGCAGTGATTTCCAACTTCTTTGTCTCATGGAGCACATACACTGATTTCTAAAACTCGGTGGCATACCAAAATAGATGTTTTTTATATGTCTCATCCCCTCCCCCCCTCCCCCCAAAAAAATAGGTACAGTTTTGATTCATTCACACCGGACGACTATTGCATTGGCTGTTGTCATTTTTTGACAACCTAAGGGGAAAGATGTCAGTGCCCCTGACTACATAGGTATTGCATGTTTTAAAGTTCCTTGCGGCCCAGCGGTTGGAAATTGCTGTTAAGTTGTGAAGTGTAAAATGACAGAGAGAGAGAGATGCAGAAAGAAATGTGGTCTAACGTGGCCTGCTTTGTGTTCTCCTCTGCTCTTAACAGTTCCAACATGGAGTCATTGTTGCAGCGGACTCCCGGGCCACAGCCGGTGCCTACATTGCCTCCCAGACAGTGAAGAAGGTGATAGAGATCAACCCGTACCTGCTGGGCACCATGGCCGGGGGTGCAGCGGATTGCAGCTTCTGGGAGCGGCTGTTGGCGCGGCAATGTCGAATCTACGAGCTTCGAAACAAGGAACGCATCTCAGTAGCAGCTGCCTCCAAACTGCTCGCCAACATGGTTTATCAGTATAAAGGCATGGGCCTCTCCATGGGCACCATGATCTGTGGCTGGGATAAAAGAGGCCCTGGTGAGTTAAGCTTCAATCTCATAATTCTTGGGCTGACACTACAGAGAGGGGGGACTGGATGACCAGATGAGGGAAAGAAAAGGCTGTGGATCATTGCTGGGATCTGTCGGTCAGTGTCTCAATCCTCTGTTAAAGGAAGGCGCTGTGGTATGGAAAAGGGCATGGAGTTTGACTACCCATCTGACTTTAGGCAGATTGCTTGTTTTCTCAGTATCTATTTCATCGTCTGTTACATGAAGTAATGCTCATAAAGCATGTAGTTTTGGCACATAATATTTTTGCTTCTATTCTGTCTCCCATAAAGTAGTAAGACCTACCAAGAGTATGTTTGAGAGTTAAAGTGCATAATAATAGACATAAAAAATCTAAGTCAGTGTTATCTAATAAAAATATAATGTGAGCCACACCTGATTTTAGGTTAACAATTTATTTAATCCAAAATACCTAAATTATAATTTCCACAAGTGATGTTAGCCTCATTTCAAGTGCTAAATAGACATACGTAGCTAGGTTACTGTATTGGACTCCAAATATATAGGAAGTAGCTGCTCAAAAGTTAGTCATTTCTCTTCCTTTTTGTCCTTTAGGACTCTTTGGCCTAGAAGGGGCCTTCATGTATATCTTCTTTCCTAGCTTAATATACTCACCCTAGGTCTTGTTCTGTCATCTCTGAAAAGAAATTCTTTAGCCTAGTTTTCTTTCCAGTGCATAAAAACTTTGTCAGGAAGTTCAACCTTGTATCTGATGTCAACTTCTTTTCAGCCAATTTTTTAAAATATATTTTTGTATTGATTTCAGAGAGGAAGCAGGGGAGAGAGAGAGAAAAGGGGGAAAGAAACATATCAGTGATGAGAAAGAATCATTGATCGGCTGCCTCCTGCACGTCACACACTGGGGATAGAGACCACCACCCAGGTATTTGTCCTGATTCAGAATCAAACTGTGACCTCCTGATTCATAAGTCGATGCTCAGTCACTAAGCCACACCAGCCATGATCAGCCAGTTTTGAATGTTCCTTTAGTCAAGTTGGAATACAGCTAGTCACCTTCTGTGTAATTTTCCTCCTTGATACTTAAAAATAGTTATTGTTGCCCTTGCTGGTTTGGCTCAGTGGATAGAGCGTCCGCCTGCAGACTGAAGGGTCCTGGGTTTGATTCTGGTCAAGAGCACATGCCTAGGTTGTGGGCTCAACCCCCACTAGAGGCCATGCAGGAGGCAGCCAATCAATGATTTTTCTCTAATCATTGATGTTTCAATCTTTCTCTCCCTCTCCCTTCTTCTCTAAAATCAATAAAAATATATATTTTTTAAAATATTCTTTTCTCCTATTGATTTTGCTTCATTCATTTACCTGCTTACTAAGTTCCTAGTTTTCCTTTGTCCAACAACTATGGATACCCACTACTTTTTCACTTTGTCCAACAACTATGGATACCCACTACTTTTTCACTTGCTTTGAAGAATATCAATGGAGATGAATGAGGAGATTAAAAAGTGGATGTGAAAGAAGAGCTCAGTTTGTTACTTTGGAAATTGAGACACTTTTCTCTTTGAAAGATGTGCAAGAACAGTTCATACATTTTGCATGATCTAGGGAAGCACCTTGGAAATGCTGCTTTGAACCCTTAGCTATTTGGTTTGTTACAACTGATGGGAATGGTGTAATAGTGTACAGAAGCTGGCTAGCAAGAAAAATCTAGGAAGCTAGAGCATAACTTAAATTGTACCTTCTCAAAGCCCTCCTGACAGCCTGTCCCATTCAGGATAAGTCAGCTTCTTGCTTCAAGAAACAGACTGAGCCCAGCTGGCATGGCTCAGTGGTTAAGCATTAACCTATGAACCAAAAGGTGGAGGTTCAGTTATACCTGTCCAGGCACATGCATGAGTTGCAGGCTCGATCCCCAATTGTGGGGTGTGCAGAGGCAGCCAACCGAGGATTCATTCTCATCATATTTTTATCTATCACTCCATCTCCCTTCCTCTCTGGAATCAATAAAAGTATCCTATCTAATAAAAGAGTAATATGCAAATTGATTTGTCACTCCACACACAAGATGGCTGCCCCCATGTGGACACAAGATGGCTTCCACAAGATGGCCAGCAGGGGAGGGCAGTTAGGGGTGACTAGGTGTGCAAAGGAGAGCAGTTAGGAGTGATCAGGCTGGCAGGGGAGCAGTTAGGCATCAATCAGGCTGGCAGGGGAATGGTTAGGGGGTGATCAGGCTGGCAGGCAGAAGCGGTTAGAGGCAATCAGGAAGGCAGGCAGGTGAGCAGTTGGGAGCCAGCAGTCCTGGATTGTGAGAGGGATGTCCAACTGCCTATTTAGGCCCAATCCTGGTAGGGATGTCCAGTTGCCCATTTAGGCCCGATCCTAATCTGGCAGTTGGACATTCCTTGAGGGGTCCCAGATTGGAGAGGGTGCAGGCGGGCTGAGGGACACGCAACCCAGTGCATAAATTTCATGCACTGGGCCTCTAGTATATATATATTTAAAAAGAAGCAAGGAGGAGAAAGGATCATACATTACTTAATACAATTCTGAATGAGATGAATACCATTTTTCTTTTTTGTTTTTCTCACCTGAGGATATTTTTCCATTGATTTTTAGAGAGTGGAAGGGAGAGGGGAGAGACAGCAGGAAACATCAATGTGAGAGAGACACATTGGTTGTCTCCCACACACACCCAACCAAGGCCAGGGATTGAGCCTGCAAATGAGGTATATGCCCTGGACAGAATTGAATCTGGGACCTTTCAGTCTGTGGTTCAACACTCTATCCACTGAGCCAAACCAGCTGTGGCTAAATACCATTTTTTTAAATGCTGATGTTTTGAGGAGGAGATGATTACTTCTGATGGAAGGAATTGGGAAGATTTTATGAACAGATTGCAGTTTTCTAAGATGTGGAAATGAGAGGATGGAAACAATGAACAAAGGAAGGGAGAAGCATGAGGGCTGGAGGGAAGTATTTGGAAGTCCAATTTAATTGGAACTAAAGGAATGTGAAGAGTAGAGATCCATAAAGCCAGGAAGGGAAACTGGAACCAAATGGTGAGCCCGCTAAGCAAGGTAGAGGCAATGGGACTGAGGAGGAGATGAACTGGGGTGGACATTAAAACCATCTGAACCTGAAAATCTATGAGATCAGTGAATCTCAACCTGGCTTGCATTAGATCACCCAAAGAACTTAAAAAACAAGCCCTGTGTGTATTCCTCATCCCAGACCAATTGGAAAAGAATACCTTGAGTAAGTCCTAGACATTTTTTAAAAGTTTCCCTAGGCCAAAACTGTTTTGGCTCAGTGGATAGAGCGTCGGCATGAGGACTGAAGGGTCCCGGGTTCGATTCTGGTCAAGGGCATGTATCTTGGTTGCGGGCACATACCCAGTGGGGGGCGTGCAGGAGGCAGCTGATTGATATCTCTCTCTCTCTCATCAATGTTTCTAACTCTCCCTTCCTCTCTGTAAAAAAATCAAAACATTTAAAAAAAAAAAGTTTCCTTAGATTATTCTAGTGCATAGTAAGAGTTGAGAACCACTGAAATAGGAAAAAGATTAGTAAAACTATTACAGAACTTGAAAATACAACAGAAATTGTGTCTTGGTGGGACACGAGAGATGAATTTGGTAGATAATGAAGAACGTTGATAGTATTTGAGGACAAGATGTTTGAATCTATGCTGACAAAGGCAGCTGGAATTGATTAAAAAAATTATTAAATCTTTGTCTTAAGTTTTTATCTATACAGAGGTCAGCTAATTTTTTCATAAAGGGCCAAGTAATAAGTATTTTAGATTTGCAGTCAATATGGTCCCTGTCTCAACTACTTAACTGTTCTTTAGAGCAAAAGTAGTCATAGAGAAGTGATTGTGGCTGTATTCCAATAAAACTTTATTTATAAAAACAGGTGGTTGGCCTGGCCAAACCCTGGGCTATACCAGCACTGTCCAGTAGAAATAAAATGTGAGCCATATATGTAATTTTAAACTTTATAGTAACCACATTTAAAAAATTAAAAATAAACAAATTTTCATAGAATATTTTATTTAACCCAATAGATCCAAAATAGCATTGCATGATGTGGTTCTAGCTTCATTTCAAATCCTCAGTAGTCACATGTGGCTAGTGGCTACCACAGTGGGAAGTGATTTGGAATTCTGGGCTTTATTCGCTATTGTATGATGTAGATCTTGTGCCCCAGATAGTCTAAACTTTGAGGGCTAGGATTGTTTTAAATACTATCTCTCACAGAGGTTCTGTGCTTGAAACCTAAGTCATTCGAATTATACTTGCTTTTTGATTATACAGAGAATACAGAAGGAGGTTACTACAATATGAGGTGAGATGGGTTGTTATGTGGTAAAATCCTGGAGTCTTAATATGTATTTAATTTGATTCCTCCAGCCTTTTTTAAAGAAAACAATTTTATAGTAATGCTTTTTTCTTATATATCTGCTGGTCTCCCTTGGTTTTCAAGAGTGATGGAGATCTGTTGCCTTGGAGGGTGAATTAGATGTCAAAAAGGGTGGTCATTTGTTTTCCTTCTAACCTCATCTCTCTTTCCAGGCCTCTACTACGTGGATAGTGAAGGAAACCGGATCTCGGGGGTCACCTTCTCTGTAGGTTCTGGCTCTGTGTATGCATATGGGGTCATGGATCGGGGTTACTCCTATGACCTAGAGGTGGAAGAGGCCTATGATCTGGCCCGTCGAGCCATCTACCAAGCCACCTATAGAGATGCCTATTCAGGAGGTTCAGTCAACCTCTACCATGTCCGTGAGGATGGCTGGATCCGAGTCTCCAGTGATAATGTTGCTGATTTACATGACAAGTACACTGGATCTACCCCCTGAAGGAGGGTGGATATAGCTACTTGTGTTTGGGGTGACTGTTGTTGGTAATATGGGTACCACTCCCCATTCTATAGTGGAGGGGTCCCCAATTGTATTGATTGTTTTTTTAAGCTCTGGCCTCTGTTATTACAGTTGTTAATGAGCTGTTGCAGAGGTGAAGATTGGTTTTCCTTTCTTGAATGTTAACATTACACTACTGGACCTCAGCCTGTGTTGTGTCTTTTTTTTCCACCCTGTCCCTCCTCTAAGCATTTTACAGTCAAATAAGCCAGGACAGTGGGAGGGAAGTGACTGTAATTACCAGAAACAGTGGTGTGAAAACATTGTCTAGTGAATACATTAATGTCCCCACTTAGGAAGAGAGGAGCAGGGAGGAGGGAGAGACTTCCCGATTCTGTTTGCAAAGATGAAAAGTTGATGAGGTAGAAAGATGCACAGGGCTGTATCAGGCAGAGCTGCAGAGGCTCTCGCCCTGTGGTGGGGGAGGGTAGACTGGTGTTACATGCAGAGCAGAAAGGTGAAGAAGGTAAATCTTGAATTTTAAACCAATTGAGAAGGGAAAGCTTGGACCCCAGGAAAAGAAAAGACAAAAAGGTGACCACAAGCTTGGTAGCCCTACAGTGTGTGTGTTGGGGACAGAGAGGGATGATGGTAAATTATATACTCCTGGGCAGGAAACAGCACAAAACTCACTGGAACATGTGGGTGGGGAAGAAGCAGAGAGATGGCTGATTCATCACACCTAGCACTGAGGGGGTTCCCAAGCTAGTTGTGGCAGCAGATGGCAAGACCTTCTGTTAAAGAGAAGGCATAGCTGAGGCCAGTTTGGCTCAGTGGATAGAGCGTCGGCCTGCGGACTAAAAGGTCCCAGGTTCAGTTCCGGTCAAGGGCATAAACCTTGGCCGCGGGCACATCTCCAGTCAGGGGGGCATGCAAGAGGCGGCTAATCGATATCGATGTTTCTCTATCCCTCTCCCTCTCTAAAAAATTAATAAAATATATTTTTTAAAGAAAAGAAGGCATAGACAGAAAAGGTGGAGGTTGATGAGAGAGGAAGGCATAAACAATACTGCTTTGTATTTAGCAAAAGTGAAGAGAGTGGTTGGTGACAACTGAGTGTCATGTTTTAGGAGGGGTCATTCATAGAAATAGAGGGGTAAAGCCTCCTCCCCGTGCTGTGGCTACCTCTCCTTTCTGCACCTTCCCTTCCCTCAGCCTATGCAGTCAACTTACTGATTAATGAGGGCTGTCAGCCAGGAACTGATCAAGGCTTGTTAATTCCATTTGTCAAATGCAGGGAAATTGGGAATTAGTGAGACTGGAGAAGGGAGTTTGGAAAACAAATGACTCTCGTTCCTAAGGAGATTCATTTTGCTGAAAAGGGCCTCAGGATTCCCTGGAGTCGGGGAACTGCCAGCATGGACCTGGACCTGCTCTGAGGGCAAAGCAGGGAGGAGCCATTGGCCAATGGTGAGAGGCAGAGGTACAGTCATCTCACTTAGGACACTTTTGCAGATCTTTTTATTTTTTTAAATATGTTTTTATTGGTTTTAGAGAGAGGAAGAAAGAGACACATTAATGAGAGAAATATCATCAATCAGTTGCCTTCTGTATACCTCCCACCTGGGATTAACCCTGAAACCCAGGCATGTGCCTGACTGAAAATTGAACAGGTGACCTCTTAGTACATGGGTTGATGCTCAACCACTGAGCCACACTGGCTGGGATGCAAATCTTTTAAAAAATTAGAATCTTTCTTTAAAAAAATTCTTAATGAGAAATCCCAACATCTGAAAGAAATTAAATCAGGTTGAAATAGAACTGAGGAGTCCAGAGCCTCAACCATTGAACTTTCCCGCCCCTGGAGCTACAACACTCCCTTTCCACCTCCACCCGCCATATATACACATACTCCCTGGTACTTCTTAAAGTCCCTTTTTTTTTTTTTTTTTAATACTTAGCCAAGGATAAGTTTTTCAATGATTCCAGAGAGAGAGAAACATTGGTTGGTTGCCTTACACGTGTACCCCAGGGTATCAAAACCCACAACCTGGGTAGGTGCCTTGCCCAGGAATCAAACCTGCAACCCTTTAGTGCACAGGACTATGCTATAACCAGTGGGTTACATCAGCCAGGGCTCAAGGAACACAGTCTGAAAATACCTGCCCTGGAAATAACCTTAAGGGTGGAAAGAAAGTTGAAGATTGTAATTCTTTATGACCCCAGGAAGCATAAAACTCCCTAAGCTCTGAGCCCATGATCAAAAAGTCAGTCTTGAGAAAGATGGTCTGAAAACAATGTTGCCCTTGCCCTGTTTCTGTCTTACCCTTGGCTTTGGCAGTGGTTAGGGTGTTTAAACACCTACTCTTCCCTAGCTAAGTCTTATGTTCAGGCAAAAAAAAAAGCATAAGCAACAGTCCCATGTTCTGTTCTGGTGTATCCCTGCTTCTGTCCTCTCCTGGATCTTAGGTAAAAGGAAGACTCAATGGAAGAGATCAATTTGTGGTAGGTTTTTAGAAATAGAGTAGAGAAGAGGTAGAAGAAAGCTGCAAGACTAGGCCCAATCCTATCCCCCCAGGTGCAGTGTGGTTTCTTGCTGCTGAGAATTGGTGGGAAGTTGGCTTTGCAGCAATGTATCTCTGCTTGTGTGGAATGATGAATGCCACATAGGGTTGGAGAGATGCTGTTGAGTGGAGTGTACCAGTTCAGGGACTCCCATCAGATTCAATTTCCCAATGCAATCCTCTTGACAAAGGATGATGGAAAAGAAATTGCCTTAAATAGCTGGAAGATTAATTTCTCTCGGCAGTTCCCAGGTATCCAAGGGACAGGGCTCTTTAAGTGATGTCTGACAATATCTTCTCCTTCCACAGATAGCACAGTAACACCAAAATCTAATTCTTTCTACTGATGGGACTAATCTAATTAAATAGGGAGCAAACACTCCTAGAGGCCCTGTGCTTTCTTTTGCTAGCAGGGAATGCTGTGGGGTTGAAGCCGGGGCTGTGGCAAGCAGCAGTGCACTGTGGGGTGAGTAGAATGCTCATGAGGGAAGGTGACAGTTAGGTGAGGACGTGGGGAATGGGGAGGAAGGGCACAGTGAGAGCAAATCAGGGGCTGAAACATAATAGTCGCTGATTGTTCCCTCTTTAGGCAAAACCAGAAGGTCAACGTCTCTTGATATCCTCCTCAGCTAGCAAATGAGAAAACTGTCAAAGCTATGTGGGGAGTGGAAGGTTATATCCTTCGAGGGGGAATAAAACAACAGATTTATTCTGGTCCACGGATTCTGTGTGGTCCATCATGAAAGAGGTGGGATGAAAAGGGAGGAAGGTTAAAAAAGGTGGAGAGAAACGGGGGAGCGTGTCCTTTGTCTCAGAAGTAAGGAGGGTGATTGGGTCAATGAAGAATTTATATGAGACATGAGCCTATCTCATTTGGTGAATACAGTTAGGTTTTTTATTTTCTGTTTGCCAGGGCTACAGCAGAAAATTAGTTACCGTGAAACTGACCAACAGTAGTGACCTCAAGACATGACCAAGTGCTTTATGGTTTAAAATATACGTAAATTGCAACCAAGCATCTCTGCTGGTTTGTTTGTTTTTTAATTCTAGTTTCCCTTTAGGAAGCCAGAATCATATTGGGAAAGTTTTAATTATAGTGAGCAAGAGGAGAGCAAACACAGCAATGGGAGCTGCCCTGATCAGCAGCTGCTGCCACCTCCTGCCTGACCGAGGCCACCCCCTCGGTCCGCTCCCACGCTCCCACGTGGCAGCTGACCGCCTGCATTCCTGCAGTGCTCCCCAGGCGGGGCCTCAGAGCCAAGTTCTTGCTTCCAGGAGATAGGCCCCACTGAAGCATTTAAATAAAAAACATTTCTAAAATATCCCATTCACAGCTGTTAGTGGGGCAGGCAGAAGAAATTCTACCCTTATCAGCTTCTTGGGTTTATTTGACCCAACTCATTTCTCCCTGAAGCTTTTGTCTGAGTTAGGTGCCAAGCCTCACTGATCTTAACACTTTAGAGTTCATATTTAGCTGTCATCAGCCATGAATATCTGACTAGGTTATTTGATAGGATATCAGACATCATGAATTCAATCTTTTCTGATGCCTTCCCCTACTCATCCCTACCATCCTCTCAGGCTGCCTCTTCTTTCTAATCTCCCTTTGTTTGATTTCTTTATATTAAAAAAAAAATCTCTCACTTTATAAAAATCCCTTTTCTTTCCTCCGTAGAATTTAAATAAAAACCAGTCAATCAATAAACCAAATGCTATTTATGGACTTTAATGTAACAAGAAAAGGTTATCACTAGCTGCTGGGAACCCAAAAAAAGCTGGTATTACAGAGGGAAACACAGATAGACTTCAAGAAAATGAGAGAACAAGAGACAAATGAGAGACAAACGGAAAAGCGACTCATGGGCAGCAAAAATAAGGTTGAGCAAAGTGGAGAGGGAGACATGGACATGGCAGAGAAGATAGATGGAGACACTGATGGGCAGAGGTAGACTGTGAAGGGGGGTCAGGGAGTGAGAAAGAAGACTCAGAAGGACAGTGATAGAGAGAGTGGGAAGCGTAATAGGGAGGAAGGAGCGGCTGGAAGCTAATGCACAATGAAACATGTCCCCCGGAGACAGATAATTTCTCTGGCTGTACATAATGAGCACGTGCCTCTGTGTGTTGCCCTAGGACTGTCACAGTCACTTAGATTCTGCAAGAATCTATTCGTGTCTACACCACTTGTGCAAGGCTGGAGAGATTTAAGCTCTCTCAGAATAACTTCAATCCAGCCAGGCCAAAACCAGGTAAGTAGAAACCTCTCTCAGAAGAGGAGCAGGCTAACTGAGTTAGGATCACAGATTCAGTATCTTTTAACATTTCATTTTTAAATTCGTGAAGAGATCCTCTCTCCTCTCACCCACATACTCCCTGGCCATGCACCTCACACATCGCTAACACAGCCCCTTTTTTCTATATATTCTCAGGGCTAAGGCTGTTCAGATAAAGAGAGGAGGGCCACAAACTCCCAGAAAAAACAAGAATAGCAGGTGCTTCGGGTAAGAAAGAAAGAAGTAGGTCCAAGTAGGAATGTGGGTACACCACAAGGGACCAAGGTCAAGGGGATATTTTTGCAACTATTGCAAGCTCTTCTGCCAGCCTAGCCTCAACACCATCACTATCCCAGGACATCGTACATTCTAAGCTTCCCCATGCACACAGAGCAGTATATAGGCCATTGTGTATTACTGTAGCCGCTCATCTCAAGTGCTGACATGCAGTCTTGTCTGATTAGAGGGAATCCACTAAGCACCAGGGTTCTATGGAAGGTTCATAATCACCTTGTGTCTCTTGGCTGTACTCACACTTAATCTTTTCTAAAATTTATCTTTATTGTTGAAAATATTACAGATATCATCCCCTTTACCCCCCCCCTTGACTTCCTTCACCCTGCACCTGCCCCTTCCAAGCCTTCACCACACTATTGTTTGTGTCCATGGGTATACATATCCTATATAATAAAACCCTAATATGCAAATCTACCAAACAGTGGAATGACCAGTCGCTATGATGCGCACTGACCACCAGGGGGCAGATGCTCAATGCAGGAGCTGCCCCTGGTGGTCAGTGCGCTCCCACAGGGGGAGCACTGCTCAGCCAGAAGCTGGGCTCATGGCTGGTGAGCACAGCAGCGGTGGCGGGAGCCTCTCCCACCTCTGTAGCAGCGCTAAGGACCCCTTGGGGGATGTCCGACTACCAGTTTAGGCCCACAAGAGGGTGCAGGCCAGGCTGCAGGACTCTGCCTACCCTCCAGTGCATGAATGTTGTGCACCAGGCCTTTTCTAAAGTGCTCTCTGATGTGTTAACGAATGATTGTCCAAAACAACTTCCTGGCCTCACTCCAGGGGAAGTTAGATTTCATTCTGTGGAGGTTCCTTGGATATCACTGAACAGAAACAGCTTAAAATAAAGAGATCTGCTTTATTCAAAGCCAAATAAGCAGCTTTTCCTAATCTAGTCACCTGTAAAACTTAATATTTGAAATTCAAATGTTTTAGAGTTCAAAATTGTAACTTTTTAGGTGATTAAGGCGCATCTTCTCCCTATTCTTATTACCTAATAGCACAAAAATGCTTTGCTCAAACTTTCTATCATAGATTCCCCAGTGATCATTTGGGAAAAAAAAGAAACTTTAAAAGAAATGGCTTTTCCAACTTAATTCTGACTTTTGTAGAAATGAACTCATAATTAAAAATATATTGCAGGAGATGTTGTATGGGTGTTATGAACATTCTATTGATCATCAGGAGAAAGACAGCTTGACTTTCATGGACTCATAACAAGAGAGCAAAAGAGGATAAGACAGCAAAACAGAGCAGATTTCAATTTAGGCAGAGACTAGTTCTGGAGTAGTGGACCTAGATTCAAGTTCTGATTCCACCATTTAATGAGTTCCATTATTTTGATGTAAGTCACCTTCCCGCTCTGAGTTTCAGTTTTCTCATCAATAAAAGAGACAGTATAATAATATTTATCTCATAGAATTGATTAAATGTAGTGCCTGACATCAAATAAACCCTCAACAAATGTTGATTATAATAATTGTTGTTAACAATTCTGTTTATCCTTTATCCCCTAATTTATGAAAGAATCACTTGTACACTTGAGGACATGAGCTGTCCTAGTATATTACTATCAAAAGTTAATATTGTACTAGTGATTTCCTGTTTGTATTTTAAAAAAAATTAATGGTCCTAGCTGGTTTGGCTCAGTGGATAGAGTCAGTCTAGGGACAGAAGGGTCCTAGGTTCTATTCCGGCCAAGGGCACATGCCTGGTTTGCGGGCTCGATCCCCAGTAGGGAGCATGCAGGAGGCAGCCGATCAATGATTCTCTCTCATCATTGATGTTTCTCTCTCTTTCTCTCTCTCCCTCTCCCTTCCTCAATAAAATATGTATATATTAAAAAAATGGAGCCCTGGCCTGTATTGCTCAGTGGTTAGTATTGCTCTGCACACTGAAGGGTTGTGGGTTCAATTCCCGGTCAAGGGCATCTTGGTTGTAGGTTCAATCCCCAGCCCCAGTTGGGGCTGTGTGGGAGGCAACCAATCATTGTGTCTCTCTCATCGATGTTTTTTTTTTCTCTCTCTCTCTCCTCCCCTTCCTCATTCCCTTCTAAAAATAAATGGGAAAAATATCCTTGGGTAAGGATTAACAATAACAAAAAAAGTGATGGGAGTTATGGGAAAGAAAATACAGATTCTATAAACCTTAAGAATATAAATACTAGTCCTGTCCGGTTTGGATAAGTGGATAGAGCATTGGCCTTCAGACTGTAGAGCCCTGGATTTGATTCTAGTCAAGGGTACATGCCCAGCTTGCAGGCTCAGTCCCCGTAGGCGGTGTGCAGAAGGAAGCCGATCAATGATTCTCTCTCATCTTTTTTTTTAAAATATAATTTATTGATTTTTTACAGAGAGGAAGGGAGAGGAATAGAGAGTTAGAAACATCAGTGAGAGAGACATCCATCAGTTGCCTCTTGCACGCCCCCCACTGAGCCAAACCGGTTTTGGCTCTCTCTCATTCTTGATGTTTCTCTCTCTCCCTCTCCCTTCCTCTCTGAAATCAATTAAAAAAAAAAAGATATTTTTAAAAATATCTAAATATTGCCACCTCATTTTCATATAACAGGGAAATCTGTTGCCTGGGTTAGTGTGCTGCTAGAGTGAAAATAACACTGAAGGTCTTTCTGCTGAGAACCAGATCCTATCAGAACATCCTAGACTTTGAGAACCAGCAAGTGTATGGAGGAGGACTGACTGACCACCAATGCTGAAATGTGGGGGCTGGAAAAGACAACTGGTTTGGGGTTTCAAGTCTGCCACTTATTAGCTATGAGAACTTGTAGTAAACTCTGATTCCAATAATCTGTCTGTTTAACACTGATACAGTCAGATTATCTAATTTCATATATTTTATTTATCATATTCAATTTTGCCCAATTATCCTGGTAAAGTCCATTATATGTGTGTTTTTTTCTGACCCAGATTCCATCAAGAATCATATTTTGGATTTAGTAATATCTTTTTAAAAATATATATATATTATTGATTTTTTACAGAGAGGAAGGGAGAGAGTTAGAAACATTGATCAGCTGCCTCCTACACATCCTACTAGGGATGTGCCCACAACGCAGGTACATGCCCTTAACTGGAAGAGAACCTGGGACCTTTCAGTCCACAGGCTGACGCTCTATCCACTGAGCCAAACCGGTCAGGGCAGTAATGTCTCTTTATTGTCCTTTAATTTGGAACAGTCACCTTTGTATGTGGTTTCATTACATTGATACTTTGGAAATATTCAGGCCATCTATCTCGTGGAATGTTGTGAGGATGAAAATCAAGTAACAATATTTTTGAGAGCTGTGCTCTTGAGCCACTGAGATATAGTGGTTAAGAATTTGGGCTATGGAGCTAGATTCTTCTGAGTTCAAATCCCAGGTCTCTCTTATTAACTGTATAACTTTAGTAAAATTATGACTCTCTGTTCTTTAATCTCATCTATAAAATGAGGTATGTAATAGTACCTACTCACTACTGTACAGATTAAATAAGTAAATATATGTAAAGTGTTCACAACAGTCCCTGCGCAGTAAGTATTTATTAACTGTTAGTTGCTATAGAAGGTAAATTCTTGTCCTGGGACCTGAATTTCCAAATTCATGTCTTAGCCAGGGGGGGAAAAAAAATCACTCATTTAATTATAAATTACTTTTTTTTTTAGTGTTTAGTAAATGTCTACAATTATGCCAGCTGGTGCAGTAAGAATGAAAAAAAGAAAAAGATTCTGAATGGAAAAAGAAGCTAAAAAGATATGATCCCTGATTTCCAACCGCTCACTAGTGTGAAATTACTAAAGTATGTAAAACAATGAAGTGCTGCTTCCCTGAGTAAGCATGTAGTTCATGCTGAGAAGAGAACAGAGAAGGAAGTGGTGCGTGTTGACCGAAACGTGAAGAATGGATAAAAACTGACTAGTCAGAGAAGAGGCAGCCATTATTCCAGGCACAGGAGACCACCTGGGCAAAGGAATGAAAATAAGGGGTGAAAAGGTGAGAGCCGTGGGAACTCAGAACAAGCAGGGCATGGGATCAGAATAGGGGGTGTGGATCCAGGCCCAGGCATCGCCTGGGACACCAAAAGGTGGTGGGTCCATGTCCAAGGCAGGGCACACACCTAGGTGGTAGGTTTGTTCCCTGCCTGATCTGGGCGCACATGGGAGGCAACAGATTCTCTCTCTTCTCTCTCTCCCCTCAAATCACTAAAACCACATCCTCCGCCTGCGGGGCACTCGGTGGTGTAACCTCCACCCAGGAACCAAGAGGCCTCCGGCTGATTCCCAGTCTAGGTTCCTTCGGGAGCCCCAGGAGGGGCTAGCAGGAGGCAGCCGATCAGCGTTTATTCCTCTCCCTTTCTTTCTCTAAAATCAATAAAAATATTTACAAAACAAACATATTCTTAGGTGAGGACTAAAAAAAACAAAAAAACAAAAAAAAAAAAATCCAGGTACAAGCAACCAGGTCTTCATGCAGGAGGTCAAGAGAAGCCATTTTATTTAGCTTCCTAAGAAAGTAGTCAAACAGAGAAAACTGGGGAGTCGGGAAGAGCAAAAACACCTCCAAAAGAGTGAGGCTGTCCTAACCGGTTTGGCGCAGTGGATAGAGCCTCGGTCTGCGGACTCAGACGTCTCGGGTTCCATTCCCGTCAAGGGCATGTACCTGGGTTGGGGGCACATCCCCAGTAGGGGGCGTGCAGGAGGCAGCTGATGGATGTTTCTAACTCTCTAACCCCCTCTCCTTTCCTCGCAGTAAAAAAATCAACAGACAAATATATATATTTTAAAAAATATATATTTTTTAAATATATATTTAAAAATATTTTTTAAATATATATTTTAAATATTTAAAATATATATTAAATGAGACTGCTTTCACCTGAAGATGTATGAATGCTCATTTAAAGGGGGGAGCGTTTAGCCACAGACGTGACCGGAGACATTCCACCTGAAAATCTTGAGCTCGAACCCGGGACCAAGTCCTCGTCGTTTAATCCCCGCCTGGAACTCACCGACTAGTTGACTCAAGTTTAGCAAATTGCCAGGAGGAACTCACTCACGGGATATTTATCCTGCACAAGGGCCTCCTGGCACTGAGAAACATGAGGGGACCGGGAGAGAGGAGGGCTGGAAAGTAAAAGGAAGGTGGGAGAGGCGAAATGGGTCGTGAGAGCGGGCTCCGGGCCCCGGGCCCCGGGCGGAGGGTGTTGGGGTCGGGGGTCGGGCGGCCCCCAGGGGGCCCCGTTGGGCCCGCGCCTCCGGCGCGCGTGTGCTTGCGGGCGGGGCGCCCGGCGGCCGCCTGCGGCCAATCCGGGCGGGCGTCCGGGGGAGGGCGGGGCTTGCCGGCTCGGGCTCCGCGCGTCCTCCTTTTTGCACACACACGAATACAAAGAGCCATACGACCTTCGGGTATCCTTTTTCCATTTTCCTCCCCTCTTTACTCTGTGTGCGTGTTCAAAAATTTTCAAAAAATAGAGGTCCGTGGCAGTGCTGGGGTGAGGAAACTGTTGCTAAGGGGAATCTGCGCCTTCCCCCATTTCCTGTCTCTCTTCCTCTTTCTTTTTCCTCGTCAAGGTTTTTAAATATACCCAGAAGTTGAGAAGCAGGACGATCGTGTACAACTGTTTCCAGTCAAATCTGTAGAGATTTTTTTTTTCCTTCCTTTTTGCTATCACATTTTAAGAACTGGTAAATTTTTACGGCCGAGGGATTTAAAAAAAAAATTATGCAGCCGCTCGGGAAGTATAGATTTCGCCCTTTCTACGCGGGCTGGAGGGGTCCTGTGAATTTCTGCCTCCGGCCGTGAGGAGGGAGGGAGGTTTAGGGCCCCACCGAGCCGCTGGCGTGCGTTTTACACGCTCCCCCGCAGAACCCAAAACAAGTGCCCTGAGTGTGGCAGCTGTCCGAGGCCAGTAGGCGGGAAATGTTTGGATGTGACCTCGTCCCCCGGGAGTGGGTCCGAGCCCGTTCTACAGCGTGCCTGACATTTTCATGAGGACGGGGTGTGTGTCTCACGGAGCGAATCACAGCGGAGAGGTTTACCTCGGGGCTCGGGGCTTTGTGTGCGGCGTGCACAGTGTGTCTACAGGCCACACCATGGGCTTTGTTGCCAGAAGTGATTGCCTTGGGCTTGATGATGTGTGCAAAGTGGTCCCTAGGCTGTGGATTTTTTTTTTCTTTTGTTGCGTTTCCCAGATGTGATCAAAACAGGGCTTTGTGTGCAAATCAGAGTTTAAAAGAATGTCTACACCATGTAGGGCATACTCAAAGCACTTCACTCTGTATGCATTGACGGTATTTTCCTGCTCCTCTTCTCAAGGGTCAGATTGGGGAAGAATTAATTGCTTGCCAGGAAGTATACAGTCCGTGTGGTTCAAAGCCTTTTTTTTTCCGGTAACTATTTTGCCTAAGTGGTTTTGCTTTTTAGTGTCTCTGTTCTTAAGTGGACAGCTGTGTGTATATATGTTGGCCCTCATGTGTGGCTTGGTCGGTGTGTTCTAGAAGGGAAGTTCTCTCTTGGCTTTTTGACAAAAAAAAAAAATGGTCGTTTATAGGTTGGGATTTGTTTGAAAAGCCCCACAGCTGGCAAAGTGTCAGGGAAATAATCCAGCTGGATCCGGTTCTCAAAAAGTGTTCCTGCTGGTGGGGGGGGGGGCGGGGAGGGGACGGGGTCCGCGGAGGGGAGAGAAACGCTGCCTCCCCCGCCACCTCGCTGCAACAAGCCGTCCGTCTGCTCAGGTCTCAGCGGCGGAGAAAAGTGTGCGAATTAAAGGACACCACGCTCGGGGCAGAACCCCGGCGGCGGGCGGAGCCGTGGTCTCATTTCATCCAGTCCCCGAACCGCGGCCGCCCGGTGGGGCCACACGCAGCCCCGTGTTTGCGGGCGGACGCGCGTGAGGACGCCGAAGGGCACGGGGCGTCGAGGAGGAACTGCGATGTGGCCAGGGAAGGGGCGCCACGGGGCGCTAGGGCCCACCACAGAGGTCAGGTGTCGTTATGGCCACGCGGTGAGGGTGGCGGGGCGCTCCCGCCCGCCCGGCCCGGCCCCCGGCCCTGGTCCCGGCCGGAAGCGAGGCGCCCGTCTTGAAGCCATTATCGTGCAAGTGGCCCGGCGTGGGCTCTCGGCGCTTCTTACCCGAATTGAGCGTCTTCTTATCCCCTAACAATGCAAGCCAGGTGGTCATTGCTGAAACAAATAGGCCTCAAATGTGGGCCCTTCTGCAAGTTTAAACCCGCAGAGCTGTGGAATTCCAGTCAGTTCCAGCGACTTTTGTTGTGATGGCGGCAGTGCTGGAGACTTCGAACGGCGGCGTGTCGCCCTTCGCACCCCTTTCCGCAGCCCGGCAGCCATCACGCTCGCTTTTCGCCCCGCTTTCCAGATTCCCAGAAAAGGGAGGCCTCTGCCCGGCGTGGGGCGCAGCCCGGCCCCGACTTCGAGGCTTCCCCGTTTGACCAGGACCCCTCGGCTCACGGCCAGTTTCCTGGGTTTGCGTTTCTTTCTTGGTAAGAAAGGTAACTCCTCTCACGAATATACCGTGGCTTGTTCTTCCTACCAAAGCAAAGCAAAAAGCAAAGCTGAACGTCGTTGATTTTGTTTGGGAATCCGCGAGGCCCCTCGAGGTGGAAACGTCTTTAAGCGCAAGGGCACTGCCGCTTTGTAGTGATGGAAAGGTTTGTGACCAAGGCCGGCCCGACCGAAAAGCCTTCCCCCACCGAAGGTGCGAAACTGAAATTTGTGTGGAGGGGCAGGGGGAGGGCCGGTTTGTGGCCGCTGTGTTTGTAACGTTGTACACGCAGCTTTGTGAGAGAAACAAAAGCGAGGAAATTAAAAAAAAAAAAAAAGTTAAAGATGGCGCCTGACCGGCCTTGAAAAGGCCTGCAGTCGTGTCCCTCCCTGAGGAGGCCCCTCCCTTCCCTGCTCTTTGAGTGACTGTGGATTGGAGCCAGTAGCGTCCCTGGCTCTGCTTCCCCCACACTTTTACCTGCCAATCATAGGGGATCAGAGGGCAGGCGGGGCGGGGCCTCCCCGCGTGCGCGCGCAGGCCGGGTACACGGGCGCCGCCGTCTCCCTCAGCCTCAGGCGTGCGGATCTAGCGGCGCGGAGTCAGCTGGCGCGGTGGCGCGGGCGCACGTGGTGGGACACCGCGGGGTGCCTAGCGGGCCACAGCGGGAATCCCGGGGCCTCCCTCAACTGGAGTCCAAAGAGCTTTCGTGGCCACATTATCCCAGCTAGATCCTGAGGGCTCGGGCGGCTCTGCGGGCCGCCACCTCCCCGGGAATCACGCCTTTCCTGGGACCCGCAGGATTGGGCTCAGGCGGAGGCAGTGCCTGAGCTCTGCGCTCTGTTCCCCTCATCGCTGTGGCCATCCTGCCTGCAGTTGAATCTTCGGAAATAGTTCTGTCCCTGGTGCCTACCTTGACTAATATTTAATCAACTAACATTTGCTGAGGGCTTTCTGGGCACATGATATATAGCTTTAGTTTTTTTTATTTTTCAGTTTCTCCAGAAATGCAGGCTGAATCCTTTACTATCAGGCCCATTTATATAAAAAGCTTAAGCAAGAAAATTTAATTTTACCAAGTTGCCTATTAGCAAATGTAAATAAGAACTACTATACTGAGTTAAAAACTCATACCACTCTACAATTATACTTATACTTGGAGCTTTTTTGATTAGGTGAAATTCTTTTCATTTTTTCCTGATTCTGCCTTCTAGGTCTACATCTTTCTTCTTTAACCCCTAAAAATGAAGTCTTAGATTTATTTGCAGTACAGTAGTATTTTATGGTATTTGCTTTACCTACTCTGGTGTGATAGATAATTTATTTAAAAAATATTTTTATTGATTTCACAGAGGAAGGGAGAGGGAGAGAGAGAGAAACATCAATGATGAGAGAATCACTGATTGGCTGCCTCCTGCAGGCCTCCCACTGGGGGATTGAGCCGGCAACCCAGGCGTGTGCCCTTGACCAGCTTCTAACCTGGGACCCCTCAGTCTGCTAGCCGATGTTCTATCCACTGAGCCACACCAGCTAGGGCAAGAGCTCGTTTCATAGAAGTAGGTTTCCAGAGGACCTTTTAGCAAGTGAGCCATTTTGCACCTTCAAATGGAGGAGCTGGGCTGACCAGCACAGCAGGAGCTTTAAGTGGCATTTTCCTTTTTTATTTCTTAAAATGAAAATTATGGCATGAATTGCTATGCTTTTAGTAATCATATTTAAGGAAGTCCTTTGCTAGCATGACCCTGAATGAGTCAAGGGCCCATTATAAAACATATATCATCTGAATGATACCATATCATACACATCTAGTAGTGAAAAAACTTTTATTTTTCATAGTTTGGAGGTGAACTCAGTCATGCAGAAAATTCAAACTCAAAATGGGTAGAAAGCAAGCAAGGGAGCTGCCAAGAGTGTGATATATTTAGTTCTAACAAAAATACATGTGACTTGGGAAGAAAGGAATAGTTAAGATTATGGATAGTCTCACCCTGAACTGTCTAAAGAGGATGAGTTTTCTTTCTTTCTTTTTAAATCCAAATATTTGTGAGGAAAATATCAAAATTATTGAAGTGTACATTTCTTTTTTAAATATATTTTTTATTGGTTTCAGATAGGAAGAGAGAGATGAGAGAGAATCATTGATTGACTGCCTCCTACACATCCCACACTGGGGATTGAGTACACAACTGGGCCTGTGCGCCCTGACTAGAATCGAACTGCCCCCTCCTGGTCCATAGGTCAGTGCTCTACCACGGAGCCACACGGGCTGGGCTACTTTGTTCTTTAGACATTTCCATTCTCACATACACTGTTAGTTTTTTGCATATAGGGATTTTGTCTTCTCTTGGAGTACTTAGAAGTGATAATCCATTTTGATGACTCATTCTTTAGCATGTTACTACATATAAAGGATTTTTAGAAAAACCTCTTTTTAAAAATAACGTTCATTGTCTGTAATGGGAACATATGTAGCTAGTGAAATTAGTGTTTTTTTAAATATATTTTTATTGATTTCACAGAGGGAGAGGGAGATAGAAACATCAATGATGAGAGAGAATCATTGATCATCCGACTCCTGCACGCCCCCTACTGAGGATTCAGCCAGCAATCTGGGCATGTGCCCTTGACCAAACTTGAACCCGGGACCCCTCAGTCTGCAAGCTGATGCTCTATCCACTGAGCTAACCCAGCTAGGGCTAGTGGTTTGTTTTTAATCACTATCCAGCATTCATCTAGCTAGTAAATGTTATAATGTGAAATATTCCTTTATTCCCTACTGACCCAGTTTCTTTCCTTGTCCTTTCATTTCAATGTCTTAGAGTTTATGTGGGAGACTATTGCAGGAAGCAGGGAAATTAAGTCAGCAATAATATTTATGGAAATCAAAAAAGAGTTATTTGAATTCCCATTGTGCTACAGTGCACTGTACTTAATTCAAGAAAACACCCATTTGTTGTCCTATTGAATAAGACTCTAAGATGAACAAAGTATATTAATATACAAAATAGAAAAGCAGAAAAAATTTGAGGAACAAAGACAATTCACAATAGGAAAATATGTTATTAAAAATTCAGTTTAATAATATGTAAGCAAAGTTGAATATTATTCTTAGTTGAAAGCCAGATATAGTAAATAAATTGCAAGTACTCTGTTTTCTTAATTATCTTTCTGATTTGCACAGTAGAAGGTTTTGTACCTATAAATGCATCTTTGTAGTCTTGAATTTATTCTTAAAAATTTGAGACTAAATTTAAGGACAATCACTCAAATTCCATTTCAAGCCATTGCATTGTTTTGTGTGTTTTTTTAAGATTAGGAAGTTAGGATGGGTGTCCAGGGTGGGGACACAAATGTTTCAGGAATAGTCATAATATCATCCAGCTGCTATTGTAGAGCACTGACCATGGCACTCTGGACGTCTTACTTTGTGGATGCCTTATTCTATAGATAGTCTTAACAAAAGCACTCAAAGTAGGCAGAGATGAGAACTCTGTGCTCAGAAAAAAAGTGATAATTTGCCCAAATTCATACAGCTCTTAACTGAAGCAGCAGGATAAGTATCCTCCTCCCCTCCTTTTTTTTTAAAAAAAAGAATTCCAGTTTAGTGCTGTTTGGGAAAGATGACCTGGGAAAGATGGTTTAAAAGGGAGGGAAGGCTCAAGGAAGACAGTATGTAGGCAAGATAAGGACCTCATGCAGGTGGGATAAAGGCCTCTTACAAGGAAAAGTGTTTGGTGCAAGAGTATAACAATCATCAGTTTGTCCCCACCCAGTGTCTCAATTTGATGCATCTTTTTATTTTTATTTATTTATTTTAATGGAAGATTAATTTTTTTTATTAATGTATTACATAGCTTCCCATTGCCCCCCCCCCAGGCATACCCTAACCCTCCAGTGTCTTGTGTTCATTGATTATGATGCATCTTTTATATATATATAAAAGATATATATATAAATTGATTTCAGAGAGGAAGGGAGAGGGAGAGAAACATCAATGATGAGAGAGAATCATTGATTGGCTGCCTCTTGCACGCCCTCTACTGGGAATATATCCTGCAACCTGGGCATGTGCCCTTAACCAGAATCCAACCTGGACCCTTTAGGCCAATGCTCTATCCACTGAGCCAAATTGGCTAGGGAAGATGCATCTTAATTTCTTATTTTATAAATACTGAACCCAGCTGACAAGCATTAGTATGTTGCTATCTACATAACTTTATTTTTCTTATAATGCCCATGTTTCAGACTAAACTCCTTGCATGATGTTGGTTAAAAAAATGAAAAACCCTACAGGAGCAGTGAATGCCCTTATTTAGAAGGAAAAGGAGATAGAAATGATTCATCCATTAATTGGCATAGGAATCACTTAGTGCTTTCCTTTAACCTTTAGTTTTAATTTGGCTTTAACCTTTCATTTGAGGCTTAGTTGTGCCTTCCAGTGAATAAAGACAGAGAGGCTATAATGGATTTCAGTTCCGCTCTTGCAAGTGAATATCTGGCACAGAAAAGCATTTCTTTCTTTTTTAAGATTTCAAATGTTCCAGAATAAGAGTTTTATTTCAATTTTTATTGACTTTAGAGTGAGGAAGAGGAGAGAGAGAGAAACATTGATGTGTGAGAGAAACATTGATCAGTTGCCTTCCATATGCACTCCAACTGGGTATCGAACCCACACCTGGGTATGATGCCCTGACCAGGAATCAAACCCACCAGCTTTTAGTGGACAATGCTCCAATCTACTGAGACACACCGGCTAGGACAGAAAAGCATTTCTTTATATAAAAGGTAGAAAGAACAAATTAAAGACTATTCTTGCTCAGCTGCTATTGCTCAATGGTTGAGCATCAACCTATAAACCACGAAGGAGGTCATGATTTGATTCTCAATCGGAGCACATGCCTGGGTTGTGGGTTCGATCCCCTGTGGGGGGCATGCAGAAGGCAGCTATCAATGATTCTCATCATTGATATTTCTATCTCTGCCTTCCTCTTTGAAAGCAATTAAAAATATATATTTAAATTACCATCTATACTAATAAAAGAATAATATGCTAATTAGACTGGGTCAACTAGCCATCTTCCAGACGTCTGACTTCCTTCTGGAAAAAGCCATGGTGGTGGGACCAAGGCAGAGCAGTTAGGGGCAATCAGGCCAACAGGGGAGGGCAGTTGGGGGCAACCAGGCTGGCAAGGGAGGGTCATTGGGGGCATTAGGCAGGCAGACAGGTGAGTGGTTAGGAGCCAGTGGTCCTGGATTGGGAGAGGGATGTCTAACTTGGGCCTAAACTGGCAGTCGGACATCCCTCAAGGGGTCCTGGGTTGGAGGGGATGCAGGCCGGGCTGAGAGACACCCCCCCATGCATGAATTTCATACATCGGGCTTCTAGTTCTTTAATAATAGCTAAATGTAATGAAAATGTATTGTCAGGTTTACACTTTAGTACCTCAGAGGCATTGACATTACCTGTTTCTGAAATGAGATTGCTGATTTAAAAAAAAAAATCACAAACTAAACAAAAAATCTAAATATGCAGAAATTTTTCCTAACCTGCTCCTCTCCTTTTAATTGTGATGTTATAATTTACAGGATAAGATAGAAATGTATGTCTTGAGGAAATTATAAACATACTTAAGATTTTGTCACTTGGGGAGCTTCAGGCAGAAGGATTTTTTTTTTTCTATAATCAAGTATCATTTAGAAGATGACAGTTTGAAATTCCTTTTGAGTGTTCTCAGTGGTACAAACCAATCCTCCCACACCTTTTTTCCCCTCTCTTTCCTGGAGTAGTTTAGTTGCTTAACTACAGTGATTCAAAAGAAAGGCAGTTTGGTTTATCATTGATATTCTGGTTTCTCCTTTTATAGGGACTGGTCACGTGGACAGTGGCAGCACTTAGCTACTTAGACGTTCCAGTTGAGCTTTGCCTCTCCCTTAAAGAGCATGTGAAGTGGAGATGAAGGAGTGATCTCTCTGGGCTATAGGCTGAAGGATTGCAGTGGTGGAGGCCCAGGTATACAACACAGCAAGGGGCGCTGCGCCCTGGTTTACCGCAGTTCAGTTCTCTGATCCAGCGTTTCCTTTCATTCTCCTCTGCCGCCCCCACCAAAGCATTCATAATATGATAGTGTGAGGTCAGTGACATATTGAGGGCTGCAGTGATCAGCATATTTCCTTTTTTTTTTAAATCCTCACCTGATGATTTTTTGTTTTTAGAGATCATGGAGGGGAGAGTAGAAGTGGGGGGCGAGAGGGTGGGGAGAGGGAGAGAGAGAAACGTCGATGTGAGAGAGACACATGGATTGATTACCTCCCACATGTGCCCCAACCAGGGCCTGAGATCGAGTCTGCCACCAAGGTACATGTCCTTGACTGGGAATCGAACCCAAGACCCTTCAGTTCATGGTCTGATGCTCTGACCACTGAGCAAAACCAGCTAGGGCAGCATATTTCTTATTTACTAGTAAGAGTCTTCCTCTGAATGCATCTGTATGAAAATTATGGAGAGGACAATTATGATTCTTTATGTCAACAAAAAGTGGTATCATCTCAGAAAAATAAACACTAGGTTGAAAAATAGATAACTGGATTCTGCTGTCTTCCTCTGACCTTGAAAAAGATATGTGACTTCTTCACATTGTCTCTTCTCTGGACCTAGTGTAACATGTTTCCTAGAGCTACCCTATGGATGAGATAACCTATGTGAAATGTTCTGAACTCCTTAAGGCATGATGTCAAAGCAACAAAATGCAAGAGTGTTATTACAATTCTACATTTTCTTCCTTAATCTTCTAATCTTTTCAGATCCTGGTGGGTTCTTTCCAGTCCCATCTCTGCTCCTTAGGTTGGAGTGGTGGGGGTTCCTTGTGGGGTATAGGAAAAATGCCTTCTACCCTCTGAAACTGTGTTCATCAGGAAAGCCTTTGTAGGCACCACCCTTTCAATAAAGGATGAATGTGACACCCAGTGTGTTGTGCGAGGGGAGCACAGGATCTGCAGACAGAAGAAGGCCCCTCTCTCTCTGAAGGACGAGGAGAAGCAGCCATGAACTGTGTGCTCCTTCACAGCTTGCCTACTCCTTCACAGAACACACAGCCTGGTGCCCAGGCTCCTCTGATCATCCTCCACGAGAAAGGAAAGCGAATCCAGAGGCCAGTGTTTCCTGCAAACTGGTGAGGTCCAGTCGACTGGGGACACCTTTGGGAGCAGCCCAGCAGTGTGAGCGTGGTGGTTCCTTATCCCATCAGCATGTCCTTCAGTGCCACCATTCTCTTCTCCCCTCCCAGTGGCAGTGAGGCCAGATGCTGCTACTGTGCCTGTAAGAGTGAGACTAGTGGGGGCAACACAGGCTCTCAGAGTGGGAATCCTCCTCCTAGCACCCCTATCACAGTGACTGGACATGGCCTGGCGGTTCACAGTTCGGAGCAGCTCCTGCATATTATCTACCAGCGGGTGGATAAGGCAGTGAGTCTAGCTGAGGCTGCTCTGGGTCTTGCCAGGGCCAACAATGAATTGCTAAAACGCCTCCAGGAGGAAGTGGGTGAGTTGAAGCAAGGCCAAGTGTCCACCCCTGATGAAGATGGGGACAGCCAGGCACATGGTTCACCACTTGAGGAGCCTGGGTCTCTCAAGGAGAGTCCCGGGGAAGCCTGCAGGACTGTGTCTGCCGCGGAAGAGGAGTGTGACGGTGTGGGCAGCGGTGTGCAGATGGTGATTGAGCAGCAGCTGGGAGCAGCCTTGGCTGTAGGGCCTGGCCCTTTGGGCTTCCCAGCCGCTCAGAGAGATGTGCGGGTTCCGGGCTGCACCCTGGCCGCCAGTGAGGGGGCCTCAATGCTCAATCCCGTGAGTATATTGCTTCAGAGCAGAACACGCGTGTTGTTGCTTCTTAGTGCTTTTCCTGGCCTTTTCCTTTTTTCTCTCTTTCTGTATTTCCCCCTTAAACCTTTCTTTTGTTTGGACTTGTGATAAAATAGAGACAGTACCAAGTTTCCTTTGTCTTCAGGGTAATCAGCCCTCCTGTTTCTTCCTGAACCATAGTCTCTTTGGCAGTAGGTCATTTCTGGTGTGTGTGGTGATGGGGTACCCTGCCCTCCCTCTCAGTAGGTAGGTGGCACCTTCTCCTCCACAGCTGTCTCAACTGCTCCATATTCTCTGCCTTTCCTGGCGAGAATGCCTGCCATGCACAGACGGTTCATTTATATTTTATCATGGGCCCTCTGCTTGCCAAGAGGAATTGAGTACAGAGAGATGGGAATGAGAGAGGGAGAGGCAGAAGTGGTAAAAGAGATAGAAGGAAAAAGTGAGAGGAGAAAGACAAAGATAATAGAGGAGAAGATGAGGGAAAGAGGAAGGTGGAAATGAAGGGTTGAGGAAGGAGAAAAGTGAAAAAAGAGCACAGGAAAGAAAGGTGAGTCTAAATGGAAAGAGAATTTATGCTAGAGAGAATATGAGGTAAGGTGGGACGAATGTCGAGGAAAGGAAATAAAATGAGGAAAAGAAGTGGATCACTAAGAGTTAACCGTAAGAGAATAAGGTGAGAAGGGGGAGGCAAGCAAGCATATTTGTGAGTAGGAAAAGACATTGAAGTACTTTGTGCTATTTCAGTTCCTTTATTGCTCAAGGCCATATGAGCAGGCAAATCCTGGCTGAGGAGAGTAAAAACTGCAGAATGTCACACATGGAAGTATGAGAGGAGATGGAGCAACTATAGAGATCATAGAGAGGGGAAAATATCAGATGTGCTGCCACTTGAGAGACCGTGGGAGGTCTGTCAGCTCTCCTCCACCAGGTTCTTCCTCTTCCCTTTCCCTCTCCCTCCCCCCGCCAAGACAAGGCCCAGACACCCAGTCAAGAGTTGAGGAGAACACACAGGCAGATGGAAGGGATGCAATGCCCAGTCCATCTGTGTGTTTGAGGAAGGAATGTATCAACTCCCCTGTGCCCCTCCAGTGCACACTGCAGCTGGTCACTGCTCCCCAAAGGCCTAGCTATGTGGATGGGTGACAGCTACTACTGCTGTCCCAGGTTGTGCCTGCCAGGACTGTCAGTGGTTTGGGGCTGCAGGAGGAGGAATTGGGAAGGTGGTCGGAAGCAGGAGGGTACCAGGCCAGGCAATATCCTGAGCTGTGCTTCCTTCAGGCAGCAAAGGCTTCCAAACCGACAGGATGGAATTACATTTCCCAGCGCAAAAAGCAGCTCACAGGTCTATAAATCTCAGCCTCCTCCCCCACTTCTTTCTGTGTCACCCACCCCCACTTTCACTGTTTCGTTTTCTCGGCTGCAGAAATCCCCCGCCTTCTTCCCTCTTTCCCTTCCTCCCTCCTTCCTTTCCCTGCCCGGTATGTCCTTGAGTGAGGGCACAGGCAGGCAAGTAGATGTGAAGACAGTGCCAGTTGGATGTCACCAAGGCAGGATCAAGGTGAGGGCACAGACTGGCCCCACAAAGAGAATGGGAGTTGGTGGGGAGGGGGAAGTTGGTGCCAGCCTCTCTAGAGATTTCTGACTCTGTATCTCCTCCTTTGTTCCCATTTTTTCCTCCCATTTTCCTTTCTTCTTCTTATTACCACTAGAGGTCCTGTGCCCAAACTTTGTGCAAGGATGTGTGTGTCCCTCAGCCCAGCCTGCACCCTCTCACCAATCCAGGACTGCTGGCTCCCAACTGCTCGCCTGCCTGGCTTCCTGATTGCCCTTAACTGCTTCTGCCTGCCAGCCTGATTGATGCCTAACTGCTTCCCTGCCAGCCTGATTGAAGCCTAACTGCTCCCCTGCCAGCCTGTTTGCCCCTAACTGCCCTCCCCTGCAGGCCTGGGTCCCCCCCAACTGCCCTTCCCTGCAGGTCCGGTCACTCCCAACTTTCCTCTGCTGGCCTGGTCACCCCCAACTGCCCTTCCTTGCTGGCCTGGTCCTTCCCAACTGCCCTCCCCTGCTGGCCATCATGTGGTGGCCATCTTGTGTCCACATGGGGGCATCTATCTTTAACCACATAGGAGCAGCCATCTTGTATGTTGGAGTGATAATCAACTTGCATATTATTCTTTTATTAGATAGGATTTTATTTTCTTGTTCCTTCTCTTGATTTTCCTTTCTTGTCATGACTTCCTCCCCCAATCCCTTTTAGACAAAATACTTACCTAGCTACAGTTCTTATTCCCAAGAGCAAATCACAAATGACCCCTCACAAATAGAGCATCAGAAACATGCCTTATCCTTGTAATCAGTCCTATGGTAATGATCCAACATGAGAAGCCCTGTACACACAGAAATATTTGCCCAACGCTCTTATTGGAGTCCCACAGAAACAAGCCATTGACCATTAAAGACTGTGCTAGATCCCCCCTGCTTTCCACTCTCTGTTCATTATCCTTGGCCAGAGATTGATGGTTAACAAGGTTCCCCTAAGCCTGGCTGGCTAATAGGCTATTCTTTTTTATGTTCTTAGCTGGTGGATGATTATGTGGCCTCTGAGAGTGCAGTACAGCGGGTGCTGGTCTCTGCTTATGCCAAGCAGCTCTCACCAGCCACACAACTGGCTATCCAGCGGGCAACTTCAGAGACAGGGCCAGAAAATGGAATCAAGCTGCCACTGCCTCGCCCCGAGGACATGCTCAGTGCTGCTGCTGCGCTGGAAGGTGCCTTGGAAGAGTCAGGCCCAGGGGGAACTGGGGAGCTGAGACACTCTCTAGGGTTTTCTGCTTCCCCATGCAGGACCAGAGGGAGTGGGCAGAAGAACTCCAGGCGCAAGCGGGATCTGGTACTTTCTGTGAGTGAGCTCAATTTCTATGAATTTTTCTTCAGCCTGGAAAGATAAATGAAGAGTAAAGTGTGGGTTGATTTTAAACTTCCCATATTTAAACATGCATGGTATCCTGAATTTTACTGGAGTGGGAGAGGCAAGGAGATTGTTCCAGAGCTTTAGGGTTAGGCAGTCCCCCACCTATCAATGGAAATTGATTTCAGAGAGGAAGGAGAGGGAGGGAGAGAGAAACATCAATGATGAGAGAGGATCATTGATTGGCTGCCTCCTGCATGTAGTCCATGGTTCATAGGTCAACACTCAACCATTGAACCATGCCAGCTGGGCTCAATGGAACTTTTTTTTAGGCTTTTCTAGATAAATTTGTATCTTCTATTTAAAAGTGGGGGCATCCTGGCTGGCGTGGCTCAGTGGTTGAGCCTCAACTATGAAATAGGTCATGGTTTGACTCCCGGTCAGGGCACATACTTGGGTTGTGGGATCAACCCCCAGTGTGGGGCATGCATGAGACAGCCAATCAATGATTCTCTCATCATTGATGTTTCTCTCATTCTCCCTTCCTCTCTGAAATCGGAAAAAAAAAAAAATTTTTTTTTTTAAATAAAAGAAACTAAAAGGGTGGCATTATATCACATCTCCCAGGGACCTAATAATCCTAATGGGAAGATCTTTAAGGGAATGAGCATTTTGACCACTGAAGGCACTGGAAACTGCCTGAAAATTACTAGTGTTCAGAGGAAGCAGCAAGGGACCCTTTGGGCAGAAAGGTCAGTGTCCTGAGGTGGTCCCAAACCTCATAGATGCAGAGGCCCATTAGACACTAAACTCAGTTATAAAAGTTTGGGGATTTTAGTGAGTCTAAGAGCTCTTGGCAGAAACGGTACTGACCTGATCTAGTTCTGTCTGAAACTGTGGTATGGAACAGTGTTCAGCATCCTTCAGAGCACAGGACATCCCACTGCAGCTACTGGTCCTAAATGTCAATAGGGCCAAGGTTGAGAAACCTGTTCGAGGGTGACTATAGTCATTTGGATCTGTACCCAAGAGCATCTTTCGGATAACCATGGAAGTGTTCTTTAGCCATATACCGTAATGTTCAGATTGATTATAATGGGTTTCCATACCCTGGATAATGGCTAATGAAATAACTTCAGAGTGCTGGTTAGGAGTGGAGATTACCACTCACATCCAACCAAAATTGTATCACAATATATAGTATTGTCCATTTCTTCTTGTTACAGTCTTAGCAAAGATTGAAAACATTTATACCTCCTTCATTTACATTACTTCTTTCTTCCTTTTTCTTTTCCTAAGAGAACCTATTTTATTCTCCCTTTCATTTTATTTGTTTTCACATTGAGTGATTTTTCTTAGGAAGAAAGACACCATAATCAATTTTAACTAGTATCTAACCTTCATTTCAAATTTTGGTTATGTTCTAGGATATCTCCTCACAGATCAAGAACAGGGAATGGGTGTAATTTCTTTGTCATGGGTTTCTGACCCAAGAGGTCCTCTTTTGCTGCCAGTGATAGAAATTGAGGGATTTCCCCAAACTTCATAGTGTTTATAAGTTATGAGTAAATGTATAATTCTAATTTCATAAAATGAGGATTTTTTTTTTCCTGTCACTTCCATTTCTCTCCTGCCTATTGCGTCCAATAAGAGGTTCAGTGTTGAGGCCTGGTTTCTTCCTGCCCTTTGGAGAATCTGGTGGAACAGCAGACCTTCTGAGGGGGTATGCAATATGTTCACTCACTTGCAAAGTGAGGACCCATCAGGGAACTTTGCTACCCCATTGCAGAAGATTTAAAATGTTCTTATGCTAGACTGGGTTTAGAGGGAGAGAGATAGTTGCAGATCTTCACTATTCTGTGGATTGCTTCCAGGGTTCCAAAAGGACCAAACCAGAACTCGTAATTTTTTGGAATGCTGTACATCCCAGCCACTCTTTGTGGAAATCCATTTGCTTTCAACCAGCAGCCTTTACACAAGTTTTAATACTATTGTCTAGAATATTGTCCCTTTCCACTTCAAGCCTGGTTTGATTTTTATCAGCTCATCTCTTCCAAGCCACTTGAATTGGAAACTATGTAACTCCTTTTTTTTTTCTTTCTTTCTTCTTTTGCAATTCTTTAAAATTCTTTCTGAAGCATTCTCACATCTCCCTGTGATTCCTTAAGTTTGGACTTCTAAGGTAAAATAACTCTATCAGATATGAAGCTAGTATAATAGTCTTTTTCATAGAGTAGAGATCATAGCCACAAAAAATGAACAGTAATTTCCTAACTTGTTATGGTCAGTCAATATAGAGGTAGAAGGGTAAATTGGGCATTTCTGAATATGAAATTGAAGTGTTTTTTAAATATATATATATGTATATGTATATATACATATTTAATATATTTCTTTATTGATTTCAGAGAGAGAGATAGAAACATCAATGATGAGAGAGAATCATTGATTGGCTGCCTCCTGCATGCCCCCCACTGGGGATCGAGCCCACAACCCAGGCATGTGCCCTTGGCCAGAATCGAACCAGATACCCTTCAGTCCGCAGGCTGACGCTCTATCCACTGAGCCAAGCCGGCTAGGGCTAAATATATATTTTTATTGATTTCAAAGAGGAAGGGAGAGGGAGAGAGAGATTGGAACATCAATGATGAGAGGAGATCATTGATTGGCTGCCTCCTGCACGCCCCACACTGGAGATCAAGCCCACAATCCAGGCATGTGCCCTTGACCAGGAATCGAACCCAGACCTTTCAGTCCACAAGCTGACACTCTGTCCATTGAGCCAAGCCAGCTAGGGCTGAAATTGAAGTTTTGAGGTCAGGATATGAGTCCATGAACTAAGAACTGGTAGAGATCACCACTTACATCCATTGACTGTGGGAGCTTCGGATAAAAATATAATCAGAAACAACAAAACTAAATTTAATAGGAAGAAATTTAAAATCCTACATTAAAATTTTTAAAAATCTGCAGAATGGTAGAGATAGTTAATCCATGTGAAAAATAAACTTGACTAAAGGTTCACTATGAATGAACCCTATGACACTGTGAGTAGGGATGGGGCTGCTAAGAAAGCGAACACCATCTTGGGTTTCATTCCTAGAAGTGTAGAGTTCCCCTTGGGGAAGTAATGCTCCCTTTGGCCAGACCCCAACTGATGAGTTAGATCTGGTTCCAGGTGCCATGTTGTAAGACAGACACTAGCAAACCAAAGATCCTCATAGTTTCATGACAAGTCTGTCTGGAAACTCTATCACGAGAAATGTGGGGGTATTTAGACTGGGTAAGAGAAGACTTTGTAAGTACATGAAAGCTGTCTTCAAATATTTCAGGTGCTATTATGGTTAAAACGTGCCAGATTTTGGAGCATCTAAGGCAGAATTTTTTAACAGAAATGTTCAACAGTAGAATAAGCAGATTCAAAAACTAGTGGGGATCCGTCATTAAAGGTGTATAAGCAAAACTGAAAGACAGCCTGTTTAATGATGTGAAAGGAAAGTTGGGTGACAGAGTCTCCAAGGACCTTTCCACTTCACATTTCTATTATTTTAGGATTCTGTTTTTCAGGCCATGGTGTGTGTACCCCTGAGATTTGTGGTACTGTACAAAGGGATATACCTGGAACATTTTCCTGGATCACCAATTTTACTAGAAAGATTTGGAAGATATTTTTTAAAGTATATTTTTATTCAGAGAAGAGAGGCAGTGAGAGAAACATCAATGAGGCGAGAGAATCATTGATCAGCTGCTTTCTGCACACCCCCTTACTGGAGATTGAGTCCACAACCAGGCATGTGCCTTAACTGGGAATCGAATCATGACCTCCTGGTTCATAGATTGATGTTCAACCACTGAGCTACACCAGCCATACAGATATTTTTATATTAAAGGAAATACAGATAAGGTAATGGGGGGGGGGAAATTAGGACAAATATGTAATACCTTAATCAGTAAATAAATTAAAATGCAAAAAAAGAAATACAGATATATTGTGAAGAAATTTTTAAAAATTGCAAGGGTAACTGGCTTCAAGAAATTTCCATTAATGCCCTGACCGGTTTGGCTCAGTGGATGGAGCGTCGGCCTGCAGACTGAAGAGTCTGAAGTTCGATTCCAGTTGGGGCATGTGCCTTGGTTTTAGGCACATCCTCAGTGGGGGGTGTGCAGGAAGCAGTTGATCGGTGTTTCTCTCTCATCGATGTTTCTAGCTCTCTATCCCTCTCCCTTCCTCTCTGTAAAAAAATCAATCAAATATATTTTTTTTTTAAAAGAAATTTCCACTTATAATAGCCCTGATGTATATCTGTTCTCTCCTTGCTACTAGGAGTGTTTGTGGAAATGTCTGAGATTCTCTGCTCTAGTGATCATATTCCTTAGGGGCAGAAGCAAGGCTGGAATGATCTTGGAGTCTTCACACAAATTAACTGAAGGGGAGGGCATTAGATATATGACTTGGATAGGCTTTCTGGCTAAGAAAGAACATTGACAGAAAGGATTCCGAGAGGTAGAGAATTGTATGGGGACAATGCATAGAAACCAGAGGAGGGTTTCATCATATCCACCCCTGGTTTGATTCTGTGTTTGTTTATTTGTTTGTTTCCCCTAGAAATTGGTCCACAATGTGCATAACCACATCACCAATGACAAGAGATTCAATGGGTCTGAAAGGTATGATCCACTTGAGGGAAAAAGAGTCACAGCATACTTTGCCAAGGAAGGGAAGTTGAGGGGGCCGCTCTAATATAACAATGAGGCTAAGGCTTTGGATACATAATTGCTTCTTATATTCTGTCTTTGGCCATGGAGGAATTTATCACAAAGTTGATTAGTGCTGAGATTCTCTATTTGTCTAGTTTCAAAAATGCTGATTGCTTTATTCACTCTCTTTGTGGCAGCATCAAATCCTCTTGGAATATTTCAGTAGTGAAGTTCCTTTTGGAAAAGCTCAAGCAGGAGCTGGTGACCAGTCCTCACAATTATACTGATAAGGAGCTGAAAGGTGAGAAAAACCAAGTTAACTCCCATTTCATCCTTTTTCCCTGTTCCTGGGCAAAGGGGAAGAGACATAGTGATTTAGGTGATTTGAAAAGAGTGGATTTAAAAAAAATTATTTTTGGTTTCTTCTCATCTACAAGATTCACAGGATTGCCTCTAACAGCCTTTTTATTCCCCTAATCAGTCTAAAATGAAAAGGGGCCGAGACCGGTTTGGCTCAGTGGATAGAGTGTCGGCCTGCGGACTGAAGGGTCCCAGGTTCGATTCCGGTTGGGGGCATGTACTTTGCTTGCGGGCACATCTCCAGTGTGGGGCATGCAGGAGGCGGCTGATCGATGTCTCTCTCTCATTGATGTTTCTGACTTTCTGTCCCTCTCCCTTCCTCTCTGCAGAAAATCAATAAAATATATTTAAAAAATAAAATAAAATGAAAATGGGAGAAGGGAAGGGCTAGAACACCATTATGCATGATGTTTTTATATGGCCTGAATCTACAGTATTAGAAAAGGAGATCAGAATCCAAGCCAGACCTTTTGTCTCTGAGTTCTATGCCCTGGGCTTTCTGTTTTCCTTGCTCTTCTGTTACTTGTCTGTAGCTAACCCTGAAACATTAAGAACACTTTTGCTGAAGAAAGCCAATGTCATGATTCAGTAGAGTTGGAAACTTGACACCTGTCTAAGTCAGGAGGACTCTTCAGAGTTCTTACTTGAGGGCTCAATCCCCAGAATAGGCAGTGCTAACCAGAATACAGACAGATCAAGAGATGAGAAGCAACTTGCCTAAAACTACCCCATAAATCAGCCACAGAGCCAGGGTCCCGGTCCTTATTTTTATTTTTATAAATAAGAATATATTTAATAAATAAATAGTGATACTCACCTTCCCATCCAGTAGTGTTAGGGCAGAGCAAAGGGCTGAGAACCACTACTTTTGCTCCCTCCCTTCTCTTTCCCTGCCAGGAGCCTGTGTAGCCTACTTCCTTACTAAGAGGCGTGAGTACCGCAACTCCCTGAATCCCTTTAAAGGACTGAAGGAAAAAGAGGATAAGAAACTGCGAAGTCGCAGATACCGGGTAGGTTTCTAAGCCTTCCTTTCAAGATGCTAACCTCTAAACCAGAGGTTCTCAACCTGGGGGTCGCGACCCCTTTGGGGGGTCGAACAACACTTTCACAGGGGTCGCCTAAGACCATTGGAAAACACAGATATGATTCATAACGGTTGCAAAATTACACTTATGAAGTAGCAACAAAAATAATTTTATGGTTGGGGGTCACCACAACATGAGGAACTGTATTAAAGGGTCGCGGCATTAGAAAGGTTGAGAACCACTGCTCTAAACCCTAATAAGCATCAGTGGGAAGGGCCAGAGGTCATGGCATCTAAGAACAGAGTTGAGAGCCAAGAATGTAGGCAGATAGAGGAGGAGGAGGTTGAGCCAGTTCTAAGATTTGACTTGGGGGCTCAGTTCTCTCAGGCACATTTTACACAGACTTTTTCCTACACAAACTCTCTTCCCAAACCTAATCCAGAGTTTTTTTTCTCTCCCTAATCTCTGTTGTGGGCTCCTACTATAGCTTTTTGCCAACCGATCCAGTATCATGAGGCATTTTGGACCTGAGGAACAACACCTGTGGAAGGATGTGACAGAAGAGCTGATGTCAGATGAAGAGGACAGTCTTAATGAGCCAGGTGTCTGGGTAGCCAGGCCTCCCCGTTTCCGGGCCCAGCGCCTCACAGAGCTCTGCTACCATCTGGATGCCAACTCTAAGCATGGCACTAAAGCCAACCGTATATATGGGCCTCCCTCAGACAGATTACCTTCTGCTGAGGTCCAGCTCCTTCCACCAGAACTTTATAACCCTAATTTCCAAGAAGAGGAAGATGAGGGAGGTGATGAAAATGGACCTGTCTCCCTATCTTTTGACCAGTCCCATAAAACCTGCTGTCCTGACTTGAATTCATTTATTGAAGTCAAGGTGGAAAAGGATGAGTGAAATATATAACCAAGAGTAGCTCTGGCTTCTGCCACTCCCCATGTCCCAGAGTCAGGGCTATTGGGCTTCCCAGAAGAAGATGTCCTTTCCCAGATGTCTGAGAAAGCAAGTCTGCCTCTGTTCTTAGCACAGGCCCTACTGGAAATGAAAGCTGGCAGCTCTCGGGGCGGCGGGGGGAGGGGAGGAAGGTGAAAGGACTTATCTGAAAGGGAGAAATTCCCCCCATTGTGAATGACAAGCCAGAAAATGCTTATTCCTAAGCATAAACAATGCCTCAGAAGAGTCTGGGATGAGAGGAGGAGGATGGGTCTAAGAAATATGAGACCTTCTCAACATATGCCCGGGTCTCTGAGTTTGTTTTGTTTTGTTATTTTTGGGGTTTCATTCAAAGCTCTGGGGAAGCAGTCCTGTTTGCACCTTCTGCTTCCCCAGGATCGTGGGTCTTGCTCTGCAGTGGAAGCTGCACAGAACAGTCCAGGGTAATACTGCCACCTGGTGGACAGTTCCAGTCTTTGATTCTTTTGAACAGAACTGGGGCTGCATTCCTTTTTGGGAATCAGGATTTAGATGTGATAGCTTTATTGAATTATATAAAGCAGATTTTATTATTCTCATTTTACACATGAGGAAATTAAGGCTAAAAGAGTTCCCATGTCTCACTGGCACCCACTCTGCCACTGTGTGCACATATAGGGCTCTGTAGATATTTCTTAGTTTTGTCAGTCTAGCTGTATTTTGAAGAAGGTGTGTGCGTGTGCGTGTGTTTGCACGCACGCATGTGCACGCACACACCAGCACATAAAATGTATGCATTGTATGCATTTTGAATAGATTGAGAACTAAAAATGGCTTTCTAGTCAGTCATCCATATAACAAACATTGATTGCTTACTAGGTGTCAGATACTGTGCTATAGATACAATGTTGATCAAAGCAGATGCTGATCTAAGGTTTTATTATCTAGTCAGAAAACCAGGCAGTTAAGTTGGCAGTGGAATAAATAGTGCTAGGAGTGATGAGGGACTGTAGGGTGCCCTGGCAGTATACAGCAGGGGTAGCCAACCTATGCTGGTGGTCTGGAAAGGCTTCTCAGAGTGGTGTTTAAACTGATACCTGAAAGATGGGAGGAGTTAACCAGATAGAAAGGGAGGCCAGAAGAGTGTTCCCAACATAAGGAATAACGGGTACTAGAGAGCACAGACAAAATACAATTCTACAGAACATTTTGGGGAGGGGATGATGCTGAGGAGAAGAGGCTGGAGAGGTAGAAAAACCTTGTAAAATATCTTAGAGCCCTTCAGTTTAAGGGCAATGATAAATCATTGTAAGGTTTTAAGGAGGTAAATGAGTTGATCAATTCTGTGTTTTACCCCAGGCCCCCTCCACCACCATCCCCAGTTCTATGTTTTAGAAGAATCACAGATTATGAGACGGATTGGAAGGGGAAAGCCTTGGCAGTGAGACTCTTGCAGTGGTTCTGGGGAGAAAAGATGGGTGGCCCGAGAGACACAGTGGTGATGAAGGGAGGGCAAATTTGGAAGATATTTCAGAAGCAGAGTTGATCAGACTTGGTGATAGGACTTAGATGGATTTGAGAGTAAGGGGGGAAGACATAAGATTGCAGTTTAGGTTTCTGGCTTAAGCAGCTAAGTGGTTAAGGATGCCATTTACTCAGGGAATGCTGAGGAGCCAGTTTCAGGAGGCAGGGAAGGTGAGGTCAGTTTAGGGCAGTGGTCGGCAAACTCATCAGTCAACAGAGCCAAATATCAACAATACAAAGATTGAAATTTCTTTTGAGAGCCAAATTTTTTAAACTTAAACTTCTTCTAATGCCATTTCTTCAAAACTCGCCCAGGCCATGGTATTTGTGGAAGAGCCACACTCAAGGGGCCAAAGAGCTACATGTGGCTCACGAGCCGAAGTTTGCCGACCACGGGTTTAGGGTGTTGCATGCCTTTGAGACAACCAAGTAAATACTCGTACTCAAATTTTTTAAATCCAAGAAAGTCTGGGCTAGAGATACGGATTTGGCAGTCATTTGTTTATATAGATCTTAATTAAAGTCTTTGGGATAGAAAATAGGGCCTGTGGAGCTCCTGACTCCAGTTTAAATTAATGACTGGTTACCCTGAAGTTGTGAGCCCTATTGGAGCACACTCAGTGTACCTCTCTCCCCTTTCATATGACCCTCTGAAAATGCAGGTCATTAATTCCAACTGTGCTCACTGCTGCCACCACCAACTCCTGGGTGGGCCTCCTTTAATGGCTTTTCAGCTTTCCATAAGATTTACTCTTTCATCCTCACCCTAATGGAGCAAAGCTTCCAAATATTAGAGGCTGTTTGGATATTTTAGATGTAAATAATTGGAAGGAAAAATTCAGGTTCTCCTTCCCCATTTGGAGACAGGAAAGGAGGGAGAGCCCTATGGTTAATTCTGAAGATGTTGCTCACAACAAGTTCTGGATGCAATCTGATAGCTCCCCTATATTACTAATGCTTTCAGTCCTCCTTGCTTCCAGTCTGACAGTAAACTCTTCTGGATCAGAGAAAAGCTGTAAGCCTGACCAGGCAAACAGAGAAGCTGATTCTCAGGAGAGATGAGGTCAGGGAAACAATGCAGCTAGGACAAAGAAGCCAAATAGTTTGTACCAAATTAATTTCCCCAAAGATATTAACCCTCTTTCCTTTCCCATTCCCTAAGGCTGCACTAAGATTATAAAAGGTGTTCAAAATGTTGAGACAAAAATAATATGCATGATTTGTTTGCATATGATTTTCCTATTCATTTTCTATCTAAATACAAAGGAGTCATTTTCCTTCTCCATTCTACTTCATCCCTTGCCTCTTATTAGTCTGAGCAAAATCAGTTGATGAGTATTTAATTGGATATGTTTAGCTTCAACCATGGTTTCTTCTTTTCCTTGTTCTTGACCCTTCTAGTATAGCCAATATCGGCCTTTTTCTTTTCCACCCTAATCATTTTCACTTGCTAACTCCTTTAAATGACATTACTTTTCTTCTTCTTAATACTTACTCTTTATCATCAATCTCCTGTGAGCCAACTAAAGTGGTGGTGATGGTGGGGGGTGGGGGTACGGGGAGAGGCATTCGCTAGCCCTAAAACCATACCTTCTATTCCATAGTCACCTGAAATATTTGCTAAAAAGTTTCATTTCCCAACACCAGGGGGTGTCTGTTTATCTGTCCGAATCTGAAGTTAGAGATTAGTTCCAAATCTTTTCCTCTTTTCACAGAGACACTCAAGTTCCTTCCCCCAAACAGAGCGTTGGGCACAGGAAGGGGTGTCTTTTTATTACAGTTTATCTCTCTCTTTGGACTTACACAAATTTGTCTTTTTCCTACTCCATTCATCCTTGGGTCTCTGCACCATCCTCCACCTCCTTTGCTCCCTTTCCTTTCGATACCTGTTTTCCACCACCTCTCTACATGGGCTTCCTCGCCTTTCTGGACCCTACGTCGGCGTCTCTGAAACTCTTTACCTACCTTTCTTCTTTTCCCCTGTCTTCCTCTTTATGGGTCCCTCCCTGTCTCAATCAGTCTCTCTTCATCTCTCCCAGTCCCCACACTAGGAACAAAGTGGTGTTTGCACAGAGCATGCCTCGCGTCGCCCCGTTCTAGACCACGACATTCCACCGTGCCCCTCCGCGCATTCCAACTGCAAACAAAGAGTCCCACCCTAACTTTTCCCCTGTCCCAATTATCGAGTGATGTAGTAGCAACTGCCCAAACTTGTCCTCCTCTCCTCTTCTGGCGGCGAATCTCCACTCCAGCCCAGTTAGCACCCGCTCCCACCGCCCCACTCGGCGCACCAGAGATCCCTGCGCAGGCACCCCGTTTCTCCTTCACTCGGTGCTCCGCCCCTCCCGGAAAGTAGATCCGGCCAGGCAGACAAAAGTTTGGGAGAGAAGTTCCGTCCGTGCTGAGTGCGAGAGCGAGGGGGGCGGGGGTCGGGAGCAGTGGGGCGGCTGGGCAAGTCGACGCGTGGACAGATTTGCCTGCGGACGGGACAGCCGTAGGCCCTTCAAGCCCTGCTTAACCCCTGATGCGCGGGGGTTCGCAGCCCCTCTTGCCGGGGGATGCTGGGGGATTCCTGGCGCCGGGCATCGGGGCCGCCCGCTAAATCCTTGTGCCTACCCTGTGCCCCTGGGGAGCCGGAGCCCGGCCGCAGGCAAAGAGGAGCGGTGGCCGAGACGCTGCAGGGTGCGGGGCAGGGAGGGGGCTGGAGGCCCCAGGCCCGAGGGCATGGAGCGGTTGGGAGAGAAAGCCAGTCGCCTGCTGGAGAAGTTAAGACTCTCGGACTCCGGCAGCGCTAAGTTCGGCCGCAGAAAGGGTGAATCTAGCCGGTCTGATGGGACCCCCGGGCCGGGCAAAGGGCGCCTGAGTGGGTCGGGGGGACCTAGGAAATCAGGGCCCCGTGGAGCTACTGGGGGACCTGGGGATGAGCCGCTGGAACCAGCCCGGGAGCCGGGACCCCTGGACGCGGAGCGGAACCCGCGCGGCTCCTTTGAGGCGCAGCGCTACGAGGGCTCCTTTTCCGGGGGCCCGACTCCCACCCGGGCCTTGCCTCTACCTCAGTCCCTGAACCCAGACTTTCGGTTGGAGACCACGGCCCCGGCCCTGAGCCCCCGCTCCAGTTTCGCCAGCAGCTCTGCCAGCGACGCGAGCAAGCCGTCCAGCCCCCGCGGCAGCCTGCTGCTGGACGGGGCGGGCGCTGGCGGGGCCGGAGGGAGCCGGCCCTGCAGCAACCGCACCAGCGGCATCAGCATGGGCTACGACCAGCGCCACGGCAGCCCCCTGCCCGCCGGGCCGTGCCTGTTCGGCCCTCCGCTGGCGGGGGCGCCGGCGGGCTACTCCCCCGGAGGGGTGCCGTCCACTTATCCGGAGCTCCACGCTGCCCTCGACCGACTTTGCGCTCACCGGCCCCCGGGGTTCGGCTGCCAGGAGAGCCGCCACTCGTATCCCCCGGCCCTGGGCAGCCCCGGGTCTCTCGCCGGGTCTGGCGCGGGAGCGGCGGGGCCCTTGGAGAGACGAGGGGCGCAACCCGGACGACACTCGGTGACCGGCTACGGGGACTGCGCTGCGGCCGCCCGATACCAGGAGGAGCTGACCGCGCTGCTGCGCTTGACGGCGGGCCCCGGTGGACGTGAGATCGGCGCCCGAGGGGACCTCGCGGGGATGGAGCCGTCGGGTCTCGAGGAGCCGCCGGGTCCGTTCGCCCCGGAGACCGCCCGACCCCGACTGCGGGAACCCGAGGCCAGAGAGGACTACTTCGGTGAGCGGGGCCAGTGGTCAGGGAGGGGAAGGGGCCCCTCACCGCCTCTGCTCTGCGCCCACCCGACGGCGCACGCTGCCGGCCCGGGGGTCGGAGGCGGAGACGCGGGGCTGGAAAAGCGGCGGGAGGGCCTCCGCTTCCTAATGGGTTTCCAAAGGACTGGGGACACGGATCCTGCTGAATCCTCCCCCCGCCCCCCACCTCTCTCTCGTCAGTCCCAGTCCCCCAGGCTTTGGGGTCTCGGTGTTTTTCCGCGGTAGCAGGCCTCTTGGGGAGGGGACCAGGGGACAGTGAGAGCGACCCCCGGCCCCCCCTCGGTGGCGGGGCCCCTGCAGGCTTCTGCGCGCTGAGCCCCCACGCGGGCCCTGGCTCCGCCCGCAGGAATTTGGGGAATTCGCGGGGGGAGGACAGGGCGGGCGGGCCGCGTGCGTGCCGGCTCCTGTCCCCGAGCTCCAGGTGCCCGCGGGCGGGGCTGGCCGCGCCGCGCAGGGCGGAGGCGTGGGGGGCGGGGGCGGCTTCCGAACACGCGCGGGGCTGTGGCCGCGGCTGAGGAAATGGGGCCTGGGAGCGGGCCTGGGGCGCTCTGGGTCGGAAAGCAGGGACCCCGCCGGCTGGGCATTTAAACAGAGACGTGGCCGTGGCAGCTTCTGTTTTCCCATCCGGAAGTCAGGGCCGAAGGCGCGGCTGCCGGTCACCGTCCCCCTGTAACTGCCAGAATAACCTGGCCTTCAGTTTGGCCATAACCCGCTCAGAATTCGGCTGTAAGTCGCCCCTTGTTTTTCAGGAAACCTGGTCGTTGTCTCCCCCTGCCCCCACGTAGTTATCTTTAAGAGTGTTGATTTTATGTCTCAGCTATGGGGGGCATATTGGGGTCTTGAAATATCTTTTAGCCAAGACCTACAGGCACCACTTCACTATATAAATGCTAATCTGACTGTGCTAATAGGAAGAACAGGAAGAAGTGGATGCTCACCCCCAGGGCTATGGGCCCCTTCAGTTTTCCAAGCATCTCCTCACCTTTCTCACCATCCATGTCCTGCTCTACACCTCTATGGCTAGACATGTGAATAGGGAGAGAACCCCAGCCAGGGAGGGGGCGTTGCAGAGGAGGTGCAGAGGTAGTGGGGCTGCCTGCCTGCTCCAACTCAATCGCCCCCATCCTTTTCCCTCTACCTTAGCGAGGAAAGCCCTTAGCAGAAGCTTTGGTCAAGGGAGACCAAGTAACAGGATGCTTCTTGCAATTTTCTTTTGAGGCCCAGGAGAAATGGAAAGAGGTCTCGTTGGCTAAACCATCAGAGCCAAAAGGAAAAATGAATTCAGATAAAGTGCAATAAAATGACAAGAAGAACCTAGATTTGGATATCTGGGTTACAGGAGGTGAGGCGGACATGCCTGAACAGTTTGCTCTTATCTTCCCATAACGTCGCAAAGAAATGGCTTTGACTAGGCTTCCTGGCATGGCAGTCTTGGGGCACATCTTCACTCCTAGGGGGAAGCCATGTTTTGACCCCAGAGGTAGGGGCCTCTTCTCCCTGTGGGTCAGGTAGGCTCCTCTGTAAGAACCCCCAGCCTAACTGTACCCTCCTACTCCTGTCCTTAGTAGGGGCCCTCTTCCTTGGCTACAGCTTTGCCCAGCTGCCAGAGGGTGGGAGCAGGACAGGCCTGGGCCCATCAGTTGCTGCAGCTGCTGCACGGGCTCCCAAGCCTCTGGGCAAAAACTGGGATGGGCCCCAACAGGCAAGGAGTGTGGCAGAGTGCCGAGGGGGAGAGGTGGGGCGGGGTGAGGCAGGCCCGTTGGGATCTGCTCCCCAAAGACAAGCCTTCACCTTCACTCATGGGCCTGGAATTGGGGAGTGGAGGGAGGAAAGCACACACCCAGGAAAGGCGGGTGCCAGACCCAGGTATACACATTTGTGGGGTGGTGAGAGGGGAGAGGGGGATGGGAGAGGGGGGGAGTGGTTCAGCTCTGACCCTCCCATGGTGGAAGATGACTGAGAGACCTTAGGGGTTCTATCACCCATCCCCCTCTTCCTAGGCAACCCTCCTGGGAACACACCCTGCATTCTCAGCAGCCACCTCCCCACAGGAGTCATGCTCACATGGTCCCCTCTGCACAGGTCCCACTGCTGAGCCAGATCCTTCCTTTTCCACCCTTGGAAGCCTGGAGGTCTGGAGCAGTGAGAAGTCATTCTGTAGCAGAATACCAGCTCATTTTACAGATGGGGAGACAGGTCCCAGAGAGACTTTCTAGGCCTGGCCTTCTTTCCCTAGGGAGTGTTTTTGGGTTTACTACTGGGCCCATATGGACTGGCATCTCTATTGTCCCACACAGTGCAACAAGGATCATACTTTACCTGTTTAGTCTTTTCTCCCCAATAGAAAGTAAGCATTTGAAGGCCAGAGACCATTATCTTTGACATACCTCCTGTTTTCCACAGTATTGAGCACAATATTTTTGTTAGGCACAAAATAGATGTTCAGAAAATAAGTATCTGTTGGTTAATCAATAAGTAAGAATGGATCCACTCAGCCAAGACCTTGCTTCATTCCATTTCTTATTATCCTCCTTTCCCAGAAGGGAGCCCATCAAAGGGAGGCTCTTTCTTGTGGTAAGAGCTCTTACTGGGCACAATCAGGAAAGACCGGGAATCCCAGGTTTTGAGCAGGGGGAGTAGGATGTGATGCTGACAACATCTCTCCCCTCAGGCACCTGTATCAAGTGCAACAAAGGCATCTATGGGCAAAGCAACGCCTGCCAGGCCCTGGACAGCCTCTACCACACCCAGTGCTTTGTCTGCTGCTCCTGTGGTGAGTCCTGCCCCCAGATCTGGACCAGGGCCCGAGGCCTCAAGCACTCTCCACACACATACACAGTCACAAGTGCCTAGGGAAGCAGGAGCAGAACTTGTGCCTCTTCATTTGCTCACAGAGCAGCTGTCTCCACCATGTGTCTGGACCTCCATTGCTGCCCCACCTTCTCTCTTGCTTCCCTTCTCTGTGCCTTACCTAGCTCTCTCACTCCCATGCTGTGTCTGCTTTCTGGAGTCATCTTCCCTGTTCAGCCTCCGTCCTCCCCTCTCTTTCTTCCTTTTCTGCCTCCCTGCTTGCCCAGCCTGGACTCCTGCCTGACCCTCCAGCCTCTCCTCCCTAGGGTTTGGTTTTGGGCAGCCAAGTTGCCTAGGGCGACAGTGAAAGACTGGAATGTAGGAAAGGCGGGGGTGGGCTGAGGGAGTGGGGAACTGTCGGGGGCAGGGAGGGGGGTTTTCTCTTGGCTGGTCAGAGTTCAGCCACCTCGCCAGAGTGCAGGCCACCGGGCCATGCCAAGCTGATGACATCATGCTCCAGGAATGCCCGCTGTTAGCTCAGGAGGCCCAGGGCAAGGGGGGGAGGGGACCGGCTCCCAGTGGCCTTAACTCCCCAGCCCTTCCTTCCCTCATGTCCCTCATTACCTCCTCCCCACTGCTTACCCACTCTGATTCCTTTGCTGACCCTTTAATCTCCTCTCTCTGCCTGCCTGACTCCAGCACTCAGTTTTTCTCACTCCTCCACACCTCAGTCTCTGCCTGGTTCTCTTTAGGTTCATCTGTCTGTCTGTCCTTCTGTTTCTAGGACCCCTTCTGGGTATATCTCTTTTCCTCTGTACCCCCCTGTGCCTCATGAATTTCTGAGTCAGCTTTCCTAAACCTCTGGGCAGAGCTAGAAGTGGAGATTTTGATGAGAAGAGGGCAAAGGTGGGAGAATTGCTCATTCTTCACCATGGTCTCACTTCTCCCCCATTCCTGACAATTTAGATGCCCTAGAGAAGTTCCTAGGTATTAGTTACATGGGGAATGGTCCTGCCTTGGCTGCTCATAGGACATCCTGAGCTGCCTCTGACCCTGGAGACTGGGTGCCTCTAAGCTTGGGGAAGAGCCTACTGCAGCAGGAAGAGGACCAGCTTTGCTCCAAACAAAGCACTTTGTCTTCAGCAGTAAACTCCAATAAGTCCTGGCCTCCGTAGAGCCGGTCCCTGGAGGGAGACCGTCAGGGCTAGGCGAGCAGGAGAGCTATGCTCATGCAAGGAGGCTCCTAGGTTGAAAGGTCCCAGAGGGCAAGGCCTGTGACAGTGTGATCATCTCTGTGCACACTGTACACCTCCTTTTTCAGAGCTCCTTTTTTGCTGTTGTTAATTCTCACCTGAGAGTATTTTTTTCCCATTGATTTTTAGAAAGAGTGGAAGGGAGGGGGAAAGACAAAGAGAGGTATGTGGCTGTGAGAGAGGCACATCAATTGGCTGCCTCTTGCACACCCAGACCGGGGCTGGGGATCAAGCCTGCAACTGAGGTCCGTGCCCTTGACTGGAACTGAACCCATGACCCTTCAGTCTGAGAGCTGACACTCTAAACAGCTAGGGCTTTCGGAGCTCCTTTGACGGTGGACTCCAGCCTATGGGTGGCTTTGCTTCCCCAGTGGCTCCCCACACACTGGGGAGGAAGGCACTCATTTGAGACAGAGTTACAGAAAACTGGAGGAGCAGTGAGCAGAGAAGAGAGGAGGAGATTGGCAAACTGGAATTATGTCAGAGGGGATTTTTGTGTGGGGAGGGAGGAGGATAAACATCAAAGTCCAGATTTAAATACACACACCTCAGTGGAGAGCAGTAAGTGGGAAGCCCTGTTCCTGGGCATCAGCATAAGCTCCAGCCCCTTCTCTGCTGCTTTCAGGGCGAACTCTGCGCTGCAAGGCTTTCTACAGCGTCAACGGCTCTGTGTACTGTGAGGAAGATTATCTGGTGAGCAAGAGGGATCCCCTGGGCTAAGAGTTGGCTCCCACACTGGGACCCCCTTTTTGGTGGCCCATTGGGGTTCTATCTATCAGGTCATTCTCAGTTTATAACATCCACCCTTGGTCTCTAGTTTTCAGGGTTTCAGGAGGCAGCTGAGAAATGCTGTGTTTGTGGTCATTTGATTTTGGAAAAGGTAAGCAGATGGCTTCAGCAGAGACTCTGAGTGAGGCTAAGGGGTAGAATCAGGGACTAAATGACTATTGAAAAGGGGGTGGGGGAGGAAGGGGACACCTTCAGCAGATGAATCACTTTCATCCATTCCTTCCCAGAGCAACTGTTGAGAGTGGCTTCTTGGCCTCTGACATCAAGTCCTGACACCTAATCCTGCCATCCCTAGACCTGTGTGATCTGGCCCCTCCCTAATTCTGCAGGCACGGCCTGGTCCTCCACCTGAGCTAGCAGTATGGGGTTCTGGGTTTGAATCCCCTCTCTGCTACTAGCTAGGATCAGTTGAAACTCAGTTTTCTTTTCTTTCTTTCTTTCTTTTTTAATATATTTTATTGATCTTTCACAGAGAGGAAGGGAAAGGAATAGAAAGCCAGAAACATCGATGAGAGAGAGACATCGATCAGCTGCCTTCTGCACAGCCCCTATTGGGGATGTGCCCACAACTAGAATACATGCCCTTGACCGGAATCGAACCTGGGACCTTTTAGTCCCCAGACCGACGCTCTATCCACTGAGCCAAACCGGTTTCGGCCAGTTTTCTTTTCTATAAGAAAGAGGGATTGGATTAAATCAGTGGTTTTCAGTCCTGGCAGCCTAGCAGATCACCTGAGAAGAAGCAAAGAAAAATGCTAAAGCCTGGGTCCTCACCAGGCACTATGATGAACACACCTGGATAAAATTCTGGGGTGGGACCCAGGCTTTTGTGGTCTTTAAAAATTCCCTGGGTGTCCCGGTCAGTGTGGCTCAGTTGGTTGGAGCATCTTCCCATACACCAATATATGACTAGTTTGATTCCCAGACAGGGCACATTCCTAGGTTTCAAGTTCAGTCCCCGGTCACACAGTGTGTGGCAGGAGACAACTGATAGGTGTTTTTCTCTCATTCCCTTCCTCTCACTTTAAAATCAATAAAAGCATGTCTTCAGGTGATGATTTTAAAGATAAAAATATTAAAAACTCCTGGATGATCCTTATGCAGCCAGGGCTGAGAACCACTAATCTGTCTGCTCTCTAAACCTTTTTCAGGGTTTCTGCCTCCACTTAAAAAAAAAAAAAATATATATATATATATATATATATATTTTTTTTTTTTACAGAGAGGAAGGGAGAGAGAAAGTTAGAAACATCGATGAGAGAGAAACATCGATCAGCTGCTTCTTGCACACTCCCTACTGGTATGTGCCCCTGACCAGAATTGAACTGGGACCTTTCAGTCTGCAGGCCGACGCTCTATCCACTGAGCCAAATCAGTTTCGGCTCTGCCTCCTTTTTTAAAAAATTTATTTGTAGAAAGAGAGGAAGGGAGAGAAGGAGAGAAAAGCATCAATCTACTGCCTCCTGTACTCCCTCCATAAGGGATCAAGCCTACAACCCAGGCCTGTGCCCTAACTGGGAATCAAACAGGCAACCTTTCAGTGCATGGGACAATGCCCAACCAACTGAGCCACACCAGCCAGGGCTCTGCCTCCACTCTAAGACTCTTTGGTCCCCTCAGATTCGATAACATTTTTCTGAGAGGATAGCAGGGGGTTGGGTGAGTTTTGTGAGAGCAACAAGGAACATCATGAGTAGCTGGGAAGGTGGGACTGGAGGGAGACTGATTCTCCTCTCACTGCATGAGCCAGATCCTACAGGCAATGGGCAAGTCCTATCACCCAGGCTGCTTCCGATGCATCGTGTGCAACAAGTGCCTGGATGGCATCCCCTTCACAGTAGACTTCTCCAACCAGGTGTACTGTGTCACCGACTACCACAAGTGAGTCCGCCCCTTGCGGTACGGTGTGGAACTGGGCTCAGGATTTCCGAATCTCCGCTCACCTCTGCCCTCTCTCTTTCAGAAATTATGCTCCTAAATGTGCGGCTTGCTGCCAGCCCATCCTCCCCTCAGAGGTCAGTATGTCTGGGTTCTCCTGCAGGGCAGCCAGTGCTGCTGCCTCTGGGGAAGGGATGGGAACGTGCGGCCCGGACTCCCGTGGGATGCTCTGGTGCTGAGGAATGTACTCTGTGAAGATTCCCGTGTGACTCTGCTCTCGGGGTTACCACCCTGACCCTCACATCCGGGCTTGGACATGTCTGACAGCCGCACTGGGCCCAGGCTCTGTCTCTTCTCTCCCTGTCCAGAGAGGCAGACTTTCTTTGAGGTCAAGGTCACCAGAGGCCAGAGTAGGGGCTGGGAAAAGGTGGGGGGACGTCCTCTGGGCCAGCAGGAAAAGGCTGGAAATGATTGATCCTGTGTGTGCTGAGTTGTGCTTAGCCAGAGCCAATGAGGAACCAGACCCTATTGGACCTCCTTGTCCTCAGCTTAACCTCCTTTATTTATGCCACCTGCCCCTTTCCCTTCCCTCTGCTTCCCCTACAGCTGGTAGAGATAGGCAAGGCCAAGCCCCTGGAGACAGGGAAAGGGAGGGGGGAGTTCCAGTAGGATTTGCAAAGCCCATTGGAGAGCTACGGATGATTGCAGAGAGGCTCTGGAGGCCTTTGTATGATCTTCCCATTGGGTGGGTGAGGCCTGTACAGGGAGGAGGAAGTTGGGGCTGTCAAACTGCTCTCATCTTCATGGGGGTCTGCATTATTTCAGGGCTGTGAGGACATTGTGAGGGTGATATCCATGGACCGAGATTATCACTTTGAGTGCTATCACTGTGAGGTGAGTGTTGGGGGCCCGGACTCCTGGGAAATTAGAATGGGGCCCAGGGAAGAGTCAAGCCCTAGACCTGACTATAGGAAAACACAGACCCTGAACTCTAGGAAAGTGCTCTGACCTGTCTCCAGCTCATCCTCCATCCACTTCCCTGGTCCTAGTTGTTTCTTCCTTTCTGAATAGGGACTCTTGGTATCCACTGGAGATGGGAGCCTTTCTCATTATTTTTGCTATAGCAGCGACACCTGGTGTCCAGCTGAGGTATTTTCTCAGGTTTCTCTTCTGGGAGTCCATCCCTTCTGACTCACCTTTTTTTCTCCGGGTCTGGTGTTGAGAAGGGCAGGCTCCCAAATGCCCAAGGTGCCTGGGCTGAGGTGTCCCTTTCCCCTAGGACTGCCGGATGCAGCTAAGTGATGAAGAAGGCTGCTGCTGTTTCCCTCTGGACGGGCACTTGCTCTGCCACAGCTGTCACATGCAGCGGCTCAACGCTCGACAGCCCCCTGCCAACTATATCTGAGCTGCAGTCACTGCTGCTGCCATCACCACCACTGACAAATTCCTCAGCCAGTGGGCCCCTGCAGCCAGCTGAGGCACAGGATGTACTTTGCAGGTCTGGCCGAAGTCCTCTGGGGAAGGCCCCAAGGGCCAGAGACCCAAAGATCATAACATTCCAAATGGATTGTGGAGGAGGAACCTTCCAGTTACCATGGTGGGGGTGACCGGCCTCCTTTCCACATGTGCAGCCTGTGCTGTAGCATATACTTAAGCACACACAGGCGGCTCCCATACACTGTAAAGGTCTGATTCCAGTCTATCTCCAGTATAAGTCTAGGCGTAAATCAGGCAATGTTGTGGTCCTGGATTATAGGAAGGGAAGCTCCTATTTTGTACCCCACACATGGGGTCAGATAGGAGGGCAACCAGGTTCTTACCACGCCCACAGTATCTTATTTCTATATCTAGATGAAGAGGTGGACCTTATAAATGAGTTACTTCTTGGCTATCTTGTGTAAGGACTAAGAGAGCTGCTCACCTCAAGGCTGGGAATAGAGACCAGCTCCAGGTGGGCCTGCTGCCTGTATTGCCTAATTCTCAGGGACTCACGTGAGCCTGGGAAGACTTAACGGGGTGCCTGTACTTTTCCTCAACTGGTGGAGGTGGTAATGAGTGAGTCTTGGGGTATGGAATTGCTGGGGGAGACATTTTTGAAGTTTCAAGCTATTTGCACTCCCCAGGTGTAAGTGCATTGAGCCCTCCTGCCCAGTATATGCACCCATGGATGTATTCTCACACACCTACTCACTCCCTTCTCTCAGGTCACTCTTGCACCTGGTTCCCTAGCAGCAGCTCACATCTCCAGAGCTGCCACCTTTCAGAGGGATCCAGGATTACATCTACTGTAACTCCCAAACTCTGAGGTTCGGGGCGCCAGATGGGCAAAACACTTTGACTTGGTTCTAGTTCACTTTTGCTGAATTCGTTTACCTAAAGCTAGATCTCTTAAAACCGTTTCACTGAAAACCTGTGTGTTTAAAGTTACTACCACTGCCAAAAGCTCAAATTCCTTTTGGGTATTTTTTAATTTTTATTTTTTTTAGCCATTTAGGTATTCTATTCTTTTTTGTCATGCTTTGGGTATTTCAAGGATTTATATCTATTCATCCAAGAGTACTTCTGAATTACCAGTAACATAAATTTATCAAATTTGCAGCACTTTGTAAATGATAAGATTGCTTCCTCCTACCTTTATGTTATTTACTGTTCAAACACTTTTTTTAAAAAAGCTTAAAGTTTCTAGCAATAAATATAATTGGTACAGACAATTTGTGTATCGTTTTTTGTGTGTGTTTCTTAATCCAATTCCTTTACAAATTAGATGCCTTGAAAAATATAATGAAGCTGCTCAATATGATTTTATGCTTTGGTCTAACTTCTACATCCATGCTGTTAAAATGCCAATATATCCGAAGCAATGAACTGGCATGTGGCTTATTCACTTGACTAACAATTCAAGGTTATACAGGCAGCATCATTAAAAAGTGAAAGGGTGAATCTGCTAGATCCTTTTTAAAATGCTGCAGATTTGATAAATATTTATTTTAGACTAATTGTCTCTAGGTAAATTGGTTTTAGGCAAATTAATCTGATAATTAATCTTGGATCCTTAGTCTTCATTCTCTATCACTTAGAATTTCACAGTGGAAATGATGATTCCTGAGAACAGACATTTCACACTTAGGGGTTATTCTAAGATGACTGCCAGCCAATCTGGGAAATGCAGAGAAGAGACCTCAGTGTGAATGTGAGTGAGTTCAGATTCATACCACTGACTGCCTGAAGAGGGGGGGGAATGCACTTTTTTGGAGGGATAAATGTTCTGATACTAGATTGCTTGTTCTACAGCTGGGATTCTGAACTATTATTATTAAACTAGAGGCCTGATGCACGAAATTCGTGCAAGAATAAGCCTTCCTTTCCCCTGCTGCCAGCACGGGCTTCTGTCTGGCACCCGGGACCCAGGCTTTCCCCAGCTTTGTCCGGAAGGTCGTCTGGTCTAATTAGTAATTATGCTTTTATTATTATAGATAAGTGAATACAAAGACTGTGACTGGGGAATTTTCTCAGCAGGGTGCTCCAAGCCTGGGAAATCAGAAGTGTGTGCAGCTTTATATCCATTGCTTCAGTTCTGTCTTTACTCTTAGGAGTCTTGTCTACTCCGTCATTCTGATCCTTGTGCTTTACTCTGATTTCGAGCTCCATCTGCTGCTGACTGGCTGATTCATATCTAGGTCTATGCTCACCAAGACTCTTCTTGCCACTGTAGCTACTCTCTCCTTCCTGAGGGAAAACAATGCTAACATTTGATGAGGATAGGCCCAGGGAATAGCAGCCCCAGCCACCCTGCATTCCTGGCAGGCTCCAAAGTGTAACCTGCATGGCAAGAGTTTCCCTTTCTGCGTACTGGGAGGCTGCTCATCCTTAATAGTTCTTTTTAACATTTACAGTTGTTGGTGAGATTCATAGGGTGCTGCCAAGGATCATCATCAGGCAGACTGTGGCAACTCACCACCTGATTTTCATCAACAGCCACTAAGCCTAAAACGGGGTAAGGGAGAAAACGGAAGGATTATGGATCCATTTTGTGTCTCTTTAGAGTCACAGGACAGGGTTTGTGCAAGATTTCACAGAAGATGTTGGGTGTTAGCTTTGGCTAGCCCTGTTTATTACAGACCTGAATGTGGTTTATCAAGAATAAGGCTGGTGGTGGTGCTCTCTGCCTTACTCCTTAGACATGTTTCCTCTTTCACCATCTGGAGCTCTCAAGATTAGGAAATTTATAGCCGGGCGGAAACAGTCCCCAGCCAAGGAGGAGGACACTTTTTCTATTTTGTTTGTTTGTTTATTTTGTTAAGATTCCACATACTAGTGAACTGTGGTATTTGTCTTTCTCTGTCTGACTTATTTCTAGAGAAAGAGCTAATTTGAGGCACATGAAGTCAATTGGTTGGTCCCTGATACTATACCTATACAGAGGGAATAAAAGGGGGAAGGACACTATGAGACCTGAAGTAAAAGGATTGGGGGGTGGGGATATCCTTATTTCATTTTGTTTTTTAGAAAGACCCATACCCCAGATCTAGCCTGGGTCATTCAGAACCCTAATGGCGAGGTCCCACTGCAAGAACAAGGGTCCTGCCAATCTTAGCCCTCTCCATCCTCTCTTCCCTTGCAGCAAGAAGACCTAAGACTGGGCCTCTGCTGTGACAGTTGCTTGGATAGGGCCCTTGGAATATCTACACTTGGCTCTAGTTGTAAAAGACTAAGGTTTGACCGTGTAAATATATGCAAACTTCCTGGGATGTGTAGATTAGACCAGTATAACGGATGGTAGGAGACTCATCAGAGGCAAAATTCTGTCCACTGTGGGTATTATTGCACCTAAGTTTGTGTGTGTGTGTGTGTGTGTGTTTTACCTTCCTATTTTATTTTTAATTTAATAAATCTTTATTGTTCAGATTATTACAATTGTTCCTCTTTTTTCCCCCCACATAGATCCCCTTCATCCGATTCCCATCCCACCCTCTGCCCTTACCTCCCCCACATTGTCCCCACCCATAGGTGTACGATTTTGTCCAGTCTCTTCCCCCACCCCGCTCATCCCTTTCCCCCTGAGAATTATCAGTCCACTCCCTTTCTATGCCCCTGATTCTATTATATTCACCAGTTTATTCTGTGCATCAGATTTTTAATTCACTTGATTTTTAGATTCCTTTGTTGATATGTATTTGTTGTTCCTAATTTTTATCTTTACCTTTTTCTTCTTCGTCTTCTTTTTTTTTTTTTAAACTCCCCAATACGTTTTCACTTCTTCACATTACTATTGGCAGACTTTTTAATGTTTTGGGTTTTTTTTACAGAGAGGAAAGGAGAGAGATAGAAAGTCAGAAACATCGAGAGAGAGACATCGATCAGCCGCCTCCTGCACACCCCACAGTGGAGATGTGCCTGCAAGCAAGGTACATGCCCCTGACCGGAATCAAACCTGGGACCTTTCAGTCCGCAAGCCGACGCTCTATCCTCTGAGCCAAACCGGTCTCGGCTCTTCCTCTTCTTAAAGAGTACCGTTCAGCATTTCATATAATACTAGTTTGGTGTTGATGAACTCCTTTAGCTTTTTCTTCTCTATGAAGCTCTTTATCTAACTTTCAATTCTGGGTACAGTAATCTTGGTTGTAGGTTCTTGCTATTCATCACTTTGAGTATTTCTTTCACTTCCTTCTGGCTTGCATAATTTCTGTTGAAAAAAATCAGCTGACAATTGTATGGATGCTCTCTTGTAGGTAATTAACTGTTTTTCTCTTGCTGCTTTCAATATTCTCTCTGTCTTTTGCTCTTGGCATTTTAATTATGATGTGTCTTGGTGTGGTCCTCTTTGGATTCCTTTTTTTTGGTGTCTGTGCACTTGCTGGACTTGTAAGTCTATGTCTTTCACCAGGTGAGGAAAGTTTTCAGTCATTATTTCTTCAAATAGATTTTTAGTATCTTGCTCTCTCTCTCCTTCTGGCACCCCCATAATTCTGATGTTGGTATGCTTGAAGTTGTCCCAGAGGCTCCTTACACTATCTTCACATTTTTAGATTATTTTTTCTTTTTGCTTTTCCAGTTGAGTGTTTTCTACTTCTTTGTATTTCAAATCTTTAACTTGATTCTTGTGTTCCACTAGTCTACTGTTTCAGTCAGTGTATGTTTAATTTCTAGTTGATCTTTTTTCATATCCTCGAAGGTATGTTTATTTTATTTCAGTGTATGTTTAATTTCTAATTGATCTTTTTTCATATCCTCGAGGGTCTCACTAAATTTATCGACCTTTTCTAGGAAATTCTTGAGTAATCTTATAACTGTGGTTTTGAACTCTATATCGTCATTTATTTTCCTCCCTTTCATTTGTGATCTGTTTCTTTGTCTTCCCATTTTCACTGCTTCCCTGAGTTGGTAGAGTAGCTTTGTGTGTTAGGTGTCCTATATGGCCCCGTAGCTCTGCCTCCCCAGTTACCTGAGGTGGACACTCTTGGTGCACCCCTTTGTTGACTGTGTGTATAGCCTTGATGTAGTTAAGTCTTGATTGTTGTTGGTATCACTGGGTGGAATTGACTTCCAGACCAATTGGCTGTGAGGATCAGCTGTGTCTACGCTAGAAGAACTTTTGTACTGGAGACAGCCTTATGAGACAAGACTTGCAAAATTGCAAAAGCCTCTGTGCTCAGCTTGGATGGGGCAGAGTCTCAGGGCTGAGCAGACAGCTTTGGCTTCTTGTAGGCCCTGCCCTACGCAGTCCCTGGGTCTCAGTGTCCCTTGATAATCACTGCAGCTCTCTCTGTGCATACTTGTGTGTGTGGGCCTCCAGACCTCTGCCTTTCTCGGCTCCCCTGAGTTTCCATGCACTCCGGGGACCCATATGAGTCTGTGTCCCCAGGGTCTCACCCGAAACTGGGGTTCAGTGCAGTTGGAACTGGAGTTCAACACATTCGGGAGGTTCTGTCTTACTCCCACTAGAGAAAGCCAGCAGCACACTCAGCAGTCAGTCCTCTCTGAGCACACTCACGTGTGCACCTCCAGACCTCTGCCTTTTGCGCTCCCTGAGTTTCTGTATACTCCTCCCTTTTGCTGACAGTCCAGACTCCCTCCATCTGAGTCTCACCCAGAACTGGGGTTCAGTGCAGTAAAAACTGGGATTCAGTGCAGTCAGGAGTTTCTGTCTCCCTCCCACTAGAGGAAGCCAGCCAGGCACTTAGCCGCCCATCCTCTCCACGTGCGCATCTACATACCTCAGCTTTTTGTAGCTCCTCTAAGTCTCCATGAGCCCCTCTCTTTCCTTCTAGTTGTAGAATTTCCACTCAGCCAGCTTTCCTGTAGTTCTGGATGATGTCCATTCTGTCTTTTAGCTGTAGTTTTGAAATTGTTATCTGAGGCTGCAATTTAGGTATTCACCTATGCCACCATCTTGGTTTCTCCCTGCACCTAAATTTGGATAGGATAGCGCTGACTGTGAAGGAAGCAAAGGTGCTCTCCAAGCAGGGAGAAATGGGTTAGAAGGAATACACTAAAAGGCACTGCTTATGCATGTATCCTGGAGACCTAGAGCCAATCTGGGTGTGAGTTTAAAGATATCCCAGTCACCTCATTTTACTGAATGAAAAAATAGAAACTGAGCAATGATGGGACTTACCCAATGTCACATCTAGAAAATGACTTCTAACTTTTGAAAACCAACAAAGCGTTTATTTTCCCTCAGCCCATCACAGGTATTCGTTTCCACAGCACAGGTAAACTGTAAATGTGATAAGTACTTCATTGTGATAGATATTTAGGGAACATTTTAGTGGGAAAGCCAGGGAACACAAGAAACAATAATGAAAACATTGATACTTGTTGGTGCTTTTTTGTTGTTAGAATTAGCAGTAGCCAAAATAACTTTAAAACACAGTAGGAAAGGATCTAGGTAGGTAGCTCAGTTAGTTAGAGCATTATCCCAATATGCCAAGCTGGGTTCAATCCCCAGTCTGGAAACATACAAGAATCAAGGCATAAATAAGTGGAACCACAAATCAATGTTCCTCCCTCCTTCCCTCAAAAAAACATTAAAACCACACACACACACACACACACACACACACACACACACACACACACTAGGAGAAGCAAAGGAAATATATTGCAAGAGAGTCCCTGCCTTTGAGGAGGTCACAGTCTAGCCAGGGAGAAAAATACATAAAATGCCTTGAGAAGATTACAAGCAATATTTCGACAAATGCGAAATGATTGTGTGTGAGAAACAGAAGACCTAATGCTCCGGTACAGATGACGGGTGAGATTTTATCTGGCTTATAATGTAAATCACAAAGTGGAGGACCATAAACCAGATCCTGCCCCCAAATTAATTGAGTTTGGCCCACTGGCAGTTATTTTTTATAAAATTAATTTGTACCCTAGTTGGGAAGAAAACACCAGCTAATAAATATAGAAAGAGTGATAAAATTTGAAAAACAGCATTTTGTGAACTTAATAAAGGTATTGATTTGGCAAGAATTATTAATTGATGTTAAAATTAATTGATGGTAAAATGGTTGGGGACAACTGGACATTCGTATGGTGCCAAGTAACACTATCAGTTTACAGTCTTGAGGCCAAAAATGTATGTTGGAGGGATCAGACTGTCATCACTTGTGTTCTGGAATGGGTCTTAGTAACACTAGCCAGTAGACTGATTCTGGTGTGAGGCAAATGCATAATCCAATCTAGTACATATTCTAGCTATTCCCCACCTCCAAAGAGAATTAATTATTAGATGTAACTTGCAGTTTACAGGAAATACGGGGGATAGAGAAACAAACTAAAGGACACTAGGAGGGACCAGCTAGACAAATCTAAAAGGTAAGGCATTCTACAGGTCTCTTGACCAGCTCTCTTCAGCAAGTTGGTGCGATTTTTAAAAATATATATATTCTTACTGATTTCAGAGAGGGAAAGGAAGAAGGCAAGAGAGACAGTAACATCAATGATGAGAGAATTGATTGGTTGCCTCCTGCATGCCCCACATGGGGGAAAAAGCCCACAGCCCAGCATGTGCCCTGACTGGGAATTGAACTGCAAGCTCCTGGTTCATGGGTCGATGCTCAACCTGGAGCCACACTAGCTGGGCTGTATGAAAGTCAAAACTACTAGTTAAGTATCTAAAAGACACTTAAGGTATATGATAACAACATAATGCATGGTCCTGGATTCCCTATTGGTGTAAACAAGTTGCTATAAAAGATAACTGGGGTCAATTGGGAAATTTTTAGTATGGGTGGGATTAGATGAGGTGCAAATTTACTAAACTAAAAAATTCAAAATCATTAACAAAATGTCAAAACATTATATACAGAATAACCACATTTTGTTTATAATTTATCAACATATTTATAAAAAGATCTGAAAGGATATGCACTAAGGTGATCTCTGGTGAAAATGTTTTATTGCTGTTAATCTACATTTTCTAATTTTATAAAATACATGTGTATCGCATCTGTAATAATTATTTTTTAATTAAATCTTTATTATTCAGATTATTACATTTATTTCTCTTTTTCCCCTCCATAGCTCCCCTCCACTTGGCTCCCAACCCTCCCTCTCCCCTTACCTCCCTCCCATTGACCTCATCCATAGGTGTATGATTTTTGTCTGGTCTCTCCCTGTACACCCCTCACCCTTTTCCCCCTGAGAATTATCAGTCCACTCCCTTTCTGTGCTCCTGATTCTATTATATTCACCAGTTTATTCTGTTGATCACATTTTTAATTCATTTAATTTTTAGATTCACTTGTTGATAGATATGTATTTGTTCATAATTTTTTATCTTTTACCTTTTTCTTCTTCCTCTTCTAAAAGAGTACCTTTCAGCATTTCATATAATACTGGTTTGGAGTTGATGAACTCCTTTAGCTTTTTCTTATCTGTGAAGTTCTTTATCTGCCCTTCAATTCTGAATGATAGCTTTGCTGGATAGAGTATTCTTGGTTGTAGGTTCTTGCTATTCATCACATTGAATATTTCTTGCCATTCCCGTCTGCCCTGCATCTTTTCTGTTGAGAAATCAGCTGACAGTCACATGGGTGCTCCCTTGTAGGTAATGAATTGTTTTTCTCTTGCTGCTTTTAATATTTTCTCTTTGTCTTTTGCTCTTGGTATTTTAATTATGATGTGTCTTGGTGTAGTCCTCTTTGTATTCCTTTTATATGGGGTTCTGTGTGCTTCCTGGACTTGTAAGTCTATTTCTTTTACCAGATGTGGGAAGTTTTCAGTCATTATTTTTGTAAGTAGGTTTTCAGTATCTTGCTCTCTCTCTTCTTCTAGCACCCCCACAATTCTGATGTTGGTTCGCTTGAAGTTGTCCCAGAGGCTCCTTACATTATCTTCACATTTTTTGGTTCTTTTCTCTTCTTGCTTTTCCAGTTGAGTGTTTTCTGCTTCTTTGTATTTCAAATCTTTAACTTGATTCTTGCCTTCCTCTAGTCTGCTGTTAGGTCTCTATAATATTTTTTATTTCAGTCATTGTATGTTTAATTTCTAGTTGGTCCTTTTCCATCTCTAGTTGGACCTTTTCCATCTCTAGTTGGTTTTTTTTTCATCTTCTCTTGCGTCTCACTAACTTTATCCATCTTTTCTAGGATATTCTTGAAAAACTTTATAAGTGTGGTTTTGAACTCTATATCCAGTCATTTGTTTTCCTCCATTTCTTTTGTTTGTGATCTCTTCCCTTGTCTCAGCATTTTCACTATGCCGGGAGAACTTCTGGGTTGGATTCAGCCTTATAATACCAGACTTGCAAAACTGCATAAGCCTCTCTGTTGAGCTTGGGATGGGTGGAGTCTCAGGGCTTAACTACCGCCTTGCCTTCTAGGCAGCCCCGCCCTCCACGGCCCCCGAGTCTCACGTGACTGGGTAATCGCTGGAACGGTTCCTGTGTGCACACGTGCACTCTCTCTCGCTGTGCCTCTAGACTGCTGCCTTTCCGGCTCCCCTGCACTCCGGGACCATATGAATCTGGGTCCTCAGGACTTTGCCCGAATCTGGGGTTTAGTGGAGTTAGAAGTGGCACAGTTGGGATGCTTTGTCTCCCGCCCTCTTGTGAAAGCCAGCAGCACAATCAGCAGTCGGTCTTCTGCGTGCAGTGCTGTGCACGCTGCCCGACTTCTGCCCTCCTGCAGACTCTTCCAAATTTCTGTGCACTTCTCCCTTTTCACAGTCCAAACTCCCCCCATATGAGTTTTGGCTGGACCTGGGGTTTAGTGTCGTAGGATAAGGGTTTCAATGCCGTTAGGAGTCTCCGTCTCCCTCCCGCCCGAGAAAGTCAGCCAGGTACTCCGGCACCTGCTCTCTCCTTGTGCGTCTCTGTACCTCAGCTTTTTGCAGCACCTCTGGGTCTCTGTGAGCCCCTCTCTTTCCTTCTAGTTGTAGAATTTGCACTCAGCCAGCTTTCCTGTGGTTCTGGATGATGTCCGTTCTGTCTTTTAGTTGTAGTTTTGAAATTGTAGTTTTGAAACCTATGCCGCCATCTTGGTTACCTCCCTGTAATAATTATTACAAATAAAATAACTGGTTGACAGCATTTATCATTCAGGAAATTTCACATAAAAATATGGATATTGTATATGAAGAACTGGATTGCTAAGTGTTTTTTGTTTTTTGTTTTTTTCAATAATCAAATATGTCATCCCTGGACTTCCAACCCCACATGGCAACAACTGGTTGGAATGAGCTGATGGCTGCTCCTTTATTCTCTGCTAGTTTGTCACACTTCCCACCACTCCCTTTTCTGTATGCTTCACAAATTGCTTACCTGCCTGATTCCTGCAGACATGTGAGACAGTAACCCTTGATTTGGATGAACTTAATGTCCTCCCCACCCATAGAGTCTCTCATTACTAATCATTTGAAGGTACCAATAAATTAACTGACCATGAAAAGCATCAATTTCAGAATTGATGTGCCTGTGTGTGTGTGTTTTTTTAAATACATTTTTATTAATTTTTAGAGAGAGAGGTATGGAGACGGAGGAGAGAGAAATAGAAACATCTATAAGAGAGAAAGCTTCCTGCATACTCCTTAGTGGTGATTGAGCCACTACCCCGGTATATGCTTTGACCAAGAATCGAGCCAAGACCTCCTGGTTCATGGGTTGACACTCAATCCTGAGCCTTACCATCTGGGCTGGGTCTGTGTGGTTGTTCTGTTTTGTTTTTTTAATAAAGCAACCCAATCATGGGAAACAGATTTAATACTTCATCTACTTAGCTACCATGGTTGCATGCTGTAAATTAGTTTAGCAAAATTTCTCTTTGGTAAATAGAATCTAGGAAGTATACTAAATTGCTACCTTCCTTAAGGTTTTGCTGTTTTGGCCTAGCACTTTAATCATAGGAGGGCTTTCAAAATTTACAATATATGTTTTTCCCAAGTATGAAACTACAAATGCCCTTTGGTCGGCCTGTTTCTCTCACTGGTTCTGATACAATTTTTACATGAGAAAATCTCTTTCACCTGTAACTCAGTATCAGATGGTGTCACCAACAGTTTAAAAGCCAGGGAAATACTTTTATCAGCTTGGTACATGTTTCAGCATGACAGTAGCACACTCAATCGTTATAACAGGAACCACACACCTTGTCCTTCATAGCTAGCTTTTCAAAATGATACTAGTTGTCTTCTTCTGAATCAATTTTCTTTACTATCACATATTCCTTTGGTAAAATTGTTTCAATCTGTTCCATTTTTGGAGCCAAATTTCTCAGCCTTGTCTTTGAGATCTAAAATTCCCTATGGAGCCTTGTTTATATTCTAGTTCAGAAAAACATTTTAAAGTAAAATCAGGCTTATTCCCGATTGTACAACAAGTTTCTATGAATAAGACAGGCAACCCTTGAAGCCACAAGGGGCTGGGTTTGAAATCCCTTAGAAGGGTTAGGCAATTGCAAAAATAGCACATTATGAACATTGGTTCTAAAATTTTCGTTTGATGTCACAGGTTGATTACATATTTCTTACCCACTTGTTTTCTCCTTAAATCATGTACTTACAAAGGGCATGAAATTTTCAAGCTTAATCATCAATAGTGTGCTTCTGAATACCTTCATTCTCTAGTGAACATCCTTGAAAATAATTCTAAAATCTCTTGACTGCCTGTAAATTTAATTCCTGAAACTAGTTTCTGGGTCCAAAATACCATAATATAGTCCTGCTACTTGTTTTCAGATAGTTTCAAAGTGGTATGGCATTATTTTTAAGTGTGGTTCCAGAGTCCATTGGCTATTTTAATGTCATCCTACTTTTGACACTGTTTATTTAAGTATTTAAGCCCACATTTTCAGTGTGAAACATAGTCTACTTAAAAGTTTCCATTAGTTTGATAAGTAAAATACTTATCAAATACTAAGTACTCACCTGAAATCTTTATCTTTGGAGAATAATTTTGTTTCTTGGCTAGAATGTGGCACGCAGAGTCCCTGCAATGTCACAGCAAGTCTCCATTCTTCTCTGTAATTCTAAACAATGCAGCAAAGGAATGTCCAAGTCTGAAAGGTTAAGTAGACTTTTTCTCAGATTCCCACTTACATTTTTCAAGTTAAAAACATACACATGAATAGTTTATAAATATTTGATCAAGAGGAACGGCTTCAGGAAGGTAGAGTTAGATTGTGGGCAGCTATTGTACCTAACTCTCTACACCCCCATCACCCACCAGAGTCTAGCTCAGGAATACTTGAGCATGTTCTTGGCTTTATCATTAAAGAACATTTAAGAATCAGGTATTCGGCCCTGGCCAGCATCGCTCTCAGTGGTTAGAGCATTAGCCTGCACACTAGAGGGATGAGGGGTCGATTCCCAGTGAAGGGCATGTACCTGGGTTGCAGGTTTGATCCCCAGTCCAGGTTGGGGTGCGTGTGGAAGGCAACCAATCAGTATGTCTCTCTCACATCTCTCTCTCTCTCTCCCCTCACTCCCTCCTGCCCCTTTCCATCCTCTCTAAAAATCAATGGAAAAAATATCCTCCCATGATTAGCAAAAAAAAAAAAAAAGGGGGGGGGGGGAGGAGGAATTACTGTAATTTTGCATATGACATAGCACAAGGTGAGAGGAAAAACACTGATAAAGAGGCCTATAAAGGCCAAGCATTTCCCAGAACTATATAAGATATTAGTTCTGTGGGAGTTTCAACAAATAAGTGTCTCTGTACGCCAAGCACTGAGATAGGTACCTGGGGTCTTAGAGAAAGCATTTCCTTAAATACAAACCCAAACAAATTAAGGTTTTTAAAGAGATTTCATACTACTTCTCAGCAATAAAAAGACATGAACTAAAAAATAAATGAATTATTGATACTAGTAATAACATATATGAGCTCAAAATTAATTATGCTGTGAAAGAAGCCAAAAAAGAGTGCTTTTGCCCTGACCAGTTTGGCTCAGTGGATAGAGTGATGGCCTGGGGAATGAAGGGTCCCGGGTTTGGTACTTTGGTTGCAGGTATGTCCCCAGTGAGGGGTGTGCAGGAGGCAGCTGATTGATGTTTCTAACTCTCTATCCCTCTCCTTTCCTCTCTGTAAAAAAACCAATAAAATGGTTTTTGTTTTTTTAAAAGAGTACTTTATTTGGTATGTTTTTTTAATCCTCACCCAAGGATATTTTTCCATTGATTTTTAGAGACAGGGGGAGAGACAGAGAAACATCGATATGAAAGAGACACATTGATTGGCTGCCTCCCACATGTGCCCTGACCATGGCCAGGATCAAGCCTGCAACCATGGTACGTGCCCTTGACTGGCATCAAACCTGGGACCCTATCCACTGAGCCAAACTGGCAAGGGCAGGAGTACCATTTTTATTCCATTTATATAAAATTCCAGAAAACACAAACAAAACTATAGTAACAGAAAGCAGATTAGTGGCTGGGAAGTTCCAGAGAGAGGAATTACAATGGGGCAAAGTAAACACTTAGGGACTTAGGGGATGGTGCATATGTTCACTGGCTGGATTGTGGTGATGTATACATCTCACAGATGTATAGTTATGTCAAAAATAATAAACTGTCCGAGGCCGGTTTGGCTTAGTGGATAGAGCTTCGGCCTGTGGACTGAAGAATCCCGGGTTCGATTTCGGTCGAAGACATATGCCTTGGTTGTGGGCACATCCCCAGTGGTGGGCGTGCAGGAGGCAGCTGATCGATGTCTCTCTCTCTCATCGATGTTTCTAGCTCTCTGTCCCTCTCCCTTCCTCTGTGTAAAATAAATCAATAAAATATTTTAAAAAATAATAATAAACTGTACACTTGCATGCCAAACTATGTCAATAAAGCTGGGTTTAAAAAAACACACATACATACAGAAGAAGGGGGCCAGTAGGAATGGGAAGGAAGAGAATGAATTCTAGGGTCTCTTGCAACTTTCTTGCTCATATAAATCAGATGGTGTCTGATTATAAGATCCTTTTTCAGTATTTTGCTTCAGTTTTAACTGCCAGGGTAGTCTATCCACTCAACTTTCTAGTTTTATGTGGATCTGGCCTATGAAATCCAGCACTTCAGCTGGACCCAGAATACAGCTTGAACTCCTTAGCTCTACCTCCACTTGCTGGGATGTTGCCTCCATTGTAAATGATCCAGATTTTCTCTTTTCAGGCCCAGGTAAAATGAAAATTTATTTCATAGTCTTTCCCATTCATTCCTGCAGGGAAAAAAAAATGTACTTTATTTGAGTAATCTCAACAGCTCTTTTGACACCTTTGCTGCTTTATATTATTTGCTTTCCATGCACATGTCTTATCTACTCAAATACATTCTGAATATCTTCAGGTTTGGGGCTGGGTCATATATTATTCTCTGTGTCTCTCCCAAGGCATTAGTAAGTGCTTAATATATGTCAGTTTTAAATCATCTCACTTTGATAGTCTTTCCAAAGTACTTTCTCAGCCATTATCTCATTTGATCATTACATCAACACTATGAGATTGGAGAAGCTAAAAAAATATGTTACTTCCTCCATTTGACACATAAGGAAACTGGAGCCCAAGGTCACTCAGTTTGTCAGACAGAGCTGGAACAGATAATTGCATATGAAGGTTTGATCCTATTCAAGGTTTCCTATGGCTCTCCACTCTCTCCTCCTACCTGAAGACCGGCCATTGTACCCTTCACCATCTCATGTCCCAAATACTTTAGCGCTCTTTACCATATTAGAAAACTTGACAAATATAAGACATGAAATTTCAGTAGATTCCTGATCAGCTCTGAGTCACCAAAACATGCCTGCTATTTTTTCCAAGTGCCATGTGTTAGGGCAGTGGTCAGCAAACTGAGCTCGAGAGCCACATGCGTCTCTTTGGCCCATTGAGTGTGGCTCTTCCACAAAATATCACGGCCTGGGCTAGTGTATTTTGAAGTTTAAGTTTAAAAAATTTGGCTCTCAAAAGAAATTTCAATAGTTGTACTGTTGATATTTGGCTCTGTTGATTAATGAGTTTACCAACCACTGTGGTAGGGGCATTATGCCTGATGTTGAATGATGCTGCATTACAGAGCTCAGGAAGCATAAATAATTTCTAAAAGCTTTAGAAAACAACAGCACTTTAATATTAAGCATGAAGGATGGCAGCTGACAAGATGACCAGAGACATAAGATTTCTGCACTGGATCACACTATTCTCCTATGTATTGCTAGAATAATTCCCTAGTTGATACTAAAAGAAAAGGTTAGCCCTAGTTGGTTTGGCTCAGTGGATAGAGCATTAGGCTGCAGATTGAAGGGTCCCAGGTTCGATTCCAGTCAAGGGCATGTACCTTGGTTGCGGGCATGTCCCCAGCGGGGGGCGTGCAGAAGGCGGCTGATGGATGTCTCTCTCTCATCGATGTTTCTAACTCTCTATCCTCCCTTCCTCTCTGTAAAAGATCAATAAAATATATTTTAAAAAAAAAAGGTTAAACTACCACCCAGCACATTTAGCCTGCAATTCCTTCCCTACCAGCCAGACTATCAGTTTCTCCTCTGATGCAAGAGATTTGATAATCCTAGTGCAATTTACTTAGTATAAAATATTAAATAATTCACCTATAACAGATTTCACTCAACTTTGAAAAGACAATGATGGGGTTTAAGACAGAGAGGGGGGTGGGGTCTTAAGAAGAACAATAACCTTTGGTCAAAGTTCATAGCCAACTTGATGTCAAGCCCATGGAGGAAGTCCGGGGAATTGTTCTTCTCCTCCATCACTGCCTTCTCTCCCTCCAGCCTCCTGCTGGGATCCCCCATTGGCTGAAACTAGTCAGGGAATACGGGCACCCCTAACCTGATACATAGAAGGTTGAAGAGCAGGCTCTGGATCTGGGGGGCAAGTGGAAAACATCCTAGTCTGGCCAATGAAAGACTGGGAAAGTCTGGTGGATGCTTCTGGGGAAGAGTTTCTTCCCAAATTGTTACAGGAAGACAGCTGTGCCCTCCCCCCCCTCCCTCCCTCCTTTCCTTCCTTCCTGCTTAGGATGGGTGGAGAAGCCCTGGGACTCCCAGCTCCAGACTTCTTGTTAAGCAAACAATAAATGTCCATATAGTTGAGAGAGACAGAGACAGAGGCAGAGACGGGCTGGGGGTGGGGAAGGAAAGCTGAGAGGTGCTGCAGGGTGTTGGCTCAGCTGGGGGGTCACCTGGTGCACGGAGAGGGTGCTGGCTGGATTCCAGGTCAAAGCACATGTCCAGGCTGCTGATTAGACCCCCAGGTCGCAGCAGGTAGGGGAGGCAACCTATCCATGTTTGTCTCTCACACTGATGTTTCTCTCTCCCTCTCCCTCCTTTCTCTTAAACACACACACACACACACAATAAAAACATAAAGAACAAGACAAAATAAAAACAAGCCCAGGGAGGAGACTCCTCGGTAGCGAGAGGTCTCAACCCTGCCAGCGTGACCCCGAACGAGTCCCTTTGCTCCTTAGTTTTTTCCCTGCAGAACAAGGGGCACGGACGGTGACTTCCGGTAAGAGCGGAGTGAGACGAAGCGAGGCGCGTGGAACGCTCGGCACAGCGCCTGGCTCGTCGAAGGCGCTCAATAAAGGCGGCAATCAGTGCCATCTCCCAGCGCTCGCCCTCCGCGCGGGGCAGGTGCCCAGGAAGAAGGGCGCCCCCGCCCACCGCGGCCTCCCAAGCCGGGTCCGCGGCCCGGGGCGCGCGCGCAGAGCCGGGGCGCCCGGCGCGGGGCGGGGCCTGCCGTTCCCGCCGGCGCGGGCCCCGC
>JAAGEH010000208.1:2110815-2134083 GCA_011751065.1 Lasiurus cinereus | reverse complement strand
GCGCGGCCGCGGCGGGAGCTCCTGAGCCCGGACGCGGGCGGGGCCCGGGTGCCGCCAGCTCGCTCCGCGCCGCGCCGCCCGGGGAGCTGCGGTCGCCCGCGGGGCGCAGGTTCGCTTCGGGGGGTGGCGGGCGGCGCGCGGGTGAGAGGAGCCCCGGCGGGCCCTGGCGGCGGGCCCCGGGCCGAGGCCGCCTCGCCCTTGGGGAGCCGTGGCTGCCCCGGCGGACGGGAAGCAGGCGCCGGGGGACGCGCTCCGCATTGTGATTCATCTCGGGCTGTGTAAGGGTCACATCTTGTGAAAATACCTGTAAAATCAATTTAACGTTCAGCGCAGCGTGTAAAGACAGCTCTGAGGAATCTAAAAGACGCCTGAGTCAGAACGTCTGAAGGCTCGGGTCCCTGCGGCAGCGTTTTAACACGCCTGAGTGCAGCGGGCGGGGAAGCCGGCCTGATTGCCGCCGCGGTTCACGCCCTCCAACATTTAAAAAGGGTAGAGGAAAGCACTCTAAAACCTCCCAAGTAGGCAGTTCCCCCGCGGAGGCAATAACAGCGGACTTTGTTTTTTTTTTTTGTTTTTTTTTTTGTGTGTGTGTGTGTGTGTGTGTGTGTTTTGGAAATTCAGGGTGGTCCTTATCTTTGTGAGCGAAATTTGTCTGCATAACTTTTTATTTGCAGGCCTCGATCAAAGATAATTGCGAAAACAGTAAGCTCACCTAAATAGGGGCTTTGGTTGACAAGTAGATTTTGCTATGAATTCTTAAGATCTCTCCAAGGCAGGAATGGTTATCTCAGTTTTGCAGGTGGGGAGAAGTTTGGCACAAAAAAAAAAAAAAACCCATCCCCCGTAATTTGCAGCTCAGCCCAGAACAAGGGCTGAGCTGCAAATTAAGTCCTAGCATCCCGACTCCTCAGCTGCGTCCCCCTCTAGACCGTGTTACAAAACAAACGAGTAGTTACTTTGATGTTACTACTCATCAAACGAGGGAGTCAACCAAATGTGCTGTGAACATGAAATGTTAAATCATAATAACCTTCTATGTCTGCTCTGCTGTGGGAGGCACAGCTGTCCTTTGGAATTTGATACCTCAGAGGAGAGGTTGAAGCAGCAAAATGGAAAATAATGTCAAGTGAAATTTTTTTTGTCTCCAGAGGCCAAACTGTGCCCATCACTGCCGATTTGTATTGATGTCATTCTTTTCAGCGTACTCTATGTTCGGGCCTCAGCTGCATCAGCTACACCTTTGCATTACTCTTGGCACTGACCTCCCTTTCTGTCTTCTCCTTTTTTAAATTTTTTTTTCATTTTTATTGATTTCAGAGAGAAAGGGAGAGGGGGAGAGGGAGATAGAAACATCAATAATCAGAATCACTGGTCACCTGCCTCCTGCATGCTCCACACTGGAGACTGAGCCTGCAACCCAGGCATGTGCCCTGACAGTGAATGCAACGGTGACTTCCTGGTTCATAGATGGATGCTCAACCAGTGAGCCATGTTGGCTGGCCCTGTCTGTCTTCTTATGCTCTTTCCTCCAGGTGCTCTTTATTACTGCTGTTATGTGAAAACTATGTAGTTGTTGTTCAAGTGTGGAGTGATTTGTTACTCCTGAAGAGTGTTTCTGGAATTATGAAAACAACAACAACAAACTACCAATACATCTTAGATAAAAGGACAAGTTAAAGAAGTGCAAGAAACTATTGTGGAATTTAATAGCTGAGTGATTTGAAAGGGAAAAAGTAGACTTTGATTTCTTTCTTTTTTTTTTTTTTCTTTCCCTCAGTTCACTCATAACTGAGAAGCAGCAGCTCCGTTTTAACTTGGAAATAATTGAGGAGCCCTAGCCGGTTTGGTTCAGTAGATAGAGCGTTGGCCTTCGGACTGAAGAGTCCCAGTTTCGATTCTGGTCAAGGGCATGTACCTTGGTTGCGGGCACATCCCCAGTAGGGAGTGTGCAGGAGGCAGCTGATCGATGTTTCTCTCTCATCGATATTTCTAACTCTCTATCCCTCTCCTCTCCTCTCTGTAAAAAAATCAATAAAATAAAATAAAAAAGAAATAATTGTAGAGAAGGAGGACATCTTCCTGTTTAGACTAGTGAATTGGAAAGTTTTCTTTCTCAAGGAGGCTCCCTCTTAGTTTATAACAAGTGAAAACGTGTTTAGAATGCAAAATGTTTTGCTGATGATATGTCTGTTTGTCTATAAAACTTATGTAAGAGCTTTGGGACCTTGGATATGTGATATGTTCCCTCCTTGTTAAGAGGCATCCCCGTGGTCCCTCCCCAGCTTGTAGACAATAGAAATTTGAACCCAAGGTAGTTTTTTCTGGAGCATCCAGCCAACTCATCTTTTTGTTTTCTCTGGGTAGATACAAAAGATAATATCAGATGGCATCTGGGGATTTCTGTTCACCTGGAGAAGGGATGGAAATTCTCCAACAAGGTAAGAATAGCCATTTGCAAGATGACTTATCCAGAGAGGTTTTATCCAGGTTCTTATCTTCTATAATAAAAAGGCCTTATAATGGGTGGGAGGGGGAGGATTTACAATGTTCACTAGTATGCTTTCTCTCATAGAAGCTTATGTTTCTAAGGAAATTAGGATACATGATGATTCTTTAACACTGTCTTATTGGAGAACAGATGGCACTGACTCCTGGTCAGTGTCTGCTTGTGCAGTAGACTAAAAATTCAAGATGCTCCCATGCTGTGTGAGCAACCATATCCAGAAGATAAGGTGGCCAGTAAATTCCTTAAATGCTTCCTTTCTACCTATATCTTACATTTTTTTAATATTTTGTCTCCAAAATCTCAGATCCTTCCTATATCTTGAATTCTTTCCATATTTCAAGTCCTTTCTATATTTTGAATCCTTCAAAGACTTGAATCTTTTATATTTGATCATTTTCATATTGATCATAGGGAGAGAGATTTCTTATCCAGTAAAAGGACTTTGAGTATGATGGTCCAAAGAATCAAAATTTTAGTATTTGGTAAGTGGGAGTAAAACAGAAGCCTCCAGCAGAAAGCACTTCAGAAAATAAATGGAAAGAAAGCCCCTTGCCCTGGCTGGTTTGGTTCAGTGGATAGAGCATCAGCCTGCAGACTGAAGGGTTCCGAGTTTGATTCCAGTTAAGGGCACATGCCTGGGTTTCGGGCTCAATCCCCATTAGGGGTCCTACGGAAGGCAGCCAATCAATGATTCTCTCATCATTGATGTTTCTGTCTCTCCTCCCTTCCTCTCTGAAACCAATAATAAAACATATATATATATACACATATATGTGTGTGTGTGTGTGTGTGCGTGTGTGTATATCTATATATCTATATATCTATATACATGTATATATATATATATATATTTAAGCCTTTTGAACATATGAAACTATGACAGGTTTCCAGTTTCTTGCACTTTTTCTCATGCATGTGCTGTTCTGCATCCATGGGTTATTCAACCCTATTTACAATAGGGAGAATTTGGTTAGTTAAATTTTTTAAATTTACTCTTAAGAAAAATATACTTTCAGTTGCTTATGCAACTAGAGATCATATCCAAACTTGGAACTTTACATGCATTTTTCCTCCTTCCTCAAGAACTATAGTTATTCTGCATGAATGAGCCATTTGGGGTACTGGGGTGGTCCCTTATTGCCGAAACAGGTTTGGCTCAGTGGATAGACCGTCGGCCTGCGGACTGTAAAGGTCCCAGGTTTCATTCCGGTCAAGGGCATGTACGTTGGTTGCAGGCACATCCCCAGTGCGGGGTGTGCAGGAGGCGGCTGATCGATGTTTCTCTCTCATGGATGTTTCTGACTATCTCTCTCCCTTCCTCTCTGTAAAAAATCAATAAAATATATTTAAAAATAAAATAAAATAAAAATAAAGGGTCCCTTATTGCTTTATCTCATGCTTTTCAACTGTATTTCCATTTTCTAAGATCTTTTATTAGAGACTCATTCCCGAATTCTTGTTTATAAAATGTTCTCATTGATTTTAGAGAGAGAGGAAGGAAGAGTGAGAGAGAAATATTGATTGACTGCCTCCTGCACCCCTTACCGGGGATCCAGCCTGTAATCTGGGTATGTACCCTGATCAGAATCAAATTGGTGACTTCTTGATGCATGGGACTAAGCCCATTCAGTTGAGCCACACCGGCCAAGATATTTTTGGATTGTTTTGTGTTTTGTATATTCCTCACCCAAGGATACTTTTCCATTGATTTTTAGGGAGAGTAGAAGAGAGAAAGAGAAACATCGATGTGAGAGAAACACATCGACTGGTTGTCTTCTGTACTAGCCCGGACCAGGGCCTGGGTCGGGGAGGAACCTGCAACCAAGGTACATGCCCTTGACTGGAATCTAACCCAGGACCCTTTGGGCCACAATCTGACGCTCTACACACTGAGCCCAACCAGGTAGGGCCATTTGTAGATTTTTAAATCTTATTAGAATTAGGAAACTTTCCTACCAAAAACCTGGATTGTTGTTTTTAATATTAAGAGTTATGTTCAGTTATATAAATTAAGAGTTCATACCTTCTTTGCTTTTTGTTTCAATGGGGGACATCCCATTAAAGTGTGCAGCAGACAGCTTCCTCCTTTTAACCTGACTGAAGAGGACCTGTTACAGAATCCACACTTCAGCAAACTGCTGCTGAGTCTCTCACAACACATGGACGAGAGTGGCTTAAGCCTCTCCCTTGCAAAGGAACAGGCTCAGGTAAGAGCCCTAATTGAAGTGATGTTAGAGGAAGGAAAAATCTTATGAGAGAGTGGTTCCTACCTGGAATTTTAAAAATTTTCTAGGCATGGAAGGAAGTTCGACTGCATAAGACAACATGGCTGAGGTCTGAGATTTTACAAAGAGTCATCCAAGAGCTGCTTGTGGACTACTATGTGAAGATACAAGATACAAATTTAACTTCTGAGGACAAAAAGGTGGGGCAGGAGAGATGAAGTATAGGTTGGTCACCATAGGAATGAGCAGGCCAACTATGGCTTCACCTGATTATATGATCTGGGGGAAGTAGGAGCTTCATGTAATAGCTAGAGAAATGGACTGTAGTTATGAGGGGAAGAGGTGGTTGTTTTGTCAGGGTTTTGAGAAGAAAGATGAACAGGAGAAGGCACTGACATATGGGAAGTTATCTGAAGAGGATGACATATTTGAGGACTTTGAAATGTATGAAGAACTGGTTCATGAGAATGGAGGAGGTAGAGTGAAAGAAGTTTTATAGTAACCTCTTGTTGTGTTTATTCTTCTCAGTTTCATGAGACCCTTGAACAGCAGCTACTTGTGACTCAGCTAACACAGCTCTTAGGTCCTAGCCAGGAGAGGGTGATGCCACCACTGCTCGGACTGGAAAAAGCGGACCTTCTAGAGCTCATGCCACCCTCAGAGGTTGGGAACGAGAAAATATTGGCTTAATGTCTCCTATATATTTGAACATTGTTTGGTTAAAATGTACATGTTCATGTACTTGTTTTTAAAATGTACATGTTCATGGTGGTCAAACTTAAGTAAATAAATACACAGAAGAAAGTAAAAGCTGAAATACTATATCTAGAAATAAATAATAAAACTTGAGATAGTATTATATCCTCCATGCTTGTACAGAGAATATATTTTCACTTAATATATTTTGGACTTCTTTTCAAGTCAATAAATAGATGCAAATAAGATAATACTTTCTGCCGAAACCGGTTTGGCTCAGTGGATGGAGCGTCAGCCTGAGGACTGAAAGGTCCCAGGTTCGATTCCAGTCGGGGGCATCTACCTTGCTTGCGGGCACATCTCCAGTGTTGGGCGTGCAAGAGGCGGCTTATTGATGGCTCTCTCTCTCGATGTTTCTGACTTTCTATCCCTCTCCCTTCCTCTCTGTAGAAAATCAATAAAATATATTAAAAAAAAAAAAAGATGATACTTCCTAAAGCACTCTTAGCACAGTGTCCAGGAACTCATTATTCTTATTCTATCATTGGCTTAAATAACTAACAAGATTCCATTGTATGGATGAAACATAATTTGTTTAACCTTATTGATGGATATTAATTTAAAGTTGTTTCCACATTTTTGCTGTTAGAAACCACACTGATGAACATGATAATTCATACGTGTCTGCCCTTATGTGACTATTTCCCAAGTATTATTGCTCAAAGTGGGGTCATTGGGTCAAAGGATACACACATAGAACATATTGGTACATATTGCCAAACTGTTTTCCAGAAAGGTGTTTCCAGTGTCCATACCTTCCCACTCTTGCATCAGTGTGGGATCTGGACAGTCATATTATTCTTTGCTAATTTGATAGGCTAAAAGTGAATCTCCCTGTTCAGGCATTTGCTATTATAAACAGTGCTCTGCATGTACAGCTATTTTTCAGTGTCAGCCCTGTATTGTGTTTATCTCCTTATAGTTGTTTGTTTTTGCACATCCCTATTAAAAGCATTAAAAAAATTAATTAATCTCCCTGCTGTCTTTTTTGATTTTTTTTATTATTATTTTTTTTAAGATAGAGGAAGGGAGAGGGAAACATTGATCAGATCAGCTGCCTCTTGCATGCCATACCCCCTATCAGGGATGGAGCCCTCAACCTGGGCATGTGCCCCAACTGGGAATTGAATGGGCAGCCTCCTGGTGTACAGGATGACACCCAAATTACTGAGCCACATAAATTTTTTGTGGGTGTTTTTTTTTTTAAACATATTTAGAGGAAGGGTCAGAGAGAGAGAGAGAAACTTCGATTGGTTTCACCCCAATCAGAGATTGAAACCTGACTGGTAATGGAATCTGTCTCTGGAGGATACTCTAACCAACTGAGCCATACTGGCCAGGGTTCCCTGATGTCTCAATGCATTTCCTTTGGTTATCATTGAGATTGTTGTCATCATGTATTCATTGGCTGGATCTTTCTAGTTCTCACAGTCTATTTGTGTCTCTCTGTGATTATGTGATTGTAGGATTTCGTGTGGATGAGAGCTCGGCTCCCACCGGAAGTGGAGGAGCAACTCAAGAAGAAGTGTTTCACTCTGCTTTGCTACCATGATCCTAATTCCGGTGAGTGCTGGCTCTGTGTTCTGGTAATAGCCGGTCTTCAGGACTCTTGGGTTGCTCTTTGAGAACAGTATATTTGAATTTGGATTTGGGACAGAGACTGAGAAGTATTGAAGACATTGGAGATATTTGTTTCCTTGCTGATAGAATAAAAGCAAGAATTTTGTGAGAACTCTTTTTTTATAATTGATTTCAGAGAGGAAGGGAGAGAGACATAGAAACATTGATGATGAGAGAATCATTGATTGGCTGCCTCCTATACACCCCCAGTGAGATCAAGGCCTCAAACCAGGGCATGTGTCCTGACTGGAAATCAAACTGTGATCGATTCATAGGTCGACATTCAACCACTGAGCTATGCCAACTGAACCTTTTATTCAGCAGAGATCCTCTTGCTGCAGAGAAGAATAATTTAGTTCTCAGGAGAATCAGCATAGAATGCAGAAGAAAGTTCAGGCTAATTGATGGCCCCCTTGTCTTTATTTCTATGATTTAAAAATTAAGGGCCAAATCTAGAATTAAAGAGTGAAGACAATTATGAGAAATGGGCCATTTTTAACAGGACATTAGAATAAAACCTGGAAAAGACAGAATTCCTAGGACTAGATGTAGGATAGGGGCACTGAAAAGTGGCCTTAAAAGGTCCGTAGCAATTACGGCTTTACTGTTTAGTCCTCTGACTTTGCCCAGATTCAGATCATGAAACCCTGAAGGCAGCAAAGGTATGGAAACTGGCAGAGATCCTAGTGAATGAGAAGCAGCAGTGCCAGGATGCCAAGAGCCAGCAGAAGGAGCAGGTGGTGCTGCTGGAGAAGAAGAGAGCCACCTACTCCCAGGTTTGCTGGAGCAGTGGGGTAGCCTCCTCTCTTTTACTGGGACCCCAGGGGCACTTTGGGGAAGCCAAGGATTTCTGACCTGCCTTCTTTTCTACCATCACTTCCTCCTGCCTCCTGGGGGCTCAGGTGCTTCTCCGCTGCCTCGCCTTACTGCACAGATTGCTTCAGGAGCACCGGCTACAGACTCAATCTGAGCTAGACCGCATCAGTGCCCAGTACCTGGAGATCAAGTGTAGTGCCATGATCCTTAAGCTGAGGTGAGCTATGAGCCCTATGGATTTAAGAGATATACCACCCCCTATAACCCCTTCCTCATCTCTCTTTTCTCTCTAACATGCGTAGCACCTTGTGGGATCCAATAAATGTCACAGCAGTATTAGCCTTCTGATTGCTCCAAAGCTTTCAACATTTTTTTTAAAATTGATTTTTTACAGAGAGGAAGGGAGAGAGACAGAGAGCTAGAAACATCGATGAGAGAGAGACATCGATCAGCCGCCTCCTACACGCCCCCCATTTGGGTATGTGCCCGCAACCAAGGCACATGCCCCTGACCGGAATCGAACCTGGGACCCTTCAGTCCACAGGCCGACACTCTATCCACTGAGCCAAACCAGTTTTGGCGCTTTCAACATTCTTGATTCTGTTATTTGAAAGCTTTCTGAAATAGTTGCTTGACTGTGAGATAAATTGCTCAGGAATTCAAAAATGACTTTGTTTATCCTATCACTTCTTAGCCCACACCTTTGACCATGGCAGGTGCTGTGTTCCATTCCTAACTCTGCTGTTGTCAGAGATCCTCAGCTTCACATTTATTTCTTTCTGTCAGGATGGAAGAGCTAAAGATTGTGTCTGATACTTACACTGCTGAGAAAGTAGAAGTTCATTGTCTCATTAGGTGAGAACTCCTAAGAGCTTGGTACAGCTATTCAGAGCTGGTTCCCATACTCTCTAAACTCATTCATTTTAACATGTCCTCATTCTTGTCTACTTTCTGAGGAGCCAGATTCTTATATTGTATCTTCTGTGCCTGGGCTCTTAGGGACCGTTTGGAGGGTGCCATTCGGCTACAAAAACAGGACATGGAGAAGTCCCGACAAGTCCTAAACACCTATGAGGTCCTTGGGGAGGAATTTGACAAGCTGGTAAAAGAGTACACCCAACTCAAGCAGACAATTGAGAACAGGCGTTGGGCACTCCAGGAGTTCAACAAAGCCTACCGCTGAATGTTGGTCGGCCAGGAGGCATGGCTTGTGCATTGGCACTGCTTTCTCTTCCTGCCAAAAGGACCATCTCCACCTGGGACCATATTCAAAGGAGTGTGGGGACACTTGCTCGAAACAGTGCTGTCATTTAGGCACTCTCCTTGTTTACAATGACTGAATCTCTTCTGGACAATGTAGCCGATTTACATAAATTTATGTACAGCTATTTTTCAGTGTTGGCCCTGTATTGTATTTGATTATCTCCTAAATAAAGTGATAATACTGAGTCTTAGGATTTTAGTCATTTTCCTTCGGGGAAAGATGGAAAAAGAATATCAAAGGCTGCATGGGTGGAGGGGCAACTGAGTAAATATAAATAGAGACAGATCTACAATGTGTAACAAAGGGTGGTAGGTAGAAGTGCCAGCCTGCCCACATGGAATCTTTGAGGCTTCATTCTGAGAGCAAGAATGGATTAAAAGTGGTTTGCTCTTGAAGAACTATATAATCCTCAGAGGAGTGCTAGCTATTAAGGTAGGTCCTGTCACTGTGGCTCTCAATGGGGGTGTTTTGATAAAGCAAATAGGCATCCAATTCTTGTTACAGGAGAGGACACAAGCCACTTGTACTCCTGATTGCCTCTGGTGTAGTTTGAGGGTTACTTCTTTTTCCAAAAGCAGAAAGTGGGAAGAAATCACTTTAGAGAACCAAGTTCCATGGTCTGCTTAGCTTAGAACAAGGCAGGGTCCTGGCTGCTGTCAAAGTCAGGGACAGAGTAGAAGCAAAAGACCATTCTTATTTAGAAGAGCTTATTCAACTCAAACCACTTTTCAGGAAGACTGTCATGAGACATTCTTCTGCTAAGATCAAATAACAATAATCTTGAATTGATGTATAAGAAAAATAAGGTATTTGAATATTTAAATATGTTAAAAACATATTTTTAGTGATTTCAGAGAAAAAGGAAGAGGGAGAGAGAGAGAAACATTAGCAATGAAAGAATAATTGATTGGCTGCCTCCTGCATATCCCTACCGGGAGTAAGCCTACAACCTGGGCATGTGCCCTGATAGAACCATGATCTGGTTGATAGGACAACACTCAACCACGGAACCACACTAGCTGGGCTACATATTTTTTAAAATGGTGGCCCACACAAAATGAACAAATAGCAAATAGATTAATGGAAAAAAATGAAGACACAGTCAATATTGCTTAGTTCTATAGTCCCCACCCTCCAACTATTTTGGGAAAGGTTTTCAAATCCACAGAAAAATTGAAAGAATAGTGCCATAGCACCAGTACACCCTTAACCTAGATTCAACAATTGCAACCATTTGGCTTTTTTCTTTCCCTCCTCCACCTCTAGATAGATAGATAAGGATATAGAGATATTCCTCTCAACCGTTTTATACTTAGTTACAGATATAACATTTCATTCCCTAAATACTTACACAGGCAACTCCTAAAACTAAGGGCACTCCCCTAAATAACTAATTAAAATTATTATATCTATTATTGAGGTCATATTTAAATTTACCCAAACTTTATCATTTGGATATTAGGTTTCTTTAATTTCTTTTAAAGTAGAACGTTCCTCCCATTTTATTTATTTTGTTTTAAACTTGAAGTTATATGATAGAGAAAGAAGCTAGTTTATTTATTTATTTATTTTTATTTTTATTTTTTTTTAGTTTATTTTTATTTAGTTATTTTTCTCACCTGAGGATATTTTCTTTTCCATTTATTTTTAAAGAGAGTGGAAGGGAGGGGAAAGACAGAGAAAGAGAAACTGATTGGTTACCTCCTGGCCCATGCCCCAACCAGTTGGGGCTAGGGATGGAGCCTGCAGCTGAGATACTACGTGCTCTCGAACCAATGACCCTTCAGTCCACCAGCTGACTCTAACCACTGAACAACCCAGCTAGGATTATTTATTTATTTATTTATTTATTTATTTATGTTGATACTATTACAGAGGTCCTCCATTTCTGCCCCCTTTACCTACCTTCACCCAACTCCTACCCATCCTCCCTCTGATCCTCACCATACTATGGTCTATGTCCATAAGCTATGCATATATGTTCTTTGGCTAACCTCTTCACCTTCTTTCATCCAATTTCCTCTAACCCCAGCCCCTCTGACCTCTGATCAGTCTGTTCCATAATCCATGCCTCTGTTTGTCAGTTTATTTTGTTTATTAGATTCTACATATAAGTGAGATCATACGGTATTTGTCTTTGTCTGTCTGGCTTATTTGCTTAGCATAATAATCTCCAAGTCCATCCATGCTGTCACATAAATTAAGGGTTCCTTCCATTGTGTAAATATACCACTTATAAAAAATAGTAAAATTGACTTTCTGAAAACTCAAGGTGTGTTATCTTACAGAATGTTCCATTGTATAATTGTTTCCTGTGGTGGTTAACTTGTTCCTCTCCTGTCCAATATAGTAGCCACTACCCACATGTGGCTATTTAAATTCAAATTGAAGTTAGTTAAAATGAAATAAAATTAAACTTTTGGTAGGCTGATGGTTTAGACAATGCAGATATACACTGCCAAAAGTTCTGTTAAACAGTGCTGCTGTAAGCCTACATTTCCTGCAAAATGTAAATAAAACTACAGGTTGTAATAGATTCAGGGTAAACATTTTTTTTTTTGGCAAAGAATACTTAATAGATGACATTATGTACTTCACATTACATCACCCTATAGCCACAAAAGGTCAGAATGTCTCACTATAAATTATGCTAAGTTTGATGGCTCAGTAAAGTGGTAACTGCCAGATCTCCCTAATATATGAAAATACATTTTCCCTTTGTAGTTAGTAGCGTCTGAAAAATGAACATCAAAAATCCCAAAATGTGCCGAAACCGGTTTGGCTCAGTGGATAGAGAGTTGGCCTGCAGACTGAAGAGTCCCAGGTTCGATTCTGGTCAAGGGCATTACCTTGGTTTCGGCCACATCCCCAGTAGGGGGCGTGTAGGAGGCAGCTGATCTATGTTTCTCTGTCATCGATGTTTCTAACTCTCTATCCCTCTCCCTTCCTCTCTGTAAAAAATCAATAAAATATATATTTTTAAAAATCTCAAAATATGGCCCTGGCTAGGTAGCTCAGTTGGTTAGAACGTTGTCCCAATATACCAAGGCTGTGGGTTCAAGTCCTGGTCTGGGCACATTCAAGAAATAACCAATGGATAGGTAAACACCTACACTGCTGCCTCGCACAACAATTTCAAAACTACAACTAAAAGACAGAACGGACATCATCCAGAACCACAGGAGAGCTGGCTGAGTGGAAGTTCTACAACTAGAGGGAAAGAGAGGGGCTCACAGAGACCCAGAGGAGCTGCAAAAAGCTGAGGTACAGAAACGCGCGCACGGAGAGAGCGAGTGCCGGAGTGCCTGGCTGGTTTTCTCTGAGAGGAGGGAGACAGAGACTCTCAAAGGCATTGAACCCCTTATCCTACGACACTAAACCCCAGATCCAGCCGAAACTCATACGGGGGGAGTTTGGACTGTGAAAAGGGAGAAGTGCATGGAAATTTAGGGGAGTCGCAAAAGATCAAAGGTCTGGTGGCGCGCACGGCACTTCACACAGAGGACAGACTGCTGATTGTGCCACTGGCTTTCGCGACTGGGCGGGAGACAGACCCTCCCAACTGTGCCACTTCTGACTCCACTAAGCCCCTGTTTTGGGCAAAACCCTGGGGACCTAGTCTCGTGTGGTCCTGCTGCACAGGGGAGCCTGAGGGGCAGCGGTCTAGAGGCACTGTGGGCGCTAGGGCACAAGGACCGCTCCAGTGATTACCCAGTCACGTGTGATTCAGGGGCCGTGGAGGGCGGGGCCGACTGGAAGGCAAGGCAGTCCCTTAAGCTCTGGGACTCCACTCATCCCAAGCTAAACAGAGGCTTCTTCGGTTTTGCAAGTCTGGTATCATAAAGCTGAATTCAACACAGAAGTTTCCCTGACATAGTTAAAATGCTGAGACAAGGGAAGGGATCACAAACAAAAGAAATGGAGGAAAAAAAACGACTGGATGTAGAGTTCAAAACCACGCTTATAAGGTTTTTCAAGAATATGCTAGAAAAGTTGGATAAATTTAGTGAGACCCAAGAGGAGATGAAAAAGGACATACTAGAGACACTGACTGAAATAAATATTATACAGAGTCCTAACAGCAGACTAGAGGATGGCAAGAATAAAGTCAAAAATTTGAAATATAAAGAAGCAGAAAACATTCAACTGGAAAAGCAAGAAGAGAAAAGAATCCAAAAATGTGAAGATAATGTAAGGAGCCTCTGGGACAGCTTCAAGCATACCAACATCAGAATTGTGGGGGTGCCAGAAGAAGAGAGAGAGCAAGATACTGAAAACCTATTTGAAGAAATAATGACTGAAAACTTTCCACATCTGGTAAAAGAAATAGACTTACAAGTCCAGGAAGCACACAGAACCACATATAAAAGGAATCCAAGGAGGACCACACCAAGACACATCATAATTAAAATACCAAGAGCAAAAGACAAAGAGAGAATATTAAAAGCAGCAAGAGAAAAACAGTTCATTACCTACAAGGGAGCACCCATACGACTGTCAGCTGATTTCTCAACAGAAACAATGCAGGCCAGATGGGAGTGGCAAGAAATATTCAACGTGATGAGCAGCAAGAACCTACAACCAAGAATAATCTATCCAGCAAAGCTATCATTCAGAATTGAAGGGCAGATAAAGAGCTTCACAGAGAAGAAATAGCTAAAGGAGTTCATCAACTCCACACTAGTATTATATGAAATGCTGAAAGGTACTCTTCAAGAAGAGGAAGAAGAAAAAGTTAAAAGCCAAAAAATTATGAACAACAAATACATATCTATCAACAAGTGAATCTAAAAATTAAGTGAATTAAAAATTTGATCAACAGAATAAACTGGTGAATATAATAGAATCAGGAGCACAGAAAGAGAGTAGACTGATAATTCTCAGGGGGACAAAAATCATAAAGCATCAAACAGACTGTGAAATTACAGCAGAAAGATTAAAGTTAGGTGAGGTAAATAAGTGATCAATCAAAGGACTTGTATGTATGCATATAAGCATAATTAATTATCACAGACACTGGGGGGTTGGGGTATGCCTGGGAGGGCGGGGGGCAATGGGGAGATATGTATAAAAATTAATAAAAATTAATAAAAAGAAAAAAAAAGAAATAACCAATGAATGCATAAATAAGTAAAATATCAAATTGATGTTTCTCTCTTAAAAACAACAGCAACAACAAAACAACCTCAAAATAGTTCTTCCTGATATGTATTATGGCATTCATCACTTCCTCATTTAATTAGGGGTTTATCTTGAACCATACTAAGTGTTGGTATTTCAGATAACAAGGATCAGTATGTTAATTCTAATTATGTCATGAGAAAAAAAGGAATTAATTAATGAGCTTATGAATGTGGTTTGGTACAAAAACAAAAACAAAAACAACAGCTCCATGGTGTGGCGAAGGGACACAGATGTGTTCAGTGCCACCTGAAGGGAACAGCACTACAGAAGTTTGTCTGAGTCCTTTCATTCTTCACACTGACTGGAGATGGACGGTTTGCAGGAGGTGCCCTTTACCTGTGCTGCTGCCTATTATAGATGAAGTAAAGATTTGGAGGGCAACAGTGTGACAGTAATTACTGAGCGTTGGCATCTTGGACCTCAGCTGCCCTCCCTCTCCCCATCATACTTTTCAGAAAAGATTTACATTTTCTTCATTTTTTCACAGTCATGTCTCTCTTCACTAGTCTTTACCACATCTGATCAAGAATCAAGTCTTGTTGAGAGGCAAAGTAAATCACCTCCAGAACGTGGAATATGATCACTCTCTGAAAGGAAACTTGGGCTCCCAGAGGAACAAAATCGGTCCCCTCAAGGTTCTCAATGAAGGGTGAATATCAGTGATCTCCTGAGGAGTAATCCTACATGCCACCACAAATAGGAAACCCACCATCCTCTAGAGACCAGCCTGATGCCCCCAAAGGATGGGAATCTCTGGGCCCTGCCTATCTGTAGGATTCCTTACCCCATGAAGAGTCGTCACATTACTTCACCTTGTAGGACCTGAGCTAGATTTTGTTAAAGGAACTAGCAGGACTTCCTCTACTTTGATACAATGAAAATATAGGAGTCACCTCATGATGGATGAGATAACAATCTATAGAAATAATTTACCCTAAAAGATGCTTTATATTTGAGTGGCCAAAGTGGCTAAGTAAGTCCTGGTCTCAGAAAAATATATCTGAAATTTAGAGAGACTTACATGTACTAAGCCTGGCTGAAAAAAGAACATGTAACTAAAAGTAAATGACTAGCCCTAGCTGGTTTGGCTCAGTGGACAGAGCATTGGCCTATGGACTGAAGGGTCCTGGGTTCCACCTGAAGGCAAGGGCACATACCCAGGATTGCAGGATCAACTCAGTAAGGGGCATACAGGAGGCAGCTGATCAATGATTCTCTCATCATTTATGTATATATCTCTTGCCTCCTTTCCTCTCTGAAATAAAAACATATTAAAAAAATTAAATAACCAGCCTAAAGTTTAGTGAAAAGTTACTTAAAGAGCCAAGATCAGGCTTCTCTAGAAAAACAGAATCCTATATAATAAAAGCCTAATATGCAAATCAGCCAAATAGCAGAACAACTGGCAGAACGACCAGTCATTATGAGACGCACTGACCACCAGGGGGCAGATGCTCAATGTAGGAACTACCCCCAGCCTGCAGGCCCCAAGCCAGCCAAGGCAAGTGCCCTGCCGGTTGCCCCACAGATGGGGGACCCTACCCATGCACAACTTTTGTGCACCAGACCTCTAGTCTATTATAATAAAACTAGGGGCTCGGTGCATGAAATTTGTGCACTTGGGGCTCAAGGGGTCCCCCCATCATGGCCTGTGCTCTGCCACAGTGCAGTATCCCTGCAATCCATCACCCCAAAAACGTAGGCCCTGCTCACCCATCCAGGGCTTCTCTATGGATTGCCCCAAAGAGGTAGGCCAGAGCTGGGGGAGGTCTGCGGACCCCCAATGCAGGCGCAGGCACACAGAGCCCCCACCATGGCCCTGCCCCTGTCCTCTACACTGCAAGTCCCCACCCACCTGCACCTGCTGCACATGCAGCCTGCTGATCAGTCATTACTGTGATGAGTCCTGACCAATTTGCATATTACCCTATTATTAGTACAGATTTATTTTAAGGAATTGGCTCATGTGATTATGGAGCTGGCAAGTCAAAAATTTGTAGGGCAGACTGTAGGCTGGAAACTCACAAGTGCTGCTGTGGTCGTTAGGCAGAATTTCTTGTCTGGGAAACCACAGGTTTTGTTCATAAGCTTTCAACTGATTGGATGAGACCTGCCCAGATTATCAAGAGTACTCTACCTAACGTCAATTGATTATAGATGTTAACCACATCTATAGAACATCCTCACTGCATTCATGTTTGATTACACAACTAGATATTATAAGCTAGCCACGTTGACAAACATAAAACTAATCCTTTCACAGGTATTCCAGTTTTCATCCAGCCCTAAACCTATTTGAAAGAAATTGAATTGGGGATATAAGTTAGGTCACTAGAGAAGGGCTACACTGGGCTGGAACAAGGCCTGGTTGCAAACTTTCTCCATAAAACAAGAGTTTCTAAACTTTATTAAGTACCAGACAGATTTGTAAGCACATTGCATGTAATAAGTCATTTAATTAGCACAGCTACCTTCTGAAGTAAGTACTATTATCATCTCCATGTTACAGATACAGAAACGAAATAAGGTGTGGAAAGATCAGGTAACCTGTGCAATGGCACAAATCTTTCACGTTGAAGAGCCTGTCGTGAGCAGAAGTCTGACTCCAGAACCTGCTGTCCTGGGACCCTCTGATGCCCTGGGTCCAAGCATACTTCTCTCCAAGCAACATCAGATTAACTGATTGATTATCTCTGACTCTGGGAAGGATATGCCCCATACATCAGATGACAGTCCCTCCACGTACATTGGCAATACAACATAAATACTGGTCTCTGGTGAGTAGTGCAGGGAGCTGGAGACATAGGAGCTAACAAATGGAACCCCAAAGCTGGGACCAGGCCCTGAACCAGACGACCTCACCAATGTCCTGCCACCAGTGAGACCAGCCAATGTGGCCAATGGGCATCTTTCCTCTGTCCCTGCCCTCATGGATTAACTCACCCTTTCATGCTTTACTGTTCTTGTTAAGATTTTATCCACTCGGCAAGAACTCTTCTACTCATAAAGTTCTATTATCTCTGAGGTCCACCTCAAGTTCTGCTTCCCTATTATCATTCCAGCTAGAAAAGGTCTCACCTATCATTTAAATCTACACAGCACTTTGTTACAACTTATTCAAGGTACTTGTCATGCTCACGGGTGGGCCTGAATTATCATCACAGATTGGGAGGAATGTTTGATCCTATGTACAACAGCAGAAGCTTCAGGAGGGCAGCTTGTAATAAAGCAGGTGTTCTCAGCATTTTTAGACTCAGGACTCTTTTACTCTCAAATGTTTATTAAGGCCTCCAGAGAGCTTTTGTTTACGTAAGTTTTATCTGTGATACTTCTCATATTAAAAATTAAAATTGACGCCTGGCAGGTGTGGCTGAGTTGGTTGGGCATCGTCCCATGCACTGAAAGGTTGCTGGTTCCATTCCTGGTTAGGGCACGTTCCCAGGTTTTGGTCTGTTCAGGTGTTTATGAGAGGCAGCCAATTGAAGTTTCTCTCTCTCCCTCTCCCTTCCTTTCTCTCTAAAAAGCAATTGTAAGCATTACCCAATATGGCTCAGTGGATAGGGCATCGTCCTGCAGACTGAAGGGTCCTGGGTTGGATTCTCTTCAAGGGCACAAGGGCATGATATTTGTCTCTGTCTCTCCCTCTCCCTTCCAATCTCTCTAAAAATCAATGGAAAAAAATATCATTGGGCAAGGATTAAAAAATAAAAAAATAAAATTTAAAAACCTTAGAAATAAATAAATAAAAGTAGCCATATATCCTTAAAAAAAAGGAAGTAACTAAGCAGAAAGATCATGCAGAAATCACAGATTTTATATACATTTTTAATAATTTTCCCCCATATAATATAAACATGATTATAAAAAATGTGGAAGATACTTCCCCTAGCTGGTTTGGCTCGGTAGATAGAGCTCAGCCTACGGACTGAAGGGTCCCAGATTCAATTCCAGTCAAGGGCACATGTCCAGATTGTGGGCTCGATCCCCAATGGGGGGCATGCAGGAGGCAGCCAACTAATGATTCTCTCTCATCACTGATGTTTCTCTCTCTCTTTTCCTCTTCCTTCCTCTCTGAATTCAATAAAAAATATATTTTTAAAAAAATTGGAGCGGAGACCGGTTTGGCTCAGTGGATAGAGCATTGGCTTGCGGACTGAAAGGTCCCAGGTTCGATTCTGGTCGGGGGCATGTACCTTGCTTGCGGGCACATCTCCACTGTGGGGCGTGCAGAAGGCGGCTGATCGATGTCTCTCTCTCATCGATGTTTCTGACTTTCTATCTCTCTCCCTTCCTCTCTGTAAAAAATCAATAAAATATAAAAAAATAAAAATAAATAAAAAATAAAGCAAAAAAAAAAAAGTTGGAAAATACAGATTTTTTTCCCCCACATACTGAGGTCATTCTGTATGTACAATTTGTAGTCTACATCACTTAATGGCATATCACAAGCATTTCGCCAAGTTATTAAATTTTCTCTGACAATATTGATTTTACTGGCTGCTTAAGATTTAATTGCATGAATGATTTATTTAATTATATCCCTGTAGAATATTCGACTTGTTTAACATTTTTTTGTAATCACAAAAAAATGCTACCCTAAGCATTTCCCTTAATTAATCTTTGTCCTCGTTTGTGAAGATTGTCCAGGATAGTTTTCTAAAAGGGAAATTATAGATGATATGTATAAGGTTAAGATCAAAGTCTCCGGAGTCAGTTGACTCAGCAGGTGTGTTGACCCCATCAAATTCCTGCATTGGGGATGATTCAAAATGGTGGCAGAGTAGGAGGATACTGCACAGACATGCTCCCAGGAACAAGCTGGAATTACGACTAAAATACGAAAAGGCTTCCTGAATAATCAATGGAAAACTCACAGGAGAGAAAGAACCCTGATATCCAAGGACGAAAGGTGGAGACCTCATAGAGACTGGTAGGAAGGGCAGAGGCACGAAAAGGCTGGCCAGACACCCATAGATAGCAACTAAAGTTCCAGAGAGAGAGATCTCAGCTGTGGGGGAAAGGGGGACAGGGGGACAAGAAGACAGGGGGAGAGGGGGGGGTTGCCACTGAGAACTCTGGGACCTAAACCTGAAGCAGAGCTCCCCAGTAGAGAGCACCAAACTGAGGAGGGTACCCACATAACATCTAGCTGTGAAAAGCAGTGGGGTGCTGTCTGCCAGGGAGTGGCAACTGAAAGTTCAGGCACCCTCTTTTTTTTTTAATTTAATAAATCTTTATTGTTCAGATTATTACAATTGTTCCACTTTTTTCCCCCATAGCTCCCCTCCACCCAATTCCCACCCCATCCTCTGCCCTTACCTCCCCCCACATTGTCCTCATCCATAGGTGTATGATTTTTGTCCAGTCTCGCCCTCAAACCCCTCACCCCTTTTCCCTGAGAATTGTCAGTCCACTCCCTTTCTATGCCTCTGATTCTATTATATACAACAGTTTATTCTGTTCATCAGATTTTTAATTTACTTGATTTTTAAATTCACTTGTTGATAGATATGTATTTGTTGTTCATCATTTTTATCTTTCTCTTTCTCTTCTTCCTCTTCTTAAAGAGTACCTTTCAGCATTTCATATAATACTGGTTTGGTGTTGATGAACTCCTTTAGTTTGTTCTTATTTGCGAAGCTCTTTATCTGCCCTTCAATTCTGAAATGATGGCTTTGCTGGGTAGAGTAATCTTGGTTGTAGGTTCTTGCTATTCATCACGTTGAATATTTCTTGCCACTCCCGTCTGGCCTGCATTGTTTCTGTTGAGAAATCAGCTGACAATCATATGGGTGCTCCTTTGTATGTACTTAACTGTTTTTCTCTTGCTGCCTTTAATATTCTCTCTTTGTCTTTTGCTCTTGGCATTTTAATTATGATGTATCTTGGTGTGGTCCTCTTTGGATTCCTTTTGTTTGAGGTTCTGTGCACTTCCTGGACTTGTAAGTCTATTTCTTTCACCAGGTGGGGGAAGTTTTCAGTCATTATTTCTTCAAATTGGTTCTCAGTATCTTGTTCTCTCTCTTCTTCTGGCACCCCCATAATTCTGATGTTGGTACACTTGAAGTTGTCCCAGAGGCTCCTTACATTATCTTCAAATTTTCGGATTCTTTTTTCTTCTTGCTTTTCCAGTTGAGTGTTTTCTGCTTCCTTGTATTTCAAATCTTTAACTTGATTCTTGCCTTCCTCTAGTCTGCTGTTAGGTCTCTGTATAATATTTTTTATTTCAGTCAGTGTATGTTTAATTTCTAGTTGATCTTTTTTTATATCCTTGAGGGTCTCACTAAATTTATCGACCTTTTCTAGGAAATTCTTGAGTAATCTTATAACTGTGGTTTTGAACTCTATATACAGTCATTTGTTTTCCTCCATTTCTTTCATTTGTGATCTGTTTCTTTGTCTCCGCATTTTCCCTGCTTCCCTGAGTTGATAGAGTAGCTTTGTGTGCTAGTTGTCTTATATGGTCCAGTGGCTCAGCCTTCCCAGTTACCTGAGGTGGACACTCTTGGTGCACCCCTTTGTTGACTGTGTGTAGAGCCTTGTTGTAGTAAAGTCTTGATTGTTGTTGGTATCACTGAGTGGAATTGACCTACAGACCAATTTGGCTGTGATGATCAGCTGTGTCTATGCTAGAACTTCTATGCTGGAGACAGCCTTATAAGACAAGACTTACAAAATTGCAAAAGCCTCTGTGCTCAGCTTGGATGGGGCGGAGTCTCATGGTTGAGCAGACAGCCTTGGCTTCTTATGAGCCCTGCCCTACACAGTTCCCTGGGTCTCAGTGTCCCTCGATGATCGCTGCAGCTCTCTCTGTGCATACTTGTGCGTGGGCCCCTCCAGACCTCTTTCTTTCTCAGCTCCCCTGAGTTTCCATGTACTCCGGGGACCATATGAGTCTGTGTCTCCAAGATCTCACCTGAAACTGGGGTTCAGTGCAGTTGGAACTGGAGTTCAACACATTCGGGAGGTTCTGTCTTACTCCCACTAGAGAAAGCCAGCAGCACACTCAGCAGTCAGTCCTCTCTGAGCACACTGGCATGTGCGCCTCCAGACCTCTGCCTTTTGTGTTCCCCTGAGTTTCCGTATACTCCTCCCTTTTCCTGACATTCCTGACTCCCCCCTTAGGAGTCTCACCCAGAACTGGAGTTCAGTGCAGTAAAAACTGGCGTTCAGTGCAGTCAGGAGTTTCTGTCTCCCTCCCACTAGAGGAAGCCAGCCAGGCACTTAGCCGCCCATCCTCTCCATGCACATGTCTCCATACCTCAGCTTTTTGTAGATCCTCTAAGTCTCTGTGAGCCCCACTCTTTCCTTCTAGTTGTAGAATTTCCACTCAGCCAGCTTTCCTGTAGTTCTGGATGATGTCTATTCTGTCTTTTAGCTGTAGTTTTGAAATTGTTGTGTGAGGCAGCAGTTTAGGTATTCACTTGCTGCCATCTTGGTTTCTCCTCTTTCTTTTTTAAAAAATAAGTCTTTATTTTTCAGATTATTACAGTTGTTCCTCTTTCCCCCCCAATAGCTCCTCACCACCCGGTACCCACTCCACCCCCTGTCCTTACCCTCTACCACTATCCTCATCCATAGGTGTAGGATTTTTCCCACATAGACATCTGCCTTGCCTGGGGGGAAGACATCGGACACACCCTATTGGAAAACACCTTGCCCTGAGGCCACTTAAGAGATTTAAAGTAACAATTAGCCTCTAGGCAGAATCAACTGCCCACCACCACCACCACCACCACCCACCACCCCCTGGAACAAAAACTCTCGATACACCTAAGGACAATTGCCTGGGGTCAATTCAAGTCAGAATCCTATTAGTCTGTGGACAGAGGCAGTCTCTGAAGGCTTTGAGTCTTTACCTGATCCAATTAATCAGAAACAGCCTTTAACACTATCCTGCACTTGAGATTGAGAGGTATAGAACAGTGGTCAGCAAACTTATTAGTCAACAGAGCCAAATATTAGCAGTATAATGATTGAAATTTCTTTTGAGAGCCAGATTTTTTAAACTTAAACTTCTTCTAAGGCCACTTCTTTAAAATAGATTTGCCCAGGCCACAGTATTTTGTGGAAGAGCCACACTCAAGGGGCCAAAGAGCCGCATGTGGCTCATGAGCCACAGTTTGCCAGCCACTGGTATAGGAGATCTACCTAAAACATAGTCACAAACCCAAAGAGACAACCAAAAAGAGGAAATAAAGAACCCCCAAATGAAAGAACAAGGGAATTCTCCAGAAGAAATAAAAGAAGCAGAGATAAGAAATTTATCTGAAATAGAGTTCCGAATAATGATGTTGAAAATGCTCTACAGTAAGAAAAAATATTTAGTAACTGTGAGATAAAGAATGACATAATACAAATAAAGAACACATTGGAAGGAATACAGCAGATTAGGGAAAGCTGAGGATCAAATCAGTGAATTAAAAGACAGAGTTGAAAATATCACTCAACTAGAAAACCAAAAAGAAAAAAACAATTAAGAAATAGGAGGACAGCTTAAGGGAGCTGTGAGACAATGTGAAACATAACAATATTAGAATAGTAGTTGTGCCAGAAGAGGCAGAAAGGAAGAAAGAAATAGAGAAGGTGTTGGAAGAAATAATGGTAGAAAACTTCCCTAATCTGATAAAGGAAAAAGTCACACAAGTTCAGGAGGCACAAAGAACCTTAAACAAAAAGAACCCAAAGAGACCCACTCCCAGACACATCATAATTAAAATGCCAAAAATTAAAGAGAAAGAGAGAATCTTAAAGGCAGTAAGAGAAAAGAAAACTGTTACCTACAAGGGAGTGCCCATAAGTCTGACACCTGATTTCTTTTTTAAAAATATATTTTTTATTGATTCTTCACAGAGAGGAAGGGAGAGGGATAGAGATTTAGAAACATCTCAAGCAGC
>JAAGEH010000208.1:1945117-2085815 GCA_011751065.1 Lasiurus cinereus | reverse complement strand
TTGGTATTTTAATTATGATGTGTCTTGGTGTGGTCCTCTTTGGATTCCTTTTATTTGGGGTTCTGTGTGCTTCCTGAACTTGTAATTCTATTTCTATTACCAGATGTGGGAAGTTTTCAGTCATTATTTCTTTAAATAGGTTTTCAGTATCTTGCTCTCTCTCTTCTTCTGGCACCCCCACAATTCTGATGTTGGTACGCTTGAAGCTGTCCCAGAGGCTCCTTACATTATCTTCACATTTTTGGATTATTTTCTGTTCTTGCTTTTCCAGTTGAGTGTTTTCTGCTTCTTTATATTTCAAATTTTTGACTTGATTCTTGCCTTCCTCTAGTCTGCTGTTAGGTCTTTGTATAATAGTTTTTATTTCAGTCAGTGTCTCTAGTTGGTCCTTTTTCATCTCCTCTTGGGACTCGCTAAATTTACCCATCATCTCTAGTTGAATCTTTTGCATCTCTAGTTGGTCCTTTTGCATCTCCTCTTGGGACTTGATAAATTTATCCATCTTTTCTAGCATATTCTTGAAAAACCTTATAAGCATGGTTTTGAACTCTATATCCAGTCGTTTTTTTTCCCTCCATTTCTTTTGTTTGTGATCCCTTCTCTTGTCTCGGCATTTTCACTATGCCGGGGAAACTTCTCTGTTGAATTCAGCCTTATGATACCAGACTTGCAAAACCAAAGAAGCCTCTGTTGAGGTTGGGATGGGTGGAGTCTCAGTGCTTAAGGGACCGCCTTGCCTTCCAGTCGGCCCCGCCCTCCATGGCCCCTGAGTCTCACGTGATTGGGTAATCGCTGGAGGGGTCCTTATGCCGTGCGCACCTGCAGTACCTCTAGACCGCTGACTTTCCAGCTCCCCTGCGAACCAGGACCACACGAGTCTAGGTCTCCAGGGTTTCGCCCAAAACAGGGGCTTAGTGGAGTCAGAAGTGGCACAGTTGGGAGGGTCTGTCTCCCGCCCACTTGCGAAAGACAGCGGCACAATCAGCAATCTGTCCTCTGCGTAGTGCCGTGGGCGGCATCAGGCCTCCGATCTTTTGTGACTCCCCTAAATTTCCATGCACCTCTCCCTTTTCACAGTCCAAACACCCCTGTATGAGTTTCTGCTGGATCTGGGGTTTAGTGTCGTAAGATAAGGGGTTCAATGCCATTGGGAGTCTCCATTTCCCTCCCGCCAGAGAAAGCCAGCCAGGTACTCTGGCACCCGCTCTCTCCAGGCGCGTGTCTCCATACCTCAGCTTTTTGCAGCTCCTCTGGGTCTCCGTGAGCCCCTCTCTTTCCTTCTAGTTGTAGAACTTCCACTCAGCCAGCTTTCCTGTGGTTCTGGATGATGTCCATTCTGTCTTTTAGTTGTAGTTTTGAAATTGTTGTGAGGCAGAAGTGTAGGTGTTTACCTATGCTGCCATCTTGGATTCTCCCTAGGATATTCTTGAAAAACCTTATAAGCGTGGTTTTGAACTCTATATTCAGTCATTTGTTTTCCTCTATTTCTTTTGTTTGTGATCCCTTCCCTTGTCTCAGAATTTTCACTATGCCAGGGGAACTTCTGTGTTGGATTCAGCCTTATGATACCAGACTTGGAAAACTGCAAAAGCCTCTCTGTTGAGCTTGGGATGGGTGGAGTCTCAGGGCTTAAGGGACTGCCTTGCCTTCCAGTCAGCCCTGCCCTCCATGGCCCCTGAGTCTCACGTGACTGGGTAATTGCTGGAGCGGTCCCTGTGCGCGCGCGTGCTCTTGCAGTGCCTCTAGACTGCTGCTCCTCCGGCTCCCCTGCACTCTGGGACCATATGAGTCTGCGTCCCCAGAGTTTCACCCAAAACTGAGGTTTAGTGAAGTTAGAAGTGGCACAGTTGGGAGGGTCTGTCCTCCGCCCACTCGTGAAAGCCAGTGGCAAAATCAGCAGTCGGTCCTCTGCGCGCAGTGCCGTGCGCATCACCAGACTTCTGATCTTTTGCGACTCCCCTAAATTTCCGTGCACTTCTCCCTTTTCACAGTCCAAACTCCCCCCATGTGAGTTTCGGCTGGATCTGGGGTTTAATGTCGTAGGATAAGGGGTTCAGTGCCATTGAGAGTCTCCGTCTCCCTTCTGCCAGAGAAAGCCAGCCAGGTACTCCGACACCCGCTCTCTCCAGGCACATGTCTCCATACCTCAGCTTTTTGCAGCTCCTCTGGGTCTCTGTGAGCCCCTCTCTTTCCTTCTAGTTGTAGAACTTCCACTCAGCCAGCTTTCCTGTGGTTCTGGATGATATCCGTTCTGTCTTTTAGTTGTAGTTTTGAAATGGTTGTGCGAGGCAGCAGTGTAGGTGTTTACCTATGCCGCCATCTTGGATTCTCTTCCTTGAACATTCTTATTGTCATAACTTTCTAACCTCCTAGACCAGTGGTCAGCAAACTCGTTAGTCAACAGAGCCAAATATCTGAGAGCCGAAAACCTACTTCTGTGCATGGACCACAAAGTTTCAATCGCCTGCACATGGTATTTTGTGGAAGAGCCACACTCAAGGGGCCAAGAGCCGCATGTGGCTCATGAGCCACAGTTTGCCAACCACTGTCCTAGACTAAGCCCTTGTGCATGTTCGTTCACACACTGATCATATTTTAGATTATTTGCTTAATGTCTGGTTTTTCAGTTCTGATTATTTGTTCTGATAGATTTCAAATAAATTTCATGAGGGTTGGGATGTCATGTTTTATCATTTTTGTCTCCATACCTAGCTCAATACATTGCCACATAATTTATTAGTCCCACCCTAAAATTTCATCTTTCTTCTTACAGCAGCCCATTACAGTACGTGAAGGCCAAACCATCTGTGTGCGTTTCTGGCGATGCAGCAATTCCAAGAAGGTGTGGTATGAGTGGGCTGTGACAGCACCAGTCTGTTCTGCTATTCACAATCCCACAGGCCGCTCATACACCATTGGTCTCTAGCCAAGCCTGCAAATGTCTGGAAGCGGCTTCAGGTTTTGCTCCTATAGCACAGAAGGGGCACTACATCTGTGGGCTGTGATTCCCCTTGCCCATCAGAGAGGAGCATTTCACTCTGTTTTCCTGCCTTACAATCAAGGTGGGCAAAGGAGAATTAATTACAAGGCTCAAAACCACCAATCTGTGAAGACTTCAGACCAAGGCATGAAGAATTAATGCTAGATCTGAAGCTACTCTAACAGGCACTCAGCCTCAAGCGCTCCCTGGAACAGCCCTGAGAATGTGCAGATTGAACACATTTTCAACTCTTTCCCTGATCATCTCTTTCTGTTTTGATGGTTTTGTGTGGAAGGAAATACAAATAAAGTGAAGTTATGGCCTTTCCTGCTCCAACCCTGTTCTCCCTGCCTCTTCTTTCCCATACTTTACTTAAACCTAGATCTGTGACGTTATCGAAGACCCAAGAGTGTCCATTTGAGAAGCTTAGTGGTGACTCTCCTGGGTATAGGTCTTTCTGATTAGCTACAGAGAGTTCTAGTTTATTAGGACCTGTGATTAGGCTTTTGTCTGGAGAGGAGGCATAATTTGCCCCTCAAAGAAAGATGGGTTGTATATAAAGCCAGCTTTCCTTCTACCTTCCTTCGCTACTGAACTGCCAAGCACCTTTGTTATCTCTTGAGAAAGCTGTCCAGCAATCTCCAGCAAGAAACAACCTATTTTTGTTGTTTTAGTCTTCACCAGAGGATATTATTTCATTGATTTTTTTTTTTAAGAGAATAGGCAGGGGAGGGTGGAGAAACACTGTTTACCTCTAGCATGTGTCCTGACAGGGTTGGGTATCATACCTGCAACCAAGTATGTGCCTCTGACCAGGAATCAGACTCCAGACCTCCAATGCACAGGCTGATACTCTAATCACTGAGAACACCAGCCAGGGCAATTGCTATTATCCTATCTAATAAAAGGGTCATGTGCAAATTATCACTCCGTCACAAAGACGGCAGTGTCCCAGTCCAGCCCTGCTGGAGTCCCCCAGTCGGTGGGGAAGTGGGGGGCACCACTGAGAGTGGACAGCATGAGCATTCTGCACCCAGCGGCAGATGGGCCTCTGGCCAGGCCAGGGTGCAGAACACTTGTGTCGTGGAGAGCCTCTAGGCAGTGGGCATGGAGTGGCCAGGCCCTGCAGAGAGCTACTGGCCCACAGATTCGTGCACAAGACTACTTTTGTTGGAATAAAATCAGGGTTAAGAGTCCTAAAGAGATCATCTAGTCCAATTCTCCATTTTATAGAGGAGGTATTTGAAGTTGGTACAATAATATAAAGTTAGTATTCAAGTCCAGACTGGAACATAGGTCCTCTGACTGGCTCTTTGTAAGAACCAACTACCTTTTTGGAACTCTTGGGGTTAGGGGGCGTATGGGGGGCGGGCGCGGGAAGTGGATGTAAATCAGTTCCATCCTTTCTGGTTGGAGGGCTGACTACTGCTGCATGGAAGGAATCGCCTGAGAAAGGGTCTCAAGTTTACTTTACCCTTGCAGGGTGCAGTATGTGGGGCACTGATTTGAACTGATGTATGTGAGGTGTAGGGCCAGATAAATTGGTGACATGACCCCTTTCCCAAGTCCCAAGCACTGAGGGCAGGAGGAGGCGTGAGGGAAGGTTGTGTAGACAGTCCAGTCCGTTCAGAATGGGGAGTCCAGCATCTTTCCTGACGTGAAGCAAATGCAGTTGCTCTCCACAAAGCTGTCCCTAGACCGACCTGACCTCCTTGACAAATCAGCTGGGGGAGCCAAGAACGTCTACTACAAGTCCTCGTTGGCTCCGCCCAGTGAGGGGGAGCCTAGTCAACCCGAGCTGGGAGCGGGGTAGGAGGATCCCTACCTCTACTTCTCCGCCTTCCGCAAGTCATTAGCCAATGAGCGCGACGGGCGGCCGCCAGGGGCCGCCTCCACCTTCCGGAAGTCTCGAGAAGTTAGCCAATCGTTCATTGGAAGCTTCACGGTTGCCAAGAAGCCTTTGAGTTTGGCTCCACCCAGGCTTAAAATTTTAACCAATGAAATTCTGAACTGCGGCCTGTTGCCGCGAAACCAGTGAAGTTAGTTCCAGCGCCTAATATGTTGGCGCCTGCGCAAACTGGGAAAGTCTGGAAGACGGTGGGGCCACCGCCATTTTGCCGGAGAAGAGCCGCTTAAGCTGCAGGGCTGCTTTTACTGCCGAGGCTCTGAAGACAGCCGTGCTTCGCACCCTCCAGCCAAGCCGAAGGGGCAGAGAAGACCTGGGCCCCCCTCTCCCCGCGGGGACCCGGAGGAGCTGGTGAGAACCCTGACACCTGGTTCCCTCGCGACGTCACTTATGCGTGTCGTTGCCTCCCCCCACCCCCCGGCGCCTGCCGCTGACGTCACAGGCAGAAAATGGCGTCAAGAGCAGAATCGGGCAGACTTTTAAAAGGAAAACTTTTTAATCTTTGATTCGGAAGTGTTTGCTACCTGGGTATAGCCCACTGGCATAACTTTAGGGATCGGCACCCTTGTGGCCAGATGGTACTGAGAAAGACGCTGTGTCAGGGTCCCAGTGGCTCCCGGGTCTCGGTCAGGTCCCTGCCGTCCATACTGGGGAGGGAGCGTCGGCCCACGGCACCCTGAGGGGAAACGTGGGCTTGGTTTTCCGCCCCGAGTGCCACCATTCAAAGCGGTGAGAGAACTGAGATTTCTTCCTCGATCTTCATTTTCAGGAAGACTCCTCAGTACATTGGTCTCTGTGGGCTTTTCCCTCTTAACTCTTCTGACCACACTTTCCGCGACGAAGGAGGGGTGTAGTGAGCCACGGAGGAGGTTGTAGCGTTGGGACACGGACCCTCTCAGAGATGGTGCTTTCTAGGGTCATTTAAAAAAAAAAAAAACTCCACCCATGAAGTTTCCAAGCCTTCGTTCGTACACAACATCGTGGGGAATGTTCTTAGCTTTCTCGTTGTTCCTGTTCTTAATGAAGCTGCTTCCAGTTTGGAGATGTCTGTGCCAGCTCAGGGACCGGACCCAGGAGGGCCACGGCCAGCAGCCCTGGGACTCGAACCTTTGGTGACTTCGGGCTGGCCTGGACTGCCAGCGCCCCTTCGCTTTCCTTGGCCCTTGCAGCCGTGGGGGGGACCTAAGCACCGGCTTGAGTCTTGGCTGTACTGTGCCAGGACCCACGCACTGCCCGTGATGGGGGGCCACTAACGTAGGTTTTGGAGCAGGGGTGGGAGGAAGTTCTGTCGTGTTTTTAAAGGATGGTTTTTTTTTTTAATTAATTTTTATTAATTTTTTATACATATCTCCCCATTGCCCCCCCTCCCTCCCAGGCGTACCCCGACCCCCCAGTGTCTGTGATCATTGGTTATGTTTATAAGCATGCATACAAGTCCTTTGATTGATCACTTATTTACCTCACCTAACTTTAATTAAAGGATGGTTTTGAATGGACTTTGACCAATAAGTTAGGACAGGGAGAGAGTTTGAAAACGAACAGCCTGAAAATGCATACTGTTTGGGACTCTAATGCTTTTAGGATATCGGAAAGCTACACTAAACCCAGTGAGGTCACAAGTTTCAGAATGTGCTCATGTTTGTATATATCTGGGCCCAAATTAGTTCATTCATTTACTCCATCTCTGGGGGCTCACTTACCTACTTAAGTGAAAGATTCTGTGTGGTAGATGACCCCAGCTCTGTACTAGCACTCAGCGGTTCTGGAAATCAGAAGCATTTCATTTAGTGAGGAAAAAGAAGATTGTAAACGATAAAAGAGGAACTTGATGACGCTTAGAAAATGTGTGTAGCGTTGGCAGCGCCAAAATGGCTAAAAGGAACAGTTTGAGGATTAAAACTTTTCCTTTTAGAACCGTTTTTCCATAATAGATCCAATAGTATATGCTACAATTAGCCTGGTTCTTGATATTTTGAAACATATACAGTAAGGTATGGCTAATGGGACTGGTTCTGTTGATAAACCTATCGGAACATTAATTTGCCAGATAAGTATATTTAAAAATAGACATCTTGATATACTTTGTTATTTTCTTTTAAGTTATAAACCACTAGAGAGAGCTAATCAATAATAGTGGATAGAACATTAAACTAGGGTCAGAAGACCACTCACAAGTCAGCTTCTCCATTTGAATTTTGTGACTGGACAGTTCACAAAACCTTAGATTTTCATCTGTGCAGTGGAACCGGTATCTGGCTGTAGTTATATATTTATTACCTTTGTTAAATAATGTAAGGTGTTGTTATTGTAAGAGATTGAGAGATTGTGTTCACTGGATTTTAGACACACCTATTTGATTTGGGTTTAATTTCCAATTTAAGACTTAAATTTGTTAAGAGCAATTTTTATTGTTTTATTCTTTCCTATATTCTGTCTCTATAACATGTCTAGCAATATTCAATACTATAAATGTCATTTATATTATATCATCATTACTCTTATTTTCATGTTAGTTATTTTCATACTTAAATATAATTTTTATATTACTCATATTACTCTATTAAACCATCAGATAGACTATGAGTTCTGAGAGCTACAAAGTCAGCATCGTTGGATGATGCATTAGCTACTTTAAAGAAGACAAAACTCGTATGGATATGGAAAGTTTGATTATGATTAACCTCAGCATAGACATTCATAAGATTAATTGGAAGGGGTTTAGCTTTGAGATATAGTTGATATAAAATTACACACATTAGCCGAAACCGGTTTGCTCAGTGAATAGAGCATCGGCCTGCGGACTGAAAGGTCCCAGGTTCAATTCCGGTCAAGGGCATGTATCCTGGTTGCGGTCACATCCCCCGTAGGTGGCGTGCAGGAGGCAGCTGATTGATGTCTCTCTCCCATTGATGTTTCTAACTCTCTATCTCTCTCCCTTCCTCTCTGTAAAAAATTAAAATATATATTTGAAAATAAATAAATAAATAAAATTACACACATTAAAGCGTACAGTTTGATGGGTTTGATATGTTTCATCCGTGAAACATCACCCCAAAAATTTCCTGTGCCCTTTTTTTTTTTCTTTTTTTAAAAATATATTTTATTGATTTTTTTACAGAGGAAAGGAGAGAGATAGAAAGTCAGAAACATTGATGAGAGACATCGATCAGCCACCTCCTGCACGCCCCACAGTGGAGATGTGCCCCCAAGCAAGGTACATGCCCCCAACCGGAATCGAACCCGGGACCTTTCAGTCCACAAGCCGACGCTCTATCCACTGAGCCAAACCGGTCTCGGCACCCTGTGCCATTTTTTAATCCTTTCCTCCTAGCCCCTCTCTACCTACTCTTATCCCTAGGCAACCACTGATCTGCTTTCTGTCACTATAGGTTAGTTTGCATTTTCTAGAACTTTTTGCATAAATGTAATCATACAATACATACTCTTTTTTTTTTATTTCTTTTACTTACCATAATTATTTTGAGAATCATCTTTTTGTGTATATTGATAACTTCAGAATAGTAGTTTTTTAATACATTTTTCTGTTGATTTTGTTTGCTATCTTCTGTTTTTCTTATTTAAGAGACCTGTGATGGACACACTTAGGAAAGATGATTGCTACATGTGGAAGCTTGAGGGAGGCCAGAAGTCTCACCCAGCCTGCCTAGACAGAGAGGCTTCAAAGTGGAATTGGTTAAGCTTGTCTTAGTCATAATCTTTCTGAATTATCTAAACTAGTTGTTATTTTATGAAAAATGCTTAATGCTGAGTTCCCTAATTATTGATGTTTGGGAGGGGAATGTGGGAAATAGCTTAGGGCAAATCTGCATTATTCTGGTGTTGCTTTGTATTTTCTCATTTTTAGTCTTGCATCTTTACCTTTTTATTGGAAATATGTGCTTATTTCTATGATGTAAGTTTAAACCAGTTATTTATTCAGAATTTTGAGCAGTAGAATGGAGGCCTAGTGTTTGTTCATTGTAAAGTGAATAGTAATTTTGAGTACCAACACTTCCTTTTCACAGGACAGGACAGGGTCTCTATTATTTTGTCTCTACCCAGTTTCCTTGTAGACTCTTCACCTTTTCTAAATCATCAAGCAGAAACAGTTTAGATATGTAAGGCGCAAAAATAAACCTAGGGTAAGCAAATAGTATGATTCCTTTGGAGTTTATGAAACAGAACTATGTTCTAAAGTCTGTTTTTAGAGGGGGAAGGGAATGTGGTGTGCGGGAAGGGGAGGAAAAATATAAATGAGGTTCTTGTGTATTGATATCCTCTCCTCAGATCTGCTGTGATGGCATCCGATGACTTTGATATAGTGATTGAGGCCATGCTGGAGGCTCCCTATAAAAAAGAGGAGGTAATATTCCCACATCACTCCTGGAATTGGGTTAGTAAGAAAAAGTAATTGTGGATCATTGGTCTCAACGTTTTATGAATTCTCTTTCTCTGCTTGTTTATTGTGTATAATGGCTATTCATAAAAGGCAAGGTCTTTTAGTAAGCTATTCTGGAGACCAGTACTCAAGGGCCATGCTTTCAGAGTGGGCCCCCTAAAATGGAGGAGAGAACACAAATGGGGTGGGAATGGGTACTTTGCTCATAGATCTTAATGAGACAGTAGAAAGTCACACCTATACCTCAACCTAATTGACTTCTCATTCTCCTGAGAAATAGATGTTGAGTAGCTAAAGTTTTGACATCAAAATCTGTCCCTCTGATCTCTTCCTTTTGGGTAGTTTTCTCTTATTTATTTTGTTAGGGGGTTCAGGTGTTTAAAGGTTGGCTAGATAATTTAGAGCTTTTATTTCATATGCTTTTTTCCTTGTCCACTTTTGTGCTCAATGGATTCTGTGTGTCTGCCACGTTGAACCGTGTGACATTTTTCTGGTGAACCTTCAGGATGAGCCGCAAAGGAAGGAGGTTAAAAAAGACGGCCCTAGCAACACCAGCAGCAGCACCAGCAGCAGCACCGGCAACGGTGGCAGTGGGAGCAGCACCAATGAGGAGGAAAGCAAGTGAGTGTGGTGTGAAGAAATGGGTTGGCAACTTAGGAAGGGAAGCAGTGTTATCCATTGGAGAAACAGCAAGAATAGCGAAGTAGTTGCTTCTAAGACAGTTTTGTTGTTGTTGTTGTTGTTGTTGTTTTTTATTTTAATATATATTGTTATTGATTTCAGAGAGGAAGGGAGAGAGCTAGAGAAATAAAAACATCAATGATGAGAATCATTGATTGCCTGCCTCCTGCATGGATCGAGTCCACAACCTGGGCATGTGCCCTTGGTCAGAATCGAACCTGGGACCCTTCAGTCTGCAGGCCGATGCTCTCTATTTACTAAGCCAAACCAGCCAGGGCTAAGACTGCTTTTAGTAATGGCTTCACTGAATCTTGGGCATAACGGTGATTTAATTTAATGATCTAGTTTAAGCTTTTCAGTGTAGATTTGTGGATCAGTCCCAGCATTGATATATTTCATTTGAATAAAATAGCAAGAAGACTCCTACTTTGGAAACACCAGCTTCGGCTGCATCAGATGCCTGACAGCATCCATGGCTGTGTGTAAGTTGGTATTGTGCAGTTGCTGTGAGTTACTGTCAGATCATCTGGACTTTGGTCCTTTATTGCTTTCTAATTCACCCTGGCCATACTCTCGTTCCTTTTATGTGGGAGAGATCATGAAACCTTCGCAATAATAAGAATTTACACTATCTTTCACAGGAAGAAGAGTCGGAGCCATAGTAAAAACAGGGATAGAAAGCGCAGGTCAGTTACTCTGGGGGCTGTTTGGGTTTTGAGAATTACTACAAAGGGAAAGATACCAGGGAAAGCTATAAATTAAAGGCCATAAGAGGTTGGTTAGTTCTTTAACAAGCTAAATAGTTGTTTTCATCTGTAGTCGTAGTCAAGACCGAAGTCGAGACCGGGATCGGCATAGACGGAGAAGTAGTCGGAGCCGAAGTCGAGATCGGCAGCATCATCACCACAGCCATAGCTGGGATCATCAACATAGTAGTGAGTCCAGAAGTCGGGCCCCGCGTCATGAGAATCGTGTGCACTACAGGAGTCCACCACTTGCCGCTGGGTATCACCTTTTGCTAATAAGCTCGCCTTTGTATTGTAATCTGGATAAAACGCTTTTGCTGTGGTCCCTGTGTGAGGATGCTTATATTCCTCTGTGATAGGAGATCCAGTTATTGCAGGGGTGGTACTAAGAATTCACATGTCTCCCTGGCTGGGTGACTCTGTAGTTTAGAATTTTGTCCTATATACCAAAAGGTTGTAGATTCAGTCCTGGTCAGGGTGGGTACAAGAGCCAACCAGTTGATGTTTCTCTCTCTCTCCCTCTCCCTTTCTCTCCCTCTCTTTCTCTCTCCCTCTCTCCCCTTTCTTCCCTCCCTCTTTACTTCCCTTCTTTCCTCTATCCCTTCCTCCCTCCCTTCCTCCCTCCTTCTACCCCCCTTTCTCTTTCTCTTTAAAAAAAAAAAAGGGTAGCCTTGTGGGGTGTGGCTTAGTTAATTAGAGCATTGTCCCAAACACAGAAAGGTCACAGGTTCAATTCCTGGTCAGGGTATATATCCAGGTTATGGAATCCATCCCTGGTCAGGGTGCATGTGAGAGGTAACTGATTAATGTTTCTCTCTCACATTGATTTTTCTCTTTCTCACCCCCCCCCTTAAAATCAATAAAACCATGTCCTCAGGTTTTTAAAAAATCAATTTAAAAAATCCATGGATAAGGATTTAAAAAAATAAAATTTGCCCTAGCTGGTTTGGCTCAGTAGATAGAGTGTCAGACTGTGGACTGAAGGGTTCTGGGTTCAATTCCAGTCAAGAGCACATGCCTGGGTTGCGAGCTCGATCCCCAGTGGGGGTGTGCAGAAGGCAGCTAATGAGTGATTTTCTCTCATCATTGATGTTTCTTTCTCTCTGCCTCTCCCTACCTCTCTGAAATCAATTAAAAAATATATTTTTTTAAGTAAAAAAAAACAAAAACAATTCACGTGTGAGAAGAGGGTGGTGAGTGGGATCTGTTTTTCTCATGATGGCAGACTTAGCATTGGTCCTATGTGAATAAAGTTGAGTGATGCAATTTTTACTTTTTTTATTCTCTATTCCTTAGGCATAGATATGGACACAGTAAGAGTCCTCATTTCAGAGAGAAGAGTCCAGTCAGGTGAGTTAATGATGAACACTTCTTTAGGAGTTGTGTGGTAAGAATAAAAAGCTCTTTGAGCCAAACTTTAGGGATGTGTGGTACTTGAGAATAGCTGGAAAGCAAAGACCAAGTATTAGGTGGAGGGGAGGAGTCTTAATAAATTTTACTTTTTTAGGGAATCAATTGATAATCTGAGTCCCGAGGAACGTGATGCCCGAACAGTTTTCTGTATGCAGTTAGCCGCCCGCATTCGGCCTCGAGACCTGGAGGACTTTTTCTCTGCTATTGGCAAGGTAACATTTCCCCTTTTAGTTTTCTTCTGAGTAGTCTGTCTTTTATCCATCCCCCTCTATACCCAACTTAGGATTTCCTTTCTCCCCTGAATAGGTTCGTGATGTTCGTATCATCTCAGATCGGAACTCACGTCGTTCTAAGGGCATTGCCTATGTGGAATTCTGTGAAATCCAGTCTGTGCCACTGGCCATTGGGTTGACAGGGCAGCGGCTGCTGGGGGTACCTATCATTGTACAGGCCTCACAGGTGAGCAAGCTGAGAAACTGACATGAGAAAACAGCTTTGAAGGTAGTAAGTGTGGGACTTGACCCATCATTCCCTCCTTCCTCAGGCTGAGAAAAACCGACTCGCAGCCATGGCCAACAACCTGCAGAAAGGCAGTGGTGGACCAATGCGCCTCTGTGTGGGCTCCCTGCACTGCAATATTACTGAGGACATGCTCCGAGGCATCTTTGAGCCTTTTGGCAAAGTGAGTAGAAAGCGAAGGAAACCTCTGAAGGGAATTGGGAAAAGGGGGAGTATTCTTCTTTCTGTCTGACCATGATTAACCCACAGCATACATAGTAATGGGCACATTGGTCCATGCTTGGAAAATTAGGTTCTATCTCTGTGTTCAGACTGTTCAGTTAGACAAATGAATCAGTACTATGAAATCAGAGGGGTCCAGATTAAGTAAGATGAGTCAGAAAGGATGTTTATGCGGGGTGGGGAAATGGTCTTTGTCTCTTTTTAAAAAGATTTGGAGAAATGTAATTAGTAATTAGAAACTTGGAGATATTTAGAATAGTCTTGAGTAGGAAGGGTCAAAGGTGTGGCTTAGCCAAAAGATTATTAATGATTTCTCCCTATTCTACAGATTGATAATATTGTCCTGATGAAGGACTCAGATACAGGCCGTTCTAAAGGTTATGGTTTCATTACGGTAAGTCTCTGGTCTTTATTTATTTTAATTTGGGTGTGTGTGTGTGTCTGATTTTGCAGCTTAGCTTCATCCTCCTCCTTTAGGAACTGTCTAGATCAGCAGTCATGGTGGTCCATGAGGTCTGACAGGTTGGTGACAGCTGGTTTAAGGAAACCTTTGGAACAGGGGTCGCCAAGTGGTGGACTATAGACCCCTGGTGGTCCGTGAGGTCTGAAAGATTGGCGACCACTGGTCTAAGTGACCCATAAACTCTGATGCTCAACTTTGGACTACTAGCCTTCTGCCCCTTGAGATGATTGCATTGTTTGAGATCTTGGCTTTGCTCCTATATTCCTTCAGTGTATGGGGGTGTCTAGGAGTTCTGCCACCTTTTCTGGGGCTGCAACTTGCTCTTTGGATAATAGTTATGGTTCCAGGTTGCCACTAAAAGGTTGGAGATATGAGGGAGGTTAGGTATGAGCTGTTATAGACATGTTTTATAGAACTGATATATTTTCATGATGAGGTGGGAATAGGAAGTTATATACTTCCCTCTTGTGCTACCCTGTTTGAAGTATGTTTTCCATTGAGAAATATATTTATATTTAAATCCCGCTATAGGAAGAATAGTGAAGCCACCTAATAGTGGGCAAGTTTCATCTTTTCCTGACACTCCAACAAAATTGTTTCCAATTCCCATAACTGGTTCTTTCTAACCCCATGTGACTCCAGGCTGAGTACTGACTGCCAACCACAAAGTCTGATAGAAGCTGATATTTTTCTGGGCTCAAACCAGGGAACATACACCCCACAGTTACCTGCAGGGCAGAGAGGGGAGGTAGGTTGTGTTCTACCATGGCAATTACTTACCTCAAAAGTACCCAGTAAAGGCAGGCCACCTCCACCACATGCTTGGAACTGTCAGTACCACGTGCCAGGCCCTAAGGCAGGTAATACCGGAATAAACCAAGCCAGCTGTGGCCTTCCTGGTGGCAAGTATCTTTTCTAGTTCCCTGTGTGACTCAGATTTGGAAAGGCTTCTATGGGCCTTTTTGCCCTTTTGTTGCTACATTTAGGTCAACACCCTTGACTCTTTAAACAGAAGACTGGGAATCCTCTTTATTCGGCTGCTGCTGCTGCTGCTGCTGCTGCTGAAAGGAATGAGAGAGTTGAGATCCTGTGGTCAGTGGGTTACTAAGTCAGCAGTCCTCTGGTGGAGATTAGGTGCAGTTTTCCTTTCAATACCAGGATTTATCGTGTCCTAAGGTTGGGCTCTGGAGGTCCAGATTCCTTCTCTTAACTAAGAATTTAAACTTACTAGTTGTAAGGTCTCCAGTAAAGCCTTGGAGTCTTAGCTTTCAGTCTGTCTTCCACTTTATATCCCCTTTTGTGAGATAGCCTGTCAGGCTAGGCTCCCTAAAAATAAAAGACTTTTTACATGGTTAGATTTTTAGTGGATTTCAGAGATTAAAATCAGTTGGAAAAGTCCCTTTCAGAGATCAATTTTAGGGGCATCTGAGGTCACATTCTCTGAGAAAGAAAAGTTTGTGCTGCAGCAACCATGCAAGTTTCCTGTGATAGTAGGATTAGGAGTGTTAGTGGGGCTTTGAGGGCATATCTTTGGCCAAGAGGTGACTGATAATGGCCTGGGTTTCTTGTAGTTCTCTGACTCTGAGTGTGCCCGACGGGCCCTGGAACAGTTGAATGGCTTTGAGCTTGCTGGTCGACCTATGAGGGTTGGCCATGTGGCTGAGCGACTGGATGGTGGCACAGACATCACTTTTCCTGATAGAGACCAGGAGCTGGATCTGGGATCAGCAGGTGGACGTTTGCAGCTCCTGGCCAAATTGGCAGAAGGTAGACTTACTCTGCAGAGTGAAAAACATGGGGTTGAATTGTAGATTGAGGGTTGGGACTTAACCCCATCTTTTCTTTCCCTTTTAGGCTCTGGAATCCAGCTGCCAACCACAGCCGCTGCTGCTGCTGCTGCTGCTGCCCAAGCTGCTGCCTTGCAGCTGAATGGAGCAGTTCACTTGGGGGCCCTAAACCCAGCAGCTCTGACTGGTAGACATGGACTAGGGAAAGGGATAGATGGGTTGGGCCTGGAAAGAAGGAATGCTCTGTGCTCACTGACTCACTGCCTCTCTCTCTCTGTTCTAGCTCTGAGTCCAGCCCTCAACCTTGCCTCTCAGGCAGTTGCCTCCCAGTGCTTTCAGCTTTCCAGCCTTTTTACCCCCCAGACCATGTGAGTCGCAGGACCTCATTCATTTTAGTCTCTGGTTATTTTCTTTCATTTGACTTCCATTTACCTCTTGTCTTTGCCCCAAGTAAATTAGCAGCACAACACATTGCCTCCCTATGCCTCTGTGTCCTGCCACTCCCTTCTTCATATCTACCATTCTACACCCCCTTCTATCCATTTTGTGGATCAAGCCATCCTGAAGCCATGGACATTAACTCTGGGGGAATTGGGGTCACCCTTAGACACCAAGAAGAGCTCTTGCCAATGGACCCACTGGGAATGGACTCGGCTAAGCAACCACTAGTTGAAGAGAAGAGACTTAATGAACACCTGTGTCTCCATGTATATCATCTCCTGGGATGATCTTCATTGCCCTTTCCAACCACTTCTTAATGATTCCTCAATTCCTCCTCTGTTGAGAAGGCCTTAGGGCATTAACTGAAGGAAATGATTTCTTTTTTCCCCCTATACCTTTACCCTACAATTTTGTCAAGGAAAAACCCTTAAACCCTCTAGTCTAAGAGGACTTTGCAGTTTGTGGGCTGAATCTTGAAGGTGCTGCCTTGATGCTACAAGGGCCCTAGAAGATAGCTTGGATGTGTATGTGCATTGTAAAGCCTGTCTTAGACCTCAGTTTGGGGCCAGAGGGCTGTGGGCTCTGCAGTTTGCTGTTAGGGGCATTCAGGAGTTTAGTGAAAGATGGGGTACCTTTTCCAATATTTTCCATCTTCTTTTGTATAATTAGTTGTCCTTCCTCCTGGGTTCTTCCTTTGGTCCAGGAAGGGAAGATGGTGGGGAGGTTGCTACTCTCCACTACTTCTGATGTGCCTCTTACTGTGGGCTTCCTCCCAGCGCTTAAAGCCGCTCCTGCCCCCTACTTGGGCACATATGAGCCCTTCTCACTGGATTTTATATCCTTGTGTCTGTGTACATAAATATATATACAAACTTTGTATAAAAGGCAAGGCTTGCTATTGTGGCTGCTGCCCATATATGTGTGGTCTCAGTCAGTTATGTCTAATGTTAACTTCTAATGAGCCAAAACCAAGAGTGGTTGTAGGAATATAAAACAATGCCATTGTGTTTTCTTTATTTTAATGGTATCTAACCTTTAGAAATAAAACAGGACAAAAGGTGCACACTGTATACAAATATACTGTATGTATCTGCATTATAATTTCTGCCCCTTGGTCTCCTATCTGTCTTCATCTTAACTATCTCCAAACCTACCTACCCACAAGAGACTACCAGGCTTTGTCTCTGTGCCTAAGGACAGATCTTGTCTTTCCACCAGATGGCAGTGTGACATTCTGCACCTTTTTTTAGGGTTGTATGATCTGGAGCAGTGGTCACCAACCTTTGGTCACCAACTTTTTGGACCTCATGGACCACCGGTGGTCTACGGACAACCAGTTGGTGACCGCTGATATGGAGGACTTAAATATGAGAGAAGTCTTCCAAGCTCAACATTCTTACCCTTAACCTCCATACTGCCTTTAGCCCTTTTTGTAGTAGGAATCCCCGTCCAATATCCAAAGGGATTTGGGCATCATACATCAGGACTCTTCAGAACTTAAGCCTTCTATTCTCCCAGCCACCTCAACTCTTGCTTTTCAAATATATAGCTCTGCCTGGGACAACATAGACCTGAGACCAGTGACTTCCAGGGAGCTGAGTATTCCAGGAATGGCCCTGCCAAAAGGGAGGTACCCCTTCCTCTGCCCCCCTTTATAAGGCTTGTAACAGGCAACTGAGTGAGAGCCTGGCTCACTAGCTAGAAATCAGCCAAGAGAGGAGGTCTAAGGTTCAGGGGTAGGGCTGGTAGGGTTCCTTCATTCTTTACTGGTTTCTATAGCAACAGAGTGTTAAGACTTTATTATCTTGCTAAAAATATGGATAATTGCTATTAGTTTTAATTTGTCAGCTCTCAGACTTCTAAAGCAGATTGATGGTTTTTTGGTGATGTTTACTTCTGGGGTGTGTTTAATACAAGTATTAAGTACGTGAAGTCTGTTTGTGGTATAAAAGACCACTGGGACCCAGGACTAGCTCTTGGTTCTAGGCTACTACAGTCTTGTTGCTTCTGTTTGGCTGCCACCCCCACCCCTTCCTTAGTTTGCTCTCTGAACCTGGGGGAAGGGAAGGAGGATGCATTATTTTTAAGTAGGAGCAGCTGGCAATGGCCCAGTCCCCCTAGAGTTATTGATTTGCTGCTAATGCATCCTGAGAAGCACAGTGCGGACCATTTTTGTTAGTCATCCTGAAGCTATGGACCAGGCCTCTTCATGGCAGTCTCCAACTTCTCCAAAACTATAAATACCCATAGGCCTTACCTACCTGCCCTCCTCAGATGAATCCCAACTCTGCTTGTTTTTTTGCTGTTCGTTTTATTGTTTTTGTTAATCCTCACCTGAGGATATTTTTCCATTGATTTTTTTTTTTAGTTTTATTGAAAACTGTCCAGTCATGAAGCAGAAGGAAAACTGAACACAGTGGTTTTTTTAAAAATATATTTTATTGATTTTTCACAGAGAGGAAGGGAAAGGGATAGAAAGCCAGAAACATCGATGAGAGAGAGACATCGATTAGCCGCCTCCTGCACACCCCCTACTGGGGATGTGCCCAAAACCAATGTACATGCCCTTGACCGGAATCGAACCTGGGACCTTTCAGTCTCCAGCCCGATGCTCTATCCACTGAGCCAAACCGGTTTCGGCGTGAACACAGTTTTATTGCTGCTGTTTTTAACATCCTTTGATTGTCTTTGTCAAGGGCCTCTGTGATGCTACTGTTCCAGGATCAGATCAATAAATCTTCACCTGGGCGCCTCTGTGTCTTTACTTGTGCTGCTCCCTCAGCCTGAAATGCCTGTCCTCTTCCTCCCCATTGGTCAGACATCCTGACTCAGCTCAGAAGTGACTCTTCCAAGGAGCCTTCTCCAACTTCCTACAAGTTCATCTCATCTTTGTCCTACTCTCCCCTGTCTTTCTCCATTGGATTTTAGGGAGAAGGGAGGGGAGGAGGAGGAGGAGGAGGAGAGGAAGGGGCGAAGGGGAAAGGAAGAGAGAGAGAGAAACATTGATTGCCTCCTGCTTGCATGCTGACCAGGACTGAGGATTGAGCCTGCAACCAAGGTACGTGCCCTTGACCGGAATTGAATCTGGGGACCCTTCAGTCTGCGGGCTGACACTATTCACTGAGCCAGTTGGCTGGGGTTTCTTTATGTTCCTATTCCTAACTACTTTGGGCTTCCTGCACTTTGGCTCCTTTTGCTCAGTTCTTGCCTCATACATCCTCTCGCTGGAAGAGAAACTGCTTCTCTAGTCTTTTTTTTTTTTTTAATTGATTTTTTGCAGAGAGGGAGATGGATAGAGAGAAACAGCGATGAGAGACATCAATCAGCCGCCTCCTGCACGCCCTCTACTGGGGATGTGCCTGCAACCAAGATACATGCCCTTGACCGGAATTGAACCTGGGACCTTTCCTTCTGCAGGCCCACCACGCTCTATCCATTAAGCCAAATCAGTTTTGACTGCTTCTCTAGTCTTAACCTATGTAAGGTGACTAGTGGGTGACAGCATTGTCACAGTATGACTCAGTATCTAGTCATCCCTTTATTGGGAGTGTTTGGAGTAGAGAAGAGGGGGCAGTAAACAGTCTCTGGGCCCAACTAAAGGTAAAAGAAACCTCCCTCAACCTCTCCTGCCTGAGCGTGGTAGCAAGGATGAGGGGAGAAGGGACACTGACTGGTATTCTTTCCCAGCATAGTTGGGATCTCCCCCATCAGTTCTCAATTCATAATGTGATTTTCACCTGACTTTTGGCTTATCCAGCCTATGCTTTTGACTTCTCTAGGCAATGACATTTCCTCCCTATTTAAGTTACTGTGTTCTTGACATTGGGATTTAGGAAGCAATACTTGGACAGAAGAGTGTATCTTGGCTCTGAAAAGTAAGGTGGTAGGACGTGATAACATTTATGCAGGATTTGTTTTGGGTTAGGCAGTGTTGTAGCCAATATGTGTATTGAATCATTTCATCCTCCAGTGATCCTCTGAGGTATATTCTTTTACCTTTACGTTGTAAATAAGGAAACTGATACCTAAAGAGGCTAAATAATTTGTCCCACAGTTACAGACTTAGCAAGTTAGGATTCCAATCCAGGCAGTTTAGCTTCAGATCCCTTGATCATCTTAACCTGCCTCAGCACCACTGTGGAAGCCAAGGCCTTGGAGGCATGGGGAAATCTCACTTTTTCTGTCTCTCTACCTGTAGTTCTCTGTATCCTGAAATTTTCCATTCCATATTTGCTTATTCTTCTTCCTGCCCTTCTTCTGCTTGTCAAAATGTAACCCTTGTAAGACTCTGAAACTTTCCTAGTTGAAACTGAATTCCCTGTCAGTATTCTTTGTCCTATTATGGGTCTTATTTTGCCTTAATTTACAGTTCTTTGTATATTCTATTAATAGATGGTTATAGCCTAATGAGACCAGTCATAGACGTCCTTTTCATTAGTGCTTTGCCTGCACTGTTACATATCTGTTGAATTGAGTCCCTCCCTGCTCACGTGGGAGCCAGGCTTTCTAAAGGCTGCCTTTTAGCCAGACTTTCTGGCAGCTTCATCTATTCCTTCCTCACCCCTTCAAGTGAGAAGGCAACTTTACTCTTTTTAGTGTTACCATGGTAGCCTGTGATGCTTTCTGTCTAAAATGTTGCTTGTCATACACCAGACTGATGTTTCCATGGCAACCAGGTGAAATCTATAGTTATGAGCTGGATGGAGGAAAGGAATTCTGAAGTCTGAGAAGCTGTGTCTGAATCTTCTAGCTTCAAACATCCTCCTTCCTAACATTTGCACTCTGATTTGCTCTGCTCTTGGTGAACAGAGCTTTGTGTGTGAGGTGGAGCAGACCAGCCAACTTAGGTCATGTGGGAAGGTGGAGACAAGGAAAGAGCTGATCAAAGATCACTTTAAAAAGTTGGATGAGTTTTATTAGCAGATGATCTGCTTTCAGGAGACCTTAAGGAGTTGGCTGGAGTTACTGGAGAGTCATTAAGCAGTTATTTTTGAAGGCAATGGGTAGATATGGATGAAGTGCCTGAGACTGGAAAGGAGCCAGTCAGTGCTGGATTGTAGTGTGGAAACAATGACGTTGGAAATCAGAGACTTGTCAAACTCGTGCCAGTGTTCCATAAAGGATGGGAGTTTCAATTAACTTTCAAGCATTATGATACCTATGTGTTTAGAATACAGTGTATGTGGTGCTGAGAATTAGCCTCCTCTCAATTCCTGGGCCAAACCAACCCAGGGGACCTCCAACCTGTAGCAAATTGGTCACACTGTGGAGCAACCCTGCTTGATCTCTTGTCTCAAACCAGCTGAGTGAACTTGGATGTTATTTTACTTCTCTAACTCTGATTCTATACAATCAGATTATGGCCAGATGGCTTTGAACACTCATCTGCAATATATTAATAACAATAATACCTATTTTAGGGTTGTGAGGATTAAATGAAATGATCCCTATAGAGGGCTTAGGACTTGTTTGCTTGTCCTTAACTACTACCATCTTTTTTCCCATTCTCCTGTATGCCTACATACTTGACTTTCTACCTGAACTCACTCTCTTCCTCAACTTCAGAGCATGCTGCTCTAGATTTACAGAGAGGAGAGGAGAGGATGGGACTATGATGAAAATAAACCTTAATTTTTCCTGTGCTAAAAGTCCCAGGCTCACAAGGCCCTGGGTCACATACAGCCAGCCTAACTTTCAGGAAAACAGATCCCACTGTCCAATCTTTTTTATGCCTAAAACTCTGTCTAATCAGATTATGGGCAGATGGCTTTTGAAAAATCAAAGTGAGCCCCCCAGGTGCCTTCTGGGTACCTACTGCCCTTTGCTTTTTCTGGCACTCACTGTTAGAGCCCTTAGCGTTCCTCTAACCTCTCAGGCACCCCTGTAGCACCTGCTGTTGGTCTCCAGAACCTAGCCCTACTCTGGCAATTTCCTTTCAGAATAAGTATTTTAAACCATCATAGGTTCTCTGCCTAAAGACCAGTTGTCATTTAGCAAAAAATGAAAAACTGTGTAGTATAATACTATCACTTAGGCTTTAGATGCCAATCTTACCCCAGTCCTCCCTAAAATAACAAATCTAATAATAGGTCACTTGTGAGTCCTGTGGGAGGTATGTTGGACCTTGCAGACCGCAACTTAAATTTGTATTTCCAGCGAGACTGGTTTGGCTCAGTGGATAGAGCGTTGACTTGCGGACTGAAAGGTCCCGGGTTCAATTCCGGTCGGGGGCATGTACCTTGGTTGCGGGCACAACTCCAATACTCCAATAAGGGGCGTGCAGGAGGCGGCTGATCAATGTTTCTCATCGATGTTTCTGACTTTCTATCCCTCTCCCTTCCTCTCTGTAAAAAATTAATAAAAATTTGTATTTCCAGAGTGGTGGTGTGCTTTGAGAGGCTAACAAATTGCCAAATGCCTGAATAAGGGACCAGGACACAGGTGTCAAAAACATTACTTTGCTCATTTGTTTAATGATTAACAAATTACAAAGATACTGGCATTCTATTTAGTCCTCATAACTACTGTACAAGAATAGGTGCTCTCTTTGTTGTATATTTGGGAGAGCTGAGGTTCAGAAGGACAGAGTTTAAGAGCAACTTTTCACGCTGGCCAGTGTGTTCAAAGGTTAGCACATTGGCCTGTGCACCAAAGGATCACAGGTTCGATTCCCAGTCAAGGCCAAGTACCTGGATTGCAGCAAGTTTGATCCCCAGCCCCAGTTGGGGAGCATGCAGGAAGGTAACCAGTCAAAGTGTGTGTTTCAAATCAATTTCTCTTCTACATGGAAAAATACCCTAGGGTAAAGATTAACAAATAAATAAATTTACTCTTCCTTAGACCTCCATCCAAAAAGTAGTGGGCCTGAGTGCTACTAAAATGCCTGCAAGGCCCCAGTGAATTTGAATTTACTTATTTCAAAGAGGAAGGAAGAGGGAGAGCAAGAGAAAGAAACATTAATGATGAGAGAGAATCTGATCGGCTGTCTCCATGCTCCACACTGGGAATCGAGCCTGCAACCCAGGCATCTGTTCTGATCTGGAACTGAACCATGACCTCCTGGTTCATAGGTGGACAATCTGACTGAGCCATGCCTGCCTGGCTATATTCACATCTTTAGTTTACAAGGCCACCAAACTATGGAGGCATGGCATAAAGATTCAAATAGATGAAAAGGGACCTTGAGCATGCATCAGAGAGCCACCAAGATAAAGAATTAAGAAGCATGACACTTGTCTTTTTGTGGCCTTAATGACTTGGCTGCACCATGCACCCAAAAGTTGTCTTCTGTGTAGGAAAGGTCTTTACCTATGGTGGGCTGCCCACCATTTCTCCTGTGCATTTGCTCATGTAGTTTCACAAAGGGTTGTTTTCCTTCTTCCCTCCATCTATTTACATTCTTCAGCATGCATCCTTCAAGCCCCAGTTGCTAAAATATATCTTCTAAGTTTTGTTTCTTCCATTCTTAGAAAATTTAAAGCGCAGGACATTACCACCACTTAGATGGAATGTGGTATAGTATGCTGCTGTTTGTCCATAATAGTGCTGTCACCACCTTGTTTCATTTCTCCTTGTCAATTGTAAGTTACTTGAGGGCAGGGATAGTCTTATCTGTATTTGCTTTCCTTAGAGGGCCCAGCACAGTGATTGTCATAGTGTAATATCTGAGAGGAACAATAAGCATTTGTATATGAAAGATGATAATATCCAGGAAAATTTACTTGGACTGATGTGGATTGGAAATATCTAAATATATAAAAGCCTAAGCAACTGAATGACCAGTCGTTATAATGCACACTGACCACTAGGGAGCTGCCCTCTGGGGTCTGTGTGTTCCCACAGCAGGAGTGCTGCTCAGCTGATCAACCCAATCCAGCGGCTCACCAGCCTGGTGGCAGCCACTCCCTCAGTAGTCCTGCAGGCCCAATCTTTGGAGAATGGGCCAGGCACCAACAGACCAGTTCCACCAGCATGATCCTGACAGCGCTGCTGGCCTCCTGGAAGTCGGCCTCTGGCACTGCGGTTGCTTCCCCTCCCTAAACATTCCACAAGGAAGAAACAATATAAAAGTGGCAGCCAGATGGCTCCTTACAATTGAATGTCAGCAGGATGGGATCCCAGGGCTGCAAGGGCATCCCACCGCCTGCCCAAAGGGCCAATTGTGTCTCAGCCCCACCCCCATCCCCCCTTGGGGCCCCACTCTGCACAAATTCTTGCACTGGGCTTCTAGTGTTAAGTTAATAAAAGATGTACATATGAGTGGACTTTTTGGGAGTGATTGTTTAACCCAGAAGACTTGTGAAGTTGTCATTGCATGACTGGCAGCCTTTCAGAAGACAAGAGACCCTGCTCCAGTCTCTGTAGAAACTTAGATACTTCGGGGCCTAATGCCCCAACTTAAGCAGAGCCCAGAACAGGAATACCTTCTGAGACTGTGCCTTAGGGGAGGGCACAGTCTGTGGGCCAATGAGAAGGCCTTATGAGCTAGGGGAATGGGGATAACCGGTGGGCAGGTTTTGGGCTGGTAAGAGCAGACTCTAAGACAAAATCACAGTGGTTAAGGGGAGTGCAAGAGCAGAAGAGGTCTTACCTGGCACAGCCAGCTCGGGTCCCAGTTCTGATCAGCAGCCAGTCTGAACTTGGCCTTGATCAAGGGAGGGAGAAAAATGGCCTGACTTGGGAGAGAAGACCCCACCTCTCCCAAGTCTGGCAGGAGCATGACTTCAGCTTCCTTCTGTTCTGAGCTCTTCCCTGTAGGCGTCTGGAGGGAACACACAGATGGGTCGGCTGATAGACTGGCTGGGTTGGGGGGAGGGAAGCCTGTGTTGTGTGTGGTTCCCTCATGAGGAGGTCCGGCCATCATCTTCAGAATTCTGCCACATGAAAGGCACTGGGCTTTCTTTTTTAAATATATTTTTATTGATTTCAGAAAGGGGGAGAGGGATAGAAACACCATTGATGAGAGAATCATTGATCGGCTGTCTCCTGCATGCCACACACTGGGGATTGAGCCCACAATCCAGGCATATGCCATGACTTCCTGGTTCATAGGTCAGTGTTCAACCACTGAGTCACCTCAGCTGAGCCAGGCACTGGGCTTTCTTGTTTCTCCTCCTCCCCTCCTGCTACCTTTGACCATTGGTGGTACCCTTCCTTTAGAAAAGCTCTCCTCCCTTGGCAGTAGCCTCCTGCTCAGTTTTAGTTCTTCCACTGCCTCTGGTTGGCTGTATTTCCACCTTTTTTTTTTTTTTTTTTTTTTTTTTTTTAGAGAGAGAGAGAGAAGAAAGGAGAAAGAGACCGTACCCACTCCAACCAGGGATCGAGCTGCAACCCAGACTTGTGCCCCTATTGAGAATCGAACCAATGACTCTTGGTCCATGGGTTGATGCTCAACCACTGAGCCTCTTTTTTTTTTTTTTAATATGTTTTTATTGACTTCAGAGAGGGAAGGGAAAGGAAAAAATAGAAACATTGATGAAAGAGAAACATCAATCAACTGCCTCCTGCATGCCCCCTACTGGAGATTGAGCCTACAATCCAATCCAGGCATGTGCCCTGACCAAAAATTCAGCTGGTGACCTCCTGGTACATGGGATGACCCTCAACCAACTGGGCTATACCAGCTGGACTAACCCCTAACTTAATGCCTTAGCATCTTCCCACAATCTGCAACTCCTCCCTCTTTATACCCAGCCACTCAGTTGCCAAGTCCCATCTATTCTGACTCTCAAACCCATGCTGTCTCTACTTTCCCACTGCTATCTCAGATGGATCCTTCAGATGTAATACTTGTGATTGGTCCCTACATTTCAGGTTCTCAGGCCTTGCCTCTGTTGCTCTAATCTATATACACCTCTCCCAGCCTCCTCTTCCCAAAGACCATCCATCTTTTTTTTCTTTTCTAATATATTTTGTTGATTTTTTACAGAGAGGAAGGGAGAGAGATAGAGAGTTAGAAACATCGATGAGAGAGAAACATAGATCAGCTGAGGAGGATGTGCCCGCAACCAAGACACACGCCCCCGACCGGAATCGAACCCAGGACCCTTCAGTCCGCAGGCCAACGCTCTATCCACTCAGCCAATCCACTCAACCAAACTGGTTTCAGCAAAGACCATCCATTTTTTTTTAATATATTTATTTTTTTATTGATTTTTTTACAGAGAGGAAGGGAGAGGGATAGAAAGTCAGAAACATCGATGAGAGAGAGAGACATCGATCAGCCACCTCCTGCACACCCCGAACTGGAGATGTGCCCGCAAGCAAGGTACATGCCCCCAACCGGAATCGAACCTGGGACCTTTCAGTCCGCAGGCCGATGCTCTATCCACTGAGCCAAACCGGTCTCGGCAAGAGCATCCATCTTAATTGCCTATAGCACCAACTCCTTTGCCAGCGTTTAAAGTCCTTTGTAATAAGGCTTCAAATCTTTTCCATATTCCTCTTACCCTCCTCTTCATGTCTCTGAAGTTTCAACTAAACCACAGAACCATCTGGTCTCAATGGGCCCAGTGTGTTTTCCTGAGTTTTAATACAGTGGTACCTTGAGATACGAGTGCCCTAACATACGAGATTTTTGAGATACGAGCCGTTGAGTGAATGATTTTTGTTTTGAAATACGAGCAACATTTGAGATAGGAGTAATCGCGCAGATTGGCTGGCTGCACACAACCCACCAGTTTACCGTGACTCAAGCGTCTCATAGTTTCCCACGCCTCGAGGTTACAGAACGAATTAAATTTGTATCTCGAGGTACCACTGTATTTGAACTGTCTTTGTTCATGGTCCCCAGAGATTGGAGCTGGCTTACTCTACTACAGCCATGTCATTTTCTCTGGCCCTTTCATCGCAGCCATTGCCCATGGCCCTGCTCAACGTGTTGCCTACATTTCTTCTACTGTTCCTCTTCCTCTCCCTCGCACCCTCCCACCCCCAATCCTTAGTGGAAAGGAAACCTCAGATGCAAAGGTTGATAAAATCATTAAGTATCAAGCAGACATGAGTGGAATCTCAGCTCTGCTGTTGATCTCTTAGGTTACTTAAACTTGTTTCTTCCACAGTAAAAACAGGTAGTAACACCTTATATAGTCATTAAAGAATTAACAGATAAAGTGAATAAAGTCCTAAGGAGAGTGTCACTATTACATTATCTCATGCTGGGCTGGTCTCACTTGGTTCCTCTGCAGCTGTAAGGATTAAGAGGACAGACAGCTCATTCCTCTTTCCATCAAGGTCCGGGAACCTGAGTGGGGGGAGGTGGAGGCCTGGCCCCCGGGTGCTCAGGTAACTAGTACTGCATGTGTAAATGTGAGGGGAGCTGCTGCCGCTGTTCCCTTTGTTCAGGCAGCAGGCGTGGGCGATAGCAGGGAAGGCACTGACAGCTTCAGTTCTCACCCGGCTTTGCAGGTGACAGCTGGGGTGGTGGAGCCCTGTCAGGGGAGGTGCAGGCTGACCCCATCGTGACCCAGCTGGTGGGCCTCTCTGGTGGATGTGGGCCTCACCTTGAACCAGTCCAGGTCATAGCTGAACGTAGCTCTGGGAGCTAACTGTAGCCTCTAGCCTGCTTCTTGCAGTGTAAGGTAGGGTAAAGAGATGGATACTTGGTACTACCGTGTCAGTAAGTTACTAAATTATTTCTAACAGGTAAATTACTTCTAGTTCCTCTTCAGGCCTGTTTCTTCAACAGCAAGGCAACGGCACGAGTTAGATAGACCCAGTTATCTCGAAGGAGCTGTCACCGATTACATCAGGACTAAGTCTGTTCTGAAACCTCCCTAGAGATTTAGGTTCCTTGCTCCTTTGGGCCTGAGTTTTCTTGTCTTTAACAGACAAGAGTTTCCCACATCCATCCCTTCTGTGCGGGCGTTGAAAATAAAATCAAAGTGAACAGGTGCAGTAGAAAAATTCTTTATTCTAAAGGGAAGAGTGGACCCTTGCTGGTACCTCCTGGGCCCTGGACAAAGGAGAGTTACCACCAGCTCAGCTCCTCACGCTGGCATCTGAAGGCGAAAGTGTGTCCACACCTTACCTTTAAGAGTCTTAAAGGGGAAGTGCCGTGGTGTAATGATAAGTCACAAAATCACTTCTCAAAAAATAGCACTACCAGGCCCTTGCCTTTAAAAACTTCTTAAAGGCAAAGTGAACAAGTGCAGCAGATAAAAGCCAGAACGTTATAGGAAAAGTCTCCAAGAAGGATCTGTGTCTTTACCTTTAAGAATCTCTTAAAGGTGAGGCATATTCGTGCAGAGTACAAAGGTGGAAAACCCTGTAAAAGAGTCTACAAAGCACTTTTCCAGTTCTCGGTTTGAGGGTCTCTACCGAAGAGGTGGTAAAGCGCAAAGTAATGAACAAAATACTGTACCTTGCAGAACGATTTTCTTTCCTGCCCTTAGGAGCGCCCGCCCTCGGGTCTGAGTACTGCCTCCTGCGCCCTCTTTACAGAGACCGCCCCCTCCCGTCTCTAACCGTGGTCACACCAGGGCGCCCAGGGAGTTTTTGGTTTCCTAGAGTCTACAACCCTCCCCCTCCAGCCTTGGCTGTCTCCACAAAGGAAGTCGGACAGGGCGTGGCGTGGCGGGGCGAGGGGCTGAGCGGAGAGCGGTGACCATGGTGACCGTGGTGACCATGGCGACCGCAGTGACCATGGCGACCGCGGCTCAGAGCACGGAGAGGTCGTGGCACGACCTAGAGCGCTGCTTGAAGAACTTGGCGTTGCGGGGCACCAGGTTGGCAAGGAAGCGCTTGGCCTTCTTGGTGAGGCTCTCGCGACGCGCGGGTGGCGCGGGGCCCTCGGGGCTGCCCCGCTCTGGCCGCGGGGCCCCCGCGCGGCTCCGGCCCCGCCGCAGCCGGATCTGGCGCACGGCGCCCTCGAAGAGCTCCCGAGTGTTGTGGTGCAGCGCGGCCGACGTCTCGATGTGCTTGCAACTCAGTGTTCCTGCCAGGTGGCGGCCCTCTGCGGGGAGGGGAGGGACGGGATCAGGCGCCTGCGGGGCTGCCCTGGGCCTGGGCAGGGTGCGCAGTGGAGAGGGCTTGAGGCAAAGAGGGCAGAGTAGGGGTCCTGGGGAGGGAAAGGGGGCGCAGGTGGAGAAGATGCGAGGGGGAGTGAAGAGAAGGGCTCCTCGGGGCCCTAGGCATGGGCATTGAGAGACTGCGCTTAGCCTGGGGCTAAATGTAGTGAAGTCTGTGCACCTGACAGTAGAAAAGCCGAGTGGAAAAGAGGTGGCTTGGGAGGGAGAAGATACCTTAGGATGGCAGGTATGGATGAGGTTCAGGACACCCACCCTCCAATGAGACCTCCCGGGAGCGCGCCAGGTCACTCTTGTTTCCAACGAGGATGACAGGCAGGTCGTGGTGGGGCCTCCCAGCACGGAGTCGAAGTAGAGTCTCTGGAACTTTGGAGAAGCTTCGTCGGTCAGTGACTGAGAAGACGATGAGAAAGGCATCCCCGGTCTGAAGGCAGTGGTCCTGCAGCCACCCCGCACCATCCCCCTGCAGATGGGCAGAAAGTCATAGAATGTCAGGTCTGGGAAGCAGGGGAAAATCTGTCCAGCATCTATAATCTCAAGGACGAGGAATTGGGATGTGAGGGAGAAACCACCAGTTTAGAACAGCAGAGCTAGTTAATGGCAGGATCTCCATATCCAGGGTGTGTTTGTGAGGGAGGTACAAGTTAGTAATGTGAGCTGCTCACTGTAGAATTGGAGACATAGGCTAGGGTAACCAACCCGTCCTATTTTCTGATACATAAACTCAAGAAAGTTTAAGAAATGACTGCTATTCAAGTGTTATGTAATCTGGTCTCTTGTTTCTATATAGTAACTATTTATATTCAAATGTTCACAAGTCCTCACTTTTTCTTTTTCTTTCCCAGACATTCCAGAGCCCTGAGCTTCTGCCTGGTCAGACTCTTCCAGGCTGAAAAAAGTACGGATAGGGTCAATTTCAGAGTGTGTAGCCTGGCTTGCAGCTACAGGGTTTGCCAAATTCAAAATCTAACTTTCCTCTGGATCAGAAGACCCTGGAAAGAAGTGGATCTTATTGCCATGATATGCACACTATTGTGGGCTTTTGCTCTTTAAGATGATAATATACCAGCCTTCACCCAGGCTTTGCCCTTCCCCAGTTCTCCCAGGGTTCATCACCTGCTTGCAGCCACGTGTTAGTTCTCACCTGTTCCCAGATGTCATAAACCACTAAAGTTACTTCCTCCTTATCCACCATGATGCGTCTCTCATAGGTGTCCTCTGTTGGGAAATAAGGACAGTGAATAATGCCCATTAGGAAGCTCTCAATACATGTGAACCTGGTAACCAGGGATGCCTCAGATCCCAGAACTGGGGAGCGTCCTCCAGGGAGGATGCCACAAAAAGCATTGGAGAAACTTCTCTTAGGTTCTGGCTCCCAGGGGCTGCTCATGCCTTGAGCTCTTCCACCCCTGACTAGCTCTGGAGGCACCCTCAACCCTTACAGGGCTCCCCCAAATACCTGGGTTCTCTGGCTCATGAGCACTGTCTCCCTGGAGACCACCAAAAGTGCCTGCTAAGGAGCTCTTGCCCACGCCACTCTCCCCCACAAGCATGACCTTGAAGATGCCATCCTTTTGGGTGGTGGCTGCCTCCCCTGAGCCCAAGGAGTCAGAAGAGCCGGAGGATGAGGCTTGAGGTGGCCAGTCAAGTTCATCTACTGCCTGGGCCCGCCGCAGCTGGTGCTTATAGGGGACAGGCATACTGCCTCTTCGTCTGGGGACTCCTGGGGCAGAGGGTGGCCCGCTCCGGTCCAACCCTGCCAACAGTTTTTCTGACTTCTTCAGCAGTGTGGCATTTGCTTCTGGGGGGCAAAGAGAAAGAAGCTATGAGCAGGGTATGCCTAGCCATCTGCAGAGGGCTCAATCCTGGTTGTTCCAGTTTTAGAGGCCCAGCTGATGACCATGACCCAGAAGGACCTAAGAATCCTTGGTCTGACCTCTTGCACTAAAACTCCCCAGAAGTCTGAACTGGTGGGGCACCAAGAAGCTGACCTGATGGCTTGTCCAATAACCATAACCTATTCAAAACTGCCCCATGAAGGCGAGGCACCTGTGTGTAGGCTTGCCAGCTTGCCAGCTTACCAGCCCACTCACACTTCACACTGACACATAGGCACACCCTCTGGCCCAGGGGCTGCTCTTCCTTCGACCAAGAGGCCCTGCCCCTGCTGCTTCCTGCACTGGCAACCCCCTGGCTTGCTGGCTCCGTGATGAGAAACTGGAGCTGCTGCCCATGTATTGTGGGGGTGGGAGTGGTAATCAAAAACTTTGCGGGGAGCCTGATCTCCCAGGGAAGGCCCTTTCTCTTTGAGATGTGTGCTTTGTGTCTCTGTGGGTGTGTGCATGAGAGGGGCTGCCTCTTCCTGTGGCCTTGTAGGTGAGTACCCCCCAGTGCATGGCCGGTGTGTGAGAATCCTGTATCCCTGGCTGTTTCAGTGAGTTGGAGAAAATATTGTGTTCATGGTGAGGAAGAGGAAAGGTGGGAGGGGAAGAGAGAGAGAGCAGGAGCATAAGAGAGTGACAATGCATGGGTCAGAGTAACAGGAGGAAGATGGACAGACACAACAAAGGGGGATGGAGAGAGGCTGGAAATAGCCCAGGATCAATACCTGGCTAGCAGCCAGGGCCTCCAGGAGCTAGAAGAAACCCTACAACAGGTCCCCAGGGCAGCCCCTTGCCTGTGATTCCCCAGATGTGGGGGTCATTCCTTCCCTTTCCCCGTTCCTTTTCTCCTGCCTCTAGGGAATGAGTGGGACCTAGGGGACCAAGTACAAATTTCCCCAGTGTAGCCCTGAGAGTGAGGGGGAGGGGGCATTTAAGCAGCCTTTTCCCCACCCCGAGTCCAACCCCATTTCTAGTGTGAGTGGGAGGCTTCTCCCCTTTCCAACTTGCTCTTTCCTTCTTGCTGTTTGGGTTCAAGCTCCTTTAACCCGTAGTGCCGACTTCCGCACCAAAGCTTCTGCTCCCACCCCCATGGTTCTAGCCAAAATCTGCCCCGCTCTGCCTCACCTGGTGTGGGCGTCCCTGGGGAGGAATTCTGGTGGCTGCCGGAGGGGCAGAGTGCTGTGGTTTCTGTGTCCATGTCCATGTCGGCGTCCAGGTCCGAATGCATCGTTGTGCGTGTGTGTGTGTGTGTGTGTGTGTGTGTGTGTGCAGCCCGGCGACCAGCAGTACCGCTATCTCATTCAGCAGCACTGTCAGCTTTTCCCTTTAAATACCACCTACCCCCACGTGTCCTCCCTCCCAGACACCTGGGGAAATTGTCCCGCCCCTGATGAGGTCACACATGCTAATGAACAGTGATGTCAGCGGGATTCCCTCCTTTCTGCCCTCCCCGCTTTGTGTCGCTTCCCTCTGGGAGCACCCACACTGCAGAATCTGGGTAACAGAACAAAGTCAGAGAGCAGAAGAGGCAGAGTCTCAGAGAAGTGGGGCGAGGGTTTGGTGGGTAAGGGAGCTGAGGAAGGCAGGAGGCAGAGACACAAGGACCGAGAGGTCTTTCTCGAGGAGCCAGGATTATGCATCATATACTTTTGTGTTCCCAGCCCCCTCGCCCAATATCTAGCCCAGAGTAAGTAGGTGCTCTGTCGCTAAATGGAGGTCTAGAAGCAGAAACCAAAAGAAATGCAGAGACAGGAGGCACCCACCTTGCCACCAAGCTTCCCTGCCATCCTTTCTTTCCCCACACTACCCCTTTTGGGATAAGGCTCAGAAAAGTACCCACTTCCCAGCCCGGTCCGTAGGTAGATGGGGGCTTTGAGGAAGGAGAGAGATGGTTGCTTTGTTTGGGCTGCTTCCTTAAGTCATCAAGTTCAGGTGCTGCAAACCATTGTGGGGGCTTCTCTTTTTCTCCCTCCAGGACAGGCCCACTAGCCTAGTGTTAATCAGAGCAGGAAAAAGGGGAGAGACTAACCCTCTGGAGGTTCCCAACTCCAACGTGGGGTATAGAATACTAGCCCTCCCCTTGAATCCCTCTCTGGATCAGCCACCAGTGCTTCACCAGGCAGACACAATGTCTACCTCCTTTTGTAAAACCAGGATGGGTGTCTCATTTACTGTTTGTTTCTTGCCCTATTACTCTTGGTCTTCCTGACACCTGCAAGCACCCAAACATTCTGATTTCCTGGCCCCTGCTGACCCCATTTTTTGTCAGGTCTTCCTAGAATATCTTTTTTTAAAAATATATTTTATTGATTTTTTACAGAGAGGAAGGGAGAAGGATAGAAAGACAGAAACATCGATGAAAGAGAGAGAGAGACATCGAGTAGCTGCCTCCTGCATGCCCCACAATGGAGATGTGCCCGCAACCAAGGTACATGCCCCCAACCAGAATCGAACCTGGGACCTTTCAGTCCGCAGGCCGACGCTCTATCCACTGAGCCAAACCAGTCTCGGCCCTAGAATATCTTTCATCCTCATGGCTATAAGGCTCAGAATGGTAGGTGGGTGGCCTGTCTCCAAATCAATCGTGCAGCTGGAAAAAAAGCAGAGACACCAGGACTCCCACCTACATCTTTCCAATGCCAAAGATTGTTCTTCATCTCTACCCTATGCTGCCTTCCTTGCCTTAAATATTCCAACTGTCTCCTGTTATTGGGAACAATCCATATTGCAGTCTTTGGTGGACTTTTCCAATCGAAGAGGCAAATGGTAATCGGACTAACATGCATTTATCTGGAGACCAGCTATAGGGCAACATTGTTGGGCCTCCTGAACAGGTACAATACTCATGCACTTTACTCATAGGATAGACTCTCCAGTCTTCAATCATGGACTATTTATCCATTATTCATCATTTTATTTTTATTTTTTAAAATATATTTTATTGATTTTTCACAGAGAGGAAGGGAGAGGGATAGAGAGTTAGAAACATCGATGAGAGAGAGACATCGATCAGCCGCCTCCTGCACACCCCACACTGGAGATGTGCCCGCAAGCAAGGTACATGCCCCCGACCGGAATCGAACCCGGGACCCTTCAGTCTACAGGCCGAGGCTCTATCCACTGAGCCAAGCCGGTCTCGGCAGTTATTCATCATTTTAATGTGTCCATGTGTGTTCATGTACACATAGATCAGAAGCACATTTAGAGCAGCAAGTGACCCTGATAGCCTGGTAATAAGGAAAGCAACACCACAAAAACCTTTTAAAATAGTCATAAGCATTTAAAAAGTGCTTTAATATTATTTGGTAAAAAGGCAAACAGCCCTCCTGACACTGTTATCATTTCTGAAAACAGCTTAAGAGGAGCCATAGATTTCTATGAGTGATCCTCAGCATCTCAGAAAAATTTATATTAGGTTCTGGCTCCCAGGCGCTGCTTGACTTCCATCGCTGAGCACTGTCTGGAGAACACCAATGAGCTAAATATGAATATAATGTTTTAGAATGATTTCCTTCCAAAATGAGTTCTTAGAAAAGTTTTAAATTATAAAGGTGTGAGCTTGATGTAGCTGGAAAACTCAATGAGGTGGCTGGATTCATTTTTCTGATATCAGATGAGTGAGTCAGGGCTGCTGAACCCAGCAAGGATTCTTGACTATGACTTCTGCCTGCCTCAAATCAGCTTTAAGCTACAGAAACAGGTTGAGTTTTGCCTTAAACTACCATCTCTCTTATGAGTAAGAGGCTGTATACTTGCTTATCCATCTCCAAGCTCCCTCAGGAATGGGAGATCCTATGAAATAGTGGGGAAGGGTGAAATTTGGAAGCGAATCAACCCAAGTTTAAATCTGCCTTTCCGTAGAGACTAGGCTGGTCTCCTAATTCCTTGGGTGCTGCTTCTGAACCTGTGAATGTGCTTGTGTGATTATGATGCCTATGGCACAGCCTTGTCATGAGAGTTGGCCACAAAGGATAATGGATCTGACACTTTAGCAGAGTACCCAATTATTGGTACTTTCACTGCCTCTTCAGTGTGGCTGGGGGACCCCTTTCCTTCCAGTAGGGACTGGAACTTGGTTCAGGCCCAAATTCTGCTCCTTAAAGACTGAATTCTGTTGTCTGAATTCTGTTGTCACATTTCCAGCCAATCCCCCTCTGAAGCTGAGAACACCACCCTCTTCCTTTTCAGCCCTGATATTTGGCACCATAGATAGCGGTGTCTATCTTGATAGGATTTGAAGTTGCCTCCTCTTTGTCCTTGGACCATGGTTAAAATAAACTTAGGTGAATGTTCTCCAATGTCCTACCTGTTCCTGGGTAGGATCCTCTATTTTTACTAGATTTCTCTTACTGCCTGTATAAGGTCAATTCACCTAAGTTTATTTTAGGCTCATGAATCTATACACACAGGCCTTCCTAGTGAACTATACCTTCAAGTCCTCCCTCCAGCATTCTGAGGAGTTTCATCTTGAGGAGCGTTTTTTTTTTTTTTTACCTTGAATCTCTGTCCAATTTCATTACAAAAAAAAAGGTCTGGAGTAGGACAAATGTTGGAGGTTTTGAGATGGCTGTAGAGAAGGCAGGAGGAACAGGAAGAAGGCAGAGGCGATGGAGGAATGGGAGGGGAAATCAACATTCCGTTTCACTGGGTCGGACCTTGGTGGGACCCAGGGATTGTTGTTCTGGGGAAGACTCCAAGGAAGAATAGTAAGCAAGAATGGAGATCTCTGGAGAGGATCTACAGTAAAAGGAACTTGGGTCTTTCCTGAGCCAAGATGCCAGAGTCCCAGGACTGCACCATATACCCTTTTGCCATTCCTTAGGCCAGTGGTCGGCAAACTCATTAGTCAACAGAGCCAAATATCAACAGTACAATGGTTGAAATTACTTTTGAGAGCCAAATTTTTAAAACTTAAACTTCTTCTAACACCACTTCTCCAAAATAGACTCATCCAGGCCATGGTATTTTGTGGAAGAGCCACGCTCAAGGGGCCAAAGAGCCACATCTGGCTCTGAGCTGCAGTTTGCCGACCAGAACCTTAGGCTCTTGCTCACTGGGAAGGAGGAAACATTATGCAGTTAGTACTGCATGTAACGATGTTGACAGGATATAATCAACAGGACCCTCTACTAGATGGTTGGGAATAGGCCAGGCCAGGCCAGGCCGGAAGGGCAAGGATGAGACTGGGGGTTTCACTGGGGAGAGAGGAAGTGTGTTCAGGCAAGGATGCCTCAGCTCTGCTCCTCGGGCATAATACTAACCCCCACAGTTTGTTCTATATCCTTTGTCCCAATTTTCATATCAAATTCTGGGACAGTTCTATCACCTTGCTTACCAGAGGCTTCCAACATTTCCACAGATCATTCCCTCCATCACCCTCTCCAGCTCTTTGGCTCTGGCTACTGCTTGTGTTCCTGCATCTTTTCTGAGGTTCAGGGTCCAGCTTATAGCCTTCATTCTCAAGTCTTAGTTTGCTTATCCTGTGGATACGCAGATACCTGGAATTCACAACTCTATTCTAACTACTGACAGTGACCCAATTTAGTTTGGGCCTTCATCCAGGAAGACCTCTTATATTTGGCCAAGTAGATGCTAGCATCTTCACACTCAGAATGTTTCTGATTTTTCTCTAAATTCACCTTTGTCTGCTTTGAGGCAGCCTGCTAAAAGCTCATCTGTCTTGCCTAGGACAGACTGTAATTGTCTGGTGGGGGTAGAGGGTGGAGGGCAGGAATCACAGCTCCCCTATTCCACCAGGGACCATCTGCTCCTGTGGTATGTACTCTGGGAATACTCCACAAATGGAAACCTTTCCAGCTACAGAGCCCAGGAGGCTCACCAGCCTTCCGACCTGGCAGTGAGTAAAGGGGCTCACCCTGGTATAAATCACTGTAGAGTTGGGCCCCAGGTGGTGAGTGGAGGTGGAAAGGGTTGGTTTTTAGGATCCCTAGAATTTTCTTGCCCACTAAGTGGTAAAAAAAAAAAAAAAAAGTGTGTGATTAGATCAATTGGAAGAGGGCAAAACAAAGGCCTACACAGGAAAGAGCATAAGCTGAGACGGGTAGAGGCACGGCTTGGGCTCACAGCTCATGTACAAAATCTTAAATTTTTGATTCCTTTATTTTTAACCTTGATTTCTGGGCAATGACCTAGCTATCAGACAAAAACATTTGTTGTGCTTTATTTTTTTTGAGCCAGGTTCTATAGGAAGGATCACAGTTGGCAAAACCACAGGCCTTGCCTAAATCCGTCCGTTGGGGGCTAGAAGTCTCTAGCCAATTGGCATGCTGGTGTTTAAGGCCACTTTTGGTGGGGGATTGGTAAGGATGGAGTGTTCAGGTGTATGGCCTCTTAGAACTTTACTTTTTAAAAAGAGCCACCTAAATGTGGTGGTGTGTGAGGGTGGTGGTGGAGAGCCTGTGATCTCTGGCCAGGTGCAGAGGGAGCTCTGTGAGCAGTCTCTCTGCCCGAGGGACACCTAACTTGACAGCCAGTACACAGGCCCAAAGGGAGGCTCACCAAGTCCCATCAGACCTAGGGTTAGGGAGAGAAGCAGTGGGAGTGAAGCTGTTTTCTAAAGGGTTATCACTGTGACTAGAGCCCCCAGGTCACCTCAGGCAAGCAGTGGCTCGTCCTCTGCTTCAACTACCCAGACTCCCGGCTCAGCCAGTGGCACCAGCAGTACATCATCTTCATCCTCTGGGGACAGGACTATTGTGTGGGGTTCAGGTGGGGTTTGGGTTGGTCCTGGGGGCCGGATTGGTCCTGGCGGCCGAAGGCTGGGCAGGAGGCGGCCTCGCAGAGCCTGCACCACTCCAGACAGCAGTGATGGTTCTAGGGGCACTGAAGGCAGTGGCCCTGGGGCCTCCAGGACAGTAGGTAGGGCTGGAGATATGCTGGCAGATGGGAGGGGAGCCTTGACAGGCAGTGGGGGTGCCTGTTCCCCATCCTGCCCACCTACTGCCCCAATCTCACGGGCTGGACCTGTGCTGCCCTCTAAGGCTTCAAGGGGAGCGTCAGGAGGTGTGACTTGGGATCTGGTCTCAGGGGTTCGGCCTGGAGGGTTGGTTCGAGGAAGAAGGCCCCAGCGGCGGAGACGGCGCACCAGGCGGCGGACAGTACGGCCCCGCTGGCGGCGGCGGGCACCTGAGGCACCCCCTGGAGTCATATCCTGGCGCAAGATCTGTAGCAGAGAACGCAGGTTGCCCAGCACTGAATTCTGCAAGGAGAGGAAGACATCAGTTGGAAGGATGAGGACCAGAAGCCTGAGAGGAGGAAGGGACAGTGGCAGGGCCACAGTGGAGTTGTGGCAGGATGAGCTAGGGTTGGGGTAGTGACTTACATCATTAGGATTCTCTGTAGGGAAGTCCTCCACAGGTGGGATGGCACCCTGGGCAATGAGCTGCCCATAAGAGGGGGGTGCCTGCTGCTGCACAATCTCAGCCTCCATTCGGGAAAGAGGGGCAAAAATGCTGGAAGGAATGAGAGCTGCTCAGTCACAGGTGGTCCAGCTACAGTAGCCTGTCCCAGCCTGGACAGGCCTCTTCCCACCACACCTAGGACAGGACAACTGAAGCTATACCATGGTTTCCCAAAAAGTCATCTGAGGTCCCCTCCTTCCTTGAGATGGCTTTCAGAAGATAAACTGGCTCTTTCCTCAAAGAAGAATCTGTTTCCCCAAGCTGGATAACCCCCTGAGCCTACCCATAAGTTGGTCACTGAACCTATCCCCAACATGGCACCCTCCTGGTCTCCTGTGGCACACAGGCCTTGTCTCACCCTCAATCCCCACTCCTCTAAAGCCAGCTGACCTGTACTCCTGGGTGCGAATGGCATAGAGCTTGCAGGTGCAGCCCAGAGCAATGACCAGCAGCAAGCCGCACACAAGGCTGCCAATGACTGCAGCTGTAATGACCTTTCGGGGCAGGGCATAGGAGCAGTCCCACTCATCACTGCCGTCAGCACAGTCTGGCTGCCCGTCGCACACCCATGTCTCATACACGCACTTCTCGTCCCGACATCGGAAGTTGCCAGGCTGGCAGTGCCGGCAACGTCTCTCATCTGCTCCGTCAGCACAGAAGGTCTGGTAGTTACAGCGGTCAGCAGGCAGGTAGCAGGCTGTGGCACTAGGGGTGCCAAAAGCCCCACAGGGATAGTGTCCAGGTGGGCAGCTGGGGCAGTTCTCCTCATCTGTGCCATCGGCACAGTCCCATGAGCCATCACAGCGCTGGGCCTCACTGTAGCAGCGCTCACCTAGGCCTTCACTGGCCCCCAGGCCAGAGCCTAAGCCGCAAGGTTGGTCCCAAGGTAAACAATAGCCCTGCACATGGTAGGTGGCATTGAATCCCCGACCACTGCTCCAAGGAACTGTGTGGTAGGCCACAATGGCCTGGCCAGACAGTGTCTCCACGGTGACAGCCTTGCCATTGTTGAAGTGGGTGAGCCTGCGCAGCCGCCGGGAGGTCTCAAGGGGCCCAGAGCCATCATACACATGCACTGCATCTTCATAGCCCAGATCCAGGGCTGTGAAGCGCACTGCTAGGCGCCGGCCATCGTGGGGGTCCAGTAGCCAGAGGCAGGACTGGGGATGGGAAGCTGACGCCAGGTGTGAGTATCCAGGGGAGGAGAAGACCCCATAGAAGTCTTCCAAGGTGTGATTGCAGGGTGGGGTGGGGTCAGAGGCAGGGATCAGGTCAGGGAAGGAATCTGAACTGCAACCTGCCTCATCCGAGCCATCTCCACAGGTATCAACCCCGTCACAGTGCTGGGCTGAGGGCACACAGCGGTGGTTCAGGCACTGGAACTCTTCCTGCAGGCATATCAGCCAATCTGCAGAGGCACCATGGAGAAGGGCTATAAAACACTGGAACTGGTGGGGTCCTCCCCTCCTCCCTGGGGCTTCCACTGCCTGTGTTAAAAGCCCCATGGACACCCTGTCCAGCCTACCTTGGCTGTAGGAGAGTAGAAAGCCCTGGCCCATGGGTGCTCTGGCCCCGGCATAGCTGTAGGTGATGGTGACATTGCCCCCAGGTAGCTGCAGAGGGCTGGCAGGTGCCTCACACAGGGATATTGGTGGCTGGAGAGGGGAGCGCAGGATCAGGCGCTCTGAGCCACAGGCCAAGTGTAGTTTTTGGAACCTAACAGGGGTGGAGAGCAGGATGTGAGATATTCTTTTTTTGTTAATCCTCATCTGAGGATACTTTATTGATTTTAGAGAAAGGGATGGAGAGAGAAAAAGACAAAAATATCAATGTGAGAAACATCCATTGCTTTGCCTTCTGTATGAGCCGTAACTGGGGATCAAACCCGAAACCTAGGTTATGTGCCCTGACCTGGAACAGAACCCACAAACTTTTTGGTATATGGGTCAATAGTCCAACTAACTGAGCCACACAATCCAGGCTGTGAGATAGTCTTGACTACTACTGCTGGCTTCTTCCTCCCCCAGGACATTTCTACCCCCAAAAGCATAAGCATCTACTATCCACAATTCAAATAGCTAAGTGAAAATTCAGTTAGCTAAATTCCTTAGTAGTCAATGGCACTAGTCCTACCAGAGGCCAGTGGCACCTTGAGACTATGTGATAAATCCCAGATTCCCATGTAAAAACAGACTTATCTTCTGGGACTGCAACATGACAGGAGAATTGCTTTCCAGTTGTTGCAGCACTGTCACTCAAGTACAGTGTTAACAGTAACTGGCAGTTACCATACAGTTAAATTAACCAGAACTTGCCATCCCCTCCAAATGCCTGGGAGTGAGACTTGGGATCACCATATGGCACTTTGATCTCTCTGCTCCAAAAGCCTCTCCACAGATTTCCCTCTCCCTTCACCTACCCCTTTCTGGGTAAATTCATGAAAAGTGAACTGTATGAAGCAAACAGCCAGGTACTTAATTAACATGGGCCCAACCTCATGGCCCAAGTTTGGAGAAGCCTGGGAGACCTGAATTATTCAAGAGATCTGGGGAGGCCGAGGAAGGTTCTAGCTGATAAGGGAGAAGCTCTGAGTCCTAGGCAAAGATGTGCAAGGATTAAGGACTTCCTCAGAGCAGCCATATAGAAACCCAAGGATGTTTCTAAAATGACTGTTGACCTTCAGAGATGACCAGGACCTAAGCTAAATGTCCATCCCCATCCAGATCCAACTCACTGTGTCTGGTTCAGAACAAGGCAGGTTTTTAGGACAGATAAGGCCAGTGGTTCTCCACGTGGGGCACAATTTGATTTTTAAGAAGGGCAATTCGAGAATGAGTTACTGATTTTTTTTGCATTTCTTATGGTTCTAGGGGCCTCATATACAGTATATAAATATATATTGTGACAAACTTATGCATTTCAATTCTCTATGTTTTTAAACTTTGCTATTTTTTCATATAAATTTATATTATTACTAGATGTCCAGTGCACAGGATTTAGGCCTTCTGCAGGAATAGCTGTTTGTCCTGGTCAGCTAAGTGGCTGTGGACCCACCCTCTGAGGGGCTGCCCCCTGCTGGTCAGTGTGCGCCATAGTGATTGGTCAACCAGTCGTTCTGGTCATTTCACTGTTCAGGTGCTGGGCTTTTATTACATAGGATTATCATTTAAACAATTTCTTGTTGATTGCTTCCTCAGTACTTCAACTATCCTTTTGTTCTTCTATTTTTCTCTTTAATGGATGCCATGCTCTTTGGAGGCTTGTTTAGAACAAGTTAATGGCCTTTTAGACTTCTTCCATGTGAATAGGAGTTCACTTTTTGGGTAATAAGAATTATATGTGATGGGGGGGCATCAGGATTTTTGAGATGCTTAGGTAGGGCATGGCCAAAAAAAGGTTGGGAACCACTGGATGAGGCCAAATCAAATTCTACTCTTCTCCCTGTTGACAGGGATGGGAATTACACAAAGAAGGATTTCTTTGAAGGCTTTCCCCGAGATGAAGCTGGGAGGAGCCGGGGAGAGGAATAGAGTCTTGCCCTCCTGCTCACCTGACCATTACAGTCTGATCCTTGCTGCCAGGGATGAGCCAAGTGCAGTTGGCAGGGGAGTTGTGGCTGTCCCGGCTCAAAGGCCTCTGTAAGGTGCCCTGTACTTCCAAGAGCACTGCTGGAGGGTCTTCACAGGCTGGTGAGAGGCAGAGACACTGGCTGAGAGTCTGTTACCATCCTATCCCTCCCCAGACTTGAGGCCCTCCAGGGCTCTTTAGGAAGGTGCATATAAACTTCCCCTCCCACCCATACATGATACAGTCATAGTCTTCAGTGGGTCCCCTTCCTCCCACAGCATCATAGGTTCACCTTAAGTATCAGCAGTATATACAATCTGATGTTTGTGTCAGCCCTTGGACCAGGAGGAACCCCAAATACTGTCTCTAGCCTCAGGTAGACTACGTTCTGGCTAGGGAGATCAAGCATAGCGACTGGGGGACAAACAAAATAGTACGGAGGTACCAGGTGAGGGGTCACACTGGGTCTCAGTTTCCCCATCTGTAAAATAAAGGGTGGATAATCTCCACTCAAAAGCTATGCAGGTGCCAATAAGAATGTGCTTCCCTCCTTTTACCAAGCCCCAGGTCCCCAGAGGCACCATCCGCTCGCTCACCAGGATTGGGGAAAATGATCCGGTCTGGATGGGCCAGCGCGCCTCCTAGAGGAAGAGCGAGAAAGGGCAGCAAAGGAAGTCACTGAGAAGTTTGCTCCACCTGCTCCACTCCAGCAGGACAGGGAGGAGCCCTCTGCGACTTCCGGGTAGTTTATGGGAAGGGGAGCAGGAGCAGGGGGTGACTGCAGCGCGCGCCCCCGGACAGCACGGCCTGAGGGCTGGGTGCAGAGACCTGGGGAAGCCAGAGGGGGCTGAGGGCTGAGGGCGGCGACCGGAGGCTTCCCGGGGCCGGCAGGCAGCGCTGGGGGCAGCCGGAGGCGGGGGGCTCGGGCGGGCCGGGAGGGCGCGGGGCCGCGGAGGAGCAAGGGCGCTAGAGCGTGTGGGGTGACAGCCCGGGGCGTGGGGGGCGGGGGCGAGAGAGGGGGTTCGTTTGTTTCTCACCCAGGAGGAGGAGCAGGAGGAGGAGGAGGCTGACGGGCGGCATCCTGAGCGGCCCGGTAGGGCAGAGGTTCGGCAGCTCCCGTCGTCTACCCCGTGGGGAGGAGGCGCCGCTCGGCGCGTCCGAGCCCCGCACGGCCGTCTCCCCGAGGGGGCTGCATGGCTCGGGCCGCCCGGCCGGGGCTCGGGGTGCCAGGGCTGGGGGCGGGGCGGCGGCCCGGGAGCAGGGGCGGTGCCTTTCGCCAACTTCGGCGTTGCCTTCCGGGCGGCCGCCGCGCGCTCCCGAGCGCTCTCTTCTCTCCCCCTCGAAGCCGGGCGCACCCTCCTCGCCGGGAGCCCGTCCGCAGGCCGCGAGCGCCGGGGTCCAGGCCCGGCCGCCACCTGCCGGAGCTGGGGGCCACTTCCTCTTCGAGCCGAACTTTGCCGCCTGCCCGGCCGGCCCGGGGCGGCTCACATTCCCCGGCGCGTCCGGTCTGCGGAGCGAGGCGACAGAGAGGGGACGGGGACGCGCCGCGGCCCAACTCCCGGCCCTGCCCGGGCCGCACTCCGGCCCGCCCCGGGGTTGGAGCAGCCGGGGCGGAGGCGGGGGGCGGGCCCAGCCGGGCCCCACCTCTGCTCCGGCGCCGCCCCGCCCACCGGCGCCCGCCCCGCCCACCGGCGCCCGCCCCGCCCACCGGCGCGCCTTAACCCCTCTCGGCCCTGGGCGCCCCGGCCGGTCAGACCGGCTTGGGGAGTGAGCGCCGGGTCTTGGGTCTCAACTCGGCTTTGTTTGTCCCTTCCGGTGTCACACGCCTGTGAAAAGACAACTGCTAATCCCGTAACGGCCGCGTCTGTCTTCCCTTTGGACCCTTCAGCTCTCAGGACTTCTTTGTCCGAGAGCCCGGGACGCGCCGCGCTGGAAGGGAGCCGCTATTACAGACATTACCTCTCGGTGTTGTAACTCTTTGTTTACTCGCCACGCCGGCCCCCGCCCCGCCTCTTCTCGGGAAACTGAAACTTCCTGTTTACCTTTGTACCCACGGGCCGCTTCCCTGCGGCGACACAGACGGGACTCTCTATCAGTGGAGAATAAAGGAATAAATGTGCAGGAGCACTTGCTGGCCTTGTGATCTTGAGAAAGTTAACCTCTCAGTTGAAAATGGGTCTAATAATTGTGCATCTCCCTCATGAGGATGTTGTCAATCCTTGGGGAGATAATGCAAGGTGAGCACATGGGAAGTGTGCCACACCTGGTAATAATATTATTACTCGTATTATTATAATTAGTCACAGGAGCTATTTCTGATTTATGTGGGCTTGAGGTTACCGACTTTCTGTGACACTGTTGGTGTTATTAATAATACCAATAGCAAATACCTTTTGAGGTTTTTCTGTACATTTCAGGTACAAATCTAGGCACTTTTCAAATGTTTGCTCTTTTATTTCAACAATCTTGTGAGGTGAGATTCTATTGTTACTCCCAGTTTACATAGAAGGAAACTCTGGGTACAGAAAGGTTAAGTATTTTGCCCAAGGTCATGGATCTAGTAAGTACTGAAACAAAGGTTTGAACCTAGGTGGTCTGGTTTTGGATGGAACATACACTTGGATCCTTACTATTCTCACCCCTTTACAAATGATACAAAACAGTTTTATGTTGATAGGTTCAAAACTGGGACCTCAGCAAGGCCTGAGGCCGTAGAGTTGGTCATAAAAAGGCCCTCACTTCCACTTGACCCATGCCCTGTCTCTCCCTGGGCTCTGCTGCAGCCCTTGGGATCAATGAGGATTGAAATAGAAACCTGAATGTGGGAGGAGGGTGTTGAGCAAAGGGAAGAAGGGCAAAGAGGATGGGGAAATTAAAATTATTTAGGTTGTAAAGCGATTATGGAGCTTTTAGTAGATTTCCTGGCTGTGTTCTCTATGGATACTTGGCATATGCCTGGAACTCTTAAGACTTCACTTTAGCTTCAAGGAACTTTCAATCTAGTTGGAAAGAGAGGTCAGATACCTAAATTAATAAGTCCGAACTAGCTCATTTTCCTCAGTGGTTAGACTGTCAGCCTACAGACCTAAAGGTCACGGGTTCTATTCCCAAGCAAGGGCACATACCTCGGTTGCAGACTCCATCCCTGTCGGGGTCAGGGCTTGTAAGGGAGGCAACCAATCGATGTGATTCTCACATCGATGTTTGTCTCTCTCTCTTCTTCTCTCTCCCTTCCATTCTTTCTATAAATCCATGGAAAAATATCCTGGGGTGGCCCGGCTGGTGTGGCTCAGAGGTTGAGTGCCAACCCAGAAACCAAAAGGTCGCTGTTAGATTCCCAGTCAGGGCACATGTCTGGGTTTCAGGCTGGATTCCCAGGTGGGCGGGGAGAGGGTGGGCACGAAGGAGGCAGCCGATCTATTGATGATGTTCCTCTCTATCCCTCGCCCTTCCTCTCTCTAAAAACAAACAAAACAAATAAAGAAAGAAAACATATTTAAAAAATATCCTGGGGTGAGGATTAAAAAAATAAGTAAAAAAACAGAGAGACATGGCGAGTACCTATGGGAGCCAGTATGTGGGTGGTTAAAAAATGTGTAAAGGAAGCAGGACAGATGGTGGTGAGACTAGAAGAGTTGTTGGGAGCAGGGAAAGAAGGAAGGGAACCCATGGTCTGAGGTACTGAATAAACAAATTTTCAGAAAATAAAATCAAGATCTATGCTGTTAGGAGCAATCATTATTACCACCACCACCATCATCATCAAGAAAAAGCACTAGGTAAAACAAACTTTCATTCTATCACTATTTACTAGACTAACAAGTGCAAGACACTGTGCTAGACATTTTTAAGAGTGAATTAAAAAAAAAATGGTGGCAGAGTAGGAGGATGCTTCATGGATATGCTCCCAGGAACAAGCTGGAATTACAACTGAAATATGGAAAGGCTTCCTGAATAATCAATGGAAAACTCACAGGAGAGAAAGAACCCTGATACCCAAGGACGAAAGGTGGAGACCGAATAGAGGCTGGTAGGAGGGGTGGAGGCGCAAAAGGGCTGGCCAGGCACCTACAGATGGCAACTGAAGTCCCAGAGAGATATCTCTGTTTGGGTTGGGGGGTGGGAGTGCCATTGAGAACTATGGGACCTAATATTAAAGCTGGGTTTCCCCAGCAGAGAGCACATAACATCTAGCTGTGAAAAGTAGTGGGGTGCTCTCTACCAGGGAGTGGCAGCTGAAAGTTTGGGCACCTGCTTAAAGGGCCAATGCACAAAAATTCCCTGTGGAACCACACACTTTCTTCTCTAGCAGAGGGAAGATGAAGACTAGAGCTGTGAGAATAGAACCCAGGACTGGGGATTTGAGGGATAGAGCTCAGAAGGCAGATACCCCGGGTTTCCTGGGCTGAGTCATTCCCTCACACAGCAGAGGACACCTTTCCCACATAGGCATCTGCCTTGCCTGGAGGGAAGACAGTTGACACACCCTTTTGTAAAACACCTTGCCCTGAAGCCACTTAAGAAATTAAAAGTAACAGCCTCTAGGCAAAATCAACTGCCCCACCTTGTTGAAAAAAAACCTCTCACTACACCTGAGGATGATTGCCTGGGGCAATTCAAGTTGGCATCCTATTAGTCTGTAGACAAAGGCAGTCTCTGGAGGCTTTGAGTCTTTGCCTGATCTAATTAGAAACAGCTTTTAACATTGTCCTGCACTAGAGATGGAGAGGTGTAGAGGATCTACCTAATACATAGTCACAAACCCAAACAGACAACCAAAATGAGGAAGCAAAGGAACAACCCCCAAATGAAAGAACTAAGGAATTCTCCAGAAGAATTGATAAATGAAGCAGAGATAAGAAATTTATCTGAAACAGAGTTCAGAGTAATGCTGTTAAAAATGCTCAACAGTAGGAAAAAAGATATTGTAACTATGAAAAAAGAACAGTCTGAGATAAAAATGACATAACACAAATAAAGAACACATTGGAAGGAATACACAGCAGATTAGGGAAAGCTGAGGATCGAATCAGTGAATTAGAAGACAGAATTGAAAATATCACTCATGCCGAAACCGGTTTGGTTCAGTGGATAGAGCATCAGCCTGCGGACTGAAAGGTCCCAGGTTTGATTCCGGTCAAGGGCATATACCTTGGTTGCGGGCACGCCTCCAGTAGGGGGCGTGCAAGAGGCAGCTGATCGATGTCTCTCTCTCATTGATGTTTCTAACTCTCTATCCCTCTCCCTTTCTCTCTGTAAAAAATCAATAAAATAAAAAAAAAGAAAATATCACTCAATTAGAGAACCAAAAAGAAAAAACAATAAGAAACAGGAGGACAGTTTAAGGAAGCTGTGGGACAATGTGAAACAACAATATTGGAATAGTAGGTGTGCCAGAAGAGGCAGAAAGGAAAAAAGGAACATAGAAGATGTTTGAAGAAATAATGGTAGAAAACTTCCCTAATCTGGTAAAGGAAAAGTCACACAAGTTCAGGAGGCACAGAGAACCCCCAAACAAGAAGAACCCAAAGAGACCCATACCCAGACACATCATAATTAAAATGCCAAAAATACAAAGAATCTTAAAGGCAGCAAGAAAAATTAAAATTTACCTACAAAGGAGTTCCCATAAAGCTGACACCTGATTTCTCATCAGAAACTCTACAGGCCAGAAGGGAATGGCATGAAGTACTCAAGGTAATAGAAAAGAAAGATCTGAGACCAAGATTACTATATCCAGCTATTATTCAAAAATAGATGGTGAAATAAAGAGCTTCCCAGACCAAAAAAAAAAAAAGGCTAAAGGAGATCATCATCACCAAGCCAGCACTACAAGAAATGTTAAAGGGATTGCTGTAAGGGATTGCTGAGAAGAAGAAACAGAAAGAGAAACCTAGCCATACAGAATTAAAATAGATAAATACCAATGCTGGTAGTAGCTGCGGGAAGTGGGCTACAGGAGGGCCAGGCCTTGGCACAGGTGAACCTGGAGGGAATCCGAGCCATAACAACTGCCGCTATGACTGTGGGCAAGAGCAGCAAGATGCTGCAGCACGTTGACTACTGGATGAGGTGCATCCTGCAAGATGGTTGTATCTTCATTGGCACCTTCAAGGCTTTCAACAAGCATTGATTTTCTTTTTCTTTATTGTTAAGGTATTATATACATGTTCTTACCCCCCAATGCTCCCCTCCAAACATGCCCTCACTCTCACCTTCTGTTGTCTGCATCCATTCAAGCATATGAATTTGATCCTATGTGATTGTGATGAATTCAGGAAGATCAAGCCAAAAAACTCAAAACAAGCTGAAAGAGAAGAGAAGTCAGTCCTCGGGCTGACAGTAGAGGGACCTCCTCCCAAAGATATTGGCATTGCCCTGAGTGCCACTTGCTGGAGCTGCTGGATGCCTGGATCGGCAGGGCTGCTGACAGAGGCATCCCAGCTGGTGTTCCCATGGTCCAGGCCCCTGCAGGACTTGCTGGGCCAGTTTCTGGGGTTGGTGGACCATCCCAACAGGTGATGACCTCACAAGCAAGAGGCACTGTTGCAGCTGCTGCCACAGCGAGTATTGCAGGGGCCCCATCCCAGTACCCACTGGGCTTGGAGGTCCTCCCCCACCTATGGGCTGAGGGCACTCCTTCCAGGCATGATGGGCCCACTTCCTGGTATGAGACCTCCCAGGGGTTCCCGAGTGGGGATCCCCGCTGCAGGAGAAACTCTAATGGGCATACCCCCTCTAGGAATGCGAATCCCTTCCACCAGAATTGCACCCACCAAAGCCCTAGACTCATCTTGGCCCTCCTCAGCTGCCTGCCTGTTTTCTGAAAGCCTATACACAATCCTTTTATTTCTGTGGCCTGTGAAACAAAATTTCTTTCTTTTTTTTTTGAACATATTTTTATTGATTTCAGAGAGGAAGGGAGAGGGGGAGAGAGAGAGAGAGAAACAACAGTGATGTGAGAGAATCATTGATTAACTGCCTCCTGCACACCCCTTACTGGGGATTGAGCCCACAACTCAGGCAGGTGCCCTTGACCGGAATTGAACCCGAGATCCTTCAGTCCGCAGGCCGACACTCTATCCTCTGAGCCAAACTGGATAGGACGAAACAAAATCTCTTAATAAACTCTTAATAGGATATATTAAGAAAAAATCAACAATAAATGCATAAATAAGTGGAACAACAAATTGATGTGTCCCTGTACTCAAAATCAGTTAAAAAACAAACAAACAGGTTTAACATGCTTGAAAGCTGCGAAAACCAATGATGCCAGATACTGAATCTATATGGCACTGTCCTTTAAACACTGTCCCTCCAAATTCTTTTTCCTAATTTTTATTGTTGAGATTATTACAGATGTCCCTCTTTTTTATCCCCATTTCTCCCCTCCACCCAGTTCCCGCCCCGCCCACCCCATTGTCTGTGTCCATAGGTAATGCATATATGAATATAAAATATTTGTTTAATCTCTTCTCACCCCCCAACTTTCAGCTGAGAATCATCAATCTGTTCCATTTCCATGTCTCTGATTCTGTTATTCACCAGTTTATTCTGTTCATTAGATTTCTTCTTTTATTTTGATTTTTAGATTCAATTGTTGATAGGTATGTATTTGTTGCCATTTTGTTGTTCACATATTTTCTTAAAAAATACTTTTATTGATTTCAGAGAGAGGAAGGAAGAGGGAGAGAGAGATTGAACCATCAGTGATGAGCGAGAATCATTGATAGGTTGCCTCCTGCACACCCCTCCACTGAGGATTGAGCCTGCAACCTGGGCATGTGCCCTTGACCGGAATCAAACCCAGAACCCTTCAGTCCACAGGCCAACACTCTATCCATTGAGCCAAACTGGATAGGGCTTGTTCATATTTTTTATCTTTTTCTTCTTCCTCTTCTTAAAAAATATCCTTCAGCCCATCCCTTTGAGTACTTCTGTCTGGGAGAAAGCTGCCCCTGCATTCCTGCCCCAGCGCCAGACACTCTAGTTCCTCTTCCTATGTGACTGTGTTTCCCAGAGCCCCCCCCTGGTGCTAGAGCTCAGAGGAAGCAGGACCTTGTAAGTTCAGTTCGTGGTGCTGGCTTTTTAAGAGGAAGAGTTGGGTCTCCAGCTTCGTTTGTGTCACTGAACCCCAATCCACACTGGTTTTTGCAGCCCATATTTCTTTTCTTTAAAAATATATTTTTATTGATTTCAGAGAAGAAAGGAGAAAGAAAGAGAGAGATAGAAACATCAATGATAAGTGAGAATCATTGATCAACTGTCTCCTGTGTGCCCCCTACTGGGGATCAAGCCTGAAAAGATATGAGGAAATTGTTAAAGAAGTCAGCACCTGCATTAAGAAAATTGGCTACAACCCTGACACAGTAGGATTTGTGCCAGTTTCTGGTTGGAATGGTGACAACATGCTGGGGCCACGTGCTAATTGCCTTGGTTCCAGGGATGGAAGGTCACCCGTAAAGATGGCAATGCCAGGGGAACTGCTTGAAGCTCTGGATTGCATCCTGCCACCAACTCGTCCAACTGACAAGCCCCTGTGTCTGCCCCTCCAGGATGTCTACAAAATTGTGGTATTGGTACTATCCCTGTGAGCTGAGTGGAGACTGGTGTTCTCAAGCTGGTGGTCACCTTTGCTCCAGTCAATGTTACAACTGAAGTAAAGTCTGTTGAAATGCTCCATGAAGCTGTGAGTGAAGCTCTTCCTGGGGACAATGTGGGCTTCCACATCAAGAATGTGTCTGTCGAAGATGTTCACTGTGTCAATGTGGCTGGTGACAGCAAAAATGAGCCACCGGTGGAAGCAGCTGGTTTCACAGCTCAGGTGATTATCCTGAGCCACCCAGGCCCAATCCGTACTGGCTATGCACCTGTGCTAGATGGTCACACAGCTCCCATTGCTTGCAGATTTGCTGAGCTGAAGAAGATTGATCATTGTTCGGGGGAAAAAGCTGGAAGATGGCCCCAAGTTTTTGAAATCTGGTGATGCTGCCATCGTTGATATGATTCCTGGCAAGGCCACGTGTGTTCAGAGCTTCTCTGACTACTCTTCTCTAGGCTGTTTTGCTGTTCGTGACATGAAACAGACAGTTGCTGTGGATGTCATCAAAGCCATGGACAAGGAGACAGCTGCAGCTGACAGTCACCAGGTCTGCCCAAAAAGCACAGAAGGCTAAATGAATATTATTCCCAACACCTGCCATCCCAGTCTTAGTGGTGGGAGAACATCTCAGAACTGTTTGTCTCAATTGGCCATTTAAGTTTAATAGTAAAAGATTTGTTAATGATTATAATATATTCTAAAACCTTCAGTAGGAACGGAAAATATTTTGTGGTCGATTTGGTTCTTTTGTGTATGTGGCAATTTTTAAATTATTAGTTTTTAAAAAAATATTTTATTGAATTTCTACAGAGAAAGGGAGAGTGATAGAGAGTTAGAAACATTGATGAGAGAGAAACATCAATCAGTTGCCTCCTGCACACCCCCTACTGGGATATACCCACAACCAAGGTACATGCCCTTGACTGGAATCAAACCTGGGACTCTTCAGTCCGAAGGCCAACGCTCTATCCACTGAGCCAAACTGGTTACGGCTAAGTTATTTGTTTTTAAAATCAGTACTTTTTAATGGAAACAACATGACCAAAAATCTGTCACAGAATTTTGAGACCCATGAAAATAACAAAGTTTAATGAGAAACCTGTGTGTTTTTTTTGGTCAACACTGTAACTTTCTGTTATACTACTTAGGTAAAAGACTTCAGAGCTACCCATGACTTATTTCTACTGTTATATCTGCTGATATTTTACAATTGGATAGTTCTGTTAACATTTTTTTTCTGGGTGGGAACTTGGTGTGTTTTTTTCCACTTAAAGGGAGGAATCACCTGTCTCTTCATGGTGAAAGCTATGGGAAAGGACTTCTGTTGGTGTTAACACTAAATAGGTCGGGACAGGTAAGCAAAGAGTAACTTTGTGTTGTAAGCTACCTCAGTCATGTCACTGTTAGAGTCTCTGGTATACTACAAAATTAATACTAAGATGGTCTTGAAAATATTTGGTATGTTTTAAATGTTTTCATTTAACAAATGAGACTTTTAGCACAGATCAGTAATATAGTGCTATTCACAGAACACCTACAGGCATTTTTTAAAAAATATGTATTTTATTGATTTTTTACAGAAAGGAAGGGAAAGGGATAGAGAGTCAGAAATATCGATGAGAGAGAGACATCGATCAGCTGCCTCCTGCACGCCTCCTACTGGGGATGTGCCCGCAACCAAGGTACATGCCCTTGACGGGAATCGAACCTGGAACCTTTCCATCCGCAGGCTGACGCTCTATCCACTGAGCCAAACCGGTTTTAAAGGCCAGACATTTTTTAAACTACAAATTTAAGAACCCTTTAAGTATGAAGATGGATTAAAGGATTCTCCTGGTCCTAGGGTGAGGATGAATTTAGGAGGATGTGTGCAGGTCAGAGCCACCCCGGCCCCCTTTCCCCAAGAGGCCTGGGCATGGTCTCCAAAGGCCTCAGAGAAGAGTCACAACAATGCCCCACCCTTAGAGAGGGAGTTACAGAGGCCTGCTTGCCTTGGCTAGAGGGGGTTCTGTCACAGCATTCTGAGGTGCAGGAGCCCCGATCCACTGGGACCCCCACCCAGGAGCCTCTGCGACAGGCACCCTGGAGTGGTCAGTGTCTGCGGTGTCCAAAGGGGGCAGTGTGACAACTCAGAGAGCTCTGAAGAGATCCAAAGTGTCTCCCTCACTTCCTCCCGCAGACCCTCTGTCCCATACGTGGCCAACTCCCTCTTCCTTCTGGGAGGCATTCGAGCGCTCCCCGCTCCCCACCCCTCGCTCCCCTCGCCCAGTGACTGGAGACAGAAACTCTGACTTTTCCTTCTCTGCAGCTGTAAGACTAGGGCTTGTCATCCTGTCGCACCATAGCCCCACCCCTTTAAGCACAGGTATCTGGGGTGCATGGAAAGTGGAAAGGGGGAAGGGATAGGCTGTGGCATCTGTGGTCCTGGTGGGAGTGGGGCGGTTGGCTCGGCCTCTGCGTCTCTTTCTTCGAGCTTGGCTTGCAGTACCATTACCCATCACAAGGGGGAGGTACCACCTTGCAAAACTTGCCCAGCGGTTGTCAGCTGCAGAGAGGTTGCGCCCCCTGCCAGAGAGGGGTGGGTTTCTGGGCGCCTTCTCCAGCTTTCTTCCACCCAGAGCTTACTAGTATGTGCAGGCCAATAGCGTGGAGGAGAAACTGGGGACCACTGGAATGGAGCTTACAGGGGTGCAGCAGAGACCCTGCTGCTGGGCTCTCCGGTTCCCGGCACTGGCTGAACTTGGAGTGCCCTGGGAAGAATTGATATTTTCAGAAGAGCTAGGCTAACACAACAGAGTACTGTCCACTCCCGCTTAAGGGAAGGCTGATGGGGAGCGTCAGCACACAAGGAGGATCCTTATAGGGTCAAAGTAGTGGTTCTGGAGTTACGAGTCTCTTCAATATATTTTTCTTTAAAAAATATTTTATTTTTTTTAAAATATATGTTTTTTAAAATTTATTTTTAGAGAGAGAGAAACATCGATGTGATAGTGGAACATGGATAGCTGCCTCCTGCACACCCGCCACCAGGGCCCACAACCCAGGCATGTGAACCAGCAACCTTTCCGTGTACAGGACGATGCCCAACCAACTGAGCCACACTATTTTCCTTTAGATTTTTAACCTTTTAAAGATTTTGGTGAAATATAGCAACGTTGCAGAAATAGGGTTGACAGACATGAAATAAGGGTAGCTATTCAGCTCAATTGTTCTTTAACTTACGTATTCACTAGTTATTACACATAATATTGTGTGCATATGTTTACAGTACCTACATATTCACACGTGCCAGTGTTTATATCGGTATGTCACAGCTCTTACTGGCAATCCAAGTCAGCAAGTTTTGATTAAATTAAGGAGCTTCTGTCTGCCTAGCACCATCCTACTCTTCTGTAAGAGAGGTCAAGACAGTCCTAGCTGGTTTGGCTCACTGGATAGAGTGTCAGCCTATGGGCTGAAGGGTCCCAGGTTCGATTCAGGTCAAGGGCATATGCCTGGGGTTGCGTGCACGATCCCCAGGGGAGGGTGTGCAGGAGGCAGCAGATTGATGTTTCTATCTCTCTCTCCCTCTTCCTTCCTCTCTGAAGTAAATAAGAATGTATTAAAAAAAGAAAGAAAAAGAAAAGTAAGGACAGCCCGGCTGGTGTGGCTCAGCGGTTGAGTGTCGACCCAGGAACCAAGAGCTGGTTTCATTTCCAGTCAGGGCACAAGCCTGGGTTGCAGGCTCGAGCCTCAGTGTTGGGGCCATGAAGGAGGCAGCCAATCAATGACCTCTCTCTCATGGATGTTTCTATCTCTCTAGCCCTCTCCCTTCCTCTCTCTAAAAATCAACAAAAACATATTTAAAAAAAGAAAAGTAAGGAAGGACAGTACATGTTTGTCCAGTGGCTGTGATGAGGTCAGTATTGTTATAAATTGTAGTCATTCCTTGACAGAATGATACCATTAGGGCCTTGGAGGGCAATGGCCGGGTGTGTCATCACTTGCAGTGGCTGTATTTTTGGACTCCAAAGTGAGACAAATTGTCATGTCTGAATATACTAACTCACAGAACCTCAGAAGATATTATTGGATCCAGGACATATAGTCAGGGCAGCCACGCTCCTAGCACAGAGCCAGGCACTGAGTGGTCAGGGAGAGCGTTTTTTGGAAGTTGATCCTGCTCTCTGGCCTGGGGCTACATGTCTCTGGAAGCTGTACAAAGGGTGATGTCTTTGACCACAGGCGGGATCAAAATGAGTTGGAGCCTGTTGCGTGTGTGTGTGTGTGTGTGTGTGTGTGTGTGTGTGTGAGAGAGAGAGAGAGAGAGAGAGAGAGAATATCCCTTCCAGTGGTCGGCAAACTCATTAGTCAACAGAGCCAAGTATCTACAGTATGATTAAAATTTCTTTTGAGAGCCAAGTTTTTTTAACTTAAACTTCTTTTAATGCCACTTCTTCAAAATAGACTCACTCAGGCCTTGGTATTTTGTGGAAGACCACACTCAAGGGGCCAAAGAGCCGTATGTGGCTCGTGAGCCGCAGTTTGCCGACCTTCGAAGGCACTGGTGCCCCATCACCCTCCCTCCCAATCTGTGCTCTGTGGTCAGCCTGGCCTTGTCTCACCCAGACCCCATGACCCCATCTTGCCCAGACCAGGGAAGTGCCCCTATCGGGAAATCAAGTGAGTGAGCAGGATGTGACCCATGGTGAGGCAGCTTCCAGCCCTGGCCTGATCCCTGAGTCAATAAGCTACTTGAGGATCTTAAAAGGAACTCCTCCTGCCAGTTCACTATAGTGTTGACACCTCTTCTGCCCCTCCTTACCCAGGTGTGGGTCCTTAGGGACAGGAAGATAATCTCCTCCTCTAAGCCCCAGAGAGCCCCTTGGAGGAATAAGGGATGGGTGTGTGTTGGGGGAGAGGAGAGGGAGGACACATGCGGGGGGATAGAGATGGCCTCAGCATGAAAGCAGAAGAAGCTCCTCTCCTTCAAAGTGGTGACAGCTCTGGTCTGGGGTGCCCCAGCCCTTTGTGGAACCTCTGGGGCCAGGACGGGTGAGGGACAGGGGAGGCCAGAGGGGGTTGGGCCTGACTGGGGAAGGCTGGCCTGGAAGGCACTCAGCCATCGGCCCTGGGCCAGGGTGGAAAGTATGTGTGTGAGCTCATCTGGAAGGTGGCTTCTGGCCAGTCAGGCCTGCTGCCTCCCTTTCAGGCCTCCTCTGCCCAGCCTCCTTGCAAACTGCCTCTAGGTCTCCCCTGTCTCCTCTCCCAAGACTGTGGGAGGAATGCAGAACCCCCCAGGCTGGGTGTGCAGGAACTGGTCTTCTAAAAAGGTGCATTCAGATTTTGGGGCGGGGGGGGGGGGGCGGCGGGGGGCGTGGAGAGAGGGGGACGGGAAGGAGGGACGGATAAGAAGAGGGAACAGGGACTTCAGAACAATGGAGCATCCTTGACTGGGGTTTTCTTGGGGTTTGGGGGAATGGGAACTGCCCCTGAAGGCCTCCCTCTCCCTCCTAAGTCCTTGCCATAGCCATTTAGTACCCCCATCCCTCTCCTACCTGCTGCCATTGTCCTACTTACTGCTTTGGCTTCTGAGTCCTGCTGCCTCCTTTCTTTCCCCACCAATGCCTGTTCCTGCCCCCAAGAAGGGAGATGACGGCTGGCAAAGTGGATTCCTGAGGAAGAGCCCTTCTCCCCCTGAACCCCCAATCCTCATGCTGAGGTGATATGCCTCAGGGCACAGTGGGCAAGCACATGATCCTCTACCATGTAGATGCCGAGCTAAAAGGGGTCCATCTAGGAAGGGACACTCAAGAGACATGGTCAGACTCGGCCTGTACAGGGAAAAAATCAGACAGACCTGAGTTTTAATTTTGGACTAATGAGCTGTGACCTCAAGAAAGTCTTACCTTGCTAAGACCAGTTTGGCTCAGTGGATAAGAGTGTGGGCCTGCGGACTGAAGGGTCCCAGGTTCGATTCCGGTCAAGGGCATGTGCCTTGGTTGCAGGCATATCCCCAGTGGGAGGTGTACAGGAGGCAGCTGATCGATGTTTCTAACTCTCTATTCCCCTCAATTCCTCTCTGTGGAAAATCAATAAAATATATTACAAAAAAAAAAAAAGCTAGTCTTATCTGGGCCTCAGTTATGGCAGCTGTAAAATGGAGGCAGTGTTAGTGCTTGTGCATTGGGTGTTGTGAAGGTCTCAGTTGGTTTACCACCTCCCCTGAGCTGGAAAGGGAAATGGGGATAAGAGGGGAGAGGGCTGGGAAGTCCATCAGATTGTGGGGAGAAGGGGCCCTTGGGGAGAGACTGTGAAAGGCCAGTAGAGCTGACCAGACTGGTGTGTGTGTGTGTGTGTGTGTGTGTGTGTGTGTGTGTGTGTGCGCGCGCGCGCACGCGAACGTTTTGGGGGTCACTCTGCTCAGTCCTCTCTCATCTACAACACTCAGCTCCACTTAGATCTTCCCTTGCCATCCTGCTGACCCACTGCCTGTTTGGCAGCCTTGGAGGCATGGGCCCAGCTGGTGGCCAGAGCCCTGGAGAAGAGAGGTGATGACAAGGGAGTCCATGGCTCCCCACTCCAAACGTGTGGGCGTAGTGGTGGGCAGGGCACTGCCTCTCCTCAGTGCTGCCCCAGTCAGTCTCCTCAGAGCTGTTTCTCTGGGTTCTGCCCAAACCTCCTTGCAGAGTCCCCTTGGTTCCCCCTGGCAGCTCTAACTCACATGTGCTGCTTTCGAATAAAGGAACTTGGAACCATAGACATTGGGTCGGGCCCAGTGGACAAAGGGGGTAGGGCCAGTGAAAGTGCATTTGCAGGCCTCTCAGGAGCCGCAGGGCCCTCTGCTCTCCTCTCACCCCAGCCTGACCAGGGGTTTACTCAGCTGGGCCTGGAGAGCACCACACCATTTCCTAGTGTAGCCAGGCGGCCTCACTGGGTTGGATTCCTCAGGCCCAGGGCAGCACGGGACCAGCAGCCTCCACCCGGCAATGTTCCCAGCTTGCGAAGCCTCTTCCACCCTTCCCCCTTTGTCTCTGGTTCTCCAGTCCCATCTCTCCTCTTTGGCTTCAGAGAGCATCTTGTGATTCCAGAATCAGGGCCAAACAATTTCCTCGTGATGGGGAAACCGCACTTAGCCTCGGGAGCCCTAGGCTCCCCCTCTCTTCCCTCTGGCAGTCTTTCCTCCTCAGGCTCCTCCACTGGTTCCAGCTGTGTTTTGCAGAACTCCCACTGGATAACATCTGTAATTGCCTCCAGATGTGGGTCACAAAAACACAAAGGGACCATGAGCTCATCTGTGAGCTCCTTGCCACATGCATGGGCCCCACCATACCAGACACCCCTGACTTCCTCCTGCCAGCTTCTCATGGGGGTCCCTATCCCCTCTGGTGAGGGTGGCAGAAGTGTCCAACTCCACTGAGACACACAGGCTGTGCCAAACAGCTGTTGGCAAGAGAGGCACAGGAGGCCGGGCACAGGGTCAGGGTTCCTGGCTGGAAGGTGGGGTGCCCCTTCTGCCAAAGCAATCACACCAAGCAGCCCTGAATAGCAGCTGGATAGAAGGACTGGCCTAGGTGGGGCCAGGACTCTCGGAGGCAGGCGGTGGAGGGGGCCTGGGCTAAAGCCCAGTGGGCTGGGCTGAGGCAGGAAGGGAAAGGGGCGGGGAGGATTTGCTCCCTCCAGCTGAGCTGACTCAGCAACTGGGCCAATCCTCCCTGCAGGCTGGTTTCAGAGGAAGGGTGGGTCGGCAGCCTGGGAACCCTGTCTGGGCTGCAGTTTCTAAGGAAAGAGGAAACGCAACCTTGCTATTCTGTTCTGCCCTTCCAACCTGACCATCCTGCCTCTCTTGAGCAATTGGGGTGCGATGCCTGTTTTGTCAGGCTGCTCTTAGTTGGCCATGGGGCAACCTCATTTCCCCTCCGTTATCTCTGCCCCAGGAGCTGAGCCCCAGGCCTGGAAGAAACATAGATCCTGAGGGCTGGGAAGGAAGGCTGCCACAAAGCTGGGGCTGAACATGATCCTGGGAATCTCCCCACAGCAGGCCGAGGAGTGAGGAAACAGGGTCTGTGGCCAGATCACAGGACGGGGTAATGCAGTGTAGAAAGATTTTCCGAGTGGCCTCAGCTTGACCACTTCCTCTTGCCTTTGTAGCCCTGGGTCTCTTTGTAGTCCCTTAGGCCAGGTTGGCAGAGAACAGCTGGGCTCTGTGGACTCTCCCCTGTGCCCCAGGGAGTATGTATGCCCTCCTCCCCAACTCTGGCCTTTGAATCCCTTTGTCCACCAAGAATAGATATATTCTTTTATGAAAAATAGCAAAACCCTATATTTTATAAAGCATTGCTCATGAGCATGCTTCCCCATTTTATTTTGTTAATTCTTACCCGAGGATGTTTTTTCCGCATTGATTTTTATTTATTTTTTGTTTACTGTTTTTATTATTTTAGTAAAAAAAAAATCTTTGTTGAAAGTATTACATATGTTCCCTTTTCTCCCCATTGACCTCTCACAGCCTACCCCTGCCCACCCCTTCCACCTTCCAGCCCACCCAGGCCTTCACCCTCCTATTGTCTGTGTCCATGGGTTATGCATATATGCATATAAGTTTGTTGGTTGATCTCTTCCCACCTGCCCACCCTCCCCTGCCTTCCCTCTGAGGTTTGATAGTTTGTTTGATGCTTCTGTATCTCTGGATCTATATTTGTTCATCAGTTTATGTTGTTCATTATATTCCACACTGGTGGCCAAGTGCACCAATTCTTGCACATTGAAAGGAAATTAATTAGAAGAAATATTTTAATACTGCTATTCTTCTTTTCTCTGTAATAGAAGTGTCAACCAAATTCAACAATGACAGATCAAAACACTCTCCTGCGATTGGCGCCAGCAAGAGCTTTATGTGTATCATGCATGTGAGAGTCAATGTTTATTTTTAAATTGCCAATGTGCATCATATGTACCAGCAGTTCAGTCAGTCGGACAGACAGACACATGGTCAGTCACTTAGGCTTTTATATACACATACATATGCACACACACACACACACACACAGATATGAGTGAGATAATATGATACTTATCTTTCTCCGACTAGCTTATTTCACTTAGCATAATGCTCTCCAGGACCATCCATGCTCTTGCAAATGGTTTGAGTTCTTTCTTTTTTTATAGCTGCATAGTATTCCATTGTGCAGATGTGCCACAGTTTTTAATCCACTCACTTGCTAATGGGCACTTAGGCTATTTCCAAATCTTAGCTATTTTAAATTGTGCTGCTATGAACATAGGGTTGCATATATATTTTAAAAACATATTTTATTGATTTTTTACAGACAGGAAGGGAGAAGGATAGAGAGTTAGAAACATCGATGAGAGAAAAACATTGATCGGCTGCTTCCTGTATGCCCCCTACTGGGGATATGCCCGCAACCAAGGTACATGCCCTTGACCGAAATCGAAACTGGGACCTTTCAGTCTGCAGGCTGACGCTCTAACCACTGAGCCAAACCAGTTTCAGCCATATATTCATTCTGATTGCTGTTTCTGATTTCTTGGGATATATTCCTAGAAGTGGGACCACTGGGTCAAATGGGAGTTCCAGTTTTTGTTTTGAGGATTTTTTTTTTCTTTTTCTTGTTAATCCTCATCTGAGGATATTTTCCCACTGATCTTTAGGGACAGTGGAAGAGAGAGAAACATCCATGTGAGGAAACACATAGATTGGTTGCCTCTTGCACAAATCCTGAAATCCTGACCAGAGCCTGGGTGAGGGAGGAGCCTGCAAACAAGGTATGTGCCCTTGACTGGAATCGAACTCAGGGCCCTTTGGTCTGTAGGCCAATGCTCTACCCACTGAGCCAAAGCAGCTAGGGCAGGAGTTCCATTTTTAATTTTTTTGAGAAAACTCCATACTATTTTCCATAATGGCTGCACCAGTCTGCATTCCCACCAGCAGTTTACACATCCTCGATGGTCCTTGTTGTTTGTTAATTTGTTGATGATAGCCATTTAGACAGGTGTGAGGTGGTGCCTCATTATCATTTTGATTTGTATCTCTTGGGTGATTAGTGACTTTTAACATTTTTTCATATGCCTCTTGGCCTTCTGTATCTCCACTTTGGAGAAGTGTCTATTTAGGTCCTTTGCCCATTTTTAAATTGGATTGTTTATCTTCCTTTTGTTAAGTTGTATGAGTTCCGTATACATTTGGAGATTAATTCCAAATGTATCATTGGCAAATATGTTCTCCCATGCAGTGGGCTCTCTTGTTGTTTTATTGATGGTTTCTTTTGCAGTGCAGGCATTTATTTATTTTTATAGCCCCATTTGTTTATTTGCCCTTTCATTTCCATTGGCCTAGGAGATGTATCAGTAAACATATTGCTATGACATATTATCAAACAATGAATGGGTTACCAATGAGATCAAGAAAGAAATAAAAAACTTCCTGGATAGATACAAATGAAAATGAACATCCAATAATCCAACATCTCTGGAACACAGCAAAAGCAGTCCTGAGCCGAAACCAGTTTGGCTCAGTGTATAGAGCATTGGCTTGTAGATTGAAAGGTCGCAGGTTCGATTCCATTGAAGGGCATGTACCTTGGTTGTGGGCACATCCCTAGTAGGAGGTATGCAGAAGGCAGCTGATTGATGTTTCTCTCTCATCGATGTTTCTAGCTTTCTCTCTCCCTTCCTCTCTGTGGAAAATCAATAAAATATATATATTTTTAAAAAGCAGTCCTGAGAGGAAAGCTAATAGCAGTACAGGCTTACCTCAGAAAATAACAAAAAAATTAATAATAAACTACTTAATGCTACAACTTAAAGAATTAGAAAGAGAATAAAAATAAAAGTCCAGAGTAAGTAGAAGGAAGGAAATAATAAAGATTAGAGCAGAAATAAATGACATAGAAAGCAAAACAAACAAACAAACAAACAAAAACAAAACAAACACACACACAAAAAGAAATCAATGAAACCAAGAACTTATTTTTTTAAAGAATAAACAAGATTGATGAACCATTAGCCAGAGTCATCAAGAAACAGAGAGAGGACCCAAATAAATAAAATCAGAAACGAAAGCATAGAAATAACTACTGACACCACAGAAATACAAAGGATTGTAAGAAAATACTATGGCCCTAACTGGTTTGCCTCAGTAGATAGAATGTCAGCCTGTGAACTGAAAGATCCCAGGTTTGATTCTGGTCAAGGGCATGTACTTTGGTTGCCAGCACAATGCCAGTAGGAGGTATGCAGGAGGCAGCTGATCGATGTTTCTCTTTCATCAATGTTTCTAACTTTCTATCCCTCTCCCTTCCTCTCTGTAAAAACTCAATAAAATATATTTTTTAAAAAGAAAGTAATATGAAAAAGTATATGCCAACAAGCTGTTCAATGTGAATGAAATGGACAATTCTTAGAAAAATACAATCTCTAAAAACTCAATCACAAAGAGTCATAAAACCTGAATAAGCCATTAACTACTTATGAAATTGAAGCAGTAATCAAAACCTCCCAGCAAACAAAACAAAAGCCCTGGTCCAGACAGCTTCACAGGGGAGTTTTACCAAACATTCAAAGACAAACTAACACCTATACTCCTCAAACTATTCCAAAAAATTCAAGAGAAAGGAACACATCTAAGCTCTTTTTATGAGATCAGCATTATTCTAATTCCAAAACCGGATAAAGAGACTACAAAAGCCCTAGCTGGTTTGGCTCAGTGGATAAGAGCATCAGCCTGTGGACTGAGGGGTCCTAGGTTTGATTCCAGTCCAGGGCACATGCCAGGGTTGTGGGCTCAGTCCCTGGTGTGGGGTGTGCAGGAGGCAGCTGATCAATGATTATCTCTTATTATTGATGTTTCTATCTTTCCCTCTCTCTCTTCCTTTCTGAAATCAATAAAAATTAAAAAAAAAGATCTACAAAAAAAAAAAAAAAGAATTACAGGCTAATATCTAATATCCCTGATGAATAAAATCCTCAACAAAATATTAGCAAATTGGATCTAGCAATACATTAAAAAGATCATACACCATGACCAAGGATTTATTCTAGTGATGCAAGGCTGGTACAATATCTGCAAATCAATAAACATAATTCATTACATAAGGAATTTGAAAGACAAAAACACATGATCAGGGGAGAATCCAAGATGGCAGCATAGGTGAGCACCTAAACTGCTGCCTTGCACAACAATTTCAAAAATACAACTAAAAGACAGAACAGACATCATCCAGAACCATAGGAAAACTGGCTGAGCAGAAATTCTACAACTAGAAGGAAACAAAGGAGCTCATGAAGACCCAGAGGAGCTGCAAAAAGTTGAAGTAAAGAGACACACTCATGGAGAGAGTGGGTGCGGGATTGCCTGGCTGGTTTCCTCTGGCAGGAGAGAGAGAGAGATGGGAGATTCCCAACTGCACTGAACCCCTTATCCTACAGCACTGAACCCCAGGTCCTGCCAAAACTCATACAGGGGGAGTTTGGACTGTGAAAAGGAGAAGTGCATGAAAATTTAGGGGAGCCACGAAAGGGCAGAAGTCTGGTGGCGTGCACAGCACTGAGCACAGAAGACGGACTGCTGATTGTGCTGCTGGCTTTCACTAGTGGGTGGGAGACAGAGCCTCCCAATTGCACCACTTCTAACTCCACTAAACCCCAGTTTCGGGTGAGATCCTGGGGATCCAGACTCATAGTGTCCCAGAGTGCAGGGGTGCTGGAAAGGCAGCAGTCTAGAGGCAGTGCGCATGTGCACAGGGACTGCTCCAACGATTACCCAGAGACACGTGAGACCCAGGGGCAGCGTAGGGCAGGGGTCGACTGGAAGGCAAGGCAGTCCATTAAACCCTGAGACTCTACCCCTCCCAAGCTCAACAGAGAGGCTTTTGCAGTTTTGCAAGTCTTGTATCATAAGGTTGAATCCAATACAGAAGTTCTCCTGGCATAGTGAAAATGCGGAAACAAAGGAAGAGATCACAAACAAAAGAAATGGAGGAAAACAAATGATTGGATATAGAGGTCAAAACCACGGTTATAAGGTTTTTCAAGAATTTTCTAGAAAAGATGGATAAATTTAGCGAACCCCAAAAGGAGATGAAAAAGGACCAACTAGAAATTAAACATACACTGACTGAAATAAAAAATATTATACAGACACCTAACAGCAGACTAGAGGAAGGCAAGAATCAAGTCAAAAATTTGAAATATAAAAAACCAGAAAACACTCAACTGGAAAAGCAAGAAGAGAAAAAAATCCAAAAATGTGAAGATAATGTAAGGAGCCTCTGGGACAGCCTCAAGCACACCAACATCAGAATTGTGGGGGTGCCAGAAGATGAGAGAGAGCAAGATACTAAAAACCTATTTAAAGAAATAATGACTGAAAACTTTCCACATCTGGTGAAAGAAATAGACTTACAAGTCCAGGAAGCACACAGAACCTCATATAAAAGGAATCCAAAGAGGACCACACCAAGACACATCATAATTAAAATACCAAGAGAAAAAGACAGAGAATATTGAAAGCAGCAAGAGAAAAACAGTTAGTTACCTACAAGGGAGCACCCATACTATTGTCAGCTGATTTCTCAGCAGAAACTATGCAGGCCAGAAGGGGGTGGCAAGAAATATTCAAAGTGATGAATAGCAAGAACTTACAACCAAGAATACTCTATTCAGCAAAGCTATCATTCATAATTGAAGGGCAGATAAAGAGCTTCACAGATAAGAAAAAGCTAAAGGAGTTCATCAACACCAAACCAGTATTGTATGAAATGCTGAAAGGTACTCTTTAAGAAGAGGAAGAAGAAAAAGGTAAAAGATAAAAAATTGTGAATGACAAATATATATCTATCAACAAGTGAATCTAAAAATTAAGTGAATTAAAAATTTGATCAACAGAATAAACTGGTGAATATAATAGAATCAGGAGCACAGAAAGGGAGTGGACTGATAATTCTCAGGGGGGAAGGGGTGAGAGGGGGTGCAGGGAGAGACTGGACAAAAATCATACATCTATAGATGAGGTCAATGCAGGGGGAGGTAAGGGTAGAGGGAGGGGTAGGAGATGGGGGGAGGGGAGCTATGGAGTGAAAAAAAAAGAGAAACAAATGTAATAATCTGAACAATAAAGATTTAATGAAAAACAAAAAACAAAATACATGATCATATCATTAGATGCAGAAAAAGGATTGGACAAAATCCAACACCCTTTTTTGATAAAAACTCTCAGCGAAGTGGACTAGAAGGATCAACCCTCGACATGATAAAGACCATATGTGACAAATTTACAGCTAACATCATACTCAATGGGCAAAAATTAAAACCATTTCCCCTAAGAAGAGGAACAAGACAGGGATGTCTGCTTTTGCCAGTCTTATTCAACATAATACTGGAAGTCCTAGCCACAGCAATCAGACAAGAAGAAGAAATAAAAGGCATCCAAATTGGAAAGGAGGAAGTAAAACTCTCATTATTTGCAGATGACATGATATTGTACATGGAAAACCTAAAGACCACCGAAAAGCTACTAGGTTTAATAAGTCAACTCAGCAATGTAGCAGGATACAAAATCAGCACCTAAAAATAGATGGCTTTTTTTTAAGGATAAAATACTGTTTTTATTAAAAACTTCCACATAGAGTATGTTTTTAGACTAGATGGCTTTTTTATACAACAATAATGAAGTATCAGAAAGAGAAACTAAAAAAACTCATTTACCATTGCAACAAAAACATTAAGATACTTAAGAATAAACTTAACCAAGGAGGTAAAAAAACTTGTACTCAAATAACTACAGGATGTTGTTAAGAGATAGAAGAAGATATAAACAAATGGAAGAATATATTGTGTTCATGGATTGGTAGAATCAACATCATTAAAATGTCCATACTACACAAGGCAATGTACAGATTCAATTCAATCCCAATTAAATACCAAGAGCATATTTCACAGACCTAGAACAAATACTCCAAAATGTATATGGAACCAAAAAAGACCCTGAATAGCCATAGCAATCTTGAGGAAGAAGAACAAATTTGGAGGAATCACAATACCAGATATCAAATTATACTATAAAGCCATCATAATCAAAATAAGCTGGTACTGGCATACAAACAGGCATATAGATTAATGAAACAGAATAGATCCCAGAAATTGACCCATGCCATTATGTTCAATTAATATTTGACAAAGGAGGCAAGAGCATACCATAGTGTCAAGACAGTCTCTTCAATAAATGATGTTGGGGAAATTGAACAGATATATGCAAAAAAATGAAACTAGACCACCAACTTAGACCATACACAAGAATAAACTCAAAATGGATAAAAGACTTAAATGTAAGTCATCAGATGATAAGAATCCTAGAAGAAACCATAGGCAGCAAAATCTCAGACATCTCTCATACAATATGTTTATGGATATATCTCCTAGATCAAAGGAAACCAAGGAGAAAATAAACAAATGGGGCTAGATAAAAAATAAAAAGCTCCTGCATTGTAAAAGAAACCATCAACAAAATGAAAAGGGAGCCCACTGTATGGGAGAACATACGAGGTATATCCGTTAATACTATGGATTTTGTAATCAAAGAAAACATGATAATTTCAAGAGAAACATCAAAAGTGCTTTATTCAAAGTAATGTCCATCACTAGTTACACATTTTCCCCATCTTTAGGTAATTTGTGGATATCATCCCAATAGAACTTTTCTTGTTTTGAGACAAACCATTCAGAGATCCAATTTTCTACTTCTTTGTATATTTTGAAGTGCTGCTCAGAAAGTGCGTGTGCCATCCATCGAAACAAGTGGTAATCTGAAGGAGCAAGGTCTGGTGAATATGGTGGGTAGGTTAATACTTCCCAGGCAAGATCTTTTAAAATGTCTTTAACTGGTTTTGAAGTGTGTGATGGTATGTCATCATGAAGCAAAATTACTTTGTTGTGTCTTCTGGCACATTTTGGTCATTTCACGATCAAAGCGTAGTTCAAATTGATTGTTTGTTGTAAGTAGCGATCAGTATTAAGGGTTTCACCTGGTTTTAGAAGCTCATAATACACCACATCTTCCTGATTCCACCAAACGCAGAGCATTGTCTTCTTTCCAAAGCGATTTGGCCTTGCCTTGCAGTCGATGTTGATGGATGACCTGGATCAACCCATGATTTTGTGTGTTTGGGATTCTCAAAATAAATCCACTTTTCATCGCCAGTCACAATTCAATGCAAAAAAGACTGTCTTTGGTGTAGTTGAAGCAACATTTTACTGATGACTTTTTGGTTTTCCATTTGTCTTTCATTCAGTTGATGTAACATCCATTTTTCTTCCTTTAAAATCTTTCCTATTGCTTGTAAACGATCAGAAATTGTTTGCTGAGCAATGTTTAATCTTTCTGCAAATTGTTTTTGAGTTTGACATGCATCTTCATCCAATAATGCCTGTAATTGTTGGCTTTCAAACTTTTTTGGTTGACCTAGACGGTCTTTTACATAGAAATCATCACTCTTAAAACATTTAAACCAGCATTCACAAGTATCTTGAGATGGAGCATGTTCACCATAAGCTTCCTGAAGTAATCGATAACTTTCAGCAGCACTTTTCTTCAAAATAAAGTAATGAATTAAAACTTTCCGCAAATGCTCTTTTTTTTTGGCATGAAACTCAACATTTTTAAGTGTGAAAATATCTATGATGTTAACACCTTCAGAAAATTGACATATGAAGTTTTGAAGTTTTTTGTCAATACAACAAAATAGCATACATATCAAATCACATATATATCAACATACGTGTAATTCCATCTATTGAAAAAAAATCTGTATTATTAACCAGTACACCTAGTATTTATCTGATAAAGAGTTAATATCCAAAATATATAAGGAACTCAGGCAACTTAACAAAAGGAAGACAAATCAATTTAAAAATGGGCAAAGGACCTAAATAGACACTACTTCAAAGTGGACATACTAATGGCCAAGAGACAAATGAAAAAATGCTCAGTCACTGATCATCAGAGAGATGCAAATTAAGAATGACAATGAGGTATCACCTTACATCTGTCAGGATGGCTAGCTTCAAGAAAGCAACAAATAACAAGTGCTGGCAAGGATGTGGCGAAAGGGAGCCCTTGTACACTGCTGGTGGGATTGCAGACTGGTGCAACCATTATGGAAAACAGTGTGGAGTTTCCTCAAAAAATTAAATATGATAGGGGGATAAAGACACATTTGTAATACATTAATCAATAAAAAATACATAATAAAAATATTAAAGAAAACCTAAACATGAAACTTCCATTTGACCCTGTGAACCCATTTCTAGGAATATATCCTATGAAACCCAAAACAGAAAGAATAGATGTACCCTATATTCATAGCAGCACAATTTACAAAAGCTAAGATCTGAAAACAGCTCAAGTGCCCATAAGTAGATGAGTGGATAAAAAAGCTGGGATACATTAATACCATAGAATACTATGCAGCAGTAAAAAAAGAAGACTCTCCTACCCTTTGAGACAGCATGGAGGGACCTAGAGAATATCAAGCTAAGTGAAATAAGTCAGAGAAAGACAAAACTATCACATAATCTCATTCATATGTGAAATATAATAACGAAATAAACTGATGAATAGAGTGGATTCAGAGAGATGGAAGCATGGAACAGAGTGAAGAATCTCAGTGGAAAGGTGAGGGAGGGTGGGTGGGCAGGAAGTAATCAAACCAAAGACCTTGTATACATATATGCATAACCCAGGGCACAGACAATAGGGTGGTGAGGGCCTGGGGTGGGGGTTGGGGGTAGACTGGAGGGAGTCAATCAGGGAAGAAAAGAGACATATAACAATAAAGAATTATTTAAAAACAAAAAACAAAGATTAAAAAAAAACATTGCTATTGCTATGAAAGATGTCTAAGATTTTGCTGCCTATGGATTCTTCTAAGATTTTTATGGTTTCACATCTTACATCTAAGTCTTTTATTCACTTTGAGTTTATTCTTGTGTATAGTGTAAATTGGCAGTCAAGTTTCATTTTTTTTGCATGTATCTGTCCAATTTTTTCAACACTGTTTATTGAAGAGATTGTCTTGACATCATTGTATGCTCTTGCCTCCTTTGTCAAATATTAATTGAGCATAATGGCTTGGGTCGATTTCTGTGTTCTCTGTTCTATTCCATTGGTCTATATGTCTATTCTTATACCAAAATCAAGCTGTTTTGAGTACAGTGATTTTATAGTATAACCTGATATCTGGTATTGTGATTCCTCCAAATTTGTTCTTCTTTCTCAAGATTGCTTTGGCTATTTGGGGTGTTTTTTTCTTTTTTCTTTTTGTTCTGTATAAATTTTTGAAGAGTTTGTTCTAGGTCTGTGAAATATGCTCTTGGTATTTTAATAGGGATTGCATTGAATCTATAGATTGTTTTGGTAGTATGGACATGTTAATGATGTTGATTCTACCAATCCATGAACTTGGTATATTCTTCCACTTGTTTATATCTTACTCTATTAGTTTTTTCTTTTAATATATTTTTTATTGATTTTATTGAGGGATAGAGAGTTAGAAACATTGATGAGAGAAACATCCACCAGCTGCCTCTTGCATGCCCCCTACTGGGGATGTGCCCGCAACCAAAATCGGTTTTGGCATTTATGTTTTTTCAATGTTCTATAGTTTTCTGAGTCTAGGTCTTTTACCTCCTTGGTTAAGTTTATTCTAATGTATCTTAATTTTTTGTTGCAATGGTAAATGGAACTGTTTAGTTTCTCTTTCTGGAGTTCATTATTGGTATATAAAAATGCCATAGATTTCTGGATGTTAATTTTGTATCCTGCTATGTTGCCAAATTCACTTATTCAGTCTAGTAGTTTTTGAAGTCTTTAGGGTTTTCTATGTATAATAACATATCATCTGTGAATAATGACAGTTTTACTTCCTTTTTTCCCAATTTGAATGCCTTTTATTTCTTCTTGTCTGATTGTTATGGCTAGCACTTCCAGTACTATGTAAAACATGAGTGGTGAAAGAGAGCATCCTGTTCTTAGGTGAAATGACTTGTTTCTGCCCATTGAGTATGCTGTTGCTGTAGGTTTCTAAATATGATTTTTATCATGTTGAGGTATGATGCCTCTATTCCCACTTCGCTGAGTTTTTATCAAACAAGGGTGTTGGATTTTGTTGAATGCTTTTTCTGAATCAATTGATATGATCATGTGATTTTTTAAAAAATTAAATCTTTATTATTCAGATTATTACATTTGTTTCTCTTTTTTCCCCTCCATAACACCCCTCCACCCAACTCCCACCCTTCCCTCTGCCCTTACCTCCCTCCCATTGACCTCATTCATAGGTGTATGATTTTTGTCCAGTCTCTCCCTGCATACCCCTCACCTCTTTCCCCCTGAGAATTATCAGTCAACTCCCTTTCTGTGCTCTGATTCTATTATATTCACCAGTTTATTCTGTTGATCAAATTTTTAATTCACTTAATTTTTAGATTCACTTGTTGATAGATATATATTTGTTGTTCATAATTTTTTGGCTTTACCTTTTTCTTCTTCCTCTTCTAAAAGAGTACCTTTCAGCATTTCATATAATAATACTGGTTTGGAGTTGATGAACTCCTTTGCTTTTTCTTATCTGTGAAGCTCTTTATCTGCCCTTCAATTCTGAATGATAGCTTTGCTGAATAGATTATTCTTGGTTGTAGGGTCTTGCTATTCATCACGTTGAATATTTCTTGCCACTCCCTTCTGGCCTACATCGTTTCTGTTGAGAAATCAGCTGATAGTCGCATGGGTGCTCCCTTGTAGGTAATGAACTGTTTTTCTCTTGCTGCTTTTAATATTCTCTCTTTGTCTTTTGCTCTTGGTATTTTAATTATGATGTGTCTTGGTGTAGTCCTGTTTGGATTCCTTTTATATGGGGTTCTGTGTGCTTCCTGGACTTGTAAGTCTATTTCTTTTACCAGATGTGGAAAGTTTTCAGTCATTATTTCTTTAAATAGGTTTTCAATATCTTGCTCTCTCTCTTCTTCTGACACCCCCACAATTCTGATGTTGGTGTGCTTGAGGCTGTCCCAGAGGCTCCTTACATTATCTTCACATTTTTGGATTCTTTTCTCTTCTTGCTTTTCCAGTTGAGTGTTTTCTGCTTCTTTATATTTCAAATTTTTGACTTGATTCTTGCCTTCCTCTAATCTGCTGTTAGGTCTCTGTATAATATTTTTTATTTCAGTCAGTGTTTAATTTCTATTTGGTCCTTCATCATCTCTAGTTGGTCCTTTTCCATCTCTAGTTGGATCTTTTGTATCTCTAGTTGGTCCTTTTTCATCTCCTCTTGGGATGCGCTAACTTTATCCAACTTTTCTAGGATATTCTTGAGAAACCTTATAAGCGTGGTTTTGAACTCTATATCCAGTTGTTTGTTTTCCTCCATTTCTTTTGTTTGTGATCCCTTCCCTTGTCTAGGCATTTTCAGTATGCCAGGAGAACTTCTGTGTTGGATTCAGCCTTATGATACCAGACTTGAAAAACCGCAGAATCCTCTCTGTTGAGCTTGGGATGGGTGGAGTCTCAGGGCTTAAGGGACCACCTTGCCTTCCAGCCGGCCCCGCCTGCCACAGCCCCTGAGTCTCACGTGACTGGGTAATCGCTGGAGCAGTCCCTGTGTGCGCGAACAGTGCCTCTAGACTGCTGCCTTTTCGGCTCCCCTGCACTCCAGGACCACACGAGTCTAGGTCCCCAGGGTTTCACCCAAAACAGGGGCTTAGTGGAGTCAGAAGTGGCACAGTTGGGAGAGTCTGTCTCCCGCCCATTCGGGAAAGCCCGTGGCACAATCAGCAGTCTGTCCTCTGCGCAGTGCCGTGTGCGCCACCAGCCCTCTGATCTTTTGTGACTCCCCTAAATTTCCGTGCACCTCTCCCTTCTCACAGTCCAAACTCCCCCCGTATGAGTTTCAGCTGGATCTGGGGTTTAGTGTCGTAGGCTAAGGGGTTCAATGCCGTTGAGAGTCTCCGTTTCCCTCCCACCAGAGAAAACCAGCCTGGTACTCCAGCACCCGCTCTCTCCAAACGTGTGCGTCTCCGTACCTCAGCTTTTTGCAGCTCCTCTGGGTCTCCGTGAGCCCCTCTCTTTCCCTCTAGTTGTAGAATTTCCACTCAGCCAGCTTTTCTGTGGTTCTGGATGATGTCCGTTCTATCTTTTAGTTGTAGTTTTGAAATTGTTGTGCGAGGCAGCAGTGTAGGTGTTTACCTATGCTGCCATCTTGGATTCCTTCCGATCATGTGATTTTTGTTTTGCAATTTGTTAATTTTGTGTACCACATTTATTGATTTGCTGATATTCCAGCCTTGCAGCCCTGGAATAAATCCCACTTGGTCATGGCATATGATCTTTTTAATGTATTGCTGGATCCAATTTGCTAATATTTTGTTGAGTATTTTAGCATAAATGTTAATATGGGATATTGCCTGTAATTCTTTCTTTGTAGTCTCTTTATCTGGTTTTGGAATTAGGATAATGCTGGCCTCTTACAGCATGGAAGTATTCCTTCCTCTTGAATTTTCTTGGAATAGTTTGAGTATAGGTGTTAGTTTGTCTTTGAATGTTTGGTAAAATAAACTCCCTGTGAAGCTGTCCAGACCAGGGCTTTTGTTTGCTGGAAGCTTTAAAAAAAATTTTATTACTGGTTCAATTTCCTAAGTAGTTATTGGCCTATTCAAGTTTTCTGATTCTTCCTGATTGAGTTTTAGAAGATTGTATTTTTTTAGGAACATGTCCATTTCATAAACAAGATTTATGAACCTCCAGCCAGACTCACCAAGAAACATAGAGGACCCCAATAAACAAAATCAGAAATGAAAGAGATGAAGTAACAACTGACCCCACATAAATACAAGGGATCATAGAAAAATACTATGAAGAACTCTATTACAACAAATTGGACAACCTTAATGAAATGGACATATTCCTAGAAAAATACAATCTTCTAAAACTCACTCAGGAAGAGTCCATTGATTTTTAGAGAGTGTGAAAGGGAGCAGGGGCGGGGGGTTGGGGGGGACAGTGGGCGGGGGGTGGGGGGAGTGAGACAGAAACATTGATGTGACAGAAATATATCATTTGGTTACTTCCAGCATGAACCCCAACCGGGACGGGGATCGAGCCTGCAACTGAGGTATGTGCCCTAGACTGGTATCGAACCTGGAACCCTTCATTCTATGGGCCAACGCTCTAACTGAGCCAAACTGGTTAGGACTCCCCTTTTCTCTTGTTCTCATAGCCACATCCCGTTCACCCCATGAGAGAACTGAAGCCACACAAGGAATGTGAAACACCATTTATTTTTTGTGGAAAGGTTGAACAAGGTAAAAAATATCCTTAAAGGGCACTGACCCAGCCCCGCCCTGCAGGTTCCTGGGGTCAATGCCTCTTCCCCCCTCACCCCCATCCCTCCCCATGCCCCTTGTTAACAAAAAGGAACGATTTGAAGGGAATTCATATATAATAATTATAATAAAAATATACATTAAACAAAACAAAAACCCCAAACAAGACAAATTTAGCTGAACTGCCAGCACCGTTCATCCCATTTCCCCCCAGCCCCCCAATGCCCCACCCCTGACATCCCTCTCTTTTCACTCCCGGAAGGGTCTCTCACTTTCCCAAGTCCCCAGTACCATGACCACCTTAGTGGCTGAAGGAGACTTCAAATGGATGGGCTGGGGGAGGGGGATGATGTGGGGATGAGGGGAGGGCAGGACACAGAAAGGATGGGCTGAGGGGCGGGGGCACCAGGAAGTGAGGAGGTGACCTGACCAAGAAACAAGAAACGTTCAGGCACCTGCCCTCTCTGAGGCTTGCTGACTCGGTGCTGCCTGCTGCTGGGAGCTCTCCGCTCCCTAACTAGGTGGCTACTCTCATTAAGGGCCAGTTGCCAGTCCCCACATGTGCCATCTTGGCTCCTTTTCTGGGCTCCTTCCCCTTTCCCTCTATGGTCTCTGGTCAGAGGGGAGGCACTCAGCGAAGCAGGTGTGCCTTTCTTGGGCTCTTCCTTTAGCTCCAATAAAATGTGCCTTCCCCCAGGCACCAGTCCACTCTGTGCATCCCTAATGGCCTGGCCTGCTCACCCTCCAGCGCTCAACCTCCAGCGGCCCTCTCCTACTGAACCTCCTTTTGGTCCCATCCTATCCCCTCTGACTGCTCTGCCCCTGGCACCTGCCCCAGCTGCCTGCATTTAAGCAAGGCTCTTCCTCTGTGGCCCCGAGGCTCACTCCCAGGGCTCCAGACCGAGTCTCTTCCTACAGAGACTCACCCCAGTAACTGCACTCCCCGGCCTCAGCTCTTCCAACCTTGACATCCCCATCCAAGGCTAACATTTGGGAGAGTAGGGCTGTCAGGGGTTTCTGCAGCCTCAGTTAACTCCTTAATGGCTCAGGCTCCTTCCGTGAAGTTCTTGGGGAGCAGTGTGAGGGGAGGCAGAACTTTGTGTAGAAGACTGATCCTCTCTGAACTTTCCTCCCTAAGGCTTAAGGTGGCTATGCAGCCCCCACCTCCTCATCCTCTCGCAGGGTCTCCCCCCACAAAAGGTTAGATTCCCGTTAGCCAGAAAGAGTGGTGGGAGGTTGCCAATTGGGTATACCTGGGGGCCTACCGGGGCTAGAGTGCCCAGAGCCTCCTGAGGTCAGAGTTCAGAGGTTAAAGGTATGTCAGGGAATGGAAAGGAGCAGACGACCCCATTTGACCTTTACCAGTGAGGTCTGAGGGTCCTGCCTTCAAGTGCAGAGCCAAGACATTCAGATGGGGCTGGACATACGCCACACGCTACAGGGGCCCCTGAGGGGCAGGGACTGGAAGGGGTGGCCCCTGTTCAGCCCCCAGGGGACCCATCTAAGGAAGAAGCAATGCCAGGGTGGAGGTGGGAGGGGCCCGTCATGGAACAGAGAAGGGAGGCAGGGTGGGGAAGAGAGCTTGGATCGGGTGGGAGCAGCCCACCCACCACCATCTGCTGCCACTGGCCTTCAGAGGCAAAGTCCACGTGGTAGGAGTGGGCGGGCAGCAGTGGGGGTCAGACCTTGTCCAGCAGGGACCGCTGGCAATAGAGCAGTCGCTTGGGGGTCCCGTGGCGCCTGAAGAAGAAGACGGCGAGGCCCACTGCCAGCACCAGCAGCAGCAGCAGCACAGGCAGCACCACGGCGGCGGCGCTCACCGCCCCGCTGCCTTCCTCGTCCACCTCGATGATGATCACCTCCGTTTCCTCCTCAGTCCCCGCATCTGGCCGGCCCTCCGAAGGGCAGCCCATCCAGTCCCGCAGGGCTGACTTGGGGTAGCCTGGCTCTACTTTCAGCTTCTGGTTGTTGAATTTCCAGTATTTGTTTCCCTTGTAGAAGTACGTGAAGACTGCAGGGGGCAGCAAGAAGGTGGCAAAGAAGACACAGGTGGGGCAGCACCCAGGAGACACGGAGAGAAGAGCAGAAAGGAAACCTGTCAGTGTGTGGGCTGACTAAGTTAACCCCTCAACCTCTCCTAACAGCAGTTTCCTCAGCTGTAAACGGGTGATTCCAGTACCAGGTTGGAGGAGTGGTGGGAGCTACGGGGTCTGACACATGGAAAGCATGAGCCCTGTGACTGGCCCATGGCAAAGGCTCCACGGTCATTATCATTGTTATTATTTTCCCACAATACTCTCCATCTTTCTTCTTCCTCTCTTAACTCTTTGTTTCGATCCTCCCCTCACAAACACTTCCCAGGCCCTTCTCACCTTCATCACTCCCCATGAATGACCCTCTGGGAGACTCAGGAATTCCTTCCCAGATCTTGATGTTTTGGGGGTAGTCGTTCTCCACTGCCCTGAGCTCCTCGTTGAAACGGTAGTACCTGGTGGAGGAAGGAAGTGGTTGGACACTGGGCACTTCCTCAGAGGGCAGCAGGACCTGGGACTGAATTCACCAGTAAGGTAAGGATGGCTGTGGACAGGGGTTTTGGGTAATGAGGGCCTGTAGCTGAAAGCAGCGGAAGGTGGGGGTGGGAGGGAGGGCCCAGGCTGTAAGGAGCCACCAGCAGCCCTTAATGACAGTGCTAGGCTGCTGGCGCGGAGGCATGGTGCCGAGGCAGGAGGCGTCAAATGATCAGGTCTGAAATGGTGACCCGGTCACATCCCACTCACTCAGCACCCAATGGAGGCTGCTCACTGCTAGGCAACAACAGAGGCTCAGCCAACTCCTCCAGGGAAACAACCCAGGCACAAAGTGGGTCTTCCTCCAGAATTGAGGGAATCTGGTAGCTGAGGAGGCAGGCGTGGGGTCAAGGGTTTAAGGTCTTACTTGTTTCCCCGGAAGAAGTAGGTCTTTCCATTGGGTACCCAAAAGATGGCGGCGTCAATCCTGTCAGTAGGCAGTCCTCGACCCAGCTCCTTAAGGTGCTTGGGGTAGCCAGGCTCCAGGGAAGCTTCGTCAAACACCCAGTGCCTATCTCCTGGGGAGACAGAAGGGCAGGATGTAGGTTCCACTTGGTTCTAGGGTCTATGGAGGAGTCAGGTGGAATCTGCTCATCCAGGGAGACTCCCCACACCCAAAGACTAAGGCTTGATTACCTTTGAAGAAGACAAATTTGCCATCCTTCCTCTCATAGGCAGTGTTGATGGATGCAGGCAGGCCCCGCCAGAACTGGCCGATGGGCATTGGGTACCCATCCATCACTTGGTTATTTCTCACCCGCCAGAACCAGCGCTCCTGGGAGGCAGTCGACGTTAAGAGTTCATTATGTCTTGTCAGTCCTCTGATTCAGTTCCCAAAGCTCCCCCACTGCCTCCCGGTCATGGAGCCCTTTTGTCCTCCAAACCAGCCCACTTCTTCCTCTCACCTTGAAGACAAACATCTCTCCACGAAGCACAGCCACAGTGTCAAAGTTCCCGTCACAGATGTTGGGCCCATATGTGGGGTTTTTGGGCTTATCAGGTAAAGAGGGCCTGGAGGTGGTCCTTGGTTGAGGGGGCATCTTGGTGGGGCCTGACTTACTCCCTGGGGCAGAGAACATGGGAGCACTTCAGACTTGGTGGCAGAGGGAGAGGAAAGGGCGGGCATATATATGGGCAGACAACACCCTTGGAAAGGGTAGAGAGGCTGAAGCCATCAGCTAAGAAAGAACAGAAGAGGTGGACAGAAAAGTGGGAGCAGATAGAGTCAGAGTTAGGAGGGGGATGCGGGGAGATGGGAAGAAATATGAAGGCCAAGAACTCACAGACAAGGAGCACAGAGAAAGGAGAGAAGTGGGCATAGATGACTTGCCATAAAGTTGCTGGATGCCCCGGCGGTCATCATCAGGCAGCACAAAGTTCTCCGTCTCCATCCACTGGTAAAAGGGTGCCATGATGGCCGAGGGGTCACTGGAATGCTCGAGGCCCAGGGCATGGCCCAGCTCATGCACAGCCACCAGAAAGATGTCATTGCCTGGAGGGAGGAGAGAGATTATGAGGGCAGCCTGGGTCCCTTCCCTCAGGCATCCAGCTATCCCATTAGAGGCTTCAGTTTCACACCCAGCCTGCCTGCTGTTTTCCACTCAAAAAAGCCACCAAACCACTTTGCTTTTCTGGGAGGAGATGAGTGTGCTCTGGGACTAGATCTTAAGCCCAGGAGACTTGTGTTAAGGGAAGCTGAGGACGCTATCTGGGCCTTTTACTCCCAGGGTGACATTTGTCTGGATAAGCCGGTGATGGGGAGACTTTGAAGTCTTTGATTGAGAAGTCAATTGTTGGGTGAGAGAAGGAACCATATATAAATAGTTTAAAACTTGATTTCTGCTTTAACTGGTTTGGTTCAGTGGATAGAGCATTGGCCTGCAGACTGAAGGGTCCCAGGTTCGATTCCGGTCAAGGGCATGTACCTTGGTTGTGGGCACATCCCCAGCAGGGGGCATGCAGGAGGCAGCTGATTGATGTTTCTCTCATCAATGTTTCTAACTCTATCCTTCTCCCTTCCTCTCAGTAAAAAAGTCAATAAAATATATTAAAAACAAAAAAAAACTGGATTCCTGCTTTGTTGGAAGTCAGACTTGGAGATCTTTGCGGTCCCTGTGGCTGAGATTTGGGGATATGAGCTTTTGGGAGGAGGTAGGAGAACCCTGTACAAATGATCATCGACTCTCCCCAGAATAAGAGTCCCAGGGCTCACCATTGATATCCTGATTTTCCAAAGTCCAGGGCTCGGCAGAGTCAAAGTGGGTGTCTCCTCCGATGTTGGGGCCTGGGAAGTAGGCGTGTGCCAGGAAGCCACCCTCGCCATCAAAGGGTGTGCTGTCGCCATGGAAGCCCTCAGCAAACATGATCATGATGTCGGCATGCTCATGGCCATTCTCAATGTAGGAATAGGGTATCTCTCGGAAACGCAGCGGTGTGTGACTCTCCCACACGCGGAATGCCTTGCGGATGGCCTCATAGGTGCGATACTCGCCTACTTTGGGGGTGTAATTCTGGATGCTGAGGTCCAGCCACGTGGGGAGAGGATTAGAGTATGTTAGGATGACAAGGGACAAAATTCTCCTTCCCTGTACTCTCCCAAGTCTGAATGAACTGCTCAGCCACCTTTGCCACCTCAAGATGCCTTTGCCTCAAGTACTGAGAGCTCAGGGACCCTCAGGCTTTGGCTTTGTGGCCCTGGGTGTACCCCTTTTCTCTTACAGGCTGTTTCTCTCTCAGGGTTACAGCATTTTCCTCCCCACTCCCCAGGATGCATCCCAGGAAGAGATGAGTATGGCAAGATGACTCTGAGTCTCTGTAAGCACAACTGATAGGGAAGGGTAACCTGATATGAGTAAGGCCACTTGCCTGGTAGACTCACCAGAAAGTAATCTCGTTATGCGGCCATTTGGGTCCCTGAATGGCATAGCGCTTCCTTCGAACGTTGGCCTTGATCTCAGCCCCAAACTTGTCTGGAACACCACAGCGGGGGCGCTTCATGGCCCTGAGGTAGTTGAAATGTGAAGACGGGTCAGTATAGTGTATGAAAGAGAAAGGTCTTTGGAGGACAGGGGGAATATCTGGCCCCAGGATCAGTGTGGGGAAGGTTAGGGTAAATAAAGAGGCTCGGATCAGCATGTGGCGATGAGGTATAGGGGCTCCAGTCAGGCATTCAGGTAGCAACTTCTATGGGGCTCTGTGTTTTATCAGTGTGTGCTGGGCAGAATCCCTGGCAGGGTCTAGTACTTACTTCATGGTGTCTGTATCAACTTTGCCTGTCACTCGCAGACCGTAGAACCTCTGCATGGCAGCAATGGCAGCTGAGAGTGACTGAGGTAAGCGCTGTGTGTGGGTACGTAGGTCACCAGGGGGCAGGTAGCCATATTGCTGCAGCCAGGCCTGTAGGGAAAGGGATGTGGCTTAGAGCATCCCCACCTGGCCCAAGGGAAGCCTCTGCCTCCTCACGTTACCTGGCATGCACCCTCACTCGCTGAGGAAAGGGCAATGAGCCTTCAGCCTGGCTCTGGCAGTGGGTCTGGAGGAACTCCAGGGCTGGACCTGAATTCTGGCCCTGGCCCCAGTATGCCTTGTCCTCTTGGAGCTGTAGGCCTCAGCTCTGGACTTTGGCTACAGCTTTCTTCATGGGAACTGAGTTTAAATGAGTTCTCAGATGTCTTCTCAGGGTAGAGAGCGGAGAGGCTGAGGGGATCCACTCTTGAGCCTGGCATGAGGCCCTCATGGGAGGGAGATGCCAAGCTTCCAGGACTCTGATAGCTGAGATTTTTTAAAGAAAGGAGGGCAGAAAAAGAGCGAGGGAGGAGGCTGGCTGCTGATAGAGGAAGCTGGATCCTCTGCAGGTGGTGAGAAGTGTGATGCAGCCAGAGCCAGGATCCTGCTACTGTTTCCACCCAAACGGCATCTGACCTAGGGCTTAGGACCTGCACTGTCCATTTAAGGATCACGTAGAGAGGGAGTGGGAGATGGGAGTGAGGTGGATTCTTGGTGACTCTATTTTATTTCAGGTATGTGGTAAATGGTTCATAATATAAACACTGACATATAAAAGCAGGGGTGGGGAACATTTTTTTCTGCGAAGGGCCATTTGAATATGTATAACATCCTCGGGCCATACAAAATGATCAACTTAAAAATTAGCCTGCAATATCTGGCCAAATATTTAATTAACTCACCCCTAATGCCCTAGGAGGGCCAGACCAAATGAATTCACAGGCCTTTACAGCCCTCACCCCTGTGCCTTAAAGTTAGATTTTTGGTGTTTGATTGAAAGGACAGCCCTCGCTGGTTTTGCCCAGTGGCTAGAGTGTCACCTCGGACTGAAGTGGGTCCTGGGTTTGATTTCGATTCTGGTCAATAGGACATACCTCGTACCTCAGTTGCAGGCTTGATCCCAGGCCCCATCCCCTGGTCCCCGCATTTGGGAGGCAACCAATCAATGTGTCTCTTTCACATGCATGTTTCTCTCTGTCTCTTCCACTCCCTTCTACTCTCTCTAAAAAATAAAATAATAATGGAAAAATATTCTTGGGTGAAGATTAACAAAATAAAACCTGTAAAACCTCACTGGAAAAGAAAAATCAGCCTTTATTATAAGAGCAATGGAATATTTTCCTAAAGCCTGAAAAGTAAAACGAGCCAAATTACATATGGGATATGAAAATACTTGGATTTTCCTACAGGGAGATGCTACCCCGACAGCTGGTCTCAGATCCAGTGTTGCTTTCCTAAGCAGTCCAGAGGGGCTGCACATTGCCTGGGATGGAAGCCTGAGGCTACCCTAGGTTATTAGGATAAATCTCCATGTGGCCCGTCATCTCTAGGCACACACCCCATTGACGAAACAGTACTCTTGCATAGGGGCTAGAGGTGATTCAGGAGCAGCTGATTGGGGACCTGAGCCTGCAGGGGGCAAGAATTGCAATAATGGGCTTTGCTGGTGTGGCTCAGTGGTTGAGCACTGACCTATGAACCAGGGGGTCATGGTTCAATTCCAGGTTAGGGCTAACGCCCAGGTTGCAGGCTCGATCCCCAGTAGGAGGCGTGCAGGAAGCATCATTGATGTTTCTATCTCTCTCTCCCTGCCTCTATAAAAAAAAAATTTATCAAGAGAATTGCAACATGGTTTTGGGAAGTGATCCCCCAAGGATGATGGAGGTAGGGCCTGAGATGTAAACAACCCAGCCTTTCCCCAGCATTTGGGAGGCAAACAACAGGCCTGCCCAGAGTCACCCTGACACCACCTGCTTTGAGGGCCCCACCTCAAGGGTACAAGGAGTGAAGTTTAACTCCTGGTACCCCAGAGGGGAGCAGAGAAGGGTGCTGCAGGTGTGGGCCGCTTTCTAACAGATGAATGCTTGCCTTGACCTGTGCTGGCTGATGCCTCAGCTAGTGTCTGCAGGAAGCCTGCTGTGGCATATGCCTGAGTATGCAGGAAACTCTGTGCCCCTAGTCTCACCTGTAGGGTAGACGCCCCAGGTTTATGACCTGGGTAGGAGTTCAGTTTTGTGATCTAAGCAGAACTAGACATCAGGAGGACTGAAGTCAGGCCTCCTCAAGCCCCAGGAAACCAACCTGAGGGGAATTCTAAGGCAGGATGACGGAAGGGTAGGTGGCAGACAGGTGGGGAGAATCCAGTCAAGGGCTTGGGGATAAATCCCTCTCCCTGATGAGTCTTTCAGGAAGGTAAGCAGAAGAAAACACCCACAACCTCCACCCCACACCCAACAGTTAAAAATAGAGACTTAGTCAAAAAAGGGCCATCCCTGGAGTCAAGGGAACTGAAAGGCTTGGAAAGGAGGTGCCCCTGCCCCACTCCTCCAGGCCTAGGCTTTCTTCCCTCTCAGGGGCCAGCTCTGAGCAAAGCAAGAACCACAGAGACTGGGATTGGAACCACAGAAGAGAGGACTCCTGTGTCTGCGGCTGGGTGGGGGAAGGGCTGAGTGCCAGACAGGGAGGAGAGGGCTGTGCTGAAGCTGGTGCAGGACTACGGAGGCCTGGTGGGAGGAACCCGGCTGCCTGAGGCCTGGGCCACCCCAGCTTGGCCTGGAGAGGGAGCAGCTAAGTTGGGTCAAAGAACTCTGTTGGTTGGCTTTGTCTTAAAAACTGACTGGTGGAAGGTATTTCCCTAGGGTAGTGGTTGGCAAATTGCGGCTCTTTGGCCCCTTGAGTGTGGCTCTTGCACAAAATACCACGGCCAGGGCAAGTCTATTTTGAAGAAGTGGCATTAGAAGAACTTTAAGTTTAAAAAACTTGGCTCTTGTTGCAATTGTTGTACTGTTGATATTTGGCTCTGTTGACTAATGAGTTTGTCGACCACTGGCCTAGGGCAGTGATTTTCAACCCTTCCCATCTCATGACACACATAAAAGAATTATTAAAATTCTGTGGCACACCACAAAATACATTAAATTTTTTGCTGATCTGACAAATAGGTAAAATTTGGTACGCTCACACTGGACGGCTATTGTTGTGCTGGCTGTTGTCATTTTTTATTTGACAATCAAAGGGAAAAAAGGTCAATGGCCCTGACTAAATAGTCAGGTATTGCAGGAGTTTTAAAATTCTTGCGGCACAGCAGTGAGCCTCAGTATGCTGCAGGCCAGCTGAAAATTGCTGCCCTAAGGGAAAGTTAAGGGAACCCATCCCACCTTTGGCCTAGGAGTCCAGGGTATGTGGGGGGCATTCGCTGGCTCTCTAGCAGGCTCTGATAGGAGCCTCTGGGTCTGCTCCTCCTTCCCTCTCCCCCACCCTTCCATAGTCCAGAAGCAAATGGTGGTTCTGACACTGGGACTGCCCATGACCCACTTAAAGCAGAGACAGAGCTGCTGCCCCTCCACAGGGAGCCTGATGGGGCAGGGGAAGGGAGAAGGCAGGGCAGTGGGCTGCCCCCCAGATGCCCAGGTTCCTATTGTTGAGAGCTCTCCTTCCAGGCCTCAGATGCACACTTCATGCCTGGAAAGAGGATGCCTCCTGGCTAGTGCCAGGATTGGCCACAAGGCAGATTTTCACACTTCCTGGTCACCCCGATTCCTAGGGCCATCTTTTCCTTTCAGCCTCAGATCCCTTCAGGACAGAGAGTGTGTTCTTCCTGGGGAGATGTTTCCTCTGGGGATGGAACCCAGGGCGCCGCCGAAGGGGTTGGAGGAAGCCAAGTCCAGATCCCCTCCCCCTTCTCGGGCACTTCCCAGCCCCTCCAGACCGCACCCAGGCACCCAGGCAGGGCTGAGTGGGTTGGGATGTCCCAAAATAAGAAGCTGATCAAATCCGTCTCCCACCTTCACCCCAAAATAAAAGGGAGCGAGAGGAAAAACCTCCTCAGACAACTCCCACGCGACTTCCTCCAGGCCCGGTGGGCCAACGTCGGCAAATGGGTGGGGTGGGGGGTGGGGGCATCGCAGTCAGTCCAGGCCCGTGTGGGCGCCCGGGTCCAGGCCCCCTCTCTCCATTCCCCCTGTGCAACGTCCCCAGTCTCCATGCAATTAACGCAGAAAAACAATGAACAAAAACAAACAAACAAAAAAAAGGGCCTAAAGACGCGGAGGGGCGGGGGGCAGGGGAGGAGGCGGCGGCCCCGGCGAGACCCCGCTCACAAGGAGAGCTTTGTGTGGACAGAAGGGCGGCCGGGGCGCCAGCGCCGGGACCCTCGACGCCAGGGCTCGGGGCCGGGACCCAGAGATCCGCTCGGGCGCCGGGGCCGCTCCGCCGTCCACCCGCGGCCCCACCTGGGCGCTGATGCGCGGGTGGAGGGCCGTGCCAGCGGGCAGCGGGCGGCGGGCAGCGCGGGGGGCCAGGGCCACTGTCCTCCGCAGCCCTCCTGGCCTCCCCGGCGCCGGCCAGCGCGGGCAGGAGAGCGCGGGCGAGCAGGAGAGTTGAAGAAACTGCAAGCTCCCGCACATGACAAGAAAGCCAGGCGGCGCGGGACCTGAGAGGAGTCCAAGCAGTTCTCAGGCTCCCCACCGGTCCCGGCGCGCAGCGCGGAGCGCGGAGCGCAGCGCGGGGCCGGGCGGTGGAGGGGGTCTGCTGGCTGCAAAGTGCTTCCGAGGAAAGGGGTGGGAGAGAAGGCGGCGGCGGCGGCGGGGTGGGGGCAGGAGGCAGGCAAAAGTTGGATCGCCTCGGAAGTTTGGAGACGAGGCGGGGAAGGGGAAGGAGGGGGTCCTGCAGGCCGGAGCAAACGAGACCTCGAGCGCCCTCCGCTCCGAAGGGGGCTGTCCCCTGGGGAAGCCCGGGCTCGCCTCCGCGGCCGCGTGGCTCCGGGCCGGGCCGGAGGGGCTCACTTACTTCGGGGCTGAAGCTGCTCTGGGCCGAAGTGAGGGAGGCGAGCGCGGCGGCGAGCGCGAGCAGAGGGAGCAGCCGGCTGCGGGCGGGCCGGGCGGCGGGAGACATGGTCCGGGGCCGTCCGGGACGGGCAGACGGGCGTGCGGCTCGGCGGCGGGGCCCAAGCCTGGGGGGTCGCGCCGTCACTCCCTCGGGCGCCTTTGTCTTCGGGAGGCACCGCGTTTGGATTCTCGGAGTGCTGTCCGCCCGGAGGTGAGGCGGGGGTTCCGAGGGCGCCTGTTGGCTCGTCGCCTCTCCCCCGTTTTCTGATCTTTCTTCTGCTTAGTCGGCGAACTAGATGGCGAGCCCTCTCTTGCTCTCTCCTCTGGTCCCTCCCTTTATCCCACAGCCTCTCCTCCCGCCCACGCCCCAATGCCCTCCTTTCCCGGTGCGGACGTGGTTGTTTCAGCCTGAATCCAATTACAGCCAAGAGCCCGGTAAAACACACACACACACACACACACACACACACACACACAAAACCAAAAAAAGGAAAAACCAAACCTAAGTTGACTTTCTGTGGTGAAGGCTGCCATCTCCAGGGGTTGAGGCCATAGCCGAGAGCAAGGAACTGTGTGTGTGTGTGGTGGGTGGGGGTGGGGAGTCCTCAGGGGACGGGATGTGGGAGACTTTCTCCCCCTCGGCATATTTTAGATGGCTTGATTCCTCTGGTATTCAGCGTTTGCCTCACCTCAGAGTGGAAGTACTGGGAGGCTCAGTGGCTGGGGCAAGCAAGTTCCGAGTCTGGGATGTGGTGGTGGGGGGGGGTCTTCCATGTCCTGAGACCTGGGTTCGGGGATTGTCTGTTGGGACCTGTGACTACACCAGATTGAATCTTTGTTTCTTATTCTTGACAACCACCTCCGTCCCTGTTGCAAACAAACAAAAACAATTATAAGCCCTAGTCAGTTTGCCTCGGTGGATAGAGCATGGGCCTGTGGACTGAAGGGTCCCATTTCAATTCTGGCCAAGAGCACTTGCAGGGCTTACAAGCTCAATCCTCAGAGCCAGGGTGTGCAGGAGGCAGCCAATGGATGATTCTCTCTCATCATTAATGTTTCCCTTTCCCTTCCTCTCTGAAATCAATAAAAAAACAACCAACCAAAAAAATATATATATACATACATATACATATATATATATATATACACACACACACACACACATGCATATATATATATATATATCCCAACTACCCATCAACAAACCCCACAACCACATTGAATGGAGGAGGGGAGGAAGGGTCCCATCTTTGTAGAAAAACAAATGTGCTCTCTTTATTATACCATTTGCAATCTGGCTGATCCTTAAATTAGAACTGATTGGGGAGGAAAGGGGTGCAAGGCCATGGAATCTGGGAAAAGGCAAATCAAGTTTGGTGCAATTGTTAGAAGAGAGTTTGGAAGTTGGAACTTCAGGGTTCAATTCCATACCCTGGAAAAGGAGGCAGTTCCTTCAAGGGTAAAATCTCCTTCAAGGACAGACTAGTCTCTGAGAAAAGGTGGAGGTATGCAAGGAAGGGGGAGGGCAGGTTAAAGCTGAGAAGGGGAGACAGATAAGAGGTTGAGAACTACATCTGGGAAGGCAGAGCAACAAGCAGGAAAAGTGTGGGAGACAGAAAACTCAACCATCAGCGTAATCTAAGACCCAAGAATTACATTGGTCAGAGAGAGGGGAAGGGAAGGAGGTATTGGGGGGAAGAAGGGAGGGAAAGAAAGCAAGGGAAAGAATAACTGGGAGAATGGACAGAAATTAGGTCAGGTAAGAAGCTCCAAAAAATCCAGGAACTAACACAAGTTTGTGTTCTGTATTGTAATGAGAGCAAAGGTCTTTTCTACATAGAATCCCTGATCAGTAAGATGCATGTTTTGCCCGGCTGGTATGGCTCAGTTGGTTGAGTTGTCCCATGCACCAAGAAGTGTGGTTTTGGGTTTGATTCCCAGTTAGAGCACATACCTGGTTTTCAGGCTCGATCCCCATCGATGTTTCTCTCTCTAAAAATTAAGTGAAAGGTTTCCCTGGGGGCAGCTAACAGGTTTGTAGGTGTATGGGATACACCTAACCCACAATGACTGTTTTTGGGGTTATCTCCAGGACTCCCTACATAAATTGGGGCCAGGAGGACAGTCCTCTCTCCAGTCAATTTCTAGGATTCAATCAGAACCAGGGAAACCTCAAGATCCAAATCTTTAGAACACACAACACCCAAGTCTGGTTCTTCCCATGTCAGCCTTCCCAGTGTTGGTAACCTCTTGGGCCATATATCTGGTTTAGGAAAACTGACAGCAGTTGCTTGCCAAGAAATGGACCTCAGCTGGAGAGTCTTTTTCAGAAAAATATTTATTAAATGTGTAACTGTATGAAGACTGAGCTGTGTATAGGTTTTTCAAGGCTTGAATGGTGGCTAAGACCAAGTAAAACGAACCCCTTTTCATGTTTGCAGAGCAGTAACTGCTCAAAGTTGGGCCAGTCCTAAGACCTGCAAAGGAGGGGGTAAATATCCCAGAGCAAGATACCCCTGAACTGGAAGGGAGCCAGGGGTGAGGGCCTGTAGCCAGTCCTTCCAGGCAGTGCTCTTACAACCTGTTCTTCCTGGAGTCCAACAAAAAAGGCTGGGAAAAGGAGATAGGAGTTGCATTTTATTGACGTGGTAGTGGGCTCTGCAGAGCAGCCCCTTTACGTTTAAGAGCATTTTTCTTCTTCTGCTCTTCTTCCTGTAACTTCTCCTGCTGCCTAAGCTGCCATGCTTGTAATCCAGCATCCATTTCCTGTGACAGCAGTACAACTCGTCTCTGAAACAGACAGGAAAACAGTGTGAATAACATCTGGGGCTTGAGCTCTGCACCATATATCCTTTCATTCACAGATCAAAGTCAGAGGTTTCAGCTGGAAAATGACACTGCTGACTGGGGAAGGGGTGGGGCAGGCCCTGGGATGGGAAGCAGGGGGGAGATAGTAAAATGTGTGGCGGAATGTCTACTACTGTCTCTTGCCCTAGGAGTACCCCCTCTATTCCTTCCTTCTCACAGTACTGTTAAAACCTTGACAGTGTGAGGGGTACTTATTAGCTTAGATGTCAACACAGCTCAAGACAAATTACAATTTAAACTTTGTCCCTCAGATTACATGCAGGTTGCCCTAGATGGGGCTCTAGCAACTCACTGCAAATTTTTCTCTTTGGGCTTGTCTTCGAAGCTGGCCTTTCATTGGAGGAGCAGGGCGGCCATCTGGAGATAGAAGTGAGAGAAAAGGCAAATGTTAGATATGGCCTCTAGCACCTTGCGAAAGCAGAGAAATGAGGGAAAAACCAGTTTCTTGCTCCTCTTCCATTTCACACCCACTGTAAAATTTCCCTAAAACATGTTTCTCATCTTCAAGGGTAAAGTATGCTAGAATCACCAAGAATAAGCTTCTGGGCATTTTCCTATTGTATTTCACTCGCCCCTCATTAGCCTGGAATTCAAGGTTTTTTGCAATGTTGAATCACCTGTTATATCTTCATAAAGCCCCCACTCAAGCAAAATGATCACTGTTCTACTCACCTGAATCTTTGTTAAATTCCACTTAACTCCATAACAAACACTTCTTGCCTTTTCTTCTAGTCAAATTCTCATCCTTAGGCCCATCTCAAGCCCTGTCAAACCCTTCTCTTAAAACTCTTTAAAAAAATATATATATATTTTAGTGATTTTTTACAGAGAGAAAGGGAGAGGGAGAGTTAGAAACATCGATGAGAGACATCAATCAGCTGCCTCTTGCACGCCCCCTACTGGGGATGCGCCCGCAACCAAGGTACATGCCCTTGACCAGAATCGAACCTGGGACCTTTCAGTCCGCAGACCAGCGCTCTATCCACTGAGCCAAACCAGTTTCGGCCTTTCTCTTAAAACTCTTTTCTGAAAGAAGTGCATATCACAATTTATCATAGCTAACTAGATTTGGAAACAGCCTAAGGGCCCATCAACAAGGAAACAGATTAAAAAACAGTGGTGCATCTATACAATGGAATACTATGCTGCTGTAAAAAAAAAATGAAGGAACTCTTACCATTTGCAAGAGCATGGATGGACCTGGGGAGCATTATGTTAAGTGAAATAAGCCAGTCCGAAAAAGATAAATATCACATGATTTCACTCAAATGTGGAATGTAGTGAACAACATAAACTAGTAAACCAAAATAGATCCAGAGACAGAGAAGCATTGAATTGACTGTCAAACCTCAGAGGGAAGGTGGGGGTAGATCAATCAAAGGACTCGTATGCATGTATATAAGCATTACCAATGGACACAGACACTGGGGGAGGGGGTGCTGGGGGGTAGGAGTGGCAGGGGAGAGGTCAATGGGAGAAAAAATCTTGTAATAGCTATGTACAGGGGATGGGTACTTGAATTATCAGGGGACCACTCTATAAAGGAAAATTGTATGTTTTTCATCACAATAAAAGAGAGAAAAAAAGGAAGTGTGTATCATTTATTTAATACTTATCTATTTGCCTTGTGACATTTATTGTACTATTGTTTTTAACTTTATTTAGCCATCTCAAATTGTTTTGGAAAGGAGCAGAGCACTGAAGTGTTATCATTTAATTTTTAAAATGTCCATGCTTTGTTTTCCCAGCTAGACTTTAAGTTCCTTGGGATCAGGGACCGTATTGCTAAGCTTTCACTATAGTGTAGTGTAGGCACATATGCACATAATAAAAATTTCATAAATATCTGCAGACTTGATATAAACTATCTCAAATGGCTTATAATGGAGTTGATAAGGGCATTTTCAACAAAGAAACAAACAGATGAACTCTCTGCCCAAATGTTTGAAGGCAAGACAGGGAAGAGATATTATTTATCAATAAAGAGAACCAATGTTGTGTATGCGAGGTGTTTACATTGGTCATTTCATTTTATCCTTACAAGAACCATATGAGATAGGTATTTTTTACAGATGTGGAAACTGAGAGATACAATTAAGTAACCTGACCAAGATCCACAAAGTTGGCAAGTAAAGAAGCCTGGATTAAGAATCAATTCCAGTCCTAGCCAGTTTGGCTCAGTGGATAGAGTGTCAGCCTGAGGACTGAAGGGTTCAATTCCGGTCAAGGGCATAATGGTGGGCGTTCAGGAGACAGCTGATTGATGATTCCATCATTGGTGTTTCTGTCTCTCTCTCCCTCTCCCTTCTACTCTGAAATTAAAAAAAAGAAAAAAAAGAATCAATTCCAACCCTAGCCAGTTTAGCTTAGTGGATACAGCATCGACCTCTGCAGACTGAAGGGTCCTGGGTTTAATTCTAATTCCAATTCCGGTCAAGGGAACGTATCTTGGTTGCAGGCTCAATCCCCAGCCCTGGTCAGGTATGTCCAGGAGGCAACCAATCGATGTCTCTCTTACATAGATGTTTCTCTCTCTCCCCTTCCCTTCCACCATCTCTAAAAATCAATGGAAAAATATGCTCAGGTAAGGATTAACAACAACCAAAAAATAATCAATTCCAGCCGAATCTGGTTTGGCTCAGTGGATAGAGTGTTGGTCTGTGGACTGAAAGGTCCTGGGTTCGATTCCGGTCAAGGGCATGTACCTTGGTTGTGGGCACATCCCCAGTGGGGGGGCGTGCAGGAGGCAACTTATGTCTCTCTCTCATCGATGTTTCTAACTCTCTATCTCTCTCTTCTCTGTAAAAAAGCAATAAAATATACTTATATATATAAAAAAAGAATTCCAAATTCCAGAGTCTTTCCAATATTCCATCCTACTTCAAGAAGATCCTTGTAAATGACAACTAGAAAAAAAATCTGCTGAAACTGGTTTGGCTCAGTGGTTAGAGCGCCATTCTTCAGACTGAAAGGTCCCAGGTTCGATTCCTGTCAAGGACATGTACCTTGGTTGCGGGCACGTCTCCAGTAGGGGGTGTGCAGGAGGCAGCTGATCAATTTCTCTCATCAATGTTTCTAACTTTCTATCCCTCTCCCTTCCTCTCTGTAAAAAATCAATAAAAAAAATATATAAAAAATATATATATAAAAATATAAAATCTTCACCATCCTCCTCAGGCAGCAACTCTCCAGTTCAGCACAATCACACGCCTGTAAAATCCAATCGGGTTTTAATACTCAGGTCTCTGCCCTGTTCTAGTCCTGGCTTTGCTCTTACCTAGTGGGTGATCACAGGCAATTCACATTTCTAGGCCTCAATTTTCCTATCTGTAAACTGGAGTCCTATTCGGGCACGAGGAGTGGTTTCAACTTTTCTAAGGTTCTCCCTCCTAGGGCTAATATTTCTTTTTCATTTTACTTTGTTTTTGTTTTTTTTAAGTGAAGGAAAGAGCCCAGACTGTGTGGTTCAGTAGCTGGGCATCCACCTAGGAACCAGGCGGTCCCGCTGGATTCCGGGTCTTCATGGAACGTGCCCGGGTTGGGCTCGGTCCTCCGTGGGGCTGTGTGGGAGGCAGCCAATCAGTTATTCTCTCGCATCACTAAAAAAACATTATTATTTTTTATAATAACGGGAAGAGACCTTTCTGAAGGGCGGCCACCGTCCTCCCTCTGTGACGTCCCTGTGGGCAGCCGCTCCCGGAGCTCTCCCTGCGTTTGGCCCCAAATTCTCAGCACCGCACCGGGCACAGAGACCCCCCTACGAACCGCACCGCCCTTTGCAGGCACAGTCCTCCCCGCTCCCCCGGGCACGGCACGCGGAGCGGTTTCTGCCTCCGAGCGCAGGCCTGGCAGGTCCCGTCTAGCTCCCCCCCCCCCCCCACTGGCCTGGTTTAATTTACAAAATACACAGCAGGGCGTCTTCCCCCTAATAGATTTCAATGCCCTGTTCACGCAGACACCCCGCCACCCTGACGCCCCCGACCCCACCCCGCCCTCTGCAGGGGCGCTCTCTCCGGGTGAAGGTGAAGCTAGCAGATGGCATCAGCGCTCACCCGCGTAAGACCAGTCTGGAAGCTCCGTCAGGGGCCCGTAGCCCGAGGGGTTGGCGGCCATGCCCTGCCTGGGTGGCGGGAAAAACAGAGCGGTTAGCACCCAGCGCAGCCTCGGGACCCCACCTCCCTTCCCCCAAACCCACGCTCACTGGAGTCGCCACAGGCTACCCGCCCGCGCCGCCGCGCTGCCGTGCAGCCCCCGGGCACCTGCAGAGGCGAGAGAGAGAGAGAGAGAGGCCGTGCCGCCGCCAGCCCAGGCACCCCATCCCAGACCCCCTCGCCCCGCCGCGGGCTCCCGAGCCCACTTACTCCAGAGCAGACCACCTAAGGCAGCCATGCTGCGCGCGCGGGGCCGGAAGTGGGCGGGGCCCCGGCGGCCACGCGCCGCTCCTTGGGGAGAGGAAGTCGGGAGCCGCCATCTTGGACCTGGCGTTCAATCACGGGCCCCGCCATCTTGGGCCCCTGTACGGAAGAGAAAGGACGAGATTGCGGCTGGGATTGCTGCACCGGACCGGTGGCTCACCGCTCGCATCCTCGGCGATGGGTCCTTCCTCAGTGGAAGTTGTCTCCTCGGGGCTGTCTCTACGACTCCCCTGCGGCGGTTCTTCCAAGTCTGTAGTTTATCTCAGTGCAGCACTGGGAACGCGTCTTTCCCAGCCTAAGCGTCAAACCCAGAGTGAGTGCACCGGAAAGTGCGGGCTTCAGTCTTCACTCATTTATCCGGCAGAGACCATTTTAAGAGCACGCTTTTACTGAATTTTTAGAGAGAGAGCAAGGGAGAGAGACATGATTGGCTGCCTCGTGTACGCATCCCAACCACAGGTGCATGCATCCCAACCGGTGACCTTTGGTGCACCCCGCTGAGGCCCAACCGGGGAGCCCCACCGGCCAGGGCTGCCCAACGGGACGGAAGCGGTCTGTGACAAGCGCCGTGTCAAGTGCAGGGGATGCTGAGGCGAACAAGGCGGCCATCCCCCCTCCTCCGCGGGAGCTCCCAGCCTCTGGAGAGCAGGCAGTCACCCGATGAGCAGCACCCAGCACCGGAGCAGCGGCCCTGAGACAGGGCCGGGGGGCGGAGTGTGTGATGCTGGTGCAATCAGTGGGGACGTGATCTGGAGCAGGCTGTCAAGGCTTCCTTGAGGAAGAAGTGACAAGCTAGGGTCTGATTCACTTTTTATAAAAGCAACCAGCCCGGCACACATTGCAAACGACCTGGTGAGGAAGGTACTAGTAGGTGGCAAATTGAGATCTGTAACTCCTTCCTCTTTTTTAATCACTTACTTGCCTTGAGTAAGTCATCCTTAATTTCTCCATTTAAAGAACGTTAGCCCTCGCCCTGACCGGTTTGGCCCAGTGGATAGGGTGTCAGCCTGCGGACTGAACGGCCCCGGGTTCGGGTCTGGTCAAGGGCTCCATCCGGGTTGTGCAGGCTCGATCCCAGGGATGTGCAGGAGGCAGCTGATTAATGATTCTCTCTCCTCACTGATGTTTCTATCTCCCTCTCCTTCTCCCTTCCTCTCTGAAATCAATAAAAACAACATTAAAAAAAAAAGTTTGATATATCACATTTGTGCAAACATTTACAAATTTTTAATTGATCTTTTTAGAGAGAAGGGGGGAGAAAAACACACACATTGATTTCTTGTTCCACTTATGCACTCACTAGTTGATTCTTTGTTAAAAAATTATCATTTCCTTCTGCAAGACTGGGAACTTTTTCCACAGGAGGTGCCTCTGAACTGTGCTTTGAAAGAGGGGAAGGGTGGATCCTAGATTAAGAAGTAAAAGAAGCTATTTTGATAACAATGAGAATAGTATAGGCGAGGGCTGAACCAGAAGAAGGGACGGGGACAAAAGAAACTTGGCTATGGAACACCAGATGGACCCAAAAAACTAAGCCAGAGAAATAAAAATAGAGTACCATTGTTACCTTACATTCATACACTCAATTTTCACTTAACAAAAAACACTTGTATATAAATGATTTCTACAATTTTCATAATAAACCCGTAAAGTAGGTAAGACAGCCCAGGAAGTAATCATTTATTCAGACTGTAGTTTTCAGAGATCAGGAAGTTGAACCAAAATATGGCTGTGGATTTATTGTTTTACAGTTGCAATAACCACCGAGTGACACCTTTCCTAAGCTGGGCTCCACGTGCCTTTGGCAGGTCCCGTGTGCCTTTGGCAGGTTCTGAGATAGACCACTGAGGCAGACAGCACTGGAATCCCATTGCATAGTTTATAGTCAGGGAATCAAGTAGTGGAAGCCAAGCTTTGGAAAAATAACCTCAGTGTCAACATTCAAGACTGGCGAGAAAGGTGACAGGCTGGCACTCCCACCAATGCTCTATCTTTATAATGTTTGTAGAACCGAACCAGCAACATTCCTCTATTCTAGTAGCTCTCACAGTTGGGAGACACCACTGATTTGTAAAATAAAAAATAGAATTTTTGCATTAAAGTGTCCACCAATTGGGTGGGTGGACACTGTGAACTCCACATGCAGAAGTGAACACATGTAATCCTTGAATAGCGGTGGGCATAAAGGAGCTAGAGCTGGAGAACTTTGGGGGCAGGATAGGAAGTTTGACTAGGAAAACTGGGAAATATGGAAGGGAAAAGGTCTTGGGAAGGAAGACAAGTTCAGCCTTTGACGTGGTTATTGTGATGTGGCAGGGTGACAATCCTTGGGTTGTAAATAGCAGGAAATGTGAGTGAGGATTTAGAGAAAGGTGTCGGGGGCGGGAGTGGGTGGTGGGTGGGGAGAGAACGAGAACTAGTACTGACAGCTAACACTGGCCAGGCAAATTAGGTACTTTTTTAACCATTGTGATGAATAATGATGATGTTGGGGGGTGGTGGCCAATTCCACCTCATTTTGTATACTCTTCCCTTTTTTGCATGCTTGTGACCAAATTCTAAGGTTGGGAAAATGTCTTATTTCACATTCCTTATCTTCCTTTTTAGGACAGCTCAAGATCAAATCACTGTCATGCTCAGCAAGAAGTGTGGAAACTGCCTTTACCAGTGTTAAAGAGTTGCCTGAAGCACTGAAGGGTCATGGGTTTGACTTCTGGTCAAGGGCATGAACCTGGGTTGCAGGCTTGATCCCTGCCCTGGCTGGGGCAACGGGTATGTGTGTGTGTGTGTCTGTCTGTCCTTTCCTCCCTCCCACTCTCTCTAAAAAGCATTGGAAAAAAATATCCTCGGATGAGGATTAATAAACAAACAAAAAAGTGTGGGAATTGATGGCTAGAAACCGCGGACTCACACAATACATTGCTTTGCACATTATTTTATTACTTACATAATTTATTATAACATATTCCTTTTCTCATGGCTGTTAAATCCCTGCTAAATTAGTATGACCTCGGACTACATTACTTTAAAAAAACAAATCTTTTCATTGATTTCAGAGGAAGGAAGGGAGAGGTAGAAACATCATTGATTGGCTGCCTCCTATAGGCTCCCTACTAGGGACCGAGCCCATAACCCCAGCAAAAGTCCTTGACCGGAATGGAACCCGGGACCCTCCAGTCCGCAGGCCGATGCCCCACTACTGAGCTAAACCAGCTATGATTACACTACTCTTCCTTGCCTGATAGCTTTGAAGACTCTTCAACAGTGTGCCTTTCCCCCAGACTGGCCTTGAAGGAGGGTGGCTCTGTGAATCTCTGCAGATGGCTTTAAACCTGCAAAGCGAGACTGTCCAAAAGGTATACAAAAAAAGGTAACTACGATTTATAAGTCATCCTTTAGCCTCAAAACATGTGGAAACATTTCCAAATGCCTTTTTTGAACTAGCACAGCAAATCCCTCTATTGTGGGGTCCACCCTGCTTCTCAGACTCTTCAGACGGAGAGGTGCTTTTGGTGACTCCGGCCTCCCGGGCACCCTCAGCCCCAACATTATTTTGTTAGGTGCTGCCACCTGGCGGCGGCTCTACGGCCCGCCACCTATCGGGCCCGGAGGAGCCCACTTTCCTGAATTTGGGATCTCGCAACTGACGCAACAGCTCCCCCGAGGGGGCGGGGCGGGGGGAGAACCGGGGCGGAGACGCCCTTCCGGGAGACCCTCCCCGGCTCCGAGCGCGCGCGGTTCCCTCTTCCCTCCGCGCGGGCTTTGCAGCCCGGAGCCCCTCACAGATGCCGCCGCTCGTCTCGGGGCCGGGGGCGGGGTGGCCAGGGTTTGGGGCTCTCGCCCAGACCCCCGTCGGCCCGGAGGGAAGAGGAAGCTGAGCGGTCCCGGGGCGGAGGACGCGCCGCGGGGTGTCCGCGGCCACTGCCCGCTCCGGGGCCGGGAGGAGGCCGGGGCGGGCACGGGGCCCCTCGGTTCTCGCCCTTGGCGCCCTGCGCGGATACCCTCCACCACCCCCTCTGGTAGCGCTTCACGGAGCCCCGAGGGAACGGAAGGGACGCCGGGTGAAGTGGGGTCCAGGCCCCCCAAGGCAGAGCCGGGTTCGGCCCCCGCAGCTAGAGCGGTGCCTGCGGGAAGACCGGGCTCCTGTGGGAACGGAGGCGGGCGGGGCGGGCTCGGGGGAGCGGGAGGCGCGACCCCAGGGCCGCGGGCGCGGAACTGCAGAGGCGGCGGGGCGGCCGAGGGGGCCGGGCCGGGAGAGCGGGGCTGGGTGAGGGGCAGCGGGGGCAGGGGCAAAGGTGAGCGCGCCGGCGGGCCGGGCGGGGGCGGTGGGGCCGGGCGGGCGCCGCCGGAAGGGCAGAGAGGGCGAGGGCGGGGCAGCCGGGCGCGGGGTCGGGGGGAGCTCCTGCGTAAGAGGGGCTCCGCTCCTCTCGGGACGCACCTGCCGCCTCTGCGTGGACCTGAGCGCGCCTCGCTCCGCCTTCTCCTCCGCCCTCTCCCCGCTGCGCGGCTGCCGCCCTTTGCTCTCCCGGCATCCAGGGGGTCACCCGAGCCGGGGGGTGCGACCGCGCGCTGAGAGCTTTCCGGATGTGCGAGAGCGCGTGAGAGGAGGGCCTTTTGGTGTTCCTGCTAATGAAAGAAAAAGCCCATTTCAGATCTTTCTAGGCGCCCCCTCCCCGGACCCCCCAGTAAACCTGAACATTATACCTTCTCCTTCCTTTCAACCCATTACTCTAAAGAAGAACCAACAGCCAAAACCGGTTTGGCTCAGTGGATAGAGCGTCGGCCTGCGGACTGAGGGGTCCCGGGTTCGATTCCGGTCAAGGGCATGTACCTTGCTTGCGGGCACATCTCCAGTGGGGGCCGTGCAGAAGGCAGCTGATCGATGTCTCTCTCTCATCGATGTTTCTGACTCTATCCCTCTCCCTTCCTCTCTGTAAAAAATCAATAAAATATTAAAAAAAAAGAAGAAGAAGAACCAACACTTCTAAATACTCCTTGCTTAGGAACCAGAGCAGCAGCAGCAGCAGCTTCTTCAGGTGGGCCAGAAGGGCAAGTTCAAGGGCATTCCCAGAGCCAGGCCGTGGGAAATCAATGGTGTGTGTGTGAGGGAGGACAACGTTATTCATTCCTTCATTTATTCTTCCAGCAAACATGTCTTGGTCTATATGTGCCCTGTCTGGGGCATAAAGCTCTGTTGGTGCGTGCATTCTAATGAGGGAGTCAACAACCAATGAACTCCGAGCCTGAAATCTGGGCATGTGTGCCCTGACCAGGAATTGAACTGGCAAACTTGGGTGCATGGGATGATACTCAATCAACTGAGCCACACTGGCCAGGGCAGTCTCTACATTTTAAATGGCTACCAAGAAGTTGAACTCCCAACTCAGGAGTGGTAGTGAGTACCCTTGAAGAAAAGTCAAGCATGTAGCTTCTTCGGAAACTCCCCAGGAAGGACTCCGCTAGTGGTGTTTAAACACAGACCGGAATGGAGTGAAGGAATGAACAGTATCTCTGGGAAGAATGTTCCAGGCAGAAGAAACAGCAATTGCGAAAGCTCTTAGAAGCATGCTTGTGTGGCCGCAGCAGGGCCAGTGTGGCTGGCGTGGAGTGAGAGAGCAGGGCCCAGAGCCGAGGGGCAGCTGTAGACTTTCCAGGACTTCCTTCATTTACAAGTTGGACCTGACCCCAGAGTAGGATAAAGGGGCAGGCCAGTCAGGCAGCAGCCTGGGTCTAAAAGGGCACTAAATGATTCTGGGAGTAATTCAGACATCTGGTGCCAGTGAACTCTGATTTCTGTCTGTCTCTTGGTGAACTGTAAGCTGGCTCCCATCCACTGAGATATCCTTAACAACTGCTTACCTGGACAGCCTGTCTCCAGAATAATTTTGCAACATGCAGGTACAGGTATAAGTTGCACGATGTAGTCCTGTGACCAGCTTTCAGTTGCCTAAAGGCAGCAGTCACAGTTGGAATTCTGAGAATGCACCATACCCTGTGAAGTGCCACTCCCTGAGAGAGATTTATGCTGTATCTACATTAAAAAAAACACAAAACTTTAAATTGATCTTTAGAGAAAGAGGAAGGGAGAGGGAGAAAGACATCAACGTGAGAATGCAACATTGATGGGCTGCCTACCACATACCCCCTTCCCTCCCTCCCACCCCAGGAGTCGAGCCTGAAATCTGGGCATGTGCCCTGACCAGGAATTGAACTGGCAAACTTGGGTGCATGGGATGGCACTCAACTAACTGGCCAGGGTAGTATCTACATTTTAAATAGTTTCGTATGGCTACCAAGAAGTTGTCTGCTTCAGAAAGTGAGTGTAATGAACTCAGGTAATAAGTTCTAATTTTGAATAGAAAGAATGTGGCTAACAGTTTTTGTTCCCAGAAAATCGTATTTCCCTACTTTTGTCAAATAAACATTCAACAAATATTTAAATAATCCTGGTTTGGAGGGGTGCCAACTCATTAGCCCTGTGCCAAGCCACCTACGGGGCGGGGGGGGGGGGGGGGGGGGGGAGCCTTCCTTCGCAACACATACATCACCTGAAACAAATGGGGACCTGAGTTGTGCGTGGCCTTGCTTAGCGTTTAGGTAAGTGCTCACCTGTACCCCGACAAGTGACATTCCTTGGCATGTATTGCTTTACATAGGGGCTGACATGGCACTGAGACTAGAGCCGAGGCCACAGAGGTCCATTATTGCCCTAGCCATGGGTCCTATGCCCTCCGCAGGACCAATGCTAGTATTCCAGGGGGAGATGCAGGGGAAATGGAATTATGGGGAAGAGTTGTAAAGGCCCTGAGAAGGGCACTGCAAGTGCCTGGGAATAAATGTAGGCCACAAGGAAGTTCGGGGGGCTGAGGTAGGGAAGAGGCGGAGCCTGGAGGGGGGCGGGCAGGCTTTGAGGTCTTCTGGGTCCCAGCTCCAGCCCGTCCTCCAGGCCCCTCCCCGCTGCCGCTGCTGGCCAGAGTCACACATATGTTTTCCTGTTTTTCATTTGGTCGGCACCCTCTGCCTTTTCTGCTCCCCAGAGTCAACGGCTGCGGCAGCTCCAGCCATACCCTGGTGCCCCTTCTTAGCACCTTTCCCTCCCCACCTAGTCCCAGCGTGCTGGGAGCCCCTCCTCCTCGAACCTGCCCAAAGGGCAAGGGACAGGTAAGAGGTGGGAGTCGGGGACCACGGGTGAGAGGGGAAGTGCAGGAGGAGGATGGAGTGAGCGTCCTGAAAACTGACTGATGGAGGAGACTCAAGAGCTTCTTGTTTCCTGGTCCTAGCTCTGACCTCCCTAGGCAGAGCCCTCTGCCCAGAGACTTCAGCCGTAGGTTAGTGGAAGTCCTGGCCACAGGAGTAAACAATTCCTTGTTTCACTTTTTTAAAAAAGGGGCTGTCGTAGCCACAGTGGAGCATAGGAAAACAAGTGGAGCCCTGGGGAGGGAGGAGCTGAGCTTCCAGCTTGGGGTGATGGGGCAGTGTAGCTGTACCAGAGTGTGTCTGTTTTCTGTTTCTGTCGTTAGGGAGGCAGCACAGACCAGTTGGAGCTAGGAAGGCAGGGCATGGGGTCCCTGGGTGAGAAAGAATCTGCTCACATTTAGCTCCCTGCGCTGGACTGAGGAGCCAAGACCCCGAGCGGTGTGCTGGTTCCTGGAGGAAGGGTGTTTTGGTGTTGCCATTCAGGTGTAGGGTCAGGGCAAGGGGTTCCACTGGCTGCTGTGCCAGGCACTGCATGCTGGGGGCCCTGCTACCTGTGTTTCCTGAATCCCTGAACTGCAACTTCTCCCAGAGGCTGTAGGAAGTGTGCTGTCCTGTAGTCCCCACGGGGTCCCGAATGCACGTCAGACAGGGGAAGAAGACAAGGGGTGCTGCGTTTCTGGAGCGCCTTTATCTCACGGGGCTCCGGGCTCTGCAGAGTTCTCCTGTAACGGGCCCTTTCGGAGAGGTCCTGCTGGTCCCAGGCTGCCTAACTGGTGGAAGCATACCCTGTGAACCAGGCTCTCAGGGAGGGATGCGAGCTGCCAAAGAGGGTGCCTTTCTGTCCGTAGCTCTGGTGCTGGGCAGTGGTTGAGAAAAGAGGGAGCATCTTTTCCGTGAAGGGTAGCCACCTCTTCCCGGTTTGTGGGCCAGTGAAGCGCAGCCTAGGATGAGGGTCTACTTGTAGCGTTCCTGGTGAGTCCGCTAGGGTATGCTGCTGCCTGGAGTGTCCCAAGATTCTAAGACGAGTCTTTCACCTTTCAGTTACCACTACCCAGGAACTAACCCGGACAGGCTTCTCTCCCCACTTTCCCTCAAGCTCTCTCCTTCCTTTATCCCGCCTTCATTGCCCCCCCCCTCCTTTTTTTTAACGTCCCATTAGGGCACATGCCCACCCCCTTGGTGCCAGTGAATTTGGTCTTAAAAGGGCAGGCATGGTGATGTATTTCCATGTGCCTTGTTTGCTTTAGAAGTGGGCACCCTGGCAAGGGCAGTGCTGCCAAGAGGACTTGTAATCCCCTGCAAAGAGAGGGAAAGGGGAGGAGCAGTCAGGAAGGAGATGGATGGGCTTTGTTGGAAGGTCTAGGCTTTGGGGTGAAGGAGGGCAGAAGCTTTCTTTTTAATTTAATCACTGCCTCCTCTAGATAATTCATTTAGGGAGCCATCTGAAATGCTTTCTTGTCTGAGGAAGACCTAGAGGCTGGGCGGGGGTGGGGTGGGGGGGGCGGGTCTTGGGGAGATATGGCAGTGACAGTTAAGATCTCGGGCTCTGTTGGCTAGCCTCCCTCACTAGTTTGCCACCCTGGCATGGCACTTAGTGCTTGCCTTAAGGGACTGCAGGGAGGATTAAATGAGATCAGTGCTTAGCAGTGTGTCTGGCCCTGATGAGTGCTCAATAAATGGCAGCTATTATTCTCATAGGAGTATTTAGGGGCACTTGGGAGAGAAGGACAATCTCCTCTGGACAGATATGTGGACATAAGAAATGTCCAAACCTGTAGAGAATATAATTATACATAATAATTATATATATGTGTGTATATATATATATATATATATATTATATAATTTCAGAGAAGAAGGGAGAGGGATAGAGAGATAGAAACATCAATGATGAGAGAAAATCATTGTTAGGGAATCTTCTGCATGTCCCACCCTGCATGTCTCAACTGGGGCATGTACCCTGATGGGGATTCGAACCGTGACTTCCTGGTTCATACATAGGTTGAAGCTCAACCACTGAACTATGCTGGCCAGGCAGACCTATAGAGAATTTTTGTGAGTTTACTTGGGCCAAACTGGCAACATATGCCAGGGAAACAAGTTCTCATATGGTCCTGAGAATAACAGTATTATAGTTTCTTTCTTTTTTAAAATTTTTTATTAATGTATTACATGTATACATATCTTCCCATTGCCCCGCCCCAAACTCCCATGCATACCCTAACCCCCCAGTGTCTTGTGTCCATTGGTTATGCTCATGTGCATACATACAAGTCCTTCGTTTCTCTCTTATATACCCCACCTCTCCCTAACCTTCCCACTATAATTTGACAGTCTGTTTGATGCTTTACTGCCTCTGTATCTTTTTATTCATCAGTTTATAATGTTCTTTATTATCCATAAATGAGTGAGATCAAGTGGTATTTTTCTTTCATTGACTGGCTTATTTCACTTAACATAATGCTCTCCAGTTCCATCCAGGTTGCTGCAAATGGTAAGAATTCCTTCTTTTTTATGGCAGCATAGTATTCCACTGTGTAGATATAGTTTTCTGATCCACTCACCTGCTGATGGGCACCTAGGCTGTTTCCAAATTGTAGCTATTGTAAATTGTGCTGCTATGAACATAGGGGTACATAAATCCTTTCTGAATGGTGTTTCTAGTTTCTTAGGATATATTCCTAAGAGTGGGATTGCTGGGTCAAATGGGAGCTCTATTTTTAGTTTTTTTGAAGAAACTCCATTCTGTATAGTTTCTTTAATGCATTTGAAATTAGGGAAGAAATATAAAGAAGGTTACATGAAGGTAGAAAAAAGTAAGGTGAGGATTAGATTATAGGTGTTTTTAAAAAATATATATTTTATTGATTTTTACAGAGAGGAAGGGAGAAGGATAGAGAGTTAGAAACATCAATGAGAGAGAAACATTGATCAGCTGCCTCCTGCACACTCCCTACTGGGTATGTGCCTGCAACCAAGGTACATGCCCTTGACTGGAATTGAACCTGGGACTCTTGAGTCCATAGGCTGATGCTCTATCCACTGAGCCAAACAAGTCAGGGCAGATTATAGGTTAAGGTTATGTGCATTCTTGAGGATGGTCATGTCTTAGAAGGAGATCCTAAAAGGGTGGGCATATACTAGAAGGAGGGGCATTTCACAGGTGTGTAACCTATATGTATAGAAGCAATATACAGGGCTCGCTTAAGCTAAAGATAAGCCTTTTAGTAAAGAAGTTATATAGGGGTGTGACTACCTAACATGACTCACCTAGTTAGGAATTTATGATTAGATTATCTTGTGAGGTTGCTTTTAATATAATCCTCCCCCCCTTTTTTTTCATCCACAGATTTCAGACATTTGTGAGGGTGGCTTGGGAGAAACAAGATCTCTGGGAAGGCTAACATCTGGATCACTCTCCTGGTTTAAAAATAATTTTTAAGGGGCTGGAATGGGAGGGTGTAGGGTAAAGATAAGGTCCCTGGGATTTTTATTCTCCGGTTGTAGAATAACCAAAGAGAGTTTTTAGAAACGTTGTGGAAAGGGACAGGTAGTGGCATTTCAGAAGGGATAGAATGTATTTCTTTTGCCAAAAGAGACACCAAATACCATATTTAACCTGACTATAAAGGTAAAATAATCTATGATTTCCAAAAAATACTCTACTTTCTCTTTCTGTTCTGGATCTGTATGTTCAGGGAAATCTCATTTCCCCATATTATTAGGAAATTGGAGTTAACTTGTATTTGGGGAGGTGTTTATAAGAATTATGCTTACCCAAAGATCCTGGTATGCCTTTTTAAAGATGAAAGGGCACATGTCGGGGAGGGAATACAGCCAGAGGTTTGGGTATACTTTTTTGACCTGCTTTCCTTGGAAGTAGCTTGAGGCTCAGCTGTGGGTTACTGGACCAAGTTCAGGGGCAGCCACTCCTCACTCATGGGGAAGTGTGCAGAGTTCTCCTCTTAGGATGGCCAATCATGAGACGTAGGGATTGCACTCACACTTCCTCTAATTTCAGCGCATGAACAACCCTTCGGAGTGGAGTCATGTTGTGCAATCCTCCTGCCTTTCTTGTTTGGGATGAGAGAGAAGTGGGCTAGAGTAGGTCCCTTCTCAGCCACTGCTAAGGGACAGTTTCCCTGGGGCTCCAGAGCCATGCCCAGCTGCCAGTCCTTTGTCCTGTTTCTTGTCAAAGGAGATTCCTGAGGGAGCGCTTTTCTTATCTAGGAAAGTGCTGAGCCCAGAGCTCCTAGCTGCCCTTTTTTCCAGGGGTGAGGGGCCAGTGAACCTTGGACCCAGACAGTTGCTTAATACTCCTCTCTCCCGCCCTCATCCCCTCCGCCTTCCTTGACTTCTTGATTTGACTTAAGTCCGTCAGCACTTGGCCGGCCATTCCTTTCACTGCTGGCTGAGGACGAGGAGTGGTCAGAGCACAGCTCCTGACCTCCACTGGCTGCTGCCTCTGCAGGAACCTGCTTACACCTCTGGCCAGGTAGTGAGTGCTGCCCACTCTCTCTTTCAGCCCCACTCACTTGCCCCCAGCCCCCTTTGCTGCTGCGCAGTGTCTGATCATTCCCTCTCCCCAGTGCCTCTAGCCCTGGTGTCTCTCCACTCGCTTGGCCAGCCTCGCCTGTCTTGCTCTCAGCTGTCTCCTGCTCTGTGGTGCCCGGCATCAGCTGCCCCACCTCAGCTGTTTCTTGGCTGTGGCTTTCGGTGCTATCTCCAGGGTCGGGGGTGGTCATCAGCTGGCTCCAATCTTCTCTAGGTTGGGCTGCACATTTGGATCACCCTTTTCCCATTCATACTGTGCTGATGTGAGAGACTTGGTGGCGGGGAATCTAAAATACTGACTGGGAAAGGCATCTGGGAAAGGAGAAGAATAGCCTGTCTTCTTTCAGGGTGGGGTGAGGCTGCTGGGACTTTGCTAGGGTTGAAGACTTCACCTATGCAGGTGATGGTTGTGGGTTTCCAGCAAGAAATCTCGGAAGCCTTTATGTTTGCCAGAGCTAGAATCCTTGGGGGAAAAGAGCAGTGTTGTCAGGAGAACCCACAGATTATTTGCTTGCAAGGTTGGTTCCTCGTGTTGCATCTCAGCACGGGTGGGAGGTGAGTCTGAAATTGGAGGCAAGACAGATTTTTTTTTGAGGTAAGGCTGGAAAATGCCAGCTCAAATCACTGTGCTTACACCTGGTAGCTGCCAGATGATTGCCCTAATTCCAAATTCTTATCACAGCAGGCTCAGACAGAACCAGGATTCAGCTTTCTATTTTGTAAAGCAGGTAGGCAGCACCAACCTCACGATCATCTCTCTGGGCAATGATTCAAGTTGGGGTTGTTCTGATGAGCCAGAGCCCCCATGAGAAGAAGCGTTTACTGGGTGGGAAGCAAGAGAGAGGTCTCTGCCCTGGTAGGTGGAGCGAGTTGCCCATACTGGCCCCTATGGGGGGAGCATTCTATGGAATTGTCAACCACCTGATGTATATATCTTCATCGTTCTTCCTTAGAGGGCAATGCCAGGAAGCTGGTGAAGCCTTTCTTCTCCTCCTCCGCCATGGTTAACGGTGCGAAGTACGAAGTGGCCTCCCAGCACGTGGGGGATGCCTCCCCTTTGGCGGAGGAGGCCCATCCAGAGTCCCAGCAGGTGAAGCTGAAGAAGGAGATCTCGCTGCTGAACGGCGTGTGCCTGATTGTGGGGAACATGATTGGCTCGGGCATTTTTGTGTCCCCCAAGGGCGTGCTCATGCACAGTACTTCCTTTGGCCTTTCCCTGGTCATCTGGGCTGTTGGGGGCATCTTCTCTGTCTTTGGGGCCCTTTGCTATGCGGAACTGGGCACCACCATTAAGAAGTCTGGGGCCAGCTATGCCTACATCCTTGAGGCCTTCGGGGGACTCCCGGCCTTCATCCGACTCTGGACCTCCCTCCTCATCATCGAGCCCACCAGCCAGGCCATCATCGCCATCACCTTTGCCAACTACATGGTGCAGCCCATCTTCCCGAGCTGCTTTGCCCCCTATGCTGCTGGCCGCCTGCTGGCAGCTGCCTGCATCTGTAAGTGGGGCTGGGGCAGGAGGTGTTGAGTGGAGCGCCAGGGCAGAGGCCTGGATGTGAGTCCAGTCAGCCAGGGAGAAGGAGATGGGAAGAAATGCATGCCTCTGGAAATGCTTTTATTTTAAAAAATTTTTACCGTATGCTTTGTGTGAAAATTCAAACAGTACCAAAGTGTAAAAACCCACCAGTTTACCTTTTGCCCAGCTGCCCATAGTAAGCATCATTAGCAGTTTGTGTCCCCTTCCTGATTTTTTTCTTGCTCCTTCAGATGTAGTTTTGTTCTATGGTTTACAGAAAGGGATCATAGTCCACATATAATTCCACAATGTGCTTTTCTCCAGGAATTTATCAGTGACATTCTTTTCTATTTATAGATCTACTTTTTTAAAAAAGTGCTTCATGGTATTCCATGTTAATTTTAAGAATATTGCTTATTTAAATAATAGGTCCTCGGTTAATGGCCATTTAAGTTGGTTCCAACTTTTTCAGAGAATGCTTCAGTGAATATCTTTTTGCACATGTGTGAGTTTTGCTGTCGGCTAGATTATTAAAACTATTATAGATGATATGGTAGGTTGACTTACTGGTGAAACTAATTTTAGGGTATGCTGCTCTTGGGGACCCCTCAAATATAGATAGATAGTCACATGTCTTGTGTAGAGCAAAGATTATTCCATCTAAGTAAGATTTCTAAGGAAGCTGCATTCCTCTAAACACCAGAATTCTCTTATTTCAACCATCTTTGTTGAAATATCTTTAAAACCAATGCTATGTCTGCATGACTTAATAACTGGACATTTCTTTTAGTGACTGGGGATTACCATTGCATATCTTAATTCTTGTATGATTATGAGGCCTTCCCAGGCCAACAGGGATGGTGGGGACGATCTCTTTGTTCCTCAGTGACTTTACGGTGCGGGCCTAACTTCAGTTCATCAGGTTTTAATCTTTTCTGATTTTGATCTGTCATCTCTGACAGCTGTCATTCCTTGATTCTGGCATTGTGCCTACTTCCACCAGTCATCCCCTTTTTAGTACGCTGTTTCCAATTTGGGCATAGAGGTGTACTCAAACTCTTGTACATCCACATCCACATCCACGCACATGCACACTCTTGTATAGATACGTGCAAAGTAGCCACAATTATTATTAGTTTGCAGAGCTCCTAGTGAATAGAAGACAGAGTTTTGTGCATGGATTTATGACATGTATTTGAGACAACTCTGGTAGAGTGAAGAGTGCACCAGGCTTTGTTTGAGACTAGGCTCAGTAACTGGGGGACCTTAGGCAAGGTGCAGTCACCGTTCACTTCTAGGCTCTTGCAAGAATGAAATCAGATACAATGAAAACCATAAGTCATGACTTAAATGTTACATTTATATTTAAAATTAGTATATCTCTTGGCTGCTAATAGGACTTCATCCTATCTCTAATAACGTCAGAGGTACAGAAATCTGGGAGAAGGTCAGAAGGACAACCAAGATTGTAAGAATTTAAGGAAATGTGAGTTTCTTCCTTCAGCTATTGCTTAGTGAGTACTTGGGGCAAGTCAGATGCTGAGACTTCTGAGGACTTTCTGTCTAGATACGGCCTATGCAGTAAATCTCTGTTTAACCATAATCATGCAGGAGAAAACCAAGAAGGAGACAGACATGGTAACAAATAATTGTCATGTGAGATAACAGGTGTAGGGATAAAGGGACATAGGGCAACTTTCTTCTTGCGGGGAGGAGAACTTAGGAAGGCATCACAGAGACTACAATGTTTGAGCTGAATTTTGAAAAGATATGTAGCTGTCTTCTAGGACATTTCTCACAGGGGTAACTACATGGAAAAAGGTGTGGAGTGCCAAAAGGTACTGACTGTTCAGAGAATTGCAGTAGTTTGTGGAGCTGGAATGTGAAGTAAGAGACAGGGGAAGAGATAAGGACTGGAAATACAGCCTAGGGTCAGCTCAAAGAGGGTTTTATATGGTGCCTAAACAGATTAGACTTTATTTTGGAAATAGGGGGGAGCTAACAATTTTAAGTGGGGAAGTACAGTTTGCTTGGAGGAACTCTGGTGAATATGTGAAGAGTGTTTTTAGAAAGAGAGACAAGGTAGGGAGACCGGTTTAGGGAGCTGAAATCTGAGTCCATATCAAGTGTGGTGGAGGCCTGCCCTCTGGGCAGGGCCTTTGGAACTGAGATGAGGGGGTAGATACAGAAATCGTTATAAGGTGGAATTTCTAGGACTTTTGGATGTAGGAGTGTGTAGGAGCTCTTTGAGATGATGTTAAGGATTCAAGGTTGGACAGATGAAAGGTGATGAGCTGCCATCTGAAATAGGGAAGGTGGTGATGAGGGGACATCTGGGGGTTCTGTAGGGCTAGGAGGCTCTTCCACGAGCAGTGCCTTCCTTGGATCATTATGACCCAGGGTTGATAATTTTCTCACCTATTGAGTCTCACCCAGAAAAGAAGCTGATGTGTATAAATGATAATGTTTATTAAATGTACAATGGTGAGCATACACATGTAATTTCTAAATTCCAGAGGGCATGTGTTCACTTTCAAGGCATGTGGAGGGTATCTAGCACATGGTACTCCTTTCTAGTACCATGGCCACTGGGAAACCAATCTGGTAATTGGGGAGTTACTTGCAGGGCATGAAATGAGAATGAAGGAAGGATGTTTCAACTACAGTGGTACCTCGAGATACTAGTGCCCTAACATACGAGATTTTTGAGATACGAGCCGTCGAGCGAGCGATTTTTGCTTTGAAATATGAGCAACATTTGAGATAGGAGTAATCGCGCGGATCGGCCGGCTGCACACGACCCACCAGTTTACCGCGATTTGAGCGTCTCATAGTTTCCCACGCCTCAAGGTTACGGAACGAATTAAACTCGTATCTCGAGGTACCACTGTATTCAGAAACAATTTACTGCTTGTGATGGACTCCATAAAACATGGAGCAGAAAGACAGAGCTCCTGCTGTAGGGAACTCATCGTGTGGTGGAGACTGCCAAAAGTAGTAAATTAAACATATTGTATATGCTAAGTGCTAGGAGTAGGATGGTGTGTAGCTTATTTCTGCACTTGAGACTGAAGGATGAAAAGGAGTCAGGGGTGGGAGAAACACGCACTTAGCATGACCTTCAAGGCCCACTTCATCTGATTTCTTTGACTCATCCCAGACCACTCCCCATCTCGCTGCTCCAGCTATACTGTTTGTCTTGGTTTTCCCTCTCTTTAAAAAAAAATACATATTTTTATTGCTTTCAGAGAGGAAGGGAGAGAGAGAGAAACCAATGGTGAGAATCATTGATTGGCTGTCTCCCGCATGTCCTCTACTGGGGATTGAGCCCACAACCAGGGCTTTGACTAGAATCAAACCCGGGACACTTCAGTCCACAGGTTGATGCTCTTTCCACTGAGCCAAACCAGCCAGGGGCTGTCTTGATTTTCTTTCATTTTCCTGGCTTGTTCCTGCTTTAAGGGTCTTGTATTTGGGGAACAATTTTTGTTCCTTTTGCTATATACCCTCAGAACTTATTACTTCACCTCATTCATATCTTTGCACACATATTACCTTATCAGAGATCTAACCTATTTAAAGTCATGGCTCTCAGTCTCCCACCTGCTTTTTTGGGTCAATCCTCTCCTGAGGATATTTTTTACATTGATTTTTAGAGAGAGTGGAAGGGACAGCAAGAGAGGGAAAGGAGAGAGAGAGAAAAACATTGATGTGAGAGCAAAGTACCCATTGGCTGACTCCTGAACACAACCCAGGCATGCTACCTGACTGGGAATTGAACCAGCAACCTTTCGGCTTAGGGAAGGACACACAACCACCTGAGCCACACAGGTAGGGCTATCTTTCCCTCTTGAATGTTAACATCATAAGAGTAGGGACTTAGTTTTGCTCACTGCTGAATCTCTGGCACTTAGTACAGTGTCTATGGTCTGGAAGGTTCTCCATAAATATCTGTTGATGAGGAAAGGGCAAGGAAATTCTAGATATAGGGAAAGGCAATGTAAAGGTACAAAGGTGAGAAGAATGGAGTGTGGGGTGTGTGTGTAGGATTGTGGGATGTGAAGGAATAAAGGAAGGCAAGAGCCTAAAGCATGAGACAAACCTTCCTAGAGGGTTTAGATTTTATGTTAAAGCATGTCAGGAGTCATTGAAGGGTTCTAAGCAGGGGAACCATGTAGTTGGATTGGGATAGAAGACCAAGGCTGAAGGTAGAGACCCTGATAGGAAGCTCTCTGGAAATATAGGCAGAAAATGACAAAAGCCTGAATTAGGGCAATAGTAGTGGGGTCTGGCTTATTCAGGGATGTTTCTGGGGAAGGACAGATGGGAGAGTGATTTAATATTTTAAAAAATATATTTTTATTGATTTTAGAGAGGAAGGGGAAGAAGAGAGAGAGAAACATTAATGATGAGAGATAATCATTGACCAGCTGCCTCCTGCACATCCCCCACTGGGAATCAAGCCAACAACCCTGGCATATACCCTTGACTAGAACTGAACCTGGGACTCTTCAGTCCCCAGGCCAGTGCTCTATCCACTGAACCAAACTGGCGAGGGCTGGGAGAGTGATTTAGAAGTTATAATCAGTATAACCAATGACATTTATTGGGATGTCTGGCATAAGGAAGAAATAGGTGATGTTCACCAGCCTGTAAGTTCTGTGCCATGTAGAGTGTGAGCCTGTCTTATGATCCACTGTATCCCCAGCAAAGAAACAAAGAAAGGAACTCAATAAATGTTCACTGAATGAAGAGATGTGGTTTCTGGCTTGGGCAATCAGTAGGTGCTGACATAATTTACAAGGAGCGGGATGCAATCATGTTGAATTTGAAATGTATTTATAAGATAGTAGGCAGATGTGCCTATTTGGAGTTCAAGAAAGAAATGGGGCTGGAGAATGAGCATTCACCAAATATTCATGAAGTGTTGCTATCTTCCCAGCACTGATCATTGTCTTTATGGAGCTGTCAGTATTTGTGTGCTAGTGGAAGGCTAGGATAGGCAACACTACACAAGATTACAATGGATTATGATAAGTGTTGTAATATCTGAGATGCAAGGAGCCACTGGAGGAGACCTGAACTAGCCTAGGAGTTTAGAAACTCTCCTTAAAGAAGTTTAATGTAATACCTGAATGAAGAAAAGTTAACCAAAAGTAGAGAGGGGAGAGGAGCCTCTCAGGCAGCAAGAACAGAATGTATCAAAACTTGTAGACATGCCGAGACCAGTTTGGCTCAGTGGATAGAGCATCGGCCTGCGGACTTAAAAGTCCCGGGTTCGATTCCGGTCGGGGGCATGTACCTTGCTTGCGGGCACATCTCCAGTGTGGGGTGTGCAGGAGGCGGCTGATCGATGTCTCTCTCTCATCGATGTTTCTGACTTTCTATACCTCTCTCTTCCTCTCTGTGAAAAATCAATAAAAATATATTTAAAAAAAAACACAAAAACCAAAAAACAAAAAACTTGTAGACAAGAAAGAAGGACATGTTTGAGACACTGAAAGGAGTTCAAGGTGGGCTACAGTATTGAGTTTAAAGTAGGAAATGCAGAGGTAGAGGGAGGGACCAAGATTTATGGAAAAGACTTACGCCTGCCTTAGCTTGGTTTGGGGGTATTTTGTGGAACAGTTGGGTAAAATAGCTTTTATTTTTTAAAAATATTTTTATTGATTTCAGGGAGGAAGAGGGAGGGAGATAGAGATAGAAACATCAATGATGAGAGAGAATCATTGATTGGCTGCCTCTTGGGGATTGAGCCCACAACCTGGGCATGTGCCCTTGACCAGAATCAAACCAGGCCCCTTCAGTCTTCAGGTTGAGCCTTTATCCACTGAGCCAAACTGGCTAGGTAAGTGAAATTCTTTACCCTGCAATAAGGTGCTCTCCATGGTTGAAGTATTTGGGTGCTTTGAATCAGCATTTCTCTCCCTTGAACAGTGCAGAGGATACCTTCATTCCTTGGGAGGCAGCAGTCATGGTGGTTAAAAGCATGGAATCAGGCAGGCTACATTTATTAGCCTCAGTTTCCTCATCTCTATAATAGGGTCTCTATCTCAGAGGCATGATCTCTATTTCTGCCATACTTTTACCCTTTTCTGTTTAAACAGTGACCATTGAAAGAGAGCAAATAAAGGTTTCTGCTTTTGTCAGAGTGGCTTACTGTCCCTCTATAGGTATAATCTTCCTTTAGAACTACTGATGAATTACAGCTCTAGACAGACTAGCATTGCAACAGTTCTAGAAATAACCAATTATTATGTAGGTCTGTGATTTTCAACCTTTTTTATGGCACACATAAACTAATTAGTAAAATATGTGGCACACCAAAAGATACATTTTTTTGCCAATCTGACCAAAAAATAGGTATAATTTTGATTCATTCACACCAGACAGCTGTTGTGTTTGTTGTAATTTTTTTTTATTTGACAATCTAAGGGAAAAGAGGTCAGTACCCTTGACTAAATAGTCAGATATTGCATATTAAAAAAAAAATTCTTGTGGGTCCTAGCTGGTTTGGTTTAGTGGATAGAGCCTGCAGACTGAAGGGTCCTGGGTTCAATTCTAGTCAAGGGCTTGGAGCGAATATCTTTGGATGAAGGATTAAAAAAAAAAAAGGAGAGAGAGGGAGGGAGGGAGAGAGACAGAGAGAGAGAGGGAAAATTGCTGGGTTAGGTACATTTTTTTGTGTGCGCATGGGTGACTTTACTCACTTTTGACTTAATTGTCAGGGTAATCACATGTTGCCCTTTCTGCCAGAAATTCTTTCTCCCCTCCCCCAACTCCAGCACCAGCCTCCATATACTAGTACTCAGTGCCAGTAACAGTGGTCCTGGTACCCATCTGCACCCCTTCACTGCCCAGGCTGGATGGATTACCTGGCAATGACTTTCTTATAATTTCCCATGTTCACTTTTCTGTAAAGGCTGGGGCCTGGGTATTAATCATAGAGCCTGGATCACAGTGGGAGCCCAGTACATGCTTCAGTGAGTGGATTAATTAATTCTGAGTTTGGAAGGACCCTTCTCAACCAGAGAGATATGCAGATGGCCCTTCCTGAAGCTGATTATTCTGTTTTTCTTTGAGGTCGATCCAGATCCCTGCAGCCATTACCTGAGAGGAGATAGTCCCACTCCCAGGCTCACATCTCTGAATCCAAACAGGAAGATACATGGAGTGGTGGAATGTATACCTTTGGGGCTGGCCTGAGTGACTTCAGTTTTCTTAATTGTAAGATAAAGATAACACATCTACTTTAAATTTTACACTAGCCCTGAGATCAGAAAGGATGGCTGAAACTCTCCATCCTCTTTGCAAGAGTCCAGGGTTAGGTATCCAAAAGTCCAGCTCTACCCAATGGCCCTTTCTTTGAAGCTGACATGCTTTGGCCCACTGCTAGCAGCGTTGGGTCATTCTGCTCCTGCTTATACTTGTCCATCACATGGTCTAATTTTTTTGTCTAGTTTCTTGCCTTTCGCTGATAGGACATTTTACTTCCTGTGTCTTCAATCTACCTGTTATACCAGTCAGCCAGCAACACATCTCAGGGTTCCCTGTGAACAGACAGACTACTGAGTCTTTGTGTCCCTGACACTTGACCTTAGTGACTTGCATGTAGCAGGTGTTTCAAGAAATGTTGACTGGACAAATGAAAAGAAGATATGTTTCTAGATTCAGCTTAATTGAGAGGGGCTGAGTACTTTTGGCTCTCAGGGTTGTGGTGGTGAGGGGTTAAGGGGGTAGTTGTAGGAATTGGGCAGAGGGGAAGGCAGTTTATACTGAGTCTGAGAACTCTACTTGGGGATTATAAAGGACTTCAGATCGCTGTATATTTGTCTGAAAGCTTTGGCCACATGTCCCCTGCAGTTCTTCCTGGTACTAGAATGACTGACTTCATGTCCTTGTGGCTAATGAGATGGAACAGCCAGAAACTGGGCCCCCAGTTGATATTTGCCCTTTGCACTTTATTCTTGGAAGCTGGTTATCGCTCCCAGAGGGGTTTTCCCAAGAGTCATTTTAAGTTCATGGTGGAGAAACTTGCATTTCATGTTCCACATTCACAGCAACCAAGAAGCTGGAGGTAGAGCCTTGGGTTCTTTCTGATGTGAGAGATCAGTGTGAACTTTGGAGCAAACTTCCATCAACAGTGAGGGTGTGGAGTCCTGTGCTGGTTTGATCCTCAAGGCTCTTCAGTGGTTCACACTTGATCTCTTTCTTCATATGTTCTCTTTCTCTCTGCCTCAGCAGAGCCTAGAGGAAATCGGGGAAGGAGTCAGGGACAGTGGATCCCAACCCTGGCTGTACATTGAAATTATCTGGGAGGTTTAAGAAATACTCACGGCCCTTCCTCTCCCTCCCTGTTCCCCCAACCAAATAAATATGCACCACTGGGTAGAAGAGTGAGAACTGGCTTGGAGAATGTGAACTGAAGAGGTAGAAAGCTGCTGCTAAGGAGAACTTGGGAAGAGAGCTTCTCAATTGTCATGGTGCCTTAGGATCGCCTGGGGAGCTTGGAAAACATGCTGATGCCAGGGTTCGACTCCAGTTTTTGACTTCACTGCCTGAGTGGAGCCTGAGGTTGGACTTTGTTAAAGCTTGTCAAGTGAGGCCAATGTGCAGCCAGGAGGATAGAGAAGTGCTGAGTTAAGTGAAGGATTTAGTTTTGTATGTATTTTTTTTTCTTTTTTAAAATATATTTTATTGACTTTTTACAGAGAGGAAGGAAGAGGGATAGAGAGTCAGAAACATCGGTGAGAGAGAAACATCAATCAGTTGCCTTCTGCACACCCCCTACTGGGGATGTGCCCGCAACCAAGGTACATGCCCTTGACCGGAATCAAACCTGGGACCTTTCAGTCCGCAGACCAACACTCCATCCACTGAGCCAAACCAGTTTCAGCGTGGAGTCTTGTTTCTGAGGACCTCAGTTGGACCGAGCTAAGCAGACTAGGAAGGACTAGCTAGCTTTGAGAAGGGAGCAGATGGAGTGGTTTAATGTGAGATCCTCCAGTACAGCCTGCCTGCTTGCTCCTTGGGAGTGGAGCGGAGCCACTGCAACTCAAGTGCTGACTGAGCCCCAAGAGGCAGAATAGGAGGCATCTGATTCAGTGACCCAGATGCTCTCACCCATGATGCCTGAGGAAGCAAAATGGTTCTCTAGCCTGAAAAGGTAAGAGTTTGAGGTCTGCTTTCCGAGAGTGATGAAAGCACCTAGGAAGAATGGAAGAAATAATACCTCAAGGAAGCCAGGAAAGGAAAGTGAATTGTAAGGTGTAGATAATATCCTACACCAGCTTTAGGGAACACAAATGAAACAGGCAGTACAGAAAAGGAGGAAAAACTGGCAATGCCTGGCTTTAGGCAACAGATCTGAGACTTTTTCAGAGAATATAAATCCGATGCTTATATGGAATCAGCAGTGGTAGAGTATTCTGGAGACATATGGGTGCTAGCAGGCCTGGGCATACCGATTAAGGAGTGTGGCTGTCCCCTGAGAGATGTGGTTTTTATTTTTTTAATGGTATATTTTTATTGATTTCAGAGAGAGGAAAGGAGGGGGAGAGAGAAATAGAAACATCAATGATAAGAGAATCATTGATTGTCTGCCTCCTGCACAGAGATCAAGCCTGCAACCTGGGCATGCGTCCTGATTGAGAATCGAACTGTAACCTCCTATTTCATAGGTTGACGCTTAACCACTAAGCCATGCCGGCCAGGCATGTGTGGCTTTTCTTGAGCAATATATGATGAAAAGCTTATTCACACAGTCCTCCATCATGCCAAGTCCTGTGGGATGAATGGCGTCACTAGTCAAAAGACACCTGAGGTGTGTCATGTGACTTTGAAATTCAAGATAGTAAAGTGAGTGGCAGGTGGAATTTTCATCTCACTGTCAATTGAAGGCTGTTTATGTGAAGGAAAAGCGGATAGAGAGCAGACTGTATCTGATTGTAAATGCTAAGATATCAGAAAGGTGGGCTCTGGCAAGGGACAGAGCAGATTTCTTAGGGATTGGAAGAGTTGTGTTTAATAAGGCTTTAAACTGAAATTTTAAAGGAAAGGAGAAAATGTACAGATTATAGTATAAAGCTGGGTATTTTGGAGGCTTTGAGGTATTATACAGAAAGGAGAATAAAGATGGGAAATTTGCTCAGTAGTGCATTTGTAGAAAATAGAATAGAAGATAGGAAGTGATGATTTAGACTCAGATCTATAAACATTTAAGGCTAATAAACGTATTTGTTTTTTACTTTTACTGCAAGGTGGAAACAATTTCATATTTGATTAGAATATGACATGGAAGAGTATATTTTGTTAAAAAACGATGGGTTTACCAGAAGAGCTGAGACTAATGTGAGTGTATATCCAAGAGAGATGCGCTTGTACAAGGCCCTGTTATAATGAGGGATGCCTACTCTCACTGGGCAGGGTCAGGTTTTGATTCTTTTGATTGCAGTGAGAGGGAAGTTTCACAATACTAACATACAGAGACCTGTCAAAGGTTTTTACTTCTCCAGCGAATGTAATGAACAATACCAGTTTTGCTTCCAGCTCTGCCTGAAAGTGTGTTTCTTCTTACAGCTAAACAGAAGTTACAGATATGTGGCCCATCTCTTAGAAAGGCACAAAGACAACAGCCTCTTGTAATCCTATCTGTTCACATTGAGAAGAATTATTACATGGTGTTGTCAGAGGCTCTCAGGATCCATTTAGGAAATTTTCCTGAAGGTCTCTCATAGCAATAGTGCATGGAAATAAATCCTTACCCTAAGGGAAGAAGCATGGTGAAGAGAGCAAGAGGATAAAAACAAAAAGAGGTAGGAATGATGTAAGTGTGGACATAGATTGCACACTGTCAGATCAGAGGGAGACTATTTTGCTTTCTTACTGAAAATATGGTAAAGATTATAAAGTTTGTACAAAAGGAAAAATATGGTAATAATAGAAACCTCAAGTCCTTGAGCATCTTTTGCTAAAGTTAGTTGCCTTCTATTAAAAGTAGTATCTCTATAAATTTTTAAAAATGGTTTATTATGGCTCTGGTTGAGTGGTTCAGATAGTTTGGGGCATCCTCCTGTACACCGGGTTCGATCCTGGTTGGGCTTGTTTGGGAGGCAACTGATATTTCTCTTTCACATTGATGTTTCCCTCCCTCCCTCCCTCTCTCCGTCCCTCCCTCCCTTCTTTCCTCCCTCCTCTCTTCCTTCCTCCTTTCCCCCTCCTTCCCTTGCTCTCTAAAATCAATAAACATATCCTTGGGTGAGGCTTTTTTATTTATTTATTATTTTTAAAAATATATATATTTTATTGATTTTTTACAGAGAGGAAGGGAGAGGGATAGAGAGCCAGAAACATCGATGAGAGAGAGACATCGATCAACTGGCTCCTGCATGCCCTACACTGGAGACATGCCCGAAACCAAGGTACATGCCCTTGACCGGAATCAAACCTGGGACCTTTCAGTCCCCAGGCCGATGCTCTATCCACTGAGCCAAACCGGTTTTGGCGGGTGAGGCTTTTTTAAAAAAAAGGTTTATTATGGAAACTTTCAAACATATCCAAAAGTAGAGTGAATAATATGATGAACTCCCAGGGTTCATGAATGACAATCAACATTGTTTTATCTGTATTCAAACTATCCTACCCTCCCCCCCCACTAGATTATTATTATTATTATTATTTTTTGCTTTTTTAAACTGCTTTATTAACTTCACAGTATGTGATGAGCATTTTTTCCAGCAATAGTAAACTCCCCTGCTGACAGAAACTTACAAATTGGGTCAAAACACAACATTCAATTAAAAACTGGTAAAAGGAGATCCACTGGAAATAAGCAACACCGAAAGGTTTACAGTGAAGGCACATCACCACATGTAAGTTTAGGAAACAGGCACATCTCCCTATTAACTTTAGGGAAAACATCAGGATTCAAGACATCAGGCAAAACTCATCGTGATGGACATGGTGAGGGGGTCAGTGCTAACTGCCCGCAGACTTTAACTTAACTGCTTTCCCTCATGTTTTCCATCAGCTCATCTCTTCCCAATCCTTTCCATATTCTCTTGTCTCATCCTTGCCTGTGGCTCTCTATGCCTCTGACCCCATCCTATCTATACTTAGGATGGGCTGCCCAAGAGGGAGCCACCCATGATTTCCTCCAGGCACACCAGCTTCTAAAGGGAGGGCCAAGGCTCTCCTTTATTAGCATCTTGCTCCTTTTCATCCTTTGTTTCATTTTCCTACTTGGCTTTTTCCATGTTGAGATTTTTTTTAATTGCTTGTTCCTCTTTGGACGCCCTTATTCCTGGGCCTATCCTCCTCTGAATCTTGCTGTGATTGCTCAGCAGTGACAGTTGGACCCTCAGACCTGCTCCTCTTCACATCTGCCTCCTACTCTTGGGGTTCCTCTGGTCTGTGGGCCCTCAGGGCACAGAGAGCAGGAACGGAGAAGGGTGTGAGTTATCTGTCTGACACACCCACTAGCAAGGTGCCATCATACTAGATTATTTAAGGTAAATCCAAGACATCAAGTCATTGAACCTGTATAGGCTTTGATATGAGTCTCAAAAGGATAAGGACTTATTTATTATTATTATTATTATTATTATTATTATTATTATTATTATTATTATTAAACATAACCAGGGAAATGAGGAATCCTTGTGAGGAAGAGACTTTGCTTGTTCAATGTTTATATCTCCCAGAAAAAAAAAAAATGCTAGTTTTCCTCTGAAATACACTCTAAATTCTAGGCAAAGGGATGCAGAAAAGTTCAGGGCAAAGAATTATAATTTCATACCCAGGATTAAAAGAAAAAAGACCAGGAGTTCTCCAAAGTGAAATTATAATAAAATATTTGGAAATTATCTTATTTAAGAAGAAAAGGAGAGTCATCTGAAGAAACCAATGTGATTGAACACATTACTTTTTGATAAGCTTAGAATTTTAGAAGCAAGATACACAAAAGAAGAGAGATGACATAACTTAGACTAAATACAGGGGTGGCTCAGAACTGTGAGAAGGGTGTCCTAAAGGTTGATGCCCAGCATAAACTAAAGTCTGAAGAAAAGACTGAAGACAGACAATAAAATGTTCTAGAGCAGTGGTTCTCAACCTGTGGGTCGCGACCCCTTTGGGGGTCAAACGACCCTTTCACAGGGGTCACCTAAGACCATCGGAAATTGCAGATATTTACATCACGATGCATAACAGTAGCAAAATTTCATGGTTGGGGATCACCACCACATGAGGAACTGTATGCAAGGGTCGCGGCCTTAGGAAGGTTGAGAATCACTGCTCTAGAGGAATGTTCAGAGTGAGAACAGCAAGGGCATAACAGTTGGTTAAATGAAAGTAGATGTTAGCCAGAAAGAAGAGTCTATTTGTCTTCTAATATTTCCTAGCAAGGGATTGCTAACTAGAAAGGGTTAAATTTAAAAAATAAAAACAAAAACAAAACAACATCAAGCTAAACAGATCTAGGCCAACAAAAACTCATGGCCATCTTGTGTTCACATGGGGGCAGGATTTTTGACCACATGGGGGAAGCCATCTTGTGTGTTGGGAGTAATGGTCAATCTGCATATTACTCTTTTATTAGATAAGATAGAGGCCTGGTGCATGGGTGGGGGCCAGCTGGTTTGCCCTGACGGGTGTCTTGGATCAGGGTGGAGGTTCCCTTGGGGCGTTGGGTGGCCTTGGCAAGGGGCCTGTAGTGGTTTGCAGGCCGGCCACACCCCCGGCAACCCAAGCAGAGGCCCTGGGATCTGGGATTTATTTATCTTCTACAATTGAAATTTTGTAGTCTAGAGCAGAGCCAAGCCTCCTGCTCTCTCCATGATGGCAGCCATTTCTGTTGGGCTTTATTTATTTTCTATAATTGAAACTTTGTAGCCTTAAGTGGAGATCTGGGCCCCACCAGGATGTGCAGAAAGCTTAGCTTCCTCCATTGCTGAAGAAACCTAAACCTCCCTCCTGCTTGCTCTGTGGCTGCAGCCATCTTGGTTGGAATTAATTTGCATACTCATTCCTAATTGGCGGTGGTTGGTGGGTAGAGCAGAGTGATGGTTAATTTGTGTATTACTCTTTTATTAGATAGGATATTTGGCAGTGGGCACAGTTTATTCTACGTCATGCAGACACTGACCCCACACACTCAGGTGTCTACCCCTCCATGATCCCTAGAGACATAGAAAGACCCTTGGCTGAGTGGGGTCAGGGTCTGAGGGTCTAAAAGCCTCCATTCTGGGACAAGGCAGCAGTGTGGGCCCGGGTGGTGGTGTGGGTCCAGGTGTGGGGCAGTGTTCTTTCTCCCCAGAGAAAAGTGCAGGGACAGGCCTGAGGCCCCAGGCAGGAGGTCCCACTCTCACAGCAATTGGCAGCAGGCAGGCCAGGGGCAGGGTCCTTCTGGATCCTTCCTGAGGGCTGGGCCTTCCAGACTGTTCATGGCTCTTGGGAGGTACGGAAGCCTAAGTGCCACTGGCTGGCTGGGCATGGTTCATCCATATTTTTGTGGATAGTAGTAGGTGGCTTATTCTCACTGCTGTTTAGTATTCCACTGTATTGATTTAGCCACTCTACTGTTGACAGGCATTTGGTTTGTTTCTAATTTTTGACTGTTACAATGGTCTAGTTATGAACAATCTAGTATGAGAGGTTCTTGGCAAACTCTGATGATATTCTTTTTTAAAAAAAATATGTTTTATTGATTTTTTTTACAGAGAGGAAGGGAGAGGGATAGAGAGTTAGAAACATCGAGGAGAGAGAAACATTGATCAGCTGCCTCCTGCACACCTCCTACTGGGGATGTGCCCACAACCAAGGTACATGCCCTTGATGGGAATTGAACTGGGACTTTCAGTCCGCAGGCCAATGCTCTATCCACTGGGTCAAACCGGTTTTGGCATGATACTCTTTTTTTAAAAAATATATTTTATTGATTTTTTTACAGAGAGGAAGAGAGAGGGATAGAGAGTTAGAAACATCGATGAGAGAGAGAAACATTGATCAGCTGCCTCTTGCCTGCAACCAAGGTACATGCCCTTGATTGGAATCGAACCCGAGACCTTTCAGTCCACAGCTCGACGCTCTATCCACTGAGCCAAACCGGTTTCGACTTGGCATGATACTCTTGTTGACCAGCTGGAAAAAGTGGATTAGGTAAAGGAATAGTTTGGTGGAGTCTTGATTGGTGTTGTGGAATAATACCAGAGGAGGGTCTATAGTGATAGATTACAGGGCTCTGCCTATCCTGGTCAGCATTTTTATCAGTGACTTCCAGTGAAGTTAGTTCAAATGCCTTCAATTTTGTATTTGAAATTGAAGGCATTTGAATTGACAAAATTAAGGTACATGGGACAGATGCCTAAAAATTCACAAAGGAATGTGAAGTGCCATATTTGGGATTTAAAAAAAATTCATTTTTATAAGCCCACTAAAGGAGAGGGAAAAGCTCATTAGTTTCAGGTGGGCAAAAAGGAGTTGTAGTTGACAGTAAATTCAAACTGCCACTGCACTGCAAATTGTCTGCAGTTTCCTGTGTATGTCTCACGTTTTCAGGGAGACACTGACAGAGTGAAGTGCTGTAAATGCAGAGGAGAGAACTGGGATGGTGAATAGTCTGGAAGCCATATTAGTCACATAAGAGATGGAAGAAATTGGATTATTAGCCTGAAAGAGGAAAATTCAAGGAGGAGAGATGTAAATATTTAATGAAAAGAAGGGCCTTTATGTGGAAGAGGCGTTAGCTCCAGAGGAGAGGCTTAGAACTACTGAGTAGAAACGGCGAGAAACGTGTTTTTGGGTTAGTGGAGAGAATAGCTATTGATCTCTTTTAAAAAAAATGGAATGAGCCAGGCTGGTGTGGCTCAGTGGTTGAGTTTTGATCCATGAACCTGGAGATTGGCAGTTCAATTTCTAGTCAGGCACATGCCTAGGTTGTGGGCTTGATTCCCAATAGGAGGCAGCTGATGGATGATTCTCTCTCATCATTGATGTACCTATCTCTCTCCCTCTCTCTCAAATCAATAAAAACATAATTTTAAATAAATGGAACCATTTGTCTAGTAAAGTATTGAGATTTTATAGCCCCATGGGCATTTGAAACAGAAAATGGATTCAATAGTGGCCTAAGTTTTGTGTGTTACATTGTATGTATTTGAAATTTAGTGCTGGGAGAATTATAGGTTTACCATTCTTTTTCAGGGACTTCTTAGTTTGGGCATGAACACTAAATCTGGGTAGCTGATCCTGGGTGGGTCTGCAAGCTTTGTTCTGTTCTGGATCTATGTAGGCAGTTTCTTTCTGGCTTTTAGTTCCAGAGTTGATGCTGGGCCTTCGTGCCTGAGCTACTCCAGGAACCCACGGAGACTGGGTTTAGATGCTTAGAGTAGTGACTTCTTCACACCTTCTCCTTTCTCCAAAGCAGGTGCCAAAGCAGGAATGGAGTTGCACCTGAGTCAAGGGTCCAAAGTGATTTCAGCCCATCTTCTTGTGGACTTGGGTCAGTGTTGGGTGGAGACTGAATTGCACTTAGAGATAGGAGGGTAGGGCATCTCTGTCCTTGAGATTAACTTGAAGCTGCCTTTAAATTCTAACTCCATGGTCCTCCCTGCCTTTCCCTGCTTCTGAAGCAGGAGGTGGGGGTTCTGCTTCAAGAACAGTGTGCACTTGGCTGGGCTCTGGGGGCCTCCGGTCAGCTGTATCCGCTGACTGGGGACAAAGAGCCCAGTCAGCATTGCTGCTTGCCATACCATTTCCTGTTTCATGGCCAGGAGGTCCCAGAGGAAGCTGGGTTTGGGAGAAGGTGCTCTCTTTAGGCCGTTCCTCTGCTTCCTGATTTCTTTCCATAGGATTCCCTTCTCCATTAAAACCAAGCCCTCTGTGCTCAATACAAAGAGCAGATCATGGCAATATGGTGGGACAGTGGCTGAGAAAGAAGGTTGAGTGTGGGTGGGTGATGACTGGTAGCTAAAAGAAGGTATACAAATGGATGGAGATGGGAGTAGAGAAACAGTAGGGGACTAAAATATAAGAAAGCCATGTATTTTCATTTCAGAATTTGTTATAATAAAGGACAGAGTAGAGAACAGAACCTATGGCACAGGGCTACAGACTGATTCTGAACCAGAGCTAGTCCCATAGTCTATCCCATTTGATATTATGACCAAGGTTACTCTGATGGCTAAGCATGGATTTTATGGCAGCATCAGTTTGTCCCTGTGTTCCTTTTGTAAGACAGAAGCAGAACCCCAGGGGTTAGGGGTAAGGGTTACAGGAGGAAGAGAAGGGCTGGAGGCAGAAGTACAGTGGTGCATAAAGGATGGGTGACTTAGCTGAGGAGGATCAACAGATAAGAAAGACTTGTGGAGGGTGAGATAAAGGCACTTTAGCCATTTTGTAGGGTGCTTGTAGAGACTGTATGCTTCTGTCTTTAATTATTAACAGCACTGGGGGAAAAAAATAAAATGCCCAGCTGGCGTGGGTCAGTGGTTGAAAGTTGACTTATGGACCAGGAGGTCATGGTTCGATTCCCTGTCAGGGCATATGTCCTGGTTGTGGGCTTGATCCCTAGTGTGGGGTGTGCAGGAGGCAGCTGATCAGTGATTCTCTCTCATCATTGATGTTTCTTGCTCCCTCTCCTTTCCTTTATGAAATCAAGAAAAATATCTATAATAATAAAAGTGTAATATGCTAATTAGACCAGATAGCAGAATGACCTTCCGGACGTCATTCTGAATGTCCTTCTGGACAAAGCTGTGGTGATGGGGGCTGAGGCAGAGGCAGTTAGGAGTGATCAGGTAGGCAGGCAGGCAAGTGGTTAGGGACAATGAGGCAGGCAGGCAGAGTGGTTAGGGACAATCAGGCAGGCAAGGAAGTGGTTAGGAATGATGAGGCAGGCAAGCAGGTGAGTGGTTAGGAGCCAGCAGTCCTGTATTACGAGAGTGATGTCTGACTGCCAGTTTAACTGGCAGTTAGACATCCCCTGAGGGGTCCTGGATTGGGAGAGGGTGCAGGCTGGGGAACACTCCCCCCTCTGCACAAATTTTGTGCACCGGGCCTCTAGTGTGTGTGTGTGTGTGTGTGTGTGTGTGTGTGTGTGTGTGACTAGGAAGTTATGGGTACATTTTTGCCCAGCCCTTGTGATAAGATTTGATTGTTGTCCTTTTTATTAGGCAGAAACGCAAGTACGTGGGACAGGAATGTCCTTTTGCTAGGAAGAACAGAAAAGAATTTGGCAGTGACTAGAATAGGAAGGTTATAAGGTAAGGGAGAGAAAGAGAGAAGAAAGGACTGCTATTCTGAGAGGCTGGTCTTTCCTGCTTCTCAGGATGAAGTAGCCTCTGGCCAGTGTGATGAGGCTAGGACACAACAAAATAGGAGAACTACGGACACTGAAGGACACGCCACTGCCAGAACTGAGACAGGAAGTACTTTCTGACTGTGTTGATGGCCTGAAGCAGGCCAGCCCAGCACTGGGCCTCACTTTGTCCACTGGAAAGGCAGGCTAATTCTGACCTTGCCCTTTTTGAGAAGGACTGTTAAGCTATTCTTCTTGTACTCTAGTTGCTGAGCTGGGAAGGAAGGAGCAGTGAAGCGATTCACTCTGCCACAGTGGGATATGTGCCTGTCTGCCTCTGTAAGAGGTTGGGAGCGCGGTGTGTGTGTGTGTGTGTGTGTGTGTGTGTGTGTGTGTGTGTGTGAAGGGGTGAGGGGTGAGGGGGGCAGAGCAGGATGGTTGAGTGACATTCTGCTGAGTTTCAGAATTATATTTTACGACTCTTCCCTGCCACATCCTGGCGCTATTGGTCAACCTCACAGCATGTGTGGGCTTTCCTTCTTGAATTTCTTTTTTTGAAGTGGATTGTAACTTTTTTTGTGGAGTGTGATGGATTTCTCTGAGGTTCTGACAAAAGCTATAAACCCTTTTCTTAGAAAAATGCATATACTTTGGCTATTCCTACATAACATTTTATGAAACATTTCAGGCTTTGTGGAAGCCCTAGGTTAAGAACTCTGGCTATAAGGGCAATCCATGAATGAACTTTAGTGAAGCTCATCCAGGTAAAGGGATTACCTCTACTTCGGGGGAAGGACTTGAGGACTGTTTGTGGCTCTCATTTTTTCATTGTCCAGTCAGGAAAAATGCCCTGTCCCAATTCTGTAGGAATCTCTGTTCCAAGAATCTTTCCAAGCACAAAAACAAGCAGCTGAGCTGGCAGGCAGTATCAGGAAGTCTGGCCACCATTCTGAGCTCTGGCTACAAGTCCTGACCTGCTAGCCCAGACATTGGATAAATCATAACAAGACTTGTTAAGGTTAATAGTAATACCACAGCATCAGTGTCCTGGGTCCTAGAGTCCATACAGAGGAGAGGGGGACTAGGAGAGTAAAGAGGGGGCAGAAACCATGACTTTTCAGAGACAACAGCCAAACACATTCTAATTCCCTACAGCCTCCTCCAGTTGCCTCCCACTGCTGTGAGCACTTTTGTATATAAGCAAATCCACATTTACTTTGTGTCTCCCATTTGTGTCATCTCCCTGAGAATGTGAGTGTGTGTGTGTGTGTGTGTGTGTGTGTGGTGCTGTGTATATAACTGCTCAGCAGGTTCTTTTGCATGATAACAGTGAGGACATTCTGGGCATAAGTTTCCAGTGCAGTGCAGGTCTAAGCCCAACACTTGTTTTTGGCCAAAGGTCTATTACTGGTACTGGAAAAATTGCTTGGAAGTGTAAGGCCATCTGAATGGTGTAGTCAGTCACCAGTCAGTTTTCTTTTTCTTTCAGGTTTCTTAACCTTCATTAATTGTGCCTATGTCAAGTGGGGAACAATGGTACAAGATGCTTTCACCTATGCAAAAGTACTGGCTCTGATTGGTGTCATCATTGCAGGCATTGTTAGACTTGGCCAAGGTAAGAAATAATAGCAACTAACATTTGTTAACCATTTTCTGAGTCACACTCCTCTAAGCCCCCTTTGTGCATTATCTCATTTGAAAGGCTCTATTAATCCCATTTTATAGATGAAAAACTGAGGCTTCAGAATTATCTTGCCCAAGATCCTAGCTATTAGACGGTGGAGCTGAAATCTGTACCCAGGCACTGATCCCAAAGCCTGTCCTTTAACTTCTATGCATTCTGCTTCCCAGTGTAGGATGATCTTGGCAAAAGGGCTGATAGCCGTGCACTGGGAGATGGCTTTTGCAGATTGTCAAGCCCAATGTTGTGGCTATGATTGTTCTCCCCTTGGGAGTGAGCAAGGGCAGAAATGAACTCTTTATACTCACTCCTCTCTAGTATCCAGGCTTGAACACCTACCCTACAATATTCCCAGGCCAAAGGTCTATTGACCTGGGCATATTGAGCCTTGCCCCTCCTCCACCCTGTACCAGAATTGGGCAGCTTGCAGGGCAGGACAGAACTGCATCACTCCTGTTCTCCTGGGAGTCCATCTTTGCGCCTGGCTGTCAAAATCCCCATTCTGTGCCCTGCATTTGGCCCATCACTGTAATGTCTCTTTTCTGTTCCTTCACTGATAGCCTTGCTGCCAAAGGTGTTCTAAGCTACTCACCTGCTGTTCATTATACTCTTCCATTCCTTTACTGGATCACCTTGAGGTTGGGGAGTAGGTCACTAACCCTTTTGCCTTTCCATTTTCTCTGGGTTCCAGGAGCCTCTAATCACTTTGAGAATTCCTTTGAGGGTTCATCATTTGCAATGGGTAACATTGCCCTAGCACTGTACTCTGCTCTGTTCTCCTACTCGGGCTGGGACACCCTCAACTATGTCACTGAAGAAATCAAGAATCCTGAGAGGTAAGTATCTCACCATCAACTTTCCATGGCAATAATGATAGCCTTCATTTATGGAGCTTCTACTGTGTGCCACACAGCATACCACAACCACCAAGATACGTTTTTATCAGCTCAATTTTATTTAAAAATTTTTTAATTTAATAAATCTTTATTGTTCAGATTATTACAATTGTTCCTCTCCCCGCCCCCCATAGCTCCCCTCCACCCGCATTGCCCTTACCTTCCCCGCATTGTCCTCATCCATAGGTATACGATTTTTGTCCAGTCTCTTTCTGCACCCCCCCTTACCCTTTTCCCCCTGAGAATTGTTAGTCCACTCCCTTTCTATGCCCCTCATTCTATTATATTCACCAGTTTATTCTGTTAATCAGATTTTTAATTCACTTGATTTTTAGATTCACTTGTTGATAGATATATATTTGTTGTTTCTAATTTTTATCTTTACCTTTTTCTTCTTTTTCCTCTCCTTTTTTTTAAAAAATAAATTTTATTGATTTTTCACAGAGAGGAAGGAAGAGGGATAGAGAGCTAGAAACATCGATGAGAGAGAAACATCGATCAGCTGCCTCCTGCATGCCCCCTACTGGGGATGTGCCCGCCACCAAGGTACATGTCCTTGACTGGAATCAAACTTGGGACCTTTCAGTCCATAGGCCAATGCTCTATCCATTGAGCCAAATTGGTTTCAGCTTCTTCTTCTTCTTAAAGAGTACCCTTTCAGCATTTCATATAATACTGGTTTGGTGTTGATGTACTCCTTTAGCTTTTTCTTATCTGTGAAGCTCTTTATCTGCCCTTCAATTGTGAATGATAGCTTTGCTGGATAGAGTAATATTGGTTGTAGGTTCTTGCTATTCATCACTTTGAATATTTCTTGCCACTTGTGTCTGGCCTGCATAGTTTCTGTTGAGAAATCAGCTGACAATCGTATGGGTGCTCCCTTGTAGGTAATTAACTGTTTTTCTCTTGCTGCTTTTAATATTCTCTCTTTGTTTTTTGCTCTGGCATTTTAATTATGATGTGTCTTTGTGTGGTCCCCTTTGGATTCCTTTTGTGTGGTGTTCTGTGCATTTCCTGAACTTGTAAGTCTATTCCTTTCACCAGGTAGGGGAAGTTTTCAATCATTATTTCTTCTATTAAGTTTTCAGTATCTTGCTCTCTCTCTTCTTCTGGCACCCCCATAATTCTGATGTTGGTATGCTTGAAGTTGTCCCAGAGGCTTCTTATATCTTCAAATTTTTGGATTCCTTTTTCTTTTTGCTTTTCCAGTTCAGTGTTTTCTGCTTCCTTATATTTCAAATCTTTGACTTGATTCTTGTGGTCCTCTAGTCTGCTGTTAGGTCTCAATATAATATTTTTTATTTCAGTCAGTGTATGTTTAATTTCTGGTTGGTCCTTTTTCATATCCTCAAGGGTCTCACTAAATTTATTGGCCTTTTCTAGGAAAATCTTGAAAAACCTTATAACTGTGGTTTTGAACTCTATATCCAGTCATTTGTTTTCCTCCATTTTTTTCATTTGTGATCTTTTTGTCTCTGCATATTTTGTTTCTTCCCTGAGTTAGTAGAGTAGCTTTGTATGCTAGTTGTCCTATATGGCCCTGTAGCTCTGCCTCCCCACTTACCTGAGGTGGACACTCTTGGTGTACCCCTCTGTGGACAGCCTTGCTATAGTTAAGTCTTGATTGTTGTTGGTATCACTGGGGGGAATTGACTTCCAGGCCAATTGCCTGTGAAGATCAGCTGCGTCTATTCTGGGAGAACTTTTGTGCTGAAGACAGTCTTATGATACAAAACTTGCAAAATTGCAAAAACCTCTGTGCTTAGCTTGGATGGGGTGGAGTTTCAGGGCTGAGCAGACAGTCTTGGCTTCGCGTCATCCCTGCCCTATGAGGCCCCTGGTTCTCAGTGTCCCTTGGTAATCGCTGTAGTCCTCTCTGTGCACACTCGCACACGTGCCTCCAGACCTCTGCCTTTCATGGCTCCCCCGAGTTTCTGTGCACTCCTCCCTTTTCTCAACAGTACAGACTCCCCTTATATGAGTTTTGCCTGGAACTTGGGTTCAGAGCAGTTGGAACTGGGTTCAGTGAAGTTGGGAGTTTCCTCTCCCTCCTGCTAGAGGAAGCCAGCCAGGCACACAACCGCCTGTCCTCTCTATGTGCGTGTCTCTGAACCTCAGCTTTTTGCAGCTCCTCTGAATCTCCGTGAGTCCCTCTCTTTCCTTCCAGTTGTAGAATTTCCACTCAGCCAGCTTTCCTGTGGTTCTGGATGGTGTCTGTTCTTTTAGTTGTAGTTTTGAAATTGTTGTACGAGGCAGCAGTTTAGGTGTTCACCTATGCCACCATCTTGATTTCTCCTTCTATCAGCCCCATTTTAATAGATGTGAAGCCTGAGGCCCAGAAAAGTATCTTATCTGTGATCATAGTAACAAAGCTATGTGAAGTTTCTTGTGTTTAAAAAAATTTTTTTAAGGTCTTTTCACACTTATTCATTCATCCCTGTATTAAGGCAGGCTGTACAATGGATTCCTGTATGCTTTCACAATAGACCTTCCTTGCTACATCTTTCACTCACCCACTCATAGACTCCCAGAATCCTTATTGTTTCCCTTCTGATCCTTTGTTTCTCAAGTTTATGCTGGCATAGTGATATTGTTTGTCATTCAGTGGGATAACCTCACCATTGTTACCCTAAATTACCCTCTAATTATGCAGAATGAAGAGCACTGGGCAGGGGTTAGCAGGGCCTCTCTTTCCACCAACTTGTTGGATGACCTTGAGGGTGTCCTTGACATCTATCTGCTTCCTTATTTCTAACGGGGGAGAGAGGGTGAATTATATGATCTCAGAGCCTTTCCTGGCTTTGAAATTCAGTAATTCTGGGAACTAAGATTTGCCAAGGATCGGAGTTTCTATAAATTTTTAGTCAGAAGAATAATAACAAATTTCTTTTGGCTTTGAGAAACAAAGAATACTTTTGGTATACTTCCAATTTTGCAACTCAGAGCAAATAGAAACAGGATTGAGGTCTAGGTAGCACTTCCACCTACTGGACAGAAGCTGAATGACTTGAGAGTATTTAGTTCTGCCCCTTTCCCCTCCTCCATTTTCATTGTGAAGAATGTTTATAAAGATCATGGCTTTATTTGGGCTAGAAGTACCTTGGGAAGTCTTTGCATCTTTCTCTTGGCCACTGTTAGGATGGTATCCAAGGTTTTCAAACTGAGTAAGGGGATGGGTGGATATATCTCCCAGGTTGCTCCTTCACTGTTTTTCCTACTGAGGGACCATCTTTTTCTTTGGAGACTTGGCTTTCATAATTTCTTCTTATATTTCTCAATCTTAAGAACATTTTTTTTTATATTTTAATTTTTTCAGTATTCACAATTAGAAAGATTCTTGGATGTAAAACAAAAAACAAACCCATCTTCCTGTGATATTATTATAAGACATACTAAGTGTATCAGTTAATAATGTGGATTTTGTAATCAAAACATGATAAATTCAAGAGAAACATCAAAAGTGCTTTATTCAAAGTAATGTACATTGCTAGCTACACACTTTCCCCATCTTTAGGTAATTTGTGGATATTGTCCTAATAGAACTTTTCTTGTTTTGAGGCAAACCATTCAGATATCCAATTTTCCACTTCTTTGTACGTTTTGAAATCTCAGAAAGTGTGTGTGCCACTGATTGGAACAAGTGGTAATCTGAAGGAGCAAGGTCTGGTGAATATGGTGGGTGGGTTAATCCTTTCCAGACAAGATCTTTTAATGTGTCTTTAACTGGTTTTGAAGTGTGTGATGGTGCGTTATCATGAAGCAAAACCACTTTGCTGTGTCTTCTGGCACATTCTGGTCATTTCATGATCAAAGGGTGGTTCAAATGGATTATTTGTTGTTGGTAGTGATCAATATTAATGGTTTCACCTGGTTTTAGAAGCTCATAATACACCACATCTTCCTGATTCCACCAAACGCAGAGCATTGTCTTCTTTCCAAAGCGATTTGGCCTTGCCTTGCAGTTGATGTTATGGATGACTTGGATCAACTCATGATATTGTGCGTTTGGGATTCTCAAAATAAATCCACTTTTCATCGCCAGTCACAATTCAATGCAAAAAAGACTGTCTTTCGTGCAGTTGAAGCAACATTTTACTGATGACTTTTTGGTTTTCCCTTTGTCTTTCATTCAGTTGATATGGCACTTATTTTCCTTCCTTTAAAATCTTTCTATTGCTTGTAAACGATCAGAAATTGTTTGCTGAGCAATGTTTAATCTTTCTGCAAGTTGTTTTTGAGTTTGACACACATCTTCATCCAATAATGCTTGTAACTGTTGGTCTTAAAACTTGTTTGGTTGACCTGTACGTTGTCTTTCACATCGAAATCATCACTTTTAAAGCATTTAAACCAGCATTCACAAGTATCTTGAGATGGAGCATATTCACCATAAGCTTCCCAAAGTATACAATAACTTTTTCTTCAAAATAAAGTAATGAATTAATACTTCCCGCAAATGCTTTTTTTTTTGGCATGAAATTCGACATTTTTAGGCATAAAAATATCTATAATGTTAACACCTTCAGAAACTTGACATATGAAGTTTTGAAGCTTTTTGTCAATACAACAAAATAGCATACATATCAAATTGCATGTATATCAACATATGTGTAACTCTATCTATTGAAAAAAATCCACATTATTAACTGGTACATCTAATAGTTTTGTTAATCCTTTATTTTACTTTATTTTGGCATTGTAGCTGTTCCTTCAAATGTGATTATCCTTTCCTTTAATGCTCTTTAGTTCTTAAGAGTCCAAAGCTAAGAATTAAAGGAGAGATGAGGATACGACTATGGAATAACATATCTTCTATTCTATTTGGCTGTAGGAATTTGCCCCTTTCCATTGGCATTTCTATGCCCATTGTCACCATCATCTACATCTTGACCAATGTGGCCTATTACACCGTGCTAGACATGAAGGACATCCTGGCCAGTGATGCTGTTGCTGTGGTAAATGATTTTCATTAGCAGAGAAGGCTGAGGGTATTTATGGGTTTCTAGGTACAGTGCAGCTCTTAAAATTCCCAGTAAAGAGAGTCCTTGAAAGGATACTGGGATATTGGGCTTGCAAGGAGGTACTGTTACCTCTGTGGTAGAAGGGTTGGATTCCAAGTAGTAGGAATCTAAGGACATGCCTGTCATGCCTCTCATCCCTAATGACTCTTTCCCTTAGACTTTTGCAGACCAGATTTTTGGAATATTCAACTGGACAATTCCACTAACAGTTGCATTATCCTGCGTTGGTGGCCTCAATGCTTCCATTGTGGCTGCTTCTAGGTATGAGCGGTATCTTTTACTGGAAAGCATTTTGAAAACTATAGCAGGGGGAGGTAGGACTTACAGGATCCAGATTTTAGTCACTTGCTCCCCAAATGACATTCATAATCTCTTTGATCTTATTTCCATCAGTAGCGTCTAGTACTTACTAATCTCTATATTGAACTCCATTCTATATTATCTACTCTTTTGGAGGTGATTGCAGAGTGAGGGTCCTTTAGCTCATGAGCCAGGCCACAGCCAGTATCTCATGTTTCTCAGTCTCTCCTCTCTTACCTAAAATAGGCTTTTCTTTGTGGGCTCAAGAGAAGGCCATCTCCCTGATGCTATCTGCATGATTCATGTCCATCGGTTCACCCCAGTGCCTGCGCTACTTTTCAATGTAAGTGATCCCAAGGATGAGGCTGAAAACCAGATTGTGGTGGAAACTTTAGTAACAGTATAGACAACTTCCCTAGCTTCCTAAATACTCTAAAGAAGATTCTAACAGAAAAAAGAAATACTAACAGAACACCGTGTGGGCAAGACACACTCTACTAACTGCTGCCGTGGTTCCTGAGAGACTCTGTCTTCTCTAAGGAATGCTAATCTCCTTTGGTTTAGGATAAGGCATAAAGCACATGAGATTATTTGTAATGATTGCCATGATAGTCAGTGATGTAGTGTTTAGGGAAGAAACTAATCACTTCCCTGAGGGAAAAGGGTGAACAAGGAAAGACTTCTTTGACTAAGTGCATTTGAAATAGATTTTTAAGGTTAGGGTGGCAAACGATAGTAGAGATGAGCTTTAGGTTAAGAGAAACAGCATCAGAAAGTTCTGAGGTAAAGCAATGTGAAGTTGGTTAGTGGGTGATGAGCTGGAAATATACGTTAGAGCCATTATGGAGAGGCTTTTAAGCAAAAGATTTAAAAAAAATTTAAAAATATGTATTTTTATTGATTTCAGAGAGGAGTAGAAAGGTCAATGAATCGATTGGCTGCCTCATGCACACCTGACACTGGGGATTAAGCCTGCCACCTGGGCATGTGCCTTTACTGGGAATTGAACCATGACCTTCTGGTTCATCGGTTGATGCTCAACCACTGAGCCACACCAGACAGGCTAAGCAAAAGATTTTTGAGAAATTGTTTTGAGCTATACTTTATAGAAAAGGAATGAGGTATTGAAACTCTGGAGGTGCTAAAGAGGGTGGGAACAGAAAAGGACAGATGGGGAGACTCTTGAGGATTTGACAAAGGGGAGGGACTTGGTAAAGGTGAGTGAAAAATACCTTGAACAAAGGCCCTGAGGAGCTGATTGTACTTACAGGGAATCATGGCATTGATCTACTTATGCGTGGAGGACATCTTCAAGCTCATTAACTACTATAGCTTCAGCTACTGGTTCTTTGTGGGGCTCTCAATTGTGGGTCAGCTTTATTTGCGCTGGAAGGAGCCTGATCGACCTCGTTCCCTTAAGGTAAGTCACCTCCATCCCACCTCTGCTCCATCTGCCCTGGGGATTCTTATAGGATGGTTTCTTTAGAAACCTTTGCCCTGGACTTGCTGGTGTCAGTGTGTTGAGATGAAGGGAATGGAAAGGCAGCTCAGTGCTCTTTCACAGAGGTGGGGTTACTTTAGCTGTCAATCCTGAGCTAATTTCCAGTTGTTTCTTCTGTGCCCTTAGCTCAGCCTTTTCTTCCCCATTGTCTTCTGCTGCTGTACCATCTTCCTGGTGGTCATTCCACTTTACAGCGATACCACCAACTCCCTCATTGGCATTGGCATTGCTCTCTCAGGCTTGCCCTTTTACTTCTTCATCATCAGAGTGCCAGAACACAAACGACCTCATTGCCTCCGAAGGATTGTGGGTAAGATCTGGATCCTCAGGTTAGCTTGGCTAATGTATTTTTTTTTTCTCTCTTCTGAAAATCCTGTTCCAAGTCATCTTGGCCATAGCCCGTTCCTATCGTTAACCCTAAGACTTAACTGAATTGTTTCCTCAGACCCAATTCAGTGCCACTGGAACTCAGACCAGTTGACCTCTTCTGAGTTTTGATTCAAACTTCTCTTTGTAGCATCTACTACATGGTACCTCCAGATCCTATGTATGTCAGTAGCTGGAGAGATGGATTTGGAAGATGAAGAGATGCCCAAGCAACAAGATCCCAAGTCTAAGTAAATAACACCTGGAATCCTGAGAAATGAAAAGCAGAACCTCATCTTCTACTCGTTGGAACAAAGGAAGTTGAAAAGGAAAGCTTACTTCTTTAGAGGCACTGGTCCAGAAGCCTGGTGTAGGCAGCTTTAACAACCTTTGAACTTGCTTTCTTTTAGTCAGTAATTTATTTGTTTTGCTACATATTGTTCCAGATTTTTAAAAAGGGATAATAAAGCAGACTGTGGTGGGAGCATGTCAGGTGTGGGCTTGGTTATTCTAATAGCACATTCCCATGTGTTAAGATATTCACTCACCTCTGGGTGTGCCTTACACCTCTTTTCCTTTAAAAGGGCCAATAATGCTCCAAACTTCCTGTCTCTTTTAGAGACATGAAAATGTATGGGTGCTGGACAATAAAAGGGTTAAGTTTCTAAGCTTTGAGTGGCTTCATTTTTATACTGTGTCCATGGGGCAGTTCCTATTAGTTTGGCAGGAAAACTAAAAAAAACCCCCACACAATCTAATGTTTGAAAGTATCCGAGTATTTTTTCCCTCTCAAGCCTGTTGCTGAAGGTTGGAAAAAACCAATCTCTACCTCTAAACTGCTGTAGCAAAATGTTAATGTTGTTAGATAAAAATAACACCAACTTTCATTCTTTTCTTTAAAAATATATTTTATTGATTTTTTACAGAGAGGAAGGGAGAGGGAGTTAGAAACATCAATGAGAGAGAAACATTGGTCAGCTGCTTCCTGCACACCCCCTACTGGGAATGTGCCCACAACCAAGGTACCTGCCCTTGACTGGAATCAAACCTGGGACCCCTCAGTTTGCAGGCCGATGCTCTATTCACTGAGCCAAACCAGTTAGGGCTCAACTTCCATTCTTCTTAATTACCACTAAGAATTTGAGCCTAGCTGGCATGGCTTAGTGGTTGAGTGTCAACCTATGAATCAGTTCACAGTTTGATTCCAGTCAGAGCACATACCCATGTTTCGGGCTCAATCCCCAGTGGAGGGCATGCAGGAGGCAGCTGATCAATGATTCTCTCTCATAATTGATGTTTCTATTTCTCTTCCCCTCTCCCTTCCTCTCTAAAATAAATAAAAATGTATTTAACAAAAAAAATTTGAGCACATCTACTTCTTGGAGGATATTTTATAGGTAACCTTGGGGGAAAAAATGTGGTTATCCTATTTAAATATAATCTCAACTTAGCAGGCATATCTCTGCAATGCAAATTCGGCCGGAACAACACATTTATGGGGTGGGGATCTAAGCTCCTAACATCAAGTTACTTCACTGAGACACTTCCTAAGAGCTCGGGCCAGGAAGAGCAATCACCATCAACCTGTTCTTTAGTTTTCTGAAGCACACAATCCACCTCTCCATTTAATAAGTACCAGGAAGCAACATGTAATACAGAGGTTTACTAATTCTGTAGATGGAAAGATCACTTGGCTCCCCAGTGCTCTTTTATACTTAGATGTAAAAGTTTACAGTGGAATCCACTTTTAAAACAAACATCTCCATGTCCCATAGTTTCTAGTTCTGGGCAAGGATCCAGCAAAAATCTTGTTCTAAGGTTGAGTCTTTGGAGAAGCAGGGTTAATGTCAGTCTGAGCAAGGAACAGATTCAGCCGAGTGTGTCACGCCAGGGTTTCTTTGACTTAGGTTTGTTGCAGCTGCTGTTAGGGGTGTTGGGAGGAGGATTTTTCCCATGCTGTAGCAGAGGGTTGTGGGCAAAGGTCTGTCGTAAGGGACCTAGGGGAAAAAGAGAAGGTTAATAAACAAAGGAAAGGGAGAAACAATGAGAATTTAGTCCGAAAGGGTTATTTACCCCTGGCTGCTAGTTCCAAGTGATTCTGCATGCGCCGTTCACGCTCTTGTAGCTGATGGTTGATTTCAGCATTCTTCCAGCCTATATAGAGTAAGACAGTTGGGTCTCATACTACTTTTAGGCCACTTTCCCCTGGTCCTGATTCAGAGGACAGGCCCTTACCACGTTTGAAGCTCTTTATGAAGCCTTCCTGTGGAGGTAATTTATCGGAGTCATGTACAACACGCTGGGGAATTTTAAGAATAGTGCGTACAGCTGGAATACGGAGGCAAGACACCTGGACCAGGGAAAACATATTTGAGGAGAACCAATACACGAACACTGCCTAGATGGAGAGAAAAAGAAGACACTTAGAAGCTGCATCCCTGATCAGCCTGCTGGGAGGTGGGTAGGCTAGGAGAAAGGACTTGAAGCTAGCCCCTAAGTCATTACCTACCGAGGGGAAATGGATAGTTATGGGCAAGACTGCCAGGGGTAACAATCTCATAACATTTCTCATCCAGTGAAGTTCAGAACTTTGCACACCAGTCTCAGCACCTAACTGGGGGGGAAAAAAAGCAAAGGAAGAGTAGCAATTTTAGGGACTATGGCTCAAATTTCTTATGTATTAAAACTATTCCTCCAGAGAGTCAAGAAAAACTATCCTGTAAAACTACATTACTCCTAATCCCAGTTCACTTTGCAGGCCTGGCACTTGGCCAACCTGGGCTTACCTCAAGGACACCCCACATTGTAGCAGTGACTACCATTGGTAATATGTAGGTGGGGTCAGATAGTGTGAGATCCTGGAACCACCAGAGGCCACCTGTCTGCAAGCTGGGCACAGGAAGGTTGGCCATTTCTCTCAAGGAAATGAAGAAGGAGATGAAGATTGGCGCCTATTACACAGGATAAACAATGTCAGTATCCTTTATCAGAGGGGATATTTTCATTATTTCATTACTGAAAACCACCTGCTTTTTGGATGTCTAGGGTCTGGCAAATAGGAGGTAATCTGATTGGTTTAGGATAAAATAAGGAAAATATTTTTACTTACCTGAGTTAGAGGTAGAATGAGAGGTTTAAAGAGTTTAATGTCATGCTTTTTCTGATACAATGTCATCTCCGAGGAGGCCCTGTAAACTGTGAAGTGAGGGGAAGTTAGTGGTTGAGCAGATAGTTACACTGGTGGAAATGACCAACTCATTACCCAGCCTATCACATTTCTAACTGACCCTGACCAGTCACTGGGTAAACAAGTGGGTTCCAGCTAAAAGAAGTAGGTAAAACTTTAAAACCTGCCTAGATGTAGCAATTCCTGACTTAGGTTGTTTCTTTCCCTCTGCAGAATGTCAGGAAAAGTGTAAATGTGGTCTCACACTCATCCTGCAGTTGACTCACACTCAGCGTGGTCTCTTGCCAGCTTGGCCTCTCTGATCCGAGTGGAAAACTTCTGGATCTCTGGCATGTGGTTGTGGATCTTGGCTGCCTCTCGCTGGCCCTTCACAATGAGAGGAAACACCAGGCAGCGGGCAAGGACTGTACCTACAAAATACACACATGGATTGCAGTAAAATTAAAGCAGTTCTGCAGCTAGAAGGTTGAAGATTTCTAGGTTCTCACTGAAAGGATCTCCCTATTCTAGTCTTTCCACACTGACTCATACCCAAGGGGCCCAAAACAAAGGGTAGGGATATGAGTTTCTTCAAGGCTCAGTTCTCTGCTTTGACATCACAAAGGTTTAGCATTAACTTCTCTAAACAAATGATCATGAATCTAGTTTGTTTCTTTGAACAAAAGGGCGACAGTAAGTACTTTTCTAGACCAATGGTTTCTAAACTTTTCTATCAATGGAACATCTTCCTCTCTGGCCCCAACTCTTAGTCCCAATATGTATGACAGATAAAATCAAGTTGTCCTAGGGGAGGGGATAGTCTGTTTAAGTTCTGAACTTGCTTTGCTCAAAGGTACCTTTACAGAACTCTGGGGTCTCACGAATAAAGTTTAAAAGCTGCTGTCCTAGAAACTTCTGGAGCAGGAGGTAATATAGTGGCCTGCTGCTTAAGCTCCTTCCTATTTTTTTAAATGTGTTTTTATTGATTTTAGAGAGGGCAAGGGAGAGGTTGAGATAAAAACATCAATGAAAGAGAATCATCATTAATTGGCTGTCTCCTGCACATCCACTACTGGGTATCAAGCCTGCAACCCGGGCGTGTAACCTGACCAGATACTGAACTGGTGACCTCTTAGTTCATGGGTTGACACTCAACCACTGAGCCACCCTGCTCAAGCTCTATTTCTTTTTTTACACTTCATATTTCCCAATTATGCCAACAAATGTTTATTTAATTTATGGTATCTATAGATAAACAAGTGGGTTCCGGCTAAAAAGAGATGGGGGTTAGGAAGAGATTTAGGTTTAGGCTTTACCAACATTATGATGATGATGTGCCATGGAAAGAGGAGAGCTAAGGATGGAACCCAGAATACCAGCACCGGAAATGGGAAGTTGTGGTCAGAAAGATGGAAGAAAATTCTAAAGATTGTCACAAAAGCCAAGGAATATATTTCCAAGTCTAGTGTCTAACACAGAAAGGTCAACTATAAAAAGCAAAATGGATTTAGCAATGATGTAACTGGCAGTTAAAATGAAGCCGTATTAGTAAAAGCCAGATTGCTGAGGGTCAAAGAGTGGAAAGAAGCAAGCCTACTATGATACAGAATACCCTTTTAAATAACAGCTATGAAAAGGAGAAAGATATTTCCTTCCAAGAAACACACGGTATGCTTGAGCATGTTTGTATGTTCAGAGTAGGGCAATAAAAAGGGAGTTGAAGACACAGGAAGATGTTCATTGGAGCAATGTGTAGGAGGATACAGAATCTGAAGTAGTTTTAGCCTGCAATGTGAGTGTCTTCCCAATTTGGGGGTTTAACTGCTTGACCTGACCTTCTACTCTCCTGAACCAGGGCAGCTTCATCACTGTTAACAAGATCCTCTTGCTCTAACCCCATGCTCACACTCAGATATCTACACTTCTTGAATTACAGATGCTCTAGTGGTTTTATAATGCCCTTTAGAAAATATAGGTAGAGTGTATCTAGAGTCATGAGCCTTTACTCCTCATTTGAATCATCTGTTTTTTCTGACCCCTAAACTTCTTGCACTATTTTCTCGATCCCTTGACAGAACTGCTATTTTTTAAAGTTCTCTCCCTAAGTCCTCATTTCTTCCAGGATCCCTTCCAGGATGCAGTCCTCTTACACAGAGCAATGGCCCCCCACCAAGGTAGGCCAAGGTCAACATGCATATATTCCAGTAGGTTCTGGATCATTCCCACTGGGGTATATGACCCCAGCCCAAGTTCAGCGAAGCTCTGTTCTGCAGCAGCTTGGACTACATCTGCAGTCTCTCCAGGAGCCACCTCCGTTACTGCTGTGGGCGAGGGCGTTGCAGGAATGACTGGAGGGGCCTGAACCTGTGCAAAAGGAAGCCATGTGTAGTATTTAGTAGGTGGGATACGGAAACTGAGGGTTTCCTTATGATAACCAGTACTGGGTTGTTCTCCTGACTCTACTGCTCATTCTCCCAGATTAGCCTAAATGTCCACAGAACTCAGCTCTTAAAAAGAACATTTTATTTCCCCCCCCCACCACAGTAGAAAAATAAATTACTATAGTATAGTAAGATTTAATGAAAGCTATTTCTTGCACCAGTGTTTTCCAAACTTCATTCGAGTATCACTGTTATGATTGTGTAGTACATAACTGAGTTTTTAAAAACCCGAATATCTAAAAAAAGAAGGAAAGAAATGACCAAAAATATCTACTTGGTCTTATCCTCAAAAATATCGATATCCCATGAAATCATGTAAACGATATGCAAGTTTCCATTTTTCTAATACACACACACCTGGAAACCCATTTCATATCGCCATCGGTGGCTTGGCACTACTCTGGGAAACCATGGCCTGCATAGAATGTACATCTCTGTCTTGCTGTACTCTCAAATCCTTCCTGGGAAACATCCCAAGCAGAGATGCTGCCATTCTGGGGAGCCGTGTGCAGCGTGGAAAGAACTCCCTTGCACATCCCGCTTGCCTCTAGTCACAACAAAAAACCCACCGAGGAGCACCTCTCCTCACACCGCAGGGCTGGAAACGCGTCCTACCTGGGCTTCGGCAAAAGAGATGGCGGAGACGCTGAGGCCGCGGGGGCTGGGGGCCGCCAGGACGGCATAGTGGGGGCGCCCGCAGCACCGGCTGGCGGGGAACGGGAACCCTGCGGCCGGCGGCTTCCGGGGCCACTGGGAGGGCCCAGCGACGCGGTGGAACTGCGCGCGGAAAAGGGGGAGAAGCCCTTCTTACAGGGGGAAGTGGCGCATTTTGCGCTCCCCTCGTCCCCCCAAGAAGCAGGCAGCCGCTTCCACAGGTGAGGACAGTGACTCTCGCGAGTCCTGTACCTCACCGGCCACAGGCCCCCGACCCAGAGGCCCAGGCCCAGGTCCCCTTGGCGCGGGGAGAGCCTGTTCCCGGGCTCAGGCAACGACACGGGATCGCTCCTCCGCCCGTGGGGTCAGAGACGTTAACCCGTCTGCGTCCTCAGGGGAGCCGAGGTCAAGGGACACCGGCTCGCGAGCTGATCGGCGTTGCTCATGCCCCCGAATGAGCGCCCCCCGGCTCGGGTCACAGGGACAGGGCAGCACCCCGCAGTGCAGCCCGGGCGCTTCCTTACTTGCCGCTGGGGCCACAGCAGGCGCAGAAGCTCCCGGCGCCCGCACAGCAACACCCCCGCCATCTTGACCGGAAGAGGACTTCCGCTCGCACCTGCGCACTCGGAACCGCAGCCCCGCGGGCCGCGGCCCTTTTGGAAACGGGCGGAAGCCGGGGCGGCCGCGGCGGTGAAGGAGCCCGGCGGCCATGTTGGAAGTGGGCGAGGAGGCGCGGAGGGCCGCCTTCCTGGGGAGGGACGTTCCGCGCCGCCACCCAAGTGCGGGAGGAGTTTCTTCCATCTCGAAATCCTTGAGTCTCCTGCGACGTGTGGAGCGAAAAAAATAGCCTCCGGACGGCCTTGGCTGTGTCTGGCGTGGATTTATTTATTTATTTTTTCTTGCCCAGTGAAGTTCGATTCTTATTCCTAGTTAAGATTGTAGTAGTAGCCGAGACCGGTTTGGCTCAGTGGATAGAGCGTCGGCTTGCGGACTGAAAGGTCCCAGGTTCGATTCCGGTTGGGGCATGTACCTTGCTTGCGGGCACATCTCCACTGTGGGGCGTGCAGGACCGAGCTGCCGCCGCCGGCGGGGACCCCCCCGCCCGCCCCAGACCTCGCTGTGCACGAGGATAGGGAAAGGCGCTACCGTCCGGGTTCCAGGTCCCTGTTGCTCGGAGCGAATAACTTTCCTTAAAGATGCATGAGTTGAAGTTCCTTCCCTCCAAGTAAAAAAAAGTTGATTATATCGGAACCCCTAAAAAGTCAACTACAAAAATGCTTTTTGAATGACAAAGCACAGCTTGGGAAAGATTGAAATGATTTCAACCCCTGCTTTTTGGGGGATCGTCATGAATATATGCCTGACACATGGTAAAAACAGGAGGCCAAGACATAGAATATAGATTTAGTGATAATTAGGAGTATCACCGAGTAAGCACATTTGTTGGATACTATTGTAAGCAAGCTTTTATTTATTTTTTGTTACTTTAAAGAATCAGTGCAGTTGCCCTAGCTGGTTTGGCTCAGTGGCTAGAGCATCGGCCTGTGGACCGAAGGGTTCCAGGTTCGATTCCAGTCGAGAACACATGCCCAGGTTGTGGGCTCGATCCGCAGCAGGGGATGTGCAGGTGACAGCCAGCCAATGATTCTCACTCAGCATTGATGTCTCTCTCTCCCTCTCCCTTCCTCTCTGAAGTAAATTTAAAAAAATATATGTATTACACATATAGATGACAAATACCCAGCTCAGGGCACTTGAGGGGAAATAAAACTATCCTGTGGTAGAGAGTTACTTCGGTGGCCCCCCCTGTCCAGCACGACCAGGTTCAGTGAGCTTGAGGAGGGGCGGTGAAGGATTAAAGAAGACAGACAAAGAGAATACAGCTGGGGCTTGGGAGAATCTCCTGAACCTGGATGAGGACTCAGAGAGACCCAGCCTGCAAGCTGAAGCTTTATTTTATAGCCAGAGCTCACAAAGCAAAACAAGGGAAGTGGTCGACCTATTTACAATGTTCTTGTGAGTTTCACTTTGTTTTGGCACCACAGCCCATTAGCTACCTGGGAAGGAACTAGGGAGAACTATAAGGTCAAGCTTAATTATGCTAGGAGGGGAACATCTGAAATAAACTGAACAATAAAGATTAAATAAATAAATAAAGATTTCCATCTTTTCATGGCTGAATTATATCCCATTTATATGTATACCACATTTTCTTTATCTATTCATCCACGGATAGATACTTACTTTTTGGAAAGGAAATTCCATATCCCCAGACGTGAAATTGCAGAGCCCTCCTAGCTGGGACTTGTCTGTGGCCCTGCCACACTCAGTCTGAGGCTTGAACCTATAGCCGCTCCCTACAGCCCACAATAAACCACATCTCTCATTATTTGCACCCTTGTACAGCTACTATAGAAAATAGTTCAGAAAGCCCTTAAAAAACTAGAAATAGAACTACCATATGACCCAGCAATTTCACGTCTGGGGATATGGAATTTCCTTTC
>JAAGEH010000208.1:1918158-1945017 GCA_011751065.1 Lasiurus cinereus | reverse complement strand
TCCATAGGTGTAAGATTTTTGTCCAATCTCTTCCTGCACCCCTCACTCCTCTTTTCCCCCGGGAATTGTTAGTCCATTCCCTTTCTATGCCCCTAATTCTATTATATTCACCAGTTTATTCTGTTCATTGGATTTTTTTATTCACTTGATTTTCAGATTCACTTGTTGATAGGTATGTATTTGTTATCACTTTGTTCATAATTTTTATCTTTACCTTTTTATTCTTCTTCCTCGTCTTAAAGAAGACCCTTCAGCATTTCATATAATCCTGATTTGGGGGTGATGAATTCTTTTAGCTTTTTCTTATCTGTGAAGCTCTTTATCTGCCCTTGGATTCTGAATGATAGCTTTGCTGGGTAGAGCACTCTTGGTTGTAGGTTCTTGCTATTCAAAAAGATGGAAATGTTGCTATTTGTGATAGCATGGATGGACCTGGAGGGCATTATGCTAAGTGAAATAAGTCATACAGAGAAAGAATTACTATATGATCTCACTTATATAAGTTTAATAATAAAAATTATCAAAGTCATAGAAAAAGAGGTCAGATTGTGGTTATCACAGGTAGGGGGGAATTGGATGAAGGTTGTCAAAAGATACAAATTTTCAGTTATAGATAAATACTGGGAATGTAATGTACATTATGATGACTATTGTTAACACTGCTGTATGGTATATTTGAAAGTTGTTAAGAGAGTAAATTCTAAGAGTTCTCATTACAAAAATAAATTATTGTGTTTTGGTGTCTGTATGAGATGATGGACATTAACTAAATCTATTGTGATAATCATTTCACAATGTATATGCCAAGTCATTATGCTGTACAACTGAAACTTATACTGTGCTCTATATCAACTTGTATAGATGTATATGTGAATACAACTAACTCCATCTCAGTGTCCTGGATTTATTTCATGCTTTGACCTTTGGCCAACTTCACTGGCTTTAGTAAGCATATCAAAGCCTTCTAGTTGATGATTATCTGTGTTTCAAAAAATGTAGCAATAAAATTTTTTTTAGTAATGTCTGGAATGGCATGACAATTGAGATAAGTATTAAACTGATATATTGATGATAAATAATCACTTATCACAAGACCACCAAGAGGTATGGCACCTCGCCAGTACTGCATTCTTTGTTCCATTGTCAGTAATTTATACCTGAGCCTGGCCAGTGTTGCTCAATGATTAAGCATTGACCCATGAACCAGAAGGACATGGTTCGATTCCTGGTCAGGGCACATGCCTGGGTTTTGGGCATGTGCCCAGGGGGGCATGCAAAAGGCAGCTGACTGATGATTCTCTTTCATCATTGATGTTTCTAACTCTCTCTTCCTGTCCTTTTCTCTCTCTGAAAAACATATTAAAAAAACATTAAAAAAAAGAATTGACATATTTAAAATACTGACATTTACAATCTATGAACATGGTGGAACCCTCCATTTGAAAAAAAAATTGGTACCTGAGTTATACTATGAAAAAGTACTGTGTTCAGCTGGTGTTGCTCAAACAATGAAACAGGAGGTCACAGTTTTGATTCTCAGTCAGGGCATGTGCCCAGGTTGCAAGCTTGATCCCCAGTAGGGGTATGCAGGAGGCAGCTGATCAATGATTTTCTCTCATCATTGATGTTTCTCGCTCTCTCTTTCTGAAATCAATAAATTTTTTTTTTAAAGTACTGTAACAGAAGGGCTGGGTGAAAAAAGTGAAGGGATTAAGCAAAGAAAAAGCCTCATAGACACAGACAACAGTCTGGTGATTACCAGAGGGAAAGGGGCGCTGGGGGGAGCTAGAAGAGGGAAAGGGGGTGATAAATAGTGATGGAAGGAGACTTGACTTGGGATGGTGAACACACAATACAAAAAATAGATAATGTAAAATTGTATACCTGAAATCTATAAAATTTTTATAGATTTCAATGCCACCCCAGTAAATTCAATAAAAACTTTAAAAAATATTGTAACATTATTTTTCAAGTGGCAGATTATGGAATAGCTGCAGATTTATTCATGGTAGTTCCTGAAATAATGGAGCTATTAAAGAAAAAAATGAGTCATCATCATGTCTTAAGAAGAAAAATTACGAGAGTATTCCTCTGAAATCATAGATATTCATGGCTATTATAATAATCATTGGAAAGCTGCATTTCATAACTTGAGCAAAAATTCTACCAGATGCCAGAATGATTTTTTTAAATGGAGCTGTTATGTTTCTTTTTAACAGTGGTTCTAAACAATTATTTTTGAAATTTCCTAATTCTGTAACAAAATGTAATAAAGCCTTTCCATAGTTTTAAAATAAAACAAAAAGTAAATTAAAAAGTATTGTAAGCCAAAACCGATTTGGCTCAGTGGATAGAGCATCGGTCTGCGGACTGAGAGGTCCCAGGTTCGATTCCAGTCAAGGGCATGTACATTGGTTGCGGCGCATCCCCAGTAGGGGGCGTGCAGGAGGCGGCTGATCGATGTCTCTCTCTCATCGATGTTTCTAATTTTCTCTCCCTCTACCTTCCTCTCTGTGTAAAATCAATAAAATATATTTTTTAAAAAAGTATTGTAACAGGTGTCTGTTAGCAGAGGCTAATTTACACAGAACTGCTGGGTCATCTGTCCACTCTCATCTACAACACTGTAAGTAAATTAACCTTTATTACATTCTGTTTTATTCTGTGGAGTTGCATGTATTGTTCTTCTCTCTGATGATACCTTCTTATTATGGTGGCTATTACACCTTTGCCCTACCACTGGGCACAGTTATACTTCAACAGTGGAAAAAATTTTTCATTATGTGCATGCATGCCTGTGCACACACACGTTATCACAATGTGAGATAGGTGATTGTGCCAGCACAGCCAAGGGTTCTGTGAGTCTGAGGGAGGGCCAGTGAAGGATGAAGAAAAGACAGACAAAGAGAATAAGCTGGGTCTAGGTGGATCTTCTGTGTATGAATGAGACCACAGAACAGATCCAGACTGCAAGCTGATGTTTTATTTTATAGTCAGAGGCCAGCAAGGTAATTTACAATGTTCTTTTAGGTTTCACTTGTTTCGGCAGCACTTGCTGCACTTCCCATAGCCCATTAGCTACCCAGGAAAGATCTAGGGAGCAGTCACAAGATCAAGCTTACTTATGCTAAGAAGGTTGTGCCCTCTAAGCTGGAATTTGTTTGCGGACTTGCCAGTAGGTCAGTCCGAGGCTTAACCCTATAACCGTTCTCTACGGGTGATGGCTCTGTTAGGTAGTCTTATTGTATTAATTATTTTGCAATATATATGTAAAGGGTGGGTCAAAAGTAGGTTACAATAATTAGTAATAAATTAATAAAATTTTGCATATTCACAACTGTAAACCTATTTCCCCCCAACCTGTATATAAAAATATTACATTGTATAGCTTAAACTTATTAATTATATATGCTAATTATATCTCAATAAAGTTTTGGGAAAAGCTCTGAGGAATATATAAAATATTCTACTAGGACTAATATGTAAATTTAGCAGGGTGTAGGATACAAGTTCAATATACAAAAATCAATTACATTTCTAAACACTAAAAATGAACAATGTGAAAATTAATAAAACCATTTACAAGAGCATCAAAAACAAGAAACATTTAATAGTAAACTTGACAAAATATATGTGAAACTTGTACACTGAAAGTTATAAAACATTACTATAAAATATGTAGAAGGCCTAATTAAATGGAGAGATACACCATGCTCATAGATTATAAGACTCAGTATTGTTCAGATGTTAATTTTTCTAAAAAGGATTTACAGCAAGTTCAATAAAAATTTAATAGAAATTGATAAGTAATTAATACATTTATATGAAAAATGTAAAACACTTAGGGTAGACAAAATGTTTTTGAAAAAGAACAAAGTTGGAGGATTTACAGTATCTGATTTTTAAAGTTTACTATAAAGTATCAATAATCAAGACAGTGTGGTACTGGCATAAGAATAGACATTTGGATCAAAGGAACAGAATAGTTTCCAGAAATAAATCCACAAATAAAATCAATTTATTTTAGTAAGTGCCAAGGGACCCCTGGTTTCGTGGCTTAGTTGGTTGGAGCATAGTCCTGGTTTTGGGATCACTCTCAGGGCACATACCTAGGTTACTTACAGCTTCTACCACCGGTCAGAGCACATATGGGAGGCAACCAATTGATGTTTCTCTTCCTCTCTCTAAAAATCAATAAAAACATTCTCGGGTGAGGATTTTTTATTTTTTATTTAAATCTTTATTATTCAGATTATTACATTTGTTTTTTTTTCCCCCTCCATAGCTCCCCTCCACCTGGTTCCCACCCTTCCTTCTACCCTTACCTCCTTCCCGTTGACCTAATCCATAGGTGTAAGATTTTTGTCAAGTCTCCCTCCCCACTTTCCCCCTGAGAATTATCAGTCCACTCCCTTTCTGTGCTCCTGATTCTATTATATTCACCAGTTTATTTTGTTGATCAAATTTTTAATTCACTTAATTTTTAGATTCACTTGTTGATAGATATATATTTGTTGTTCACAATTTTTTATCTTTTACCTTTTTCTTCTTCCTCTTCTTGAAGAGTACCTTTCAGCATTTCATATAATACTGGTTTGGAGTTGATGAACTCCTTTAGCTTTTTCTTCTCTGTGAAGCTCTTTATCTGCCCTTCAATTCTGAATGATAGCTTTGCTAGATAGAGTATTCTTGGTTGTAGGTTCTTGCTATTCATCACGTTGAATATTTCTTGCCACTCCCGTCTGGCCTGCATTGTATCTGTTGAGAAATTAGCTGACAGTCGTATGGGTTCTCACTTGTAGATAATGAACTGTTTTTCTCTTGCTGCTTTTAATATTCTCTCTTTGCCTTTTGCTCTTGGTATTTTAATTATGATGCGTCTTGGTGTAGTCCTCTTTGGATTCCTTTTATATGGGGTTCTGTGTGTTTCCTGGACTTGTAAGTCCATTTTTTTTTTTTTTTACCATATGTGGGAAGTTTTCAGTCATTATTTCTTTAAGTAGGTGTTCAGTATCTTGCTCTCTCACTTCTTCTGGCACCCCATAATTCTGATGTTGATACGCTTGAAGCTGTCCCAGAGGCTCCTTAAATTATCTTCACATTTTTGGATTCTTTTCTCTTCCTGCTTTTCCAGTTGAGTGTTTTCTGATTCTTTATATTTCAAATTTTTGACTTTATTCTTGCCTTCCTATGCTGTTAGGTCTCTGTATAATATTTTTTTATTTCAGTCAGTGTATGTTTAATTTCTAGTTGGTCCTTTTCCATCTCTAGTTGGTTCTTTTTCATCTCCTCTTGGGTCTCGCTAACTTTATCCAACTTTTCTAGGATATTCTTGAAAAACCTTATAAGCGTGGTTTTGAACTCTATATCTAGTCATTTGTTTTCCTCCATTTCTTTTGTTTGTGATCCCTTCCCTTGTCTTGGCATTTTCACTATGCCAGGAGAACTTCTGTGTTGGATTCAGCCTTATGATACCAGACTTGCAAAACCGAAGAAGCCTCTGTTGAGCTTGGGATGGGTGGAGTCTCAGGGCTTAAGGGACTGCCTTGCCTTCCAGTCAGTCCCACCCTCCACGGCCCCTGAGTCTCACGTGACTGGGTAATCGCTGGAGCAGTCCCTGTGCGCAAGCACTCTTGCAGTGCCTCTAGACTGCTGCCCCTCCAGCTCTCCTGTGCTCCGGGACCATATGAGTCTGGGTCCCCAGGGTTTCACCCAAAACTGGGGTTTAGTGAAGTTAGAAGTGGCGCAGTTGGGAGGATCTGTCTCCCGCACACTTGTGAAAGCCAGTGGCACAATCAGCAGTCGGTCCTCTGCACGCAGTGCCATGCGTGTCACCAGACTTCTGATCTTTTGCAACTCCCCTAAATTTCCGTGCACTTCTCCCTTTTCACAGTCCAAACTCCCCCCATATGAGTTTCAGCTGGATCTGGGGTTTAGTGTAGTAGGATAAGGGGTTCAATTCTGTTGAGAGTCTCCATCTCACTCCCACCAGAGAAAGCCAGCCAGGTACTCCAGCACCTGCTCTCTCCATGTGCGCGTCTCCGTACCTCAGCTTTTTGCAGCTCCTCTGGGTCTCCGTGAGCCCCTCTCCTTCCCTCTAGCTGTAGAACTTCCACTCAGCCAGCTTTCCTGTGGTTCTGGATCGTGTCCGTTCTGTCTGTTAGTTGTAGTTTTGAAACTGTAGTGCGAGGCAGCAGTGTAGATGTTTTCCTATGCCGCCATCTTGGATTCTCTCCTCGGGTGGGGATTTTTAAAAAAAAAGTGCCAAAGGAACCCATAGGGAATAAGGAGAGTTTTTCCAACAAAGGTTCTGAAATAACTGGATATCCCAATAGAAAAAATTCAGACCCCAACCTTTAACTTGTACTACATCTATAATAATCTATAATAATAAAAGCATAATATGCTAATTAGACCAGATGGCCGAACAGCAGAACGACCTTCTGGATGACCTTCCAGATGAAGCCGGGGCTGGGAGGGCTGAGACAGCTGCTGTGGCTGCCTGGGCCGAGCCTCTTGCACAAATTTTGTGCATCGGGCCCCTTGTTACATATAAAAGTTAATTGGACTGGATCAGTGGTCAGCAAACTCATTAGTCAACAGAGTCAAATATCAACAGTACAATGATTAAAATTTCTTTTTCTTTTTAAAAAATATATATTTTGTTGATTTTTCATAGAGAGGAAGGGAGAGGAATAGGAAGTTAGAAACATGGATGAGAGAGGAACATCGACCAGCCGCCTCCTGCACCCCCACTGGGAATGTGCCTGCAACCAAGGCACACAACCTTGACCGGAATCGAACCTGGGACCTTTCAGTTGGCAGGCCGAACCAGTTAGGGCTTGAAATTGCTTTTGAGAGCCACAGTTTTTAAACTTAAATTTCTTCTAATGCCACTTCTTCAAAATAGACTCGCTCAGGCCATGGTATTTTGTGGAAGAGCCACACTCAAGGGGCCAAAGAGCCACATGTGGCTCGAGAGCCGCAGTTTGCCAATCACAGGACTGGATCATATCCTTGAATTTAAAGCTAAAACTATAATTTTCCTAGAAGAAAGTGCAAAAGAAAACCATGGGAATAGGCAAAAAATTCCTAGATAAGACACAAAATATCACTAGTCATAAAAGAAAAATTTGATAAATAGGACTTCATCCAAATTGAAAACCCTCGGCTCTTTGAAAGATACTATTAAAAAAATTAAAAGGCAAAGCACAGACTGGGAGAAAAATAATCACAATATATGTATTTGACAAATTATTTGTATCTACACTATGTAAATGAGGTTTCTTACAACTTAATTAAAAGCAGAGCAATCCAACAAAAACGTAAATGTTTTAATCAGACATTTCACAAAAGTAGATATCAGAAGAAATGGTCACATGAAGAGATACTCAGTATCATTAGACATCAAAGAAATGCAAAATAAAACCACAGTGGTGTACCACTGCACATCTACTAGAATTGCTGAAATGAAAGGATTGATAATTCCAAGTATTGGTGAGTATGTATATAATTTAGTTGTAATTTTGATGTGTCACTTTCATAAATTTCTGTTAAGAATGAAGAATGGTATAATTACTTGGCAGATTCTTATAAAAAACTAAATGTACATCAAATAATTCTACTTTTAGGCATTTATTTAAGAGAAGTGAAAAATATAAAAAGACTTGTACATAAGTGTTCACAGAAGCTTTATTCATAACTAGTGGCTCGGTGTACAAAATTCCATACACATTAAAAGGGGATTAATAAGGAAATATTTTAATATTGCTATTTGCCCTTCCTCTATAATAGAAGTGTCAGAGATGAAAGAAAATTAGTAAAATGTATGTGAAAATCTTCCTCCTGTCAGGGTCTGGGGCACGCCGTGGGACCCAGAGTCAAGCTTTTGCCCACTATGGTGCCTCAAAATCATGCGAGACCCAGACCCAGCCAGCCGTAACCACATTAAGCCCTGCTGAGTGGAGGGGCGCAGCCTCAGGTCCCCTGCCCTGGCTTAGTGCCATGCAGCCTCAAGTCCCTGCTGATTGTTCCGTAAGGCTCCTTATGCGAACTCGGCCTCTGCTGTGGGTGCAGCCATCTTGTGTTATGGAAACCCCGTCTCTGCTTTGGTAATAGCCATCTATATAATATGCACAGTCAATTTGCATATTCCCTCTTTATTAGATAGTATAACACTAAAGTGGAAGCAACTCCAATAGTCATCAATGTGTGAATACTATTCAGCAATAAAAATAATGAACCACTAATACACATAATAATATGGGTGAATGTTGAAAACATATGCTTATTCAAAAAAGCCAGACACAAAAAAATACATAATCCAATTCTATTTACATGAAGTTCTAGAACAGTAAAACTAATTTATAGTGACAGAAAGCAGATCAGTGACTGCCTGGAGCTGTGAGTGGGTGGTGAGGGCAGACTTGGTGCAGAGGAGCATGAGAGTAAATATTCTATATCTTAAATACAAAACAGAAAAAATTCTTAGAAGATACATGCAATAAGCTGAGTGAGAACTTCACTGGTGATTTCACATGGGACTCCAGATGTTTCCAAAGTCAAATTAAACTATCAACATAGCTTTGTATTTTGTTTTCCCAGTTTCACTAATAACACAAACACAACTCAAATCCCTGAAGTATTCATTATAGTAAAGGGCATACCTTATAAGAAATTGTCTGGAATTTAAAATACAGTGAAATCTGGCTTATATTCAACACTTTGAGGGATCCTTTAAAAATGTTTTAAAATATATTTTTATTGATTTCAGAGAGAAGAAAGAAGAGGTAGAGAGGGACAGAAACATCAATGGTGAGAATCATCCATTAACTGCCTCCTGCATGTCCTCTGCTGGAGACTGAGCTGAAAGCCAGGCACATGCCCTGAACTAGGAATCTGTGACTTCCCGGTTATGGGTCCACATTAAATCACTGACCCACACAGGCTGAGCTGGAGGGGTCCTTTTTACCAGCAAGCTTGAGACTGTCATCAGCTTTGGATTATGTTGCTTGACGAAGAAAAGCAAGATTTGCTTTTTTTTTTTTTGCCAGTGTCACTTATATCTTCAACAATCAAGACATTCTTTTCAATTCAAGTTGTGAGACAATCTCTGCCAATTACTTTTATGTCCCTTGTTGACTGGTCATTACTGTAGTTCTTCACTCTGATAAAATCTACAGTCATAGGAATGGATTCTGTTCAGTGCTTTGATGTACTCAGAAGGTCAGCAAAGAATTTAGAGCAACCCTTGAGTGTATGCACAGGGCTAGGATATGATGGCCTAACATTTCCATCACATCTTGAACAAACTATTGAGTCATTTTCAAAATTAGTCCATGAGGAATAAAGACCTTTTCAAAATCCTCAGCATAATGATTAGGCATAACAAAATAAATCTAGGTCATAACCTGGTTCATCATCAATAATCACGACGCTGGGGCTCTGGGCAGGCTCCAGGACTCAGGACAGTCTGAAGAGGATGAAGCTGGGTCCAAGGACTTGGCTGAGATGCAGCAGAAGGCAGCACCAAGCAGGAAAGCAGAGATGTTTTGAAATATTCTATATCTTGATTAAGATGGTGATTTTTATAGGTGAATACATTTATCAAAACTCAACAACTATTCACTTAAATAGATGAATTTTATATTATACATCAATAAATTTGACTTATAAGTAGAAAAAGTTTATAGAATTAGTTACTGTTGAAATAGCATTCTTGCATCAGTTTTCTATGTATTTCAAGTGAAAAACTTAGTTTTTGGGATAATTATTTTATTTTAAAAATATATTTTATAGATTTTTTTACAGAAAGGAAGGGAGAGGGATAAAAAGTTAGAAATATCAATGAGAGAGAGACATCTATCAGCTGCCTCCTGCACGCCCCCTATTGGAGATGTGCCTGCAACCAAGGTACATGCCCTTGACCGGAATCGAACCCGGACCCTTTAGTCTGCAGACCGACGCTCTATCCACTGAGCCAAACCGGTTTTGGCTATTTCATTTTTTAATTTTATTTTTTAAAAATTAAATCTTTATTATTCAGATTATTACATTTGTTTCTCTTTTTTCCCCTCCATAGCGCCCCTCCACCCAGCTCCCACCCTTCCCTCTGCCCTTACCTCCCTCCCATTGATCTCATCCATAGGTGTATGATTTTTGTCCAGTCTCTCCCTGTACACCCCTCACCCCTTTCCCCCTGAGAATGATCAGTCCACTCCTTTTCTGTGCTCCTGATTCTATTACATTCACCAGTTTATTTTGTTGATCTAATTTTTAATTCACTTAATTTTTAGATTCACTTGTTGATAGATATGTATTTGTTCATAATTTTTTGGCTTTTACCTTTTTCTTCTTCCTCTTCTAAAAGAGTACCTTTCAGCATTTCATATAATACTGGTTTGGAGTTGATGAACCCCTTTTGCTTTTTCTTTTCTGTGAAGCTCTTTATCTGCCCTTCAATTCTGAATGATAGCTTTGCTAGATAGAGTATTCTTGGTTGTAGGTTCTTGCTATTCATCACGTTGAATATTTCTTGCCACTCCTGTCTGGCCTGCATCGTTTCTGTTGAGAAATCAGCTAACAGTCGTATGGGTGCTCCCTTGTAGGTAATGAACTGTTTTTCTCTTGCTGCTTTTAATATTCTCTCTTTGTCTTTTGCTCTTGGCATTTTAATTATGATGTGTCTTGGTGTAGTCCTCTTTGGATTCCTTTTCTTTGGGGTTCTGTGTGCTTCCTGGACTTGTAAGTCTATTTCTTTTACCAGATGTGGGAAGTTTTCAGTCATTATTTCTTTAAATAGGTTTTTAATATCTTGCTCTCTCTCTTCTTCTGGCACCCCCACAATTCTGATGTTGGTACGCTTGAAGCTGTCCCAGAGGCTTCTTACATTATTTTCACATTTTTGGATTCTTTTCTCTTCTTGCTTTTCCAGTTGAATGTTTTGTGCTTCTTTATATTTCTAATTTTTGACTTGATTCTTGCCTTTCTCTAGTCTGCTGTTAGGACTCTGTATAATAGTTTTTATTTCAGTCAGGGTATGTTTAATTTCTAGTTGGTCCTTTTTCCTCTCTAGTTGGACCTTTACCATCTTTAGTTGGATCTTTTGCATCTCTAGTTGGTCCTTTTTCATCTCCTCTTGGCTCTCACTAACTTTATCCAACTTTTCTAGCATATTCTTGAAAAACCTTATAAGCGTGGTTTTGAACTCTATATCCAGTCATTTTTTCCCCTCCATTTCTTTTGTTTGTGGTCCCTTCCCTTGTCTCGGCATTTTTACTATGCCGGGAAAACTTCTGTGTTGAATTCAGCCTTATGATACAAGACTTGCAAAACTGAAGAAGCCTCTGTTGAGCTTGGGATGGGTGGAGTCTCAGGGCTTAAGGGACCGCCTTGCTTTCCAGTCGGCCCCGCCCTCCACGGCCCCTGAGTCTCATGTGAATGGGTAATGGCTGGAGCGGTCCTTGTGCGCGCACGCCTGCAGTGCCTCTAGACCTCCAGACCGCTGCCTTTCTGGCTCCCCTGTGCACCAGGACCACACGAGTCTAGGTCCCTAGGGTTTCGCCCGAAACAGGGGCTTAGTGGAGTTAGAAGTGGCACGGTTGGGAGGGTCTGTCTCCCGCCCACTCGGGAAAGCCAGTGGCACAATCAGCAATCTGTCCTCTGCGCAGTGCCGTGCGCGCCACCAGCCCTCTGATCTTTTGCGACTCCCCTAAATTTCCATGCACCTCTCCCTTTTCACAGTCCAAACTCCCCCCGTATGAGTTTCAGCTGGATCCGGGGTTTAGTGTCATAAGATAAGGGGTTCAATGCCGTTGGGAGTCTCTGTCTTCCTCCTGCCAGAGAAAGCCAGCCAGGTACTCCGGCACCCGCTCTCTCAGTGCACGCGTCTCCGTACCTCAGCTTTTTGCTGCTCCTTTGGGTTTCTGTGAGCCCCTTTCTTTCCTTCTAGCTGTAGAACTTACACTCAGCCAGCTTTCCTGTGGTTCTGGATGATGTTCGTTATGTCTTTTAGTTGTAGTTTTGAAATTGTTGTGCGAGGCAGAAGTGTAGGTGTTTACCTATGCCGCCATCTTGGATTCTCCCCTATTTTATTTTTTTATTTCAAAGAATAGTTTATTGATATTTAGAGAGAGAAAGAAAATTGATTGGCTGACTTCTGCAGGCCTCCTCTACAGGGGATCTTTAGGCATGTGCCCTGACCGGGAATTGAATCAGCGATCTTTTAGTGTATGGGGCAATGCCCAACCAATTGAGTCACACTGGCCAGGGCTATTTTTTAACCCAGCATGAATATTTGTTGTTTGATAGATGCAAATAAAGTAGTTTTGGAGTTATGAGGAGAGATTATTTCTAACTAAGAGAACACCAGGGATGGCTTCATAGAGGAAACCATTTTAAAATATATATATATTTTATTGATTTTTTTACAGAGAGGAAGGGAGAGAGACAGAAAGTCAGAAATATTGATGAGAGAGAGACATCGATCAGCCGCCTCCTGCACGCCCCACAGTGGAGATGTGCCCACAAGCAAGGTACATGACCCCAATCGGAATGGAACCTGGGACCTTTTAGTCCGCAAGCCGACGCTCTATCCACTGAGCCAAACCTGTCGCAAGGAAACCATTTTTTTAAAAAAGATTTTTAAAAATTGAATTTTAGAAAGAAAGAGAGAGGAAGAGAGAAACATTGATGTGAGAGCCCAACCAATGGGCTGCCTCCTGCCTTACCTGCACTGGGGAGAGCCTGCAACCCAAGCATGTACCCTGACCAGGAATTGAACTGGCAGCCTTTCAGTGCACTGCAGGATGCCCAACTGAGTCACATTGGACAAGGGCTGGATACCCCTAGATTCTTGGGCTCTAGTAACACCACCACCTCCTATGGTTCCTCCAGCCTAGGGTATGACAGCAGTTGCCCACTGTAGCCCATTTCTGGATTGCTTCACTGTTCTGCATTTGTCTTCCTAGTCCTTCTGAAATAGACTATGTATACTGTGGAATAGTTGCAATGGATAAAAACTACAGGAACTATCAAGAAGACAGTAAGACCCCCTCCCCCACCCCACCGGATATATGGCTTAAAACTCACAGAGACCAGCTTGATCCAATATGGTGACTAATTTCACCTAATGGTCACCCCTAGCCTCATTATAGATCATGTAATACATTAGCATGCTAAAACAACACATCCTGAGCTGCTCTGATCAGAAATGGAAAGCCCATAAAGGAGCACAAAATGGCTGATGGAGCGCCTCTGACAAATCTCCATCCCTTTCTGGGGAGATCCTGAATGTCCCTTTCCCCCGCTTATTGAACACCTTCCCTCCCCACCCCCACTCCCAATTAAATGAATTTCAATAAAGGAAGCAAATTCTTTTAAAGGGGGCTGGCTGCTCTGTCAAGTAGCTCATTCTGTCTCATGGTTTCACTAGTAAAATCACTTGCACTTTGAACTCTGTGCTGGAGTTTGAATTCTCTCCTTCATGAAACCAAGAACCCACAGTAGGTCCCGGACTCTCAGCTCCCCAGACACCTGCATCCTCTTTATTTACCAATTTCTGTGGTAAAATTCCTCTGCCATACTTCACGTGGGTTCTGTTTCCTTGTTTGCCCTAAGATAGCTTAGATAATCTATAATTGTCTCTTTGCTCCAAACCCGATTGCTTGGTGATGTGGAGCCAGTAATCAACAATCGGCACTTCTGCTTCACCATCTGGCTCCCTATTCAACTCTGCCAGGAGAGGGTGCTAGAGGGAGCTGGAAGGCTAGAGGTAGGAAAAAAGACTTGCTCCTTCTTGTTTATTCCAGGCGGGCTGCTTATCTAAATTTATTTTCTGTGAGCAGCTCCCAGCAGTCTTCTTCACTCCACCAGTTCTTGTCCTAGCAGTCACTGAATCCGGTTTTCAATTTTCCCAAAACTTGCAGAAGCAATCTTGTCACATCCCCTCAGAGACACTAGCATCAGTTGGCTTGTGCTCCCTCCTCAGATCTCCGAATTTCAGTTGTGACAGGACCTTCTCTAAGCTTCAAAGTTCAAATAACCCTAGCTCTTCCTTTTGTTCCCTCAGCAGTGAGGGTGGGAGCTGCTTTCTGCAGTTGCTACTGCTATATAACCCGTACAGTTACATAATTAATAACTTTGGACCTACTTAACCATTCTTTATATTCAACTCTCTGTTCAAATAATTGGTGTGGTTTCTGTCTCTTGACTGGATCCTGACTGTAACTGTTGTGGAGCCAGATTTTGGGTCTGGTTTGGGGTTTGATTTAGAATATTTTGAATTTGCAATGACAGTAGGCTATCCAGGTAGAGATAAAAGTCTTGTGAATAGATGGAAGTACACCACTGGAGTTTGTGGGAGATATAAGGAGTTGAAATATTTTCTCACTATCAGCACAGATGTGATGATGGAAACTGTAAGAAGACTACATGAATTCCTGGGTGAGTTGTGTGGAGAGCTAAGAGCAGACAGTTGACAATGGTCTCATGTATACTCACAAAGGAAAAACAGTAAAATTAAAACAAAAATTATAAAATTGAAGATACAAACATTATTGGAGAGGGGACTTGGCCCTGAATGGGTCTACCTTGGGCCAGGTGGTGGTGTGTGGGTTCTTAACTTTGTGCAGGAAAGATTTCACAATATGAGTCCAGGTGATTTTCAGAGGACGTGTTTTAGGCTGCTGGAATGGCACCAGGTGTGAGACCCATGGGGTCAGACCAGACCTTGATTCAGCAACCTGGGTACTTGAATTCAGAATCAGTACTCAAACTATAAGAGAACAGCCTATATAATAAAAGGGTAATATGCAAATAGACAAAATGGCAGAACAATGGAACAACCAATCAAAGTGTAATATGCTAATGATATGCTAGGCCACTCAACTGCTTGCTATGATGTGCACTGACGACCAGGGGGCAGATGCTCCGACCAGTAAGTTAGCTTGCTGCTGTGGCCCTGCCAATCAGGACTGAATGAGATTGGCAGGACATGCCCTGGAGCCCTCCTGTGGTCCCTTCCTAGCCCGATTGTGCTGGTGGGGTCCTTCAGTCTGGCCTGCACCCTCTTCCAATCTGGGACCCCTGGGGGGATGTTAGACAGCCTAATTCAGCCGGATCCCCGCAGGCTGCTCCCCTTGGAAGGGTGCCAGACGTAGGGCTCATGGCTGGGGAGTGTGGCTGTGGCAGTATGAGCCTCTCTGGAACGGGACTGATTGGGTGCAAGTCCAAGGCAGGCATAGTGGGGCTGGGATGAGCGGGAGCGGCAAGTAGGAGCTACAGGTGGCGTTGGACTGTGAGTTTCGGCCGATCACTGCAGGCTACCCAGAGGGACCCCACCCATGCACAGATTCGTGCACTGGGCCTCTAGTTTATTTATAAAATCACAGAGGTAGAAAGAGTAATTTGTAGAAGAGATGGGCTGAGGAAGAGTTATGGAGGCAAAGAAAGGACCCTAGAATCTTGGGAGTGAGGAAGGTAAATGGTAATGAAAAGGAAAATGGGGGGTTTGCAACCTAGTTCAGTATCTGGTTAAAACTGTAGTCTCACTTCCCGATTCTGACTGAACTTGGGGGGAGCTGCAGAACCTAACCCCAGGGCCCTACCACAGCTGAGTTGGCTGGAGCTGTGGAGCATGTCCCCAAGGCCCCTTCAAGACTGACTTGGGCGGAGCTGTGGGGACCCTCAGGGCCTGCTACAGGAGATATATAGGTCAGAGCCTCCCCACAAGTTCAGTTCAGGCTTTGGATCTGGAATTCCCCTGGACTAGCAGATCTGCAAATTAGAAGTTAATCTTTCCTTCTGCAGAGTGCTGGCGGATCATTCTGCAGTGCATTCTGTGGTGCATTCTGCCACAACAGTAATGCATCTGGGGTAGGGGTGGGAATAGGGAAGGGAAAAGGAAATGGTGTGGGTGTGCTCCCAGGATGGGGAGTGCACTTGGTCCTCTTTCTAATAGTTTTAAGGATGGAGATTTTAGGGACCATCCCAGGGGAAGATCTCAATAGAATATTCAGCAGTTTTCCAGGTGTGTCCTTTCGGAATAGGGGTCTCCACTGATTGATTGGCCAGCACCAGGGTGGGGGTCATTATTCAATGGAGCTGGTCCTGAGGTCAGCTTTGGTATTGCTTGTCTGGTTTTGCTGTTTTTCTGGGCCTGGAGCTGAAATACAACTGAGGTCTAGATGTTATCTCTAGGGAGGAAAGGTCAGGGGGTCCAAACTGCATGACTAGCAATATGCTAGGGGAGGAAAGGTCACCTCAGGGACAAGGTTCCACCCTCCAAATGTCCTTTGCTAGGCATTTGGGTTTTTCTCCACCGTGTTGACCTTCTGTACCTGCCCATCGTCCTTGCTCTGCTCATGTCTGTCTAACTAACAGCCTACCACACTATTAATATTATAGTGATAGTGCAGAAGGTTACAAAAGTTGTAAGAAAATTTTATTACCTAATGAACTGGGGATCTCCTCATTACACTTAGTGCTGTTATGTGTCAGGGCCCATTATGCGTGTAGTTTACTGCCCACAGTGATTCTAAGCCTTTTCTCTCTTTTATCCCAGATTGGATGCCCCTCAGCACTTGTACTTCCCTCTGCTTTCCTTCTACTTTCCTGAAAAAGTAAAGAAAAAACCATATGAGATGAGCCTTTCAGGGATGGGAAACATCTGGTCTTCGGGTCATATAAGGCCCACGAAATCATTTCGTCTGGCTCTGTCAAGGCATTAGAGGAGAGTTAATTAAATGTTTGACCAAATAGAGGAGGCTAATTTTTTTTTATATATTGTGAAATATTTATTTCTAATTACAAATAAATGAAATTTTGTCTTGAATCATGGTGTAGCATGGGTAACAGTCTTCATATAACAATAGTAAACTACATTGCTACACTTTGCTACACCGAGGAGCAGTCTGTTGGTTCCTAAGACCATGGGAAATATGTGTTTTCTTTTTTTTTTAAATTAAATCTTTATTATTCAGATTATTACATTTGTTTTTCTTTTTTCCCCTCCAAAGCACCCCTCCACCCAGCTCCCACCTTTCCCTCCCTCCCGTTGACCTCATCCATAGGTGTATGATTTTTGTCCAGTCTCTCCCTGTACACCCCTCACCCCTTCCACCCTGAGAATTATCAGTCACGGGTGGGTCTGGAGCAGCAAGTCCTCCACGGGCTCCGCCGTGAGTGACTCTTCAGTCCGCAGGCCGATGCTCTACCCACTGAGCACACCTCCTCCTGCTGCCACAGTGGCAGCACACACACGTGGAGGGGGGGCGGGGGGCCGCAGGGTCGCAGGGGTTAAGGGAACCAGCACGGGCGCTCGCTACTGCAGGTCCGACCCGGCCCGAGCCGTACCGGAAGCCCTGAGGGCAGGTGCCCTGGCGGCTCCAGAGCCAAGGACGCACCGCTCAGCCTCAGCCTCAGTGCTAGGGTCTCAGCCTCAGCCTCAGCCTCAGCACGAGGGCCTCAGCCCCAGCCTCAGCCTCAGCCTCAGGAGGAGGCTAATTTTTAAGTTGACAATTTTCTATGGCCCATGTTTGATGTTATAAATATCCAAATTGCCCTAGCCTGTTTGGCTCAGTGAATAGAGTGTCAGCCTGTGGACGGAAGGGTCCCAGGTTTGATTCTGGTCAAGGGCACATGCCGGGGTTGTGGGCTCGATCCACAATAGGTGGTGTGCAGGAGGCAGCTGATCAATGATGATCAATGATTCCCTCTCATCACTGATGTTTCTATCTCTCTCTCCATCTCATTTCCTCTCTGAAATCAATCAATCAATCAATAAAGAAATAAGTATCCAAATGGCCTTTGGCAGAAAAAAGGTTCTTCCAAAATAATTCTCCGTTTCTTTCCTTATCTCAGATAATAAACTGAACTTCCTCTTTTTAATTGTAAACTCTCCTTGTGCTCTCAATTCTCTTTGTTTTCTCCCTCATGGATGCTATAAACATCTAGAATGAAAGATTTTCTTCCTTAATTATCTCTTACATGTTTTGCTTACACATCTTCAATTTTCTCTTCTCTCCTCTGCCTGCAGATACAGTCTTCTTTCCTGTGCTGAAAATAACACAACACAACATAAGACAAAACAAAAAACACCAAAATCCCCCAAACCTTCATTTGACCTTAGTGCAGCTCAGGCCATTTTTTTTCATCCTTTTATTGTTACACTTTTAAGGATGGAACGCCATTTTCTCAATGCACAGTCACTTCTAGTTCCACTCTCTTGACTTCTGCTGTTCTTCAGCCCCTGTATCTGTCATTTAAACTGTTCATTGGAGGACAATCCTAGTTTCCTAGCCATAAAGCACAGTGGTTTTTTTTCTCATTCCTCATTCTCTTAGACTTCTGTATGACATTTGACAGTGTCGATTATCCTCTTTCTAAAACTCTCCTTTCTTGGTTTTCATAGTCAAACATGTAATTTTCTTCTCATCTTTTTGCTCTAAGCTTTTCAAAACAGTTTGGATGGCTGCATATACTGAGCTTAATTTCCAACATGTTGATTACAGTTTGAAGGGGGCACGAAGAAATAGTGGGTGAAACCAAAAGCTGATTGCTGCTCAGATAGACTTTGTAGGATGATGCCCCTCAATGTTAAAATCTTCCTCAGCTTGGAAGGTCTAGATATTTGTGTCTGAGGCTGGTTAAACAACCAATATTATAAGAGACAAATGTTCCCTCTATCGTTTATTTCCCTAGCCAGTTAAACCCTGACAAATCTTGCCTTTCCATTTCCCTTTATTTCTCTAAGTTTTAACCTTTCAGTTTCTAATCCCTTAGATATATTAATTTTATTATTTAGGTATGACCAAGTTCTCTCTTCTGATGCTTTTTGCCCCCTAATGCTATGTGTTGATTTGTCATATTCTTAGAATTCTGAAGGTGTTTACTGCCAACTCTAAGTGTAGCTTGCAGTGCTCTGTACATAACAAAAAGCTCTATTTTGTTTGACAGGCTTTTCTCTCTTCTTAAATGTAGGGTATAGTTAGCGTGATTTATATTTTGAAGGGTAAAATGTTTCTGGGAGCCCAGCGGGTGTGGCCCAGTGGTTGAACATCTACCTATGAACCAGGAGGTTAAGTTTTGATACCCAGTCAGAGGATATGCCCAGGTTATGGGCTCAATCTTAGTGTGGAGTATGCAGGAGGCTGATCAATGATTCTCTCTCATCATTGATGTTTTTATCTCTCTCCCTCTCCCTTCCTTTTGAAATAAATAAAAATACATATATTAAAAAAATTAAAATGTTTCTGGGAGGTTTTATATTTGTTATTCAAGATGGAGAAACTAGAGTTTATGGTTATATGAAAAGATCGGTCTCTCCAAAAATAAAAGTATGCACTGGAAAAAATCATCATCTTATTGAGACTGGATAAGAATAAGGAAAACCATAACCTGGTCTTATAAACAATTTCTTTTTGAATTATGCTAAGCTATAGGTGAACTTCTAGTTCTTATTATTGTTGGTTGATACTTATCACAGTGTTAGGCTAAATAGAAAGAGAAGTATTGTGAATTGATGGAAAAAGGAGCCTCTACAACAAATAAAAAAAGAAACCTGAAGTTATTTCTCTGTGAACTTTATGATTTATTCCTGATTTCAAACATGGCAGGTTTTAGTACAGCCTTAAAATTATTTCCTGCTGTTGTCATTTACTTTGAGTTAACCATTTATTGCTCACACTTAAAAATACAACTGCCCTCCTCTGCAGCCTGGTTCCCCCCAACTGCCCTTGCTTGCAGGCCTGGTCCCCCCAACTGCCCTCCCCTTAAGGCCTGGTCCCTCCCAACTGCCCTCCTCTGCAGGCCTGGTTGCCCCTAACTGTCCTCCTTTACAGTTCCCCCTCAACTGCTCTCCTCTGCAGGCCTGGTCCTCCCAAACTCCCCCCCTCCCCAAGGCCTGGTTGCCCCCAATGGCCTACCCCTGCAGGCCTGGTCATGCTTAACTGTCCTCCCCTACAGGCCCGGTTGCCCCATTTGCAGTCCTCTGCAGGCCTTGTCCCTCCCAACTGCCTCTCTTGCAGTCCTGGTTGCCCCTAACTGTCCTACCCTGCAGGTCTGGTCACCCTCAACTGCCTTCCCCTGCAGGCCTGGTCACCCCTAACTGCCCTCCCCTGCAGGCCTGGTTGCCCCCCAACAGCTCTTCCCTACAGGCCTGGTTCCCCCTAACTGCCCTCCCCTGCAGGCCTCTTCCACCACAACTGCCCTCCCTTGCATGCTTGGTCCCTCCCAACTGCCCTCCCCTGCCGGCTATCTTGTGGTGGCCATATTGTGTTTACATAGGGGTGGCCATCTTTGACCACATGGGGATGGCCATCTTGTGTGTTGGAGTCATGGTCAATTTGCATAGTACTCTTTTATTAGATAGGATGCATGGATTCAGTCAGTCTGCTATGAAGTCTTCTAAGAAAGGAAATCATGACACAATCCATTCCATTATTAAAGGGGATTAAAATGAAGCATAAACTAATTTGAATATACCTAGCAATTTCCTAGGTATTGTCCTTCTGTATAAACCTGACTCTTTATATTAAAACTGTATTCTGGTTTTCTACCATAAGTAAGAAATTGCTTAACAGCAGCCTAGAAATGTTTAATGTCTTGGTGACACATACTTCCTTACTTCCTGATGGTCACTCGGGGCTTTGCTAAAGACAGAATAATATGTCTGCTATTTCACCTCTACTAATTTTCCCAGGAGGACACACATTCCATTCTAGCCATGGCATCCACCTTAACCTTCCAAAGGCCACTGCAGTGAGGAGGAGCCATCACAGATTGCCATAGCAACGTAGCCTTTGTGACTCAGTGGATCAACCTTTCAGGCACTGTCCAACTGACACCTGGTATAGCCAATTATTCTTCCCAAAGGCCCACAGCTGGGATCCTCCCAACCCGTGGTGCTTCATGAGTTGGGGTGGGTCTCATGACTGAGTGTCTGACATATCCAGGCAAAGGAGAATACTTAAAACCAATTCATGCTCTTCATTATAAATCCAGATATTATTTGGGTCACTGTAGTCACAGGTTTAAGCACTACTAGGCCTACCATTTGACTTGGGCACATCTGGGCCAGCAGATAGACTTGCCGGTCTGGAGGTGATAACGCCTTCCACGCTGAAGGATTTTAAGGTATTTTGGCCTTCTGTTGATAAAAATGGGTTGCTGGGGTTTGGCATTGAGTTCAGATATCTGCATCTCTGAATAAATGCTATCCAAATACTATTTAAATGATTTATAACCAACTTCTCCCTCAGTTCATCAAGCTCACTGATATTTCCATAGCTTCTTTAAGGAATAATACTGCTTCTTATATGGTATTCATCCAACCAAATGTGTGGCAGCCTCAAGGAGTTGTGTGTCGTGGTGGCCTGGCCTTCAGGGGAACCAGAGGATGGTCTTTTTTGGAAAAGGTGTCTAACTCTGGAGCCAGGGATGATGAAAAGCTTACCCCCACACATCCAAATCTGAAATGATATTTCCAAGTTTTCTCCTCCTCAGATGTCCATGCCACTATCATACTGCCTGAATTCACTGAGTAGCTTCTATTCATGGCAAACAGTCCTCCAGCCATTGTAGGTGACTACTGGTCCAGTCCCTAATTGAACCTTCCAGGCACCACAGGGGATGAGCTGTAGGCCAGCGTGTCTGTCCTGATGATATCCATCACTAGGCACAGTACCATCTGCCCGTCCTCCTGGATGGCAGCCAGCAAAGGCTGCAGCCATGTCACATTCATTTCACAGTGGCTGTCCAGGAGTACCAGGACGTCTCTTGCTGCATGGGCTGCTCCTATCATATCATTCTTCCTCGAGTTAATCTCTCATGCTTTGTGTTTCTTTTTAATTTAATTTTCCGAGGGAGGTGCTTTTGGACAAATTCATTTAGCTTTCCTTTCAAATCATGAAGTCACTGTTGCCATCCATGAGGATGATTTCATGGAGAAGTCGGGCTGGTGGGCAGTCCAGGACATGGTGCACAGTCCGCAGCAAAGCAGACAAGGCTTCATTGTAAAAACAAATAACAGCACTAGCGACCGGCAGATCCATAGGCTATGTCTTGCCTTTACATGCTACATTCCATGTATCTGGCATATCTCTGTGGTAGCCCAACGGGTTGCTAATAAGCATATTGAAGACATGCTTCTGATACCCCACGTTTCTCAACTCCTGATTATGTTCATTAAAAGTTATACCCAACCCTAACTGGTTTGGCTCAGTGGAGAGAGAGTTGGCCTGACTGAAGGGTCACAGGTTCGATTCTGGTCAAGGGCATATACCTTGGTTGTGGGCACATCCCCAGTAGGAGGTGTGCAGGAGGCAGCTGATCGATGTTTCTCTCTCATCGATGTTTCTAACTCTCAATCCCCCTCCCTTCCTCTCTGTAAAAATATCAAAAAAACATATTAAAAAATCATACCAGTTCAGAAGAGAATTTCATGTTGTCTTTTTCTGCATCTTCAATATGATTATCTAGTACACCATCAATCTTGTTTGTTTTGAACTGTAATTCTAATATTTGACTTGGACCTTGGGTGAAATGGGGATAGAATTTTTGGGGGGAGGGGTCCAGATCCCTTGATGGGTACATTCTTAAGTGGCTGAGTCACTTCACTGAAGTTGAAATAAACAAAAAGCAAAACCGTCCAGGTCACAGATGTTAAATATCAAACTGTGATGCTTCCCATTATAGAACTAGTATAGCTGAAGGGCCATTTTCAGTTTCCTGGAGCAAAAGTTGCTGGAGCCATAAACTTGTGCTGGAGGCTGGGTGTGAACTGGCATCAGAGTTAGAAACTCCAGGAACGCAGTCTTGGGGGGCGGGCACACTTCTGTGGGTTTTACTTCCAGGAACCTCACCAGGTCTTCAAGGTGAAGGGGAAATCCCAGAAAGATCCTCTGGTGAGTTTCTGCTCCAGCAATGCAGGATCTTGGCCTTCTGGGACTCAAGCTGTGGCATCTTCCCAAAATCATAGCGCACTAACTGCTGCTGGAACTGGCTTGAATAAAACAGTGCCACGCTAGCGTAGGCCTTGGGGGAATGGGGTGGGTGTGATCCCACATGGGAGAGCGCACTGGGTCCTGGTCTTAAGGATTTTAAGGGTAGAGATTTTAGGGAGGTCCCAGGGGAAGATCTCAGTAGAATGTTTATCAGCTTGCCAGGTGTGTCCTTTCGGAATAGGGGTCTCCACTGATTGATTGGTGGCACCAGAGGGTCATTTTCAATGCAGCAAGTCCTGAGGTCAACTTTAGTGTTGCTTGTCTGGTTTTGTTGTTTTTCTGGGCTTGGAGCTGAAATACAACTGAAACTTAGATGTTATCTCTAGAGAAGAAAAATCAGAGGGTCTAAATGGCATGACTAGCAATGTACTAGAGGAGGAAAGGTCACCTTGAGGATGGGGTTTTACCTTATAATTGTTCTTTGCTAGGCACTCAGGGCTTCCCACCCTGGTGACCTTCAGTACCTGGCCCAAAGTCCTTGCTCTACCACACTTCTTTCTTTTCTTAGGCTGTATTGCTTTCCCCCTCTACATTTGTTGAACTTGGGTACATCGTGAAGTTCAAATGCACAATCTATTTTTATTTTGGTTCGAGAGAATTTTAGAGTACAAGGTCACTTGGTTAGTAATAACTAAGTCAGGGCAAGAATTAATTCAGTAGATATCATTAGCCAAATCAGGGGCGATTTGGGTCTCATCCTAATAAAATAGTAATATGCAAATTGAACATCACCCCAAGACACAAGATGGCCACCCCCATATGATCAAAGATGGCTGCCCCTATATGGACACAAGATGGCCAACACAAGATGACCAGTAGGGGAGGGAAGTTGTGGGCAATTAGAGGTGATAAGGCCAACAGAGGAGGGCAGTTGGGGGTGACTAGACCTGCAGGGGAGGGCAGTTGTGGGTATCAGGGAGGGCAGTTAGGGGTGACCGGGCTGGCAGAGGAGGGCAGCTGGGGGAGACCATGCCAGCAGGGGAGGGCAGTTGGGGAGGCCAGGCCTGCAGGGGAGGGCAGTTGGGGGAATGACCAGGCATTCAGGGGAGGGCAGTTGTGGGTGATCAGGCAAGCAGGGAGGGCAGTTGGGGAGATCAGGTTAGCAGGAGAGGGTAGTGGGAGAGATCAAGTCAGCAGGGGAGGGCAGTTAGGGGCAATCGGGCTTGCCGGGGAGCAGTTAGGCATCCATCAGGCTGGCAGGGGAGTGGTTAGGGGGTGATCAGGCTGGCAGGCAGAAGCTGTTAGGGGCAATCAGGCAGAGGCAGGCAAGTGGTTGGGAGCCAGCAGAATCCTGGTAGGATCGGGCCTAAATGGGAGATCAGACATCCCTCAAGAGGTCCCAGATAGGAGAGGTTGCAGGCTGGACTGGGGGACACCCCCTTGCATGGATTTTGTGCACTGGGCCTCTAGTAATTAATAATCATAGTAACATAATAATCTACTACCTAAAATAGGAATCCATAAATCCATACCAATATTTACAAATGAATGAATAAATATATAAAAGGTAGAGAAGGGAACGTCTCTTTCAAGCATAATGACAGCTAACAAATGTGATAATGAGGAAGGAGTGATACGAATTAGAAAGTCACCATATTTATAATTGCTTCTGATAAGATCACCAATGGAAGCTAAAATTAGTGTGTTTTTTTCTCAGAATATGATACTTGTAGAGTCTTAAATTATTTCCCCCAAGATTATCTAGTGATTACAAAGGAAAATAGTAACTTTACATTGGTGTAATCTGGTAGATCTTGATTTAATCAAATAATCAGTGTTAATATTACCAGTAACAGGACCAAGTAGCATCATGTAGCTCTGATGGGATGCATTGACAAGGACACAACATGATTTTCTTTATTATATAGGATTTTATTATTTTTATTATTTTTAATAAATCTTTATTGTTCAGTTTATTACAGATGTTCCTTCCTCCCCCCCCCCCATAGCTCCCCTCCACCTGATTTCCCAACCCACATCCCATGCCCTTACCCCCTGCCACTGTCCTCCTCCATAGGTGTAAGATTTTTGTCCAATCTCTTTCCGCACCCCTCATACCCCCTTCCCCCTGAGAATGGTCAGTCCATTCACTTTCTATGCCCCTGATTCTATTATATTTACCAGTTTATTCTGTTCATTGGATTTTTTATTCACTTGATTTTTAGATTCACTTGTTGATAGGTATGTATTTGTTATCACTTTGTTGTTCATAATTTTTATCTTTATCTTTTTCTTCTTCTTCCTCTTCTTAAAGAATACCCTTCAGCATTTCATATAATCCTGATTTGGGGGTGATGAACTCTTTCAGCTTTTTTTGTCTGTGAAGCTCTTTATCTGTCCTTCAATTCTGAATGATAGCTTTGCTAGGTAGAGCACTCTTGGTTGTAGGTTCTTGCAATTCATCACTTTGAATATTTTCCTGCCACTCCTTTCTGGCCTGCATAGTTTCTGTTGACAAATCAGCTGACAGTCATATGGGTGCTCCCTTGTAGGCAACTAACTGTTTTTTTTTCTTGCTGCTTTCAAGATTCTCTCTTTGTCTTTTGCCCTTGGCATTTTAATTATGTGTCTTGGTGTGGTCCTCTTTGGATTTCTTTTGTTTGGGGTTCTCTGCGCTTCCTGGACTTGTAAGTCCATTTCTTTCACCAGGTAGGGAAAGTTTTCAGTCATTATTTCTTCAAATAGGTTTTCAGTATCTTGCTCTCTTTCTTCTTCTGGCACCCCTATAATTCTGATGTTGGTATGCTTAAAGTTGTCCCAGAGGCTCCTTACACCATCTTCACATTTTTGGACTCTTTTTTCTTTTTGTTTTTCTGGTTGGGTATTTTTTGTTTCCTCATATTTCATATCTTTGGTTTGATTCTTGGGGTCCTCTAATCTGCTTTTGGATTCCTGTATATTATTCTTTATTTCAGACAGTGTATGCTTAATTTCTGACTGGTCCTTTTCTTTTCTTTTTTTTTCTTTTTTCTTTTTTTTGGCATTCTCATTAAGATCCTTGAAAGTCTCATTAAGTTTCTCAGCGGTTTTTAGAAAATTCTTGAGTAGCCTTATAAATGTGGTTTTGAACTCTATGTCCAGTAGTTTGCTTTCTTCCATTTCTTTCATTTGTGACATGTTTTTTTGGTCTCCACGTTTTGGCTGCTTCCCTGTGTTGATAGAGTGGCTTTGTATGCTAGTTGTCCTTTATGGCCCAGTAGCTCTGCCTCCCCAATCACCTGAGGTGGACACTCTTGGTGCATCCCTTTGTGGGCTGGGTACATAGTCTTGTTGTAGTTAAGCCTTGATTACTATTGGTACATTGGGAGGAATTGACCTCCAGGCCAATTGACTGTGAGGATTAGCTGTGTCTATAATGGAAGAACTGCTGTGCTGGAGACACCCCTATGGGGCAGGACTTGCTTTAGTGGGGCTTTGGTGCTCACCAAGTCTGCCTCTTGAGTGTGTCATTTATGTATATGAGGAGTTGAAATCTGGTGTCATCTCACACTGACCTCTAGGTACACTGGTTCCTGGATCTCCAAGGAGGTGCAAGTCAGCTAGTGTCTGAGGCCACCCAACAGGAGTTACAGAGAAATTTGTAGATTTCTCCTCTTTGCTTGGAATTTGGAAGTTTTGGAGGTCTCTGACCCAGTTGAATTTGTTAAATTAAGCTGCTGGAGGGAAGGCCATTCATATGCAAAAGCCACTGCACACAGCTCAATGGGTCTCAGAGAATTGCTAGGCTGGGGCGTGGGGAACAGTGCTGGCTGCCAGTCAGCCCTTTCTCCTGCATTCTGTTCCATGTCCCATGTTCTCCGTCCCATGTCCGAGCACAGTAAACAATGATTCCTGTGAATGTAGTCTCCTTTAATCTGGG
>JAAGEH010000208.1:1901258-1911274 GCA_011751065.1 Lasiurus cinereus | reverse complement strand
TTCTTTCTTTCTTTCTTTCTTTCTTTCTTTCTTTCTTTCTTTCTTTCATCTATCTATCATCTATCTTTCCATCATCTATCTCTTTATCATATCTCAATCTTTATTTATCAAGTATGAGTTCACACTAATACCTCCAATTCCAATCCAATACCAGATTCCAATTATGTGTAAATTCCTTCTTAAGCCTCAATAAACCTCAATATATTTACTTATTTCTCAATCTTCCTGTACATAACTGTTGGGGTGGTAAGAACAGCACCAGATATCAGATCACTGGGGTCAGAACAGACCTGGGTTCAGCAACTCAGTACTTGAGTCTAACTAAGAAATAACTCAGAGCCAAGACTCAAACCATAAGAGAACATTTATTTGGAAAATCACAGAGGTAGAAGTAATTTGTAGAAGAAATGGGCTATAGAGGTAAAGGAAGGGCTCTTGGAGCTTAGAAGTGAGGAAGGTAAAAGTGATACACCTGGGAGGATGGGGAAAGGAAGGAAGAAGGAAAAGTATGAGGTGTGCTCCTTGGAGGAAGAAATGCTGGGTTCTCTGTCCTAAGAGGTCCAAGGGTGGAGATTTGATGGGAAGTCCCACAGGAAGATCTCAATGGAATACACAGCAGCTTTTCAGATGTGTCCTTTCAGGATCAGTGGAGACTGATTGATTGGTTAGCGCCAGAGCAGGGGTCATTATTCAATGCAGCTAGTCCTGAGGTCAGTGTGATGTGGCGTTGCTTGCCTGGTATAGCTGTTTTTCTGGGTCTGGAGCCAAAATACAATTGAGGCCTAGATATTATCTCTAGGAAAGAAAGGTCAGGCTGTCCAAATCACATGATCAGGGATATGCTAGGGGAGGAATAGTCAGACTGGGGACAAGGTCTCATCCTACGATTATCCTTTTTGAGGCAACCAGGGCTTTTCTGCTCTCATGTCCTTTACCTAGGTCAGTGGTTGGCAAACTCATTAGTCAACAGAGTGGCAAACTGCGGCTCGAGAGCCGCAGTTTGCCAACCATTGACCTAGGCCATCATCCTTGCTCTGCTCATGTATGTGTAACTGCTTAACACAATGAAACCAAAATAAGGGGTCTTTGAGTCTCACAAAATCGAAGAATGAAGTCATGAACAAAACCGTTAGTGGATCTGAAGTTTATTTGAAAAGCCAGTCCTGGAAAAGGTGCAGCTGGGGTTCTAGGAGCTGGCCAGTGTCCAGAGCTTCCTTTCCATGTTACAGTCTGTAAGTCTATTAGGCCATGTGCAGAGTCCCACATGGCCATAAGCCACGTCAGGGCAGGCATGTGCTCCCCCACCACAGGAATGAACATTAGGAAAACCATTGCATTCCAGGGAGAAGAGAGGGTGAGAGGAAGCATGTACCTTTTGATTTAGGAGGTGGAGACAGCCTTTACTAGCTCTTGATTGGTCTTTTCAAAGAATTCTGCCTTAGTAACATCCCTGGGATTGGTTTTATATGCCTTACTATCTTTTGATTGGTCATCTGTAAGTTGCCTGTTTTAGTAATATTCATGCATTTTAAAGCTTATGTCTTTCTTGCACACCCTTCCTTCCCTGCCCAGTTGGAGTACAGTAACTCCCCCTTACTGGGTACCTTGGTCCTATTCTTCCAATCCCTGTACCTGTCTACCTAGCTTTCCTCTGTGTCTCCTCAAAATCTCGCAACCATAAAGACTGCCTTCTTGGTTAACCTTCTTGGTCCTGCCAGCTTCTCAGTCCCAGCCATTTCCTTCGCAAATATCCACCTTGGTTTGTTGCCACCCTGAGGCTACCTCTTTGGTTGTCACACAGCTACCTTCAAGGAGTAGGCAAGGAAGGGCAGGGAAGAGGGCAGAGGAAGAGAGCATCCTGATATTATGGCTCTTAGGCCAGTGTTTTATATACTGGGTTTCCTAGTGAGAATTCAATAGTCTTCAAGAATTTGTGCACACTGAGAAGCTGGCCCCTAAAGATGTTCCAGTGTGCTGGGTTATTTTATGACTTAAAGTGACTAAAATTTGCAAGGTTCAGCATTGTTTAATGGGCATAGGGAAATGAGAAGCAGCAGGAACAAATGTGAAAGAAAATGTGGGGAAAGTTAAACAGTCACTCTAGTTGGACATAGACAAAGCTCAATTGCAGCCTTAATGTTATAGTGAGATGGTTTTCATCAGTGCTTCTGCCCCAGAGTGTGAGTTTGCCATAGAAAGGCTGGGTTGGGTTGGAGTGGAGATGGAAGGTGTGCTTTCACATCTATCCTGGAATGGAATGAACATTTTAGAATGGTTTTGGAATCAACTTGGCCTTCCCAGATGCCCTGTGATCAGGCTAGACCTATTGGGTAGCTTCAGACTAACCAGGCCCCTGATCCCAGGCTGAAGTCCAAATGGCTTCTGGAGGGAAAAGAAATATGTGATCCTCCTCAGCTCTAATCTAACCCAACCACTTTGATTGCTTTGTCCTTTTGCTAATAAACTTCTAGAACTCCTTGACAGACCAACTCTCCTCCATATGTTGTCTAATAAACTAGACAGAATAAGAGTATGATGGTCTGGAATCAAACTCTGAAAAGCTAATGACATTTATCTAAGGTTACAAAGTTATATTCATTTTTACCAGTCCAAAGTCTGTGTGCTCAATGCTCCAAAAGGCCCAAACTCAAAATGTTAGAGTTTGGAGTAAGAAAAGGTTCGTTGATTGAGAAGACCTAGCTCGAGAAGATGGGGATGCCTTATAGCTCCCACAAATCTATCTTAAGAGAGCTTAGAATTCAGGCACATTTTATGTCAAAGCAAGGGAGGAGATGTGAGGCAAGAGATGGATGAGACCAAGAGGTGGATGAAGGCCAAGAGGTGGATGAAGGCCAAGAGGTGGATGAGGGCCAAGAAGTGGATGAGGGCCAAGAGGTGGATGAAGGATGTAGACAGCTAAATGCCCAGGCAAGGATACACAGAAGAGCTCGAAATTTCTAAATACTTTTGTCCTGGCAGGTCCGGTTATAGACCTCCTCTGATCTCAGTACGATCAGATTCCTGTTACCCACTTCTCCATTTCTTGGGAAAGGCATCTTCTGATAAGGGGCTGTCTTTGCCAAAACTCAAGCCTCCAGCAGGATTCCTAGAGCTAACTAGCATATCTCTAACTGGAGCTTATAACCTAAAGGCCTTGGGAGAAATGCAGAATAGAATTAAGAGAGCAAGCATTTCATTCTGCCACAGTATGTAGCATTTTGGTTCATCTTTGTCAACAGGTAATACTAATTAGCAAATTTATGAATTAGGGTAATGTTAAATACAATGATTTTTAAAAAATATATAATCATTACTGACAATCTATAAGTCAGAGTTGTTTGAATTTCTAACGTGGGCAATAATTGCCCAGGTCCCATTTATCTGACTATGTAGAACAATGGCTAAGAGTTAGGACCCTCTCAGATTTCCTATGTTTGTATCCTGATGACACTGCTCACTATAAGTTTGTCTTTAGGCAGGCCAGTTACCTTTTCTGAGTTTCAGATCCTTCATCTATAAAAGTACACATGAGGATTAAGTGAGATAACACACACAATTTGCAGAGTGGTGCCTGGCATATGAGAAGTACCCAACAAAGATCAGTTAGTGGTTGTTATTATCATTAAAAATATTTTTATTAATATTTTAGAGAGGGAAAGAAACATTGATGTGAGAGCACCCCCTATTGGGAAATCAAGTCTGCAACTTAGGCATGTCCCTGACTGGAAATCCAACCAGTAACCTTTTGGTGCATAGTGCATGGGAAGACACCCAACCAACTGAGCCACACTGACCAGGACTGTTACTATCATTTTAAGCTGCATCCTTTGTAAAAAAAATTCTGTAACAAATCTAATCAGATTTCTTGTTTGGGTTCTCCTATAGATATCATGAGTTTATTATTATCTTTATATATAAAAGCCTAAGTGACTGAACAACTGAACAATTTGGTCAACCGGTTGCTATGATGTGCACTGACCACCAGGAGCAGATGCTCAATGTGGGAGCTGCCCCCGGATGGTCAGTGCACTCCTATAGCAGGAGTGCCGCTCAGCAGGGCTCACACCTTGCGAGTGCCACTGTGGTGGCACTAGCCTCTCCTGATTGAGACTGACTGGGTGCCAGCCTGGGGCACCCACAGCAGGGCTGGGATGAGCTGGGGTGGTAGACAGAGTAGCAGGCAGTATTGGACTGCCAGTTTCAATTCTATCCTCACAGGTGGCCTGTGGGGATTGGGCCAAAATCAGCAGTCCAACGTCCTCTGAGGGGACCCAGATTGCGAGAGGGTGCAGCTAAGCTAAGGGACCCCACTGGTGCACAAATCCATGCACCGGGCCTCTAATCCTAGCTAATAAAAGAGTAATATGCAAATTGACCATCACACCAAGACACAAGATGGCTGCCTGCATGTGGTCAAAGATGGCTGCCCACAAGATGGCCACCACAAGATGGCCACTACAAGATGGCCTGCAAGGAGGGCAGTTGTGGGATGTTAGGGGTGATCAGGCCAGCAGAGGAGGGCAATTGGGGGGGACCAGGCCTGCCAAGGAGGGCAGTTGTGGGCAATCAGACAAGCAGGGAGGGCAGTTAGGGATGACCAGGCCAGCTGAGGAGGGCATTTGGGGGGGACCAGCCTGAAGTGGAGGGTAGTTTGGGGGGCCAGGCCTGCAGGGAAAAGCAGTTGCGGGGGACCAGGCCTGCAGGGGAGGGCAGTTGGGAGCCAGCAGTCCTGGATTGTGAAAGGGGGCGGTTAGACATCAATCAAGGGATCCCTTCAGGCTGGGCTGAGGGACACCTCTCCCCCATGCATCAGTTTTGTGCACTGGGCCTCTAGTCTCTTTATATAAAAGCCTAAGAGACTGTTATAACCAAAATGACCAGAACGACCAGTTGCTATGATGTGCACTGACCACCAGCGGTCAGACACTCAATGCAGGAGCTGCCCCCTGGGGGTCAGTGTGCTCCAACAGTGGGAGTGCTGCTCAGCTGACCAACTCATCCTGGCGGCCCACCAGCCCTGCAGCAGTCCAATTTCTGAAGAATGGGCCAGGCACTGACGAATCAGCACTGCTGGCATGTGCCGCTGGCCTACTGAAAGTTGAACACTATGGCTGCTTCCCCTCCCTAGACCCTCCATGAGGAGGAAACAATATAAAAGTGGCCACCAGGTGGCTCCTGACAACTGGCATGAATATCAGCAGGACAGATCTGGATCCCAGGCCAGCAAAGGTGTCCCACTGCCTGCCTGGAGGGCTGATCACATCCCTGTCCCCCCTCCTTCCTTGGGATCCCACCAATGCACAAATTCATACACCAGGCCTCTAGTTTACTAATAAAAATGTATAAGGAGCATCCCTATTTGCTTCTCCATTAGTTTGAAATAGATGAGATTGAATTGGTTCATTCTGAAAAAATAGCAGGTTGTTTCCAGCTACAGTTTTCTTTGGTCTCATTGATGTTTTCACCATTACCTCACCAGGAAGTTGAAACTGCTCTTCATAAATATGACTGTTCCACTAATGTGACCAACTGACTCCTGAGAATGTTTCATTCACTGTGGTCTATTTAGTTCTTTTTATTTCAGAAGGGTTTCCCTGCTAAACAAAACAGAACTGAGTGATTTCAAACTTATATATCACTCCCATTAAAAAAAATCCTGTTAACAAAGAAAGGCTGAGTGATGTTGGGTAGAGTTCTGACTTGGGAGTCAGAAGGTCAACATTCTAGTTTCAACACTGCATCTATTTGCAAATATCTATTGTGCACCTGCTGGACCTTGAGAGGATTCAAAAAAAGGGTCCAGACATGTGGACCTTCTGCAATATGAGGTTGAAAGAAATAAATGCAGAATTCAATATCCCATGATATGCTGAGGGGAAGAAAAAAATTGTAATAAGGGGCAGGGAAGAGGTGTCTGGACAACCAACATCTCTTCCCATCATTGTGTGCTCTCCTTTGCACAGGCATACCTTATTTAGTTGTGTTTTGCTTTATTGCACTTTGCTTTATTCTGCTTCACAGGCACTGTAATTTTTTTTTTAACAAATTGAAAGTAAGACCTTCTACCAGCAAAAAGATTATAACTTGAGGAGAAACCAAGATGGTGGTATAAGTGAACACCTAAACTGCTGCCTCGCATAACAATTTCAAAATTACAACTAAAAGACAGAATGGGCACCATCCAGAACCATAGGAAAGCTGGCTGAGTGAAAATTCTACAACTAGAAGTAAAGAGAGGGGCTCACAGAGACCCAGAGGAGCTGCAAAAAGCTGAGGTATGAAGACATGCTTGTGGAGAGGATGGGTGGAGGAGGGTCTGGCTGGCTTCCTCTAGTGGGAGGGAGATGGAAAATCTTGACTGCACTGAATCCCAGCTCCAGGTGAGACTCATATGGAGGAGTCTGGACTTTTGTGAAAAGGAAGGAGTGCAGGGAAATTTAGGGAAGCCCCAAAAGACAGAAGTCTGGGGGCCTGTGAAAGTGTGCACAAAAGTGTGCAGACAGAGCTCTGACTGCTGATTGTGCCGCTGACTTTCTCTAGCGAGAGGAAAACAGAACCTCCCAACAGCCCTGAAATCCAGGTCCAACTGCACTGAACCCCAGTTTCGGGCAGGACCCTGGGGACACAGACTCATACAAGTCCCTAGAGTGCATGGAAACTCAGGAGAACTGGAGGGACAGAGGTCTGGAGGCAAGCGCACATGTGCAAACACAACTGATCCTGGCTTGGAGGTCAATTCCCCCCAGTGATACCAAAAACAATCAAGAATTAACTACAACAAGACTGTACACACAGTTCACAAAGGGGTACACCATGAGTGTCCACCTCAGGTAACTGGGGAGGCAGAGCTACTGGACCATATAGGACACCTACCACACAAAGCTACTCTACCAACTCAGGGAAGCAGCGAAATATGCAGAGACAAAAGAATAGATCACAAATGAAAGACATGGAGGAAAACAAACGACTGGATTTATTTAAAAAAATTATAACTTGCTGAAGAGTTAGCATTTTTTAGCAATAAAGTATTTTTACAGTGAGATATACAGTGGTACCTTGAGATATGAGTGCCCTAACACGAGATTTAAAAAAATATATATTTTATTGATTTTTTACAGAGAGGAAGGGAAAGGGATAGAAAGTCAGAAACATCGATGAGAGAGAGACATTGATCAGCCACCTCCTGCACGCCCCACACTGGAGATGTGCCCGCAAGCAAGGTACATGCTCCCGACCGGAATCGACCCTGGGACCTTTCAGTCCGCAGGCCGACGCTCTATCCACTGAGCCAAACTGATCTTGGCACATACGAGATTTTTGAGATAAGAGCCGTCGAGCGAGCAATTTTTGCTTTGAAATACGAGCAACATTTGAGGTAGGAGTAATTGTGCGGATCGGCCAGCTGCACATGACCCACCAGTTTACCGCAATTCGAGCGTCTCATAGTTTCCCACGCCTCAAGGTTACAGAACAAATTAAACTCATATCTCGAGGTACCACTGTATACTGTTTTATACATAATGCTATTGCACACTTAATAGAATACAGAATAGTGCAAACATCTTTCCTAATAATAGAGAAACATGTAAAATGACCGTACCTCCACTATGCTCACAGCCAATCAGAGCGAGTAGGCAAATTAACCCAATAAAGATGGCGGTTAATTTGCATACATACCTGGGTCCAGGGAACCTCCTCAGCACCCAGGTCGCTCTGCTGGCCATCCCACAGAGGCCTTAGGAAGCTGTAGGCTTGGGAAAGAGCTGAGCCTGGTATTGGAGGGGAGGGGGAAATATAATGGAAACATATCTTCAGGTGAGGATAAAAAGAAAAATAAAGAAAGAAATGGCATATCTTATGAAAGGCACATCTTGAAAATGTCTAAAGGAAGTTGTCATTTTTTCATGGTGAAGAGACTGGAGTCCATGTTAATGAAAATACCTTGGTGGCTGTGGTGACTGGCAGTGGCTACAGTAGTGGGGTGATGGGGCTGGTGCCTTCCCCTGATCAGCCCCATCGCCTCCTGCAAAGGGAGGCCAGACTGCTCCAACAGGGAGGAGACCTAAGCCATCAGTAGGACACCCCCTAAGGTCTCCCAGTATGTGAGAGGGGGCAGGCTGGGCTGAGGGACCCCTCCCCAGTACATGAATTTTGTGCACCAGGCCCCTAGTAAGTTTTATATGCACTGGACACCCAAAAAGTTGTATGGCTTGCTTCATTGTGATATTTGCTTTATTGTGATATTCATTTTATCGTGGTGGTCTGGAACGGAACCTGCAGTCTCTCAAAGGTTTGCTAGTATTACAACGTCTGAAAATGGTATTCCCCAGATTCTTTTGCTTTTAGAGTTCTTGTGTAGTTTAAGGTCTGCCAGTTCAAGACATTTTGGCTTAATTTGGAAAGCAGAAGACATTCCCCCTTTCTTCCCACAGTGTGGGTAGGAGGGAGTGTGGGCTTCTTGAACACAGTCTTTGGCAGTGGCCCTGGTGCTAGTTCACCTGCCTGGTAACTATCCCCACAGCTTCCAGGAAGTTCCTGACTGCTTGGAAGCAGCTTTTCTCTCTGCGCGTTTACTGTCTAATAAAAACTAGGTCCTCAGTTGGTTAGAGCATCATCCCAATAGGCCAAAGTTGTGGGTTTGTACAAGAAGCAACCAATGAATGAATAAATAAGTAGGACAAAAAATCGATGTTTCTTTCTCATTCTCTCTTTTCCTTTCTAAAATCAATAAACAAACAAGCAAATAAAAAAACCCAGCAGCTAGGTCTTTAGCAATGCCATGCTCTTTTTCACCTTTGCGCCTTTACTCATCTGTGGCCTCCTCCCTGTCACCTAATTTGTCCCCTCCCACTTCCTTTGTATTTTATCCATCTTTATGTCCTAGCAACTAGTCAGCAACTGTTGCATATCAGTCAATCAATATTTTGGGGGGAGATTAGATGAAGGAATGAATGAAAGAAAAGGAGAGGTTACAGACTTAGATCTATAAATGGAAGAAGGGTGAACATAGAGGAAAGGGTAAGCTATGAATAGAGACAAAACAGTAACAAATAGGAGGGTTGGGACAAGACACGGATAAATACAAATACAGTCCTTTATTGCAGTAATATCATTGAGTTTCTAATAATCTAAGATATATAAAAAAGACAAGCAACATGGGTTGCTAACTATATGAACATTTGTTAAAATGGAGACCAAATATGCAATGAGTGGGGAAATGAGTTTGCTACATTTTGAGGATATGAATAATGAACTACCTGGTAGTAAACCAGTGTGGATATGATCTATAGAAAAACACACCAATGGACACACAGGAGAGTAGGTTCTATATATGAATGATGGGAAGACTACCTCAGGCTTAAGTGGAATAGATCACAATATTTGTATGGTACTTTATAATACTAAAAACATTTTTTTCTGGTATATTACCCTATTTTATCCTCATAACAACTCTGTGAAAAAAGTATATGCTACTATACTAAAAAAAATAAGTTTATTTGCTTGAAAAATAATGTGTTTATTGTGGAAAACTAGCATATATAGATATATGAAGGAAATTACTTTTAAGTCATCATTGTTAACATCTTGATGTTGGCTTTTCAGAGCTTTTGTATGTGTATTTATTTATTTCTAAAAAAATGGGATCATATTGCATATTTTAGCTTGTGATTTTAGTTCAGACATCGTGAACATATCTGCATGTCATTAAATCTTCTTTTATACATGAGATTAATGGCTCCATAATATTCCATTGTCTGGCCAATTTATACCAAAATTTATTTAACTAATCATTTATTGCTAACATTTAGTTGACTCCAGTTTTCTCTTCATAAATAATATTGAGATGAATGTCCTTATAGTTAAGTCTGTGAACATATCTTTAATTACATTATTTTATTTTATTTTTTAAATGTTTTTTTATTTTAGAGACAGAGGAAGAAGAGGGAGGGAGGAAGAGAGGGAAAGAAAGAGGAGAGAGAGAGGGAAGGAGACACACACACACACACACACACACA
>JAAGEH010000208.1:1884959-1901248 GCA_011751065.1 Lasiurus cinereus | reverse complement strand
AGAGAGAGAGAGAGAGAGAGAGAGAGAGAGAGAGAGAGAAAGAGAGAGAGAGAGAAAGAGAAAGAGAGACAAAGATGCTGATATATGTGCCTGACATGCCCAACAGGGGATGAACCCAAAAGCTAGGTATGTGCTCTGACCAGTAATAAACAGGCGACTTTTGATACACAGGACTATACTCCAACTAGCTGAGCCACAGCAATCAGGGATCAATTACATTCTTAAGATAACTACCTAAAAATGAAATTATTGAATCAGTATGGCTATATATTTTAAAGCTTTTCTCCCCTCACATTCCCAGGCTGTGCTCTCAAGGGTTCACACTAGCTGTTGGAGAGCATGTGTTTCTCGGAATCTTCTAAACTTAGGTTATCCTAATTTTGTGAGCAATTTTTAGAGGTGGAAATAAAAATTCTTTTCATTTTAAAGAATACTTTTAATTGATTTTAGAGAGAGATGAAGGGGAGAGGGAGAGAGAGCAACATTGATGAGAGAGAAACATTGATTGGCTGCCTTCTGCATGACTCCTACAGGAGATTGAGCCCACAATCCAGGCATGTGCCCTGACCAGGAATCAAATTGACAACCTGTTAGTGCCACACGAACCAGGGCACATTATTTTCATTTTTAAAAACAGGAACTGAGGCTAAGGAGGCTAAAGATGGTACAGAGTGGTTGACAGAGCCTGACTACATTCAGGCCAACTCCACAATCTAGCATACTCTATTTATGCTCTCCCAGGGATGCACTGTCACTAGAGAGCCATATTTCCTCCCCATAAGAAAACAGGTGTCATGTCACCAATACTACAGTGTTAAAAACTCGCACATGATCATGGATCCATTAGCAGAATATGACTAGTAGGAGTTAAAGAGTAATTCTGTGTACTTAGTTTTGGTCACAGCTTTCTTCATGCTTTGGGTTCAGTTTGAGGCTTTGTAACTAAAACAGACTTTTGAAATAGTCCATTGATAGGTCTTAAAAATGATCAAACAATTAGACAAGAGGATCTAGGAATGCAGGATACTGAGTATTAAATTATTTCTAAAGAGAAGAAAGGGCTAGAAGGAACTCTGACCTTTGAAGATTTGAAGACCTGAGCTCAGTGTTTAGTGTTTAGTTGACAGAGGGAGGTACATTTTGCAAGTGAGACACTGAGGAAGGGTGTGTTATATTCCTTGGAAGTTTCAAGGGAAAGATCTTTGTACTGTTCTCCATCTCAATACTTCTCCAATACAAAGGATGTGGGAGGAGGAGATGTTGTTTGACTCTCCCAGGGATGCACTGTCACTAGATGAGAGTGCCTCTCATCTAGTAGTGCCTCTCATATGTAGGGAAAGCATGGTGCACCTTGACGTGGGCTTGGTGAGGTCAGTTTCATGCTACTGGTATCCTCTGGATCTTTTTCCCAGCAGCTATCTTTCTCCCAGCAGCTATCTTTCTTTCATGTTTTTAACTATTTTGCGGGGATACAAAAGGGTGAGTGGGTGAGAAGTGAAGTGAGATGAGGGGGGACATGTGAAGGTAGGGGATAGAGGAAAAGGAAGGGGCCGAGAGAGCTGAAACAAGGGAGCTTCTTAATTCCTTGTTGGCCCCCTTGTCGAACACCTCTCTGGCCAACCACCAGGCACTTCTTTGGTCTTTATGGGATGAAGGTAAAAATCTAAAAAGATTAAAATAAAATTCTAAAAGGCCTTGTTTTATGGTGGTGGGTTAGAGAGGACACTTAAAGTCTTGGGTGTGTTTCCAACTCAGGCACTCACACTGTGGACTTGGGCCCACCACTTTACCTTTTTTAAAAGTCTCAGGCATCCTCACCCACCCACAATTACAACAATGTATAAATAGAACCAGGCACAATAAAATGAAGGGAATAGAATAGGTTAAGGGCCTTAATTTGGGGTCCATGAGTAAGCTTCAGAGGGTTCATAAATTTGTTAAGTATTTTTCTGGGAAAAGAATTAAAATGTTCATCAGCTCTGACAAGTGTGGCTCAGTTGGTTGGGCATTGTTCTGTGGCACTGAAAGGTTGCCGGTTCAATTGTTGGTCAGGGAACATGCCTGGGTTTCCATCCCCAGTAGGGAGTGTATAGGAGGCTCAGTGGTTGAACATCAACCAATGAACCTGGAGGTCATGGTTCGATTCCCAGTCAGGGCACATGCTAGGTTTTGGGCTTGATCCCCAGTATTGAGCATGCAGGAGGCACTCTCATCATTGATGTTTCTCTCTCTCTCTTCCTCTCCCTTCTCTGAAATTAATAAAAATATATTAAAAACAAACAAACAAACAAACAGCCCTAACCAGTTTGGCTCAATGGATAGAGTGTCGGCTTGCAGACTGAAGGGTCCCAAGTTCGATTCCAGTCAAGGTCATGTACCTTCATTGTGGGCACATCCCCAGTAGGAGGTGTGCAAGAGGCAGCTGATCGATGTTTCTCTTCCATCGATGTTTCTAACTCTCTATCCCTCTTCTTTCCTCTCTGTAACAAATCAATAAAATATAATAAACAAACAAACAAACCAAACACCACAGGCTTAAACACAACAGAAATTTGTTTGACCAGTATGGCTCTGTTGGTTAAATGTCATCCCATGTGCAAGGAGGTCATTGGTTCAATTCCCAGTCAGGGCACATACCTAGGTTTCGGGCTTGATCCCCAGTAAGGGATGTGCAGGAAGTAGCAGATCAATATTTCTCTCTATTGGTGTTTCTATCTCTCTCTCCCTGTCCTTTTCTCTCTCTGAAATAAATAAAAACATATAAAAATTATTAAGAACACACACAAAACAACAGAAATGTAGCCTTGGTCCAGTTGGTTGAATGTCCCAGTCAGGGCACATGCCCAGTAGGGGGTGTGCAGGAGGCAGCCAATCTCTCAAATCAATAAAAGCATATTAAAAGAACCCAGAAATTTATTTCTCATAGTTGTGGAGACTGAAATGTGAGATCATGGTTCCAGCATGGTCGAGGAGGGCTCTCTATTATGTCACAGGATTCTCATTTTCTCTTCACCTGGTGGATGGGGAGAGAAAGTTCTGTGGGATCTCTTTCATAAAAGCACTAATCCCATTCATTCATGAGGGTTCCACCCTAAAGACCTAATGAGCACCCAAAGGCCCCACCTCCTATTAATATCACCTTTGGGGGTTAGGATTTTAACACATGAATGGGGGCATAAACATTTAGATCATAGCAGACCATCTCTTTTTCTTGGTTAGAAATTTTTTTTAGCACTTTTGAGTTATTGTGACCTCGTTGTAGTGAGGGATGGGTCCGGAATTAGAAACTTTGCCCTCATAAGGACCTCAATGAAGAAGAGACTAAAAAGAAAACCATGAGAGAAGAATTAGATTTCATATTAAGATATACTATAGATATAGTAAAACATACTCATTTAAAACATATAGTTGAATGTATTTTGACAAATGTCATAACTGTGCTATGATAACAGCAATTAAGATACAGAAGTGCCTCCTTTGCTCCTCTTAATTTTTCCTCCCCGAATTGGTTCCCTTCTCCTGTCTCCAGCCACTGGTAACTGCTAATTTGATTTCTGTGCCTTTTGCTTTTTCCAGACTGTCACATCAGTGGGATTATGCAGTATATAGCCTTTAGTGTCTGGCTTATTTCACATAGTACATACTTTTGAGATTTATCCACATTGTTATATGTATCATTAGTTTGTTCCTATTTATTGCTGAGTAGCATTCATGGTATGAATATTTCATAATTTGTTTATCTATTTACCAGTTGATGGACATTTAGGTTGTTTCCAATTTGGGCCTTATCCTATCCAATAAAAGAGTAATATGCAAATTGACCATCACTCCAAGACACAATATGGCCACTCCCTTGTGGTCAAAGATGGCTGCCCCCATGTGGACACAAGATGGCTGCCACAAGATGGCTGGCAGGGGAGGGCAGTGGTGGACAGTTGGGGGTGACCAGGCTTGCAGGGGAGGGCGGTTGGGAGGGATTTTAACACATGAATGGGGACATAAACATTTAGATCATAGCAGACCAGGCCTGCAGGGGAGGGCAGTTGGGGGGGAGCAGGTCTGCAGGGGAGGGCAGTTGTGAAAATCAGGTCAGCAGGGACGGCAGTTGGGGGTATCCGAGCCAGCAGGGAGGGCAGTTGGGGTGATCAGGCCTTCAGGGGAGGGCAGTTGGAGGTGACCAGACTGGCAGTGGAGTGGTTAGGGGGGCAATCAGGCTGGCAGGCAGAAGTGATTAGGGGCAATCAGTCAGAGGCAGGGAGCCAGCAGTCCTGGATTGTGAGAGGGATGTCCAACTGCTGGGTGGGATTGGGCCTAAACAGGTGGTCGGACATCCCTTATGGGGTCCTAGATTGGAGAGGGTGCAGGCTGGGCTGAGGAACACCCCCCCCCACTCCCATGCACGAATTTCGTGCACCAGGCTTCTAATATTGAATAAAGCTGCTATGAACATTTGCATATAAATCTTTGACTAGCTATATATTTTCATTTCTTTGGGGTAAATATCTAAAAGTAATATTGCTGAGTTGTATGGGAAATATATCTTCACCTCATAAGGGACTGTCAATCTGTTTTTAAAAGTGGTTGCATCATTTGGCATTCCTAGTTAGTAATATATGAATATCAGTTTCTACAGTCTTCACGGGGTCTTTTGCATATACACACTCTACCTTCCCCATGATAATGGTCTTTTTGGGAGGATAATTTTTTGTGTGTGAAAGCTCCAGAAATGTTTTTATAATCTATGTCAGTAACTCATTCTAATGGTTAGCATAACCATTAGGCTTCACTGCTCGAAAACTCTCCTGTTCAGAAATAGAGAGTATCAAATCCCAATCCTCTTTGCTGCTTCTTCTTCTTCTTCTTCTTCTTCTTCTTCTTCTTCTTTTAATATATTTTATTGCTTTCTTACAGAGAGGAAGGGAGAAAGATAGAGAGCCAAAAACATTGATGAGAGAGAAACATCGATCAGCTGCCCTCTGCACACTCCCCACTAGGGATGTGCCCACAACCAAGATACGTGCCCTTGACCAGAATCGAACCTGGGACCCTTCAGTCCGCTGGCTGACGCTAAACCAGTTTCGGCTCCTCCTTGCTTCTGACTATTCTTCATCACTCTTTGATTTCTCTTCATCCTTTTTATTAGGATGACCAAAATCAACAACTTTGACCAATTAACCAATTTAATTTAATTTATTATTTTTTTTTAAAGAGTAAAATACACTTTTGGGCTTTTCCTACTCACTCTTAAGTTTTTCTATTCCATCCTTTCTGATTTTAGTTTGTAGACAGACACATTTTCTGGTGATTCATCTTTCCCTTCAGTCTGACTCTTAGTAGAAGCCCTTCCTCTCCTTCCCTCCTCAGCAGTGTATTTCTCAGGCATCTCCTATATTCTCTGCTTTTGGGATTGGTGGTGGCATCTGCCTGCGTGGGCTCCTTGTGTGGGAACAGCAAGGTCTTGGCTTATTCTTAGGCACCTCCTATGTGTAGAGCTCTTGCTTCCCTTTTTCATACTGTAGAAGGCAAAGAGAGAGTTATGTGATGCTGTGTGTCTAGGAAAGGCCCTGTGATCATGAGAGTCCTGGGTTTTATCCAACCAGAGGGAGGTATTCATTTCCACTTGAATAGAGCCACAAGCTCTTTTTCAGACTGGAGCTGGCTATTTTGCAGAAAACAAAGAAGTTATACATTAGCATGGGATAACTGGCTCTTCTCAGTAGTTATCTAACAATGACTAGAGACAATAGCTTAATTATAAGCCACACAGTTAAAAGACTCATAACGCACAAACAGCATCTTATCAAAATTTCCATATTCCTTCTGTAAGAGATTTAAATTGGTTTGTGGATCTAATGAAGAGCCTACTTTGTCTTTTCCATTTCCTCACTGCTTCCAAATAAGCATTTCAAGCTTATTTCAGCATCTGGCTTTTGACAAAGCAGTTCCCACAGTCTGGGTGCCTTCCCTCCTTTCTTTTGCATTTCTATTATTTATTTCTTTTTCAAAACACATTTCAGGCATGTCATCCTTTAAGTAGTTTTTGATTTTTTTTTTACCACTTCTGTTCAGTCTGAGCTCTACTGTCTGTGAACATTCATTATGAGTACACATAACTTAACATAATTCTTCAGTTGTATGCATTGGCTATATTTCTTCGTGAGCTCTTTGAGAATAGAGACCACATCTTGCTCATTTTTTGTATTCATAAATCCTGGAAACATAAATTTTTGTTGAACTGTAACTGGATAATCTAGGAGCTGGGCTGCCTGTCACTACTTCAGCAAATTAAACAGAGACAGGGTTGAATCATATGTGAGCATTTATTCCAATACTGCCAGCAGTATGGGAGAACAGTAGATCATCCACAAAAATCTTCTCTACATCTATTAGAAATAAGGTGAGTTCCCAAACCAGGGGTCCTGGTAGAACACAAAGGATTCTCAGGAGCAAGACAGCAAGGCAGATGTCTTTGCTCCTGCAGGAGGGTGCAAACACACAGGGTCTGGCGGCACTTCCATACTGAGTGGACGATCCACTCAGGCTTTTATGTATGACACATGTCATCTGTCCCTCACTCTTGATTGATCAAAGCTTGGGCTCACACTCTTGTGTGATTTAAAGGAAAAAAGGAGGGGATGACCTTTGCTGTTTCAAAATGGTGGCCTCCGGGGGAGCTGCAAGTCATGTGAACCAAATGGCAGCTGCCAGGTCACATGAGCCCAAATGGAAGTTGCCTAAACTCCCTTCTTTGACAGAAAAGATTACTTGTTTATTCTCACACATCCCATCAGAAGCCAGCTGCTTTTGTTAGGTAGAAGGACAGAGATTACATGGGAAAGCAGGAAATACAGGCCTGGGAAAGTAGGCATGGGATAAACATTACAGGTTACAAGTCATGCGGTTGGGAGCGGAGGGGTGGAAGAGGGTCCGCACCTCTGGGCACTCTCAGACCAGGTTACAGGGAACACAGGCTGGAGGTTGTAAAAAGCAGGTGCTTCCTGAACTAGATTGTTTCAGCCATGAGGTTGTAAATCTTTCCATAATGATAGGTGTTGTGCCCAGAGTTCGGGGTCCCCAATAATCCACCACTAAGGAGCCTTTTCCGATGCAAAAGCAGAGTCTTTATTCAAACCCGGGTTTGGCTCTCAGCCTCTTTCTGGCGCAGCAGTGAGGCAAGAGAGCGAACTGGGCGGGAACAATGAGTTTTATGGGGTAGGATAATTAGGGGGCTTGGGAAAGTGATGAGGGTTACAGAGATTGGTCACTTGAATTGGGGTCTTTCTGTGGTTAAGCCTAATTAGGACCTTAGCTGTGTCCGTGGAGCTTCATTGGTCCATTTGGGTGGGGGTCGGGGAAGTTAAGACATAGCTGGCACACCTGTGGCCACTCCCAGAAAAGGGAGGGGTTTTAGGCAGGGGTCCCAGCCCTATAGGACAAGATGGAGGGGAGTTCATTTCCTTTCATTCCCCCCTTGTCTTGGGACAGACGTCTCAACCCTGAGACGGGATGCATTTCTGCCTCTTCTGTTCCTAGAGGCTGGTACTGGGTTTGTAATCATTAATTGGACTACTCCTATGCGTTCCTTGACAAATTGGACCAGTTTGTTAATAATACAAGGACCGAAAGTTAACAGCATTAAAGGGATTATAAGGGGTCCAATGAGGGTGGAAATAAGAGTAGTTAACCATGGGGACCAATTAAACAGTGATTCATACCAAGACTGAGACCGCTCCCTTCTAGCCTAAGCTTCTGCTATCCCTCTTACGAGGGCCATGGATTCCTTGACAACTCTCAGGCAGTGAAGTCTGACTCTGGGTCAGGTTCCCCGTGGTGGGTGGACCCAGGTCGTGACGTAGTCTACTTTGAGGGTGGTGAAGGTTGTCAGGGACCCTTCCAACCTGGCTCAAGGGTCTCCCGGCGATGTCTCTTGACATAGACCCAGTCCCCGGGCCTATGCTGATGAGGAGTCGGGGCTGGGCCGGTCTCATAGATAGCACAGAGGCTCGGCCAAATGTCCTCGTGCGCCCTCTGGAGCCCTCTCAAGGAAAGAAACAGTTCTTGACTTTCAAATTCTGCAAGAAATTTGGCTTTAAGATTAGGGATAACAGGGGGTGACCAGCCGAACATGATTTCATAAGGAGTAAAACCCAGGGTGTAGGGGGAGTTGCTAACCCGATTAAAGGCATATGGAAGGAGAGCCACCCAGTCCCCACCAGTCTCCATGGTCAATTTGGTAAGGGTCTCTTTTAGAGTTCTATTTATTCTTTCTACATGCCCTGAACTTTGGGGCCTATAAACACAATGTAATTTCCAATTTGCCCCAATGGCCTTGGCCACTGCCTGTGTTACCTTCGAGACAAAGGTTGATCCATTGTCTGACCCTATCACAGTGGGAAAACCATACCCGGGCAAGATGTCTTCCAGCAGCCTCTTAGCTACTATCTGAAGCTGTTTCTACAAATACTAAAAAATATTTATAGCCATACTTTCCTGGTTTAATTTCAGTGAAGTTGACCTCCCATTGTGCTCCAGGCTTGGTTCCTCTGAGCCGGGTTCCTTTTTCACTTGGCCTGGTTTTCGCGTTTGTGAGTTGACAGGTCTTGCAGGTGGATACAACCTGTTCTATTTTGATGTCCTGTTGGTGGGTCTTAATTCTGCCGTGTCGGATTAATTCCTTTAATTTGCGTGCCCCCAGGTGAGTGGACCAGTTCATGTGTTCTAACACTGTAACCCAAGCCAGTCCGGTAGTATGAGCTCCTTTTTTGGTGTGTACCACCATCCTTTAATTTCCTGGACTTGGGGAAGCCTCCTGATCTGCTGCAGCTCTTCCTGAGAATACCCAGGCTGATCTTGGCAAGACTGGGTCCCCAGGGTCTGGTAGTTGTAAGGCCATGGTAGGGACCAAAGTGAAGGCCGCTGCTTTGGCTGCCTGATCAGCCTTTTGGTTACTTCTTGCCACTGGGTCATCTGCCTTCTGGTGCCCTTGGCAGTGGATAATGGCTAGCTTAGCGGGGAGCCACAAAGCCGCAAGCAGGTCAGGAATTTCCTATTTATTCTTTATTGTCCATCCCTTTGCTGTCAATAGCCCTCTCTTCTGATAGATCGCCCCGTGAACATGAGCTGTAGCAAATGCATAATGGCTATCTGTGTAGATGTTAAGCCGTCTCCCAGTCCCCAGTGTCAGTGCCTTGGTGAGTGCAATGAGTTCTCGCTGAGCTGATGTCCCAGGGGGCAGAGCCTCCGCCCATACAGTGTCCGTGTCGGTGATCACTGCTGCACCTGCATACCTGCACCTATCTCGCATGAAGCTGCTTCCACCCGCAAACCAGGTGGCCTCTGCATCAGGGAGGGGCCGGTCAGTCAAGTCTTTCCAGAGTCCATGCACCCGCTCCGGGATTCCCGCACAGTCATGTAGCGGGGCATCTAGGTCAGGGTCAGGCAGAAGGGTAGCGGGGTTGAGGGCCACACTTGGATGGAACCGCACTCTAAGGGTTGAGCAGCAAGCTTTGATAGTGAGTCATACGTGCATTGCTAGGCTATTTTAGGACCCCCTTAATGGCATTCGGGGTTGTAATCCAGATCTCCTGTCCTAGGGCCAGTTTGTCAGAATCCAGAGGCAGCAATAGCCAGCCGGCCCTAGGAACTCCCTGACTTCTCTTCATGGGGTGGGGGCAGGGATCTTCAGGACAGTTTCTTTTCTAGCATCTGATAACCGCCGCTGTCCACCCTCCAGGATGTATCCCAGGTAACTCACCCTCTCTTGGCATATTTGAGCTTTCTTTGCGGAGGCCGGATACCCTAAGGTCCCCAGGATGGCCAACAGGTCTCTAGTCCCCTGCTCGCAGTCTTCAGCGGTATCGGCAGCAATCAAGATGTCATCTACGTACTGAAGGAGGGTGAGAGTGGGGTGCTCTCTCCTGTACTCACCGAGGTCGTCGTGCAGTGCCTCGTCGAAGATGGTAGGCGAATTCTTGAACACTTGGGGCAGTAGTGTCCAGGTTAGTTGTCCACTGTATCCCTCCTCCAGGTCATGCCGTTCGAAGGCAAACAGGGGTTGGCTTTGAGGCGCTAGCGGCAGGCTGAAGAAGGCATCCTGCAAGTCTAATACAGTATACCAGACTCTAGAGGGTGTCAAGGAACTTAGAAGAGTGTATGGGTTAGGAACAGTTGGATGTATATCCATGACTCTCTTATTTACTTCCTGGAGGTCCTGCACCAGTTGATAGTCATTGGTGTGAGGCTTTCTGACTGGGAGAAGAGGGGCTATTCTAGGCAGATTGACAGGGGACTAGTACCCCTAGACTTCGCAGTCTCCTGATGTGAGGCTGGATTCCCTTCCAGGCCTCCTGGGACATAGGATACTGCTTGACTCTTATTGAGCCTTCTCCCCCAGGATTTAGCTCCCCCAGGATTGGGGCCCTGTGAGCAGCCAGTCCAACTCCCCCCCTCTCTGCCCAAGCCGTGGGGAATTCTTGTAGCCACCTGTCCACAGTGCTTTCTACTGGGAGCACCCCCTGGTGGAGACGATACTCATCCTCCAGTCTCAGAGTCAGAACCTGCATGATGTGGCCTTTACCATCAGTGATCTGGGGCCCCCCTTGTCTGAAAGTTATTTGGGCTCCAATCTTGGTTAGCAAGTCCCGAAGACTCTTTTCTCCAAATCTATCTATTTTCTGCAGTTTCTTTCTGATGTCTGCAGCTGACTGGTCTATAAAACTCATGACTACAGCTGCCTTATTCTCAGGGGCTTCTGGGTCCATGGAGGTATAAGTGCGGCATGCCTCCATGAAATGTTCTAAGAAAGCAGCTAGAGGCTCATCCCTTTCCTGCCGTATGTTCCCTACCTTGGTCAAATTGGTAGGCTTTCTAGCAGCCATGCGGAGACCCTCCCATTAGAGTCTGGCGGTGGACCAGGAGCCTCTCCTTACCTTCTGCCGTGTTGAAGTCCCATTCAGGTCTAGTCAGGGGAAAGGAGGTGTCTATCTGAGCCTGGTTGGTGCTAGGGTTCCCGTCCACGCCTGGGACTAGCTTCCAGGCTTCACTGAGGATCCTCTCCCTCTCCTCGGTGGTGAATAGGACCTGCAAAAACTGCTGACAGGTGGGCTGATGGGTGAAAAGAACAGAATCTAAAAAATCGATAAGCCCTCCGGCTTCTCAGAAAACATAGGATTCTGTGCTTTCCAGTTATAAAGGTCACTAGTGGCAAAAGGCCAGTAGTGGTGGGGCTGATTGCCATCCGCATCCTGGGGGCCCACAGCTCACAAGGGCAGAGTCTTAATGGTGGAGTCAAGGGCTGCAACATGCAGTTCCCTCTGAGCCCTTTGCCTGGTAAGAGGTGGGCTTCCTACCGGAACTGTGGCCATACCCGGAAGCCCGCCCCTTTCTGGTAACCTGGGGAACTGGTATGGGGGAGGGAAAATTAACTCTTCTGTTCCCCCCTGTAAAACTGGGTGGAGGGGATCAGGAGCTGATGGTAGGGTGGCTTCCTTCTCCTTCTTCTCTGAAGTAACCGCCTTCTTTTTCTTCCCCGTTTCCTGCAAGGCAAGAATGGGTTCCGGCTCCGGAGGGTGCGGAGCTAAGAAAGGTTTAATCCAGACGGGAGGGTCCTCTACAAGATCCTGCCAAGTAATAATGTTGATTAAGATAGCCTCCCCTTGGCCGAGAAACAATTTCTCTGACCCGGCGAACAGTGGGGAGGTCAAAAGTCCCTTCTGGAGGCCATCCGGTATTGAGGGCTGGCCACGTGCTGGAACAAAAGTTTTGCCATCTGCTTTTCTTCACTTCTAAACTAAGGTTGTTAGCCCTTCTCTTAACCTCTCTAAAATGATCAATCATAATACTCAAGGGGGTAGCCTGAGTCTGTCCCCTAACTTCTGTCCAATGAGCTCACAAAAGTACACAAAAAGACACAAACTGATCAAACAGATAAAAACATCCGAGAATCCAAGATGGTGGCATAGGTAAACACTTACACTGCTGCCTCGCACAACAATTTCAAAACTACAACTAAAAGACAGAACTGACATCATCCAGAACCACAGGAAAGCTGGCCGAGTGTAAGTTCTACAGCTAGAAGGAAAGAGAGGGGCTCACAGAAACCCAGAGGAGCTACAAAAAGCCGAGGCATGGAGACAAGCGCTCGGAGAGAGCGGGTGCCGGAGTACCTGGCTGGCTTTCTCTGGCGGGAGGGAAACGGAGACTCCCAAAGGCATTGAACCCCTTATCTTACGACACTAAACCCCAGATCCAGCCGAAACTCATACGGGGGAGTTTGAACTGTGAAAAGGGAGAGGTGCACGGAAATTTAGGGGAGTCGAAAAAGATCAAGTCTGGTCGCGCACGCGCAGGGTGCTGCGTGGAGGACAGATTGCTGATTGTGCCGCTGGCTTTCGCGAGTGGGCAGGAGACAGACCCTCCCAACTGTGCCACTTCTGAGTCCACTGGGCCCCTGTTTCGGGCAAAACCTTGGGACCTAGACTCGTGTGGTCCTGGTGCACAGGGAAACCGGAAAGGCAGTGGTTAGAGGCACTGTGGGCGCCATTACCCAGTCACGTGAGACTCAGGGGCCGTGGAGGGCGGGCCGACTGGAAGGCAAGGGGGTCCCTGAAGCCCTGAGACTCCACCCCTCCCAAGCTCAACAGAGGCTTCTGCGGCTTTGTGTCTGGTATCATAAGGCTGAATTCAACACAGAAGTTTCCCCGGCATAGTGAAAATGCCGAGACAAGGGAAGGGATCACAAACAAAAGAAATGGAGGAAAAAAAACGACTGGATATAGAGTTCAAAACCACGCTTATAAGGTTTTTCAAGAATATGCTAGAAAAGATGGATAAATTTAGCGAGAGCCAAGAGGAGATGAATAAGGACCAACTAGAGATACAAAAGAGCCAACTAGAGATGCAAAAGGTCCTACTAAAGATGATAAAGGACCAAATAGAAATTAAACATACACTGACTGAAATAAAAAATATTATACGGAGTCCTAACAGCAGACTAGAGAAAGGCAAGAATCAAGTAAAAAATTTGAAATATAAAGAAGCAGAAAACATTCAACTGGAAAAGCAAGAAGAGAAAAGAATCCAAAAATGTGAACATAATGTAAGCAGACTCTGGGACAGGTTCAAGCATACCAACATCAGAATTGTGGGGGTGCCAGAAGAAGAGAGAGAGCAAGATACTGAAAACCTATTTAAAGAAATAATGACTGAAAACTTCCCACATCTGGTAAAAGAAATAGACTTGTAAGTCCAGGAAGCACACAGAACCCCATATAAAAGGAATCCAAAGAGGACCACACCAAGACACATCATAATTAAAATACCAAGAGCAAAAGACAAAGAGAGAATATTAAAAGCAGCAAGAGAAAAACAGTTCATTACCTACAAGGGAGCACCCATACAACTGTCAGCTGATTTCTCAACAGAAACGATGCAGGCCAGATGGGAGTGGCAAGAAATATTCAACGTGATGAATAGCAAGAACCTACAACCAAGAATAATCTATCCAGCAAAGCTATCATTCAGAATTGAAGGGCAGATAAAGAGCTTCACAGAGAAGAAAAAGCTAAAGGAGTTCATCAACTCCAAACCAGTATTATATGAAATGCTGAAAGGTACTCTTTTAGAAGAGGAAGAAGAAAAAGGTAAAAGACAAAAAATTATGAACAACAAATACATATCTATCAACAAGTGAATCTAAAAATTAAGTGAATTAAAAATTTGATCAACAGAATAAACTGGTGAATATAATAGAATCAGGAGCACAGAAAGGGAGTGGACTGATAATTCTCAGGGGGAAAGGGGTGAGGGGTGTACAGGGAGTGACTGGACAAAAATCATACACCTATGGATGAGATTAATGGGAGGGAGCTAAGGGCAGAGGGAGGGGTGGGAGCTGGGTGGAGGGGTGCTATGGAGGGGAAAAAAGAGAAACAAATGTAATAATCTGAATAATAAAGATTTAACTAAAAAAAAAAAACACAAAATAAAACAACATCCAAAGCAGCCTTCCAAACTCGCGGAAATAAAACCGATCACTGGACGATGGCCGTGCACCAACCCGTAGGAGCCACCCACTTCATCCCAGAGGTTTGAGGGGATTCCACATCCCTTGTGGGGAAGCAGAGCATCCTCTGACCCCCTCACCCCCCGCCTGAGATCCACTAGTGCGTCCACCTAGACCATTTCGGGCACTACAGACTTCAGAAACGAGCTCGCACACAGAACAGAAACAGACAGACACTTACTGCGGTCAGACGGACTCTCCGGATCGGGGTCCCTCGTGGGTATTGGGAATCCCGGACGAGCCCCCAAATGTTGTGCCCAGAGTTCAGGGTCCCCAATAATCCACCACTAAGGAGCCTTTTCCGATGCAAAAGCAAAGAGTCTTTATTCAAACCCAGGTTTGGCTCTCAGCCTCTTTCTGGTGCAGCAGCGAGGCGAGAGAGCGAACTGGGCGGGAACAATGAGTTTTATGGGGTAGGATAATTAGGGGGCTTGGGAAAGTGATGAGGGTTACAGAGATTGGTCACTTGAATTGGAGTCTTTCTGTGGTTAAGCCTAATTAGGACCTTAGCTGTGTCCGTGGAGCTTCATTGGTCCATTTGGGTGGGGGTCGGGGAAGTTAAGACATTGCTGGCACACCTGTGGCCACTCCCAGAAAAGGGAGGGGTTTTAGGCAGGGGTCCCAGCCCTATAGGACAATATGGAGGGGAGTTCATTTCCTTTCAATAGGCAGTCCTCTGAAGGAGGATGGGCTGCGTTCCTCTATTAGCTCCCGTGTCCCAGGGTGTATAACTCTCAGCCAGGTAAAATGTGCTTTCTCTAATCAGAAGAGAACATCATGGTTAACAGAGCATGATTAGTATTTCTTTTAATTATAATTAGTTTCCAATATTCTATTTTTGCCCCTAACAGAACCAATGAGTAATATGGCAGTTATTCAGTAAATACTTGTTGGTTGATTGCTCGTGGGACCATTGTAAGAGATGCTGTGTAACCTTGTTCATTGGTCAATATGTTTGCAGAGATACAGTTAGAAATGATGTCTTTTTCCAGCATTGATTCCTTTGATCTCTCCCTCTGTTCCCTCCAGTGATTTGGAAAGCAAAGGGGTAAATGATCTAAAAGAAGAGAGGATTAGGAGGGGCAAACAGACAACTAGAACATATTATTAAATATTTTATAACCTTAGTTATGAATTGCATTCAGTTCCATGGGTTGGAAATTATATTACCTATTGGTTACATAAAAATATGGGACAGCCCTAGCCAATTTGGCTCAGTGGATGGAGTATAGGTGTGCGGACCAAAGGATCCCAGGTTTGATTCTGTTCAAGGGCACATAACTTGGTTGCAGTCTCCTCCCTGGCCTGGTCCCTGGTCAGGGCTTGTGCAGGAGGCAACCAGTCAACATGTTTCTCTCACATTGATGTTTCTCTCTGTCTTTCTCTCTCTCTTCTACTTTCTCTAAAAATCAATGAAAAAATTGGGTGATGATTAAAAATAAGAAAAAGAGTGAATGCTGACTGAGCAGGGAAGGTTTTGTTCACATGTAGTTGGTAGAAACCACTGAATACAGTCTATGTCTCTTTCTCAGGGTGGTAGGGCATTTAAAAGTGAAGTTCCTACATGGCCTTCTGGAGTCAGGGACACTTCCTCCAAAGGGCAGTTCCCACATTCATGGCATCCACAGAGTCAAGAGTCAGGAATGTATTTAGGGAGAGAACATGGGTTAGCATCTTCAAAAAGGCCAGTTTTCTCTTCCCCTCAGTGACAGCCAAGGGAGGAAATAGCCACTCTGCACCCCTTGGGCTCCTCCTTGCAGGGCAAGAGCCTGACAGATCGAGGAGCTAGCTAGCCTTTACTTAGATTTTCTCTCCAGGTGATTAAAGCAGAAGTACAATTATAAGTCAACCTTGTCTTTGGGGAATAAGTGAAGAATAATTCTACTCAGTTAAATTGGTCATGTGATCCAACAAAGCAGAATCCTATGGGGTGAAGTAGTTAGTGGCAGGTAAATACAGATGAAGGGAACCTTGTCTTGTCTGTAGGCAGCAAGAGGATGGTGAAATAACAATAACTGACTGAATGAATATCTGTGTAGCATGATGCTCCACCACTCATTAAACATGACTGAGCACCAGCTGCTATATGTTAGACCCAAGTTCTTGTCCTTAGGAAGTTGTCAGTGAAGTGGGGGAGAAAATTTGTTTTAAGTTTGAAGTGCTGTTAGTTAAACAAATAGGTGTTGAGGTTGTTGTAAACCAGTGGTTCTCAACCTTCCTAATGCCA
>JAAGEH010000208.1:1845199-1879959 GCA_011751065.1 Lasiurus cinereus | reverse complement strand
CCAGTGGTTCTCAACCTTCCTAATGCCATGTCCCTTTAATGCAGTTGGGGGTCATCACAACATGAGGAACTGCATTAAAGGGACGTGGCATTAGGAAGGTTGAGAACCACTGTTGTAAACGGTAAGAATTCCTTCTTTTTTATGGCAGCATAATATTCCATTGTGTAGATGTACCATAGTTTTCTGATCAGTCATCTGCTGACAGGTACCTAGGCTGTTTCCAAATTGTAGCTATTGTAAATAGTGCCACTATGAACATAGGGGTGCATATATCCTTCCTTGAATGTTTGGTAAAACTTCCCTGTGTTTCTAGTTTCTTAGGATATATTCCTAGGAGTCAGATTACTGGGTCAAATGGGAGTTCCATTTTTTTGGGAAAATCCATACTGTTGTCCATAGTGGTTGCACGAGTCTGCATTCCCGCCAGCAGTGCACGAGGGTTCCTTTTTCTCTGCATCCTCACCAACACTTGTCCTTTGTTGATTTGTTGATGATTGCCATTCTGACAGGTGTAAGATGGTACCGCATTGTTTTTTTTTAATTAAATCTTTATTATTCAGATTATTACATTTGTTTCTCTTTTTTCCCCTCCATAGCACCCCTCCACCCAGCTCCCACCCTTCCCTCTGCCCTTACCTCCCTCCCATTGATCTCATCCATAGGTGTATGATTTTTGTCCAGTCTCTCCTTGTACACCCCTCACCCCTTTCCCCCTGAGAATTATCAGTCCACTCCCTTTCTGTGCTCCTGATTCTATTATATTCACCAGTTTATTCTGTTGATGAAAATCTAAATTCCCTTAATTTTTAGATTCACTTGTTGATAGATATGTATGTGTTGTTCATAATTTTTTGGCTTTTACCTTTTTCTTTTCCTCTTCTACAAGAGTACCTTTCAGCATTTCATATAATACTGGTTTGGAGTTGATGAACTCCTTTAGCTTTTTCTTATCTGTGAAGCTCTTTATCTGCCCTTCAATTCTGAATGATAGCTTTGCTAGATAGAGTATTCTTGGTTGTAGGATCTTGCTATTCATCACGTTGAATATTTCTTGCCACTCCCATCTGGCCTGCATCGTTTCTGTTGAGAAATCAGCTGACAGTTGTATGGGTGCTCCCTTGTAGGTAATGAACTGTTTTTCTCTTGCTGCTTTTAATATTCTCTCTTTGTCTTTTGCTCTTGGTATTTTAATTATGATGTGTCTTGGTGTGGTCCTCTTTGGATTCCTTTTATATGGGGTTCTGTGTGCTTCCTGTACTTGTAAGTCTATTTCTTTTACCAGATGTGGGAAGTTTTCAGTCATTATTTCTTTAAATAGGTTTTCAGTATCTTGCTCTGTCTCTTCTTCTGGCACCCCCACAATTCTGATGTTGGTATGCTTGAAGCTGTCCCAGAGGCTCCTTACATTATGTTCACATTTTTGGATTCTTTTCTCTTCTTGCTTTTCCAGTTGAATGTTTTCTGCTTCTTTATATTTCAAATTTTTTACTTGATTCTTGCCTTTCTCTAATCTGCTGTTAGGACTCTATATAATATTTTTTATTTCAGTCAGTGTATGTTTAATTTCTAGTTGGTCCTTTTCCATCTCTAGTTGATTCTTTTTCATCTCTAGTTGGTTCTTTTTCATTTCCTCTTAGGTCTCGCTAACTTTACCCAACTTTTCTAGCATATTCTTGAAAAACCTTATAAGCGTGGTTTTGAACTCTATATCCAGTCGTTTTTTCCCCTCCATTTCTTTTGTTTGTGATCCCTTCCCTTGTCTCGGCATTTTCACTATGCCGGGGAAACTTCTGTGTTGAATTCAGCCTTATGATACCAGACTTGCAAAACTGAAGAAGCCTCTATTGAGCTTGGGATGGGTGGAGTCTCAGGGCTTAAGGGACCACCTTGCCTTCCAGTCGGGTCCGCCTTCCACAGCCCCTGAGTCTCACGTGACTGGGTAATCACTGGAGCGGTCCTTGTGCGCTTGCGCGCCCGCAGTGCCTCTAGACCGCTGCCTTTTCAGCTCTCCTGTGCACCAGGACCACAGGAGTTTAGGTCTCCAGGGTTTCGCCTAAAAGAGGGGCTTAGTGGTCAGATGTGGCACAGTTGGGAGGGTCTGTCTCCCTCCCACTCGCAAAAGCCAGCGGCACAATCTGTCCTCTGCACAGTGCCGTGCCCGCCACCAGGCCTGATCTTTTGTGAATCCCTAAATTTCCATGCACCTCTTCCTTTTCACAGTCCAAACTCCCCCCGTATGAGTTTTGGCTGAATCTGGGGTTTAGTGTCGTAAGAGAAGGGGTTCAATGCCGTTGGGAGTCTCTGTTTCCCTCCTGCCAGAGAAAGCCAGCCAGGTACTCCGGCACTCGCTCTCTCAGCACGTGCTTCTCCGTACCTCAGCATTTTGCAGCTCTGGGTTTCTGTGAGCCCCTCTCTTTCCTTCTAGCTGTAGAACTTACCCTCAGCCAGCTTTCCTGTGGTTCTGGATGATGTTCGTTCTGTCTTTTAGTTGTAGTTTTGAAATTGTTGTGCGAGGCAGCAGTGTAGGTGTTTACCTATGCTGCCATCTTGGATTCTCCCGCATTGTTGTTTTGATTTGCATCTCTCAGATAATTAGTGACTTGAAGCATATTTTCATGTGTTTCTTGGCCTTCCTTCTGTCTTCTTTCAAAAAGAACCTATTTAGGTTCCTTGCCCATTTTTTTAATTGGATCATTTATCTTCCTTTTATTAAATTGTATAAGTTTTCTGTAGATGTTGGAGATTAAACCTGTATCAGTGGTAACATTTGCAAATATGTTCTCCCATACAGTGGACTTTCTTGTTGTTGGTTTCTTTTGCTGTGAAAAAGCTTTTTATTTTGATGTAGTCCCATTTGTTTATTTTCTCTTTAGCTTCTATTGCTCTTGGAGCAGTATCAATGAAGAAGTTCCTTCTGCATATGTCTGAGATTTTGGTGCCTGTGGATTCCTTTAGTATTTTTATGGTTTCCCGTCTTATGTTTAAGTCCTGTATTTGGAGTTTATTTTTTTGTATTGTGTAAGTTGGTGGTCTAGTTTCATTTTTTTTTTTGCATGTATTTGTCCAATTTTCCCAACACCATTTATTGAAGAGACCATCTTGACTCCATTGTATGCTCATGCCTCCTTTGTCAAATATTAATTGAGAATAGTGGTTTGGGTCAATATCTGGAGTCTCTATTCTATTCCATTGATCTATATGTCTGTTCTTATGCCAGTATGAGGCTCTTTTGAGAACAGTGGCTTTGTAATACAACTTGAAATCTGGTATTGAGATTCCACCTACTTTATTCTTCTTTCTCAGGATTGCTGTGGCTATTCAGGGTCTTTTTTTATTCCAGATGAATCTTTGGAGAGTCCTTTCTAGGTCTGTGAAATATGCCATTGGTATTTTAATGGGGTGTGCTTTGAATCTATAGATTGCTAGTATAGATTGATAGTATAGACATTTTAATGATGTTGATTCTCCCAATCCATGAGCATGGTATATTCTTCCATCTGTCTTCCTCTATCTCTTTTTTCAGTAACTGTAGTTTTCTGCATATAGTTCTTTTACCTCCTTAGTTAAGTTTATTCCTAGGTATCTTAATTTTTTTGGTGCAATGGTAAATGGGATTGCTTTTTTAGTTTCTCTTTCTGTAAGTTCACTATTAGTGTATAGAAATGCCATAGATTTCTTAGCATTAATTTTGTATCTTGCTACATTGCTGAATTTATTTATTAAGTCTTTTAATTTTTTGATGGAGTCTTTCAGGTTTTTTATGTACAGTATTATGTCATCTGCAAATAAGGACAGCTTTCCTTCTTCTTTTCCAATTTGGATGCCTTTTATTTCTTCTTATTGTGTATTTGCAATGGCTAATACTTCCAGTACTATGTGGAATAGGAGTGGTGAGAGTGAGCATCCCTGTCTTGTTCCTGTTCTTAGGGGAAATGGTTTTAGTTTTTGTCCATTGAGTATGATGATAGCTGTGGGTTTATTATATATGGCTTTATGATGTTGAGATATGATCCTTCTATTCCCACCTTGTTAAGAGTTTTAATCAAGTAAAGATTATGGATTTGTCAAATGATTTTTCTGCATCAATTGATATGATTATGTGATTTTTATCTCTCAATTTGTTTATGTGATGTATCATGTTTATTGATTTGTGGATATTGTACCATCCTTGCATTCCTGGGATAAATCCTACTTGGTCATGGTTTCTGATGTACTGCTGGATCCGGTTTGCTAGAATTTTGTTGAGGATTTTGGCATCTATTCTCATGAGGGATATTGGTCTGTAATTCTCTTTCATTGTATTGTTTTTATCTGGTTTTGGTATTAGGGTGATGCTGGCTTCATAGAAGGTTCTTGCAAATGTTCCTTCTTCTTGAATTTTTTGGAATAGTCTGAGGAAAATAGGATTTAATTCTTCCTTGAATGTTTGATAAAACTCTCCTGTATAGCCATCTGGCCCTGGGCTTTTGTTTGCCGGAAGTTTTTTGATGACTGCTTCAATTTCTTCCATAGTTATTGGCCTATTGAAATGTTTAGATTCTTCCTGATTGAGTTTTGGAGGGTTATATTTTTCTAGGAATATGTCCATTTCCTTCAGGTTGTCCAGTTTGTTGCAAGAGAGTTGTTCATAGTATTTTTTAACAATCCTTTATATTTCTGTGGGGTCTGTTGCTATTTCTCCTCTTTCATTTCTGATTTTGTTTATTTGGATCCTCTCTCTTTGCTTCTTGGTGAGCCTAGCTAGAGGTTCATCAATCTTGTTTACCCGTTCAAAGAACCAGCTCTTGGTTTTGTTCATCTTTGGTATTGTTTCTTTGGTCACTATATTGTTTATCTCTGCTCTGATCTTTATTATTTCCTTCCTTCTGCTTACACTGGGCTTTTCTTGTTGCTCTCTTTCTAGCTCTTTGAGTTGTAGGGTTAGGTAATTTATTACCATTGTTTCTTGTTTTTTGTAGTAGGCTTGTCGAGCAATGAACTTCCCTCTGGAGACTGCTTTCACTGTGTCCCATAGATTTTGTATTATTGTGTTGTGATTTTAATTTGTTGCCATGATGTTTTTTATTTCTTCCTTGATCTTTCTGGTTACCCAGTCATTGTTTTTTTTTAATTAAATCTTTATTATTCAGATTATTACATTTGTTTCTCTTTTTTTCCCCTCTATAGCTCCCCTCCACCTGGCTCCCAACCCTCCCTCTACCTCCCTCCCGTTGACCTCATCCATAGGTGTATGATTTTTGTCTAGTCTCTCCCTGTACACCCCTCACCCCTTCCCCCCTGAGAATTATCAGTCCATTCCCTTTCTGTGCTCCTGATTCTATTATATTCACCAGTTTATTCTGTTGATCAAATTTTTAATTTTTAGCTTCACTTGTTGATAGATATGTATTTGTTGTTCATAATTTTTTGGCTTTTACCTTTTTCTTCTTCCTCTTCTAAAAGAGTACCTTTCAGCATTTCATATAATACTGGTTTGGAGTTGATGAACTCCTTTAGCTTTTTCTTCTCTGTGAAGCTCTTTATTTGCCCTTTAATTCTGAATGATAGCTTTGCTGGATAGAGTATTCTTGGTTGTAGGTTCTTGCTATTCATCACGTTGAATATTTCTTGCCACTCCCATCTGGCCTGCATCATTTCTGCTGAGAAATCAGCTGACAGTCGTATTGGTGCTCCCTTGTAGATAATGAACTGTTTTTCTCTTGCTGCTTTTAATATTCTCTCTTTGTCTTTTGCTCTTGGTATTTTAATTATGATGTGTCTTGGTGTAGTCCTCTTTGGATTCCTTTTCTTTGGGGTTCTGTGTGCTTCCTGGACTTGTAAGTCTATTTCTTTTACCAGATGTGGGAAGTTTTCAGTCATTATTTCTTCAAATAGGTTTTCAGTATCTTGCTCTCTCTCTTCTTCTGGCACCCCCACAATTCTGATGTTGGTATGCTTGAAGCTGTCCCAGAGGCTCCTTACATTATCTTCATATTTTTGGATTCTTTTATCTTCTTGACTTTCCAGTTGAGCGTTTTCTGATTCTTTATATTTCAAATTTTTGACTTGATTTTTGCCTTCCTCTAGTCTGCTGTCAGGACTCTGTATAATATTTTTTATTTCAGTCACTGTATGTTTAATTTTTAGTTGGTCCTTTTCCATGTCTAGTTGGTTCTTTTCCATCTCTAGTTGGTTTTTTTCATCTCCTCTTAGGTCTCGCTAACTTTATCCAACTTTTCTAGGATATTCTTGAAAAACCTTATAAGCCTGCTTTTGAACTCTATATCCAGTCTTTTGTTTTCCTCCATTTCTTTTGTTTGTGATCCCTTCCCTTATCTCGACATTTTCACTATGCCAGGAGAACTTCTGTGTTGGATTCAGCCTTATGAATACCAGACTTGCAAAACTATAGAAGCCTCTCTGTTGAGCTTGGGATGGGTGGAGTCTCAGGGCTTAATGGACTGCCTTGCCTTACAGTCGACCCCACCCTCCACGGCCCCTGAATCTCATGTGACTGGGTAATTGCTGGAGCGGTCTCTGAGTGTGCGCTTTCTCTCGCAGTGCCTCTAGTCTGCTGCCCCTCAGGCTCCCCTGCGCTCTGGGACCATATGAGTCTGGATCTCCAGGGTTTCACCTGAAACCGGGGTTTAGTGAAGTTAGAAGTGGCACAGTTGGGTGGGTCTGTCTCCCGCCCACTTGTGAAAGCCAGTGGCATAATCAGCAGTCGGTCCTCTGTGCATAGTGTCGTTCGCGTCACTAGACTTCTGATCTTTTGCGACTCCCCTAAATTTCCATGCACTTCTCCCTTTTCACAGTCTAAACTCCCCCCGTATGAGTTTCGGCTGGATCTGGGGTTTAGTGTCGTAGGATAAGGGGTTCAATTCCGTTAGAGTCTCCATCTCCCTCCCACCAGAGAAAGCCAGCCAGGTTCTCCGGCACCAGCTCTCTCCACGCACGTCTCCATACCTCAGCTTTTTGCAGCTCCTCTGGGTCTCTGTGAGCCCCTCTCTTTCCTTCTAGTTGTAGAATTTCCACTAAGCCAGCTTTCCTGTGGTTTTGGATGATGTCCGTTCTGTCTTTTAGTTGTAGTTTTGAAATTGTTGTGCGAAGCAGCAGTGTAGGTGTTTACCTATGCCGCCATCTTGGATTCTCTAAGGCAGTGGTTCTCAACCTTCCTAATGCCATGTCCCTTTAATGCAGTTCCTCATGTTTTGGTGACCCCAACCATAAAATTATTTTTGTTGCTACTTTGTAACTGTAGCAATGAAAATAATTTTATGGTTGGGGGTCACCACAACATGAGGAACTGCATTAAAGGGAAGTGGCATTAGGAAGGTTGAGAACCACTGCTCTAAGGGATCTACTATTCTCCTGTTTGATGAGGTTTGCTATCCCCAGAGAATTATTATAATGGGCCTCAGTCAGTCTCTTCCCAAATCTCTTGGCTGTTACTTACTTCAATTTTGCAAACAAAAGTTTCTGTTGTTTGTTCAGATCAAGAATAACAGTTACTTTTAGTTAAAGTAATAAATCTAATTATATCTCTGAAATAGCAGACTTTGTCTAATATTAGACAGTCCTATTGTTACAGGAATGTAAGGGACCATCAACAAGTAATACTAAACCTTGGCTAATTTTATACTGCCCTTCTTCACTGGGGCTTGGAGATGGTAAAATACAGGGTCCTGGGGGAAGGAACAAAAGGAAAGATACTGGAAAAGTTAGGATTAATCCCCCCCCCAGCTTTATTGAGGTATAATTGAGAAATAAAATGATATATGTTTAAAGTGTACAATATGATGTGATACACACACTAAAATGATTACTACAATGAAGTTAATTTAATACACCCATCACCTCACACAGTTACCATTCATGTGTGTGTGTATGGGTGTTAAAGTGTCTTTTTGTCATCTTAAAAATTCTGAAGTACAGGGAAGCCTTCATTTGTAAGTAATATGTCCTAAATTGGGGCAAAATGTTTTGTGAGCTACTTGCTTGCTTTAAGATTATGAAAATGCTTTGGCAGTCTGGCAATTCCTCAAAAAATTAAGAATAGAGCTACCATATGACCCAGCTATTCCTCTCCTGGGTGTATACCCGAAAAAATTGAAATCATGTATTCGCAAAGATATATGCACCCTTATGTTCATTGCAGTATTATTTATAGTAGCCAAGTCATGGAAACAACCTGTGATAGAGGATTGGATAAAGAAGATAGGTACATTGCCAGGGTTCTTGACCCAGCTTTACAAAGGGCTCAGCATTCTGGAGAAAGGGGCTGCATGTAGATGATTAAAGAGTCTGGAGACAAAAGATAATTTTGAAAGACACTGGGGGTCAGAGGAGCTAAAGACTCCTTGACCAAGGGCCTGTGCTTTTATTCAACACAATTTGTCCTAAGGCAAGATGGAAATATGCACTTCAAAGGGTAAGGTATCAAAGGGTACAGAATATTGTCAGTTTGGGGAATAGCCTACAGCTGTTCAGTTGTTTGGCCAACAGGAGGCAATAAAACGCCCTGAGCTGTCTGGCAGCAGACAATCCTAATGAGGTTTGGAGGAAGTGCCATTTAACCATTTCCAATAGGTAAACTACATAAGTGGCTCACCCTTGTTGAGCAGCCCAAGCTTCACCAACCTTTTGGTAAAACTTGTAATTATTACATGCTGGAATTGGTTCCCGGCAGTACATATACACAATGGAATACTATGCAGCCATAAGAAAGGATGAAATAGGGCATTTGCAACAATATGGCTGGACCTTGGGAACATTATGCTAAGTGAAATAAGTCAGTCAGAAAAAGCCAAGAACCATATAATTTCACTCATATGTAGGATATAAAACTGAAACTTATGAGCACAAACAGCTGTGTAGTGGTTGCCAGAGGGAAGTGGGTTGGGGGGAGAAAGGAATCCTAATATATGGTGACAGGAGAAGATTTGACTTTGGGTGGTGGGCATATGGTGCAATATACAGATCTTGTAACATAGAAACCTGCACCTGAACCTTTGTGTTTATGTTGACCAATGTTACCCCAATCAATTTAATAAATAAAAATATTAAAAACAACAACAAAAAATAACAACAACAACAAAAATCCCTTGTATTGGAACTTACATTGAAGTGTTAGCACCTATTGTATTTGCTTTTGTTTTATCACCATTTCATCTGTTGTGATGAAATCAATGTAAGCTTCCTTATCAAGGTTTGAAAAGTCTATCCTTTGAGATTGGAAAAGTTACTGATTTTTATTTTATTATTTAATTTAAATTCTTTACTGTATAAAGGATTACATATGTTTCTCCCCGCCCCCCCCTGCATTGACCTCTCCCTGGCTGCTCCCACCCCCCAGCATGTGCCCTTATCCCCCTACTGTCTGTGTCCATTGGGTTATGCTCATATGCATGCATACAAGTCCTTTGGTTGATCTCTTCCCTGTCCCTCCTCAGCCTCCCCTGCGTCTCCTCTGAGGTCTGATGATCTGTTTGATGCTTCTATGTCTATGGATCTATTTTTGTTCATCAGTCTATGTTGTTCATTATATTCCACAAATGAGTGAGATCATGTGATATTTATATTTCTCTTACTGGCTTATTTTGCTTATCATAATGCTCTCCAGGTCTATCCATGCTGTTGCAAATGGTAAGTTATTTCTTTTTTACAGTAGCATAGTATTCCATTGTGTAGATGTACCACAGTTTTCTAATCCACTTACCTGCTGATGGGCACTTAGACTGAGCCAAAATCTTAGCTATTGTAAATTGTGCTGCTATGAACATAGGGTTGCATATATTCTTTCTGATTGGTGTTTCTGATTTCTTGGAATATATTCCTAGCAATGAGATTACTAGATCAAATGGGAATTCCATTTTTAATTTTTTTGAGGAAACTCCATACTGTTTTCCACAGGGGCTGCACCAGTTTACATTCCTACCAGCAGTGCATGACGGTTCTTTTTTCTCCATTTCCTCACCAGCACTTTGTTGATGACAGTCATTTGGAAAGGTATGTAATGGTACTTCATGTCAATTTGATTTGCATCTCTCAGATGATTAGTGATTTTGAGCATGTTTTTATATGTCTCTTGGTCTATCTATCCAGATTCTTTGGCCATTTTTAATGAGTTTATCTTCCTTTTGTTAAGTTGTATGAGTTCCCTATAAATTTTTTATATTAAATCCTTATTGGATATAACATTGGCAAATATATTCTCCCATGCAGTGATTTTTAGACGCTATGAAATTTAGCAGCAATTAACTTTGCCTTCCCAAAGTGATTTGAAATGAGCAACCCAGACATTGAAACTCCCTCTGACAAACTCAGCTTGTGCTTTGTTGTCAGCTGTGATGATTTAGATCCTCCTTTTCTTGGCTCAGAAATCGATGTCACAGCTGTAATATGTACTGGGCAAATGATGTTCTTTTTATCTGCCTTTAGCTATAAAACTGTTTCCTTCTTATCACTGGATTGAAGGATATCTTTATACCTGAACACTGTGACTTGAGGGTAATATCAAACACATTTTGACTCATGTAAATATTCAGTTATGCCAAGAATAACAAATAGAATCTTGTGACTTGTTTCATCAGGAGAAACCTGGAATAAAAGAAAAAAATGTATTAAAATAACATTTTTGTTTCTTATATGTTGCAAAATAACTTATGTTCCTCATAGGACATTTTAGAAAATTCAAGCAAAAAGAAAAAAATAAAAATCACCTGAATTCTTATCACCTGGATGCAATAATTATTCACACTTTAGAATAAGACTTTGTGCATACGTACAATTGTATACATCACATATTTTTTTAAAAAAGGATCATAGTGTAAATGTTATTTATCATCTCGATTAAAAATATTTTATTTATTTTTTTTATAGAGAGGAAGAGAGAGGGATAGAGAGTTAGAAACATCGATGAGAGAAATGTTGATCAGCTGTCTCTTGCACGCCCCCTACTGGAGATGCGCCCGCAACCAAGGTACATGCCCTTGACCGGAATCGAACCTGGGACTTTTCAGTCCGCAGACTGATGCTCTATCCACTGAGCCAAACTGGTTTCGGCTCGATTTTTTAAAATTAAAATAATTAACATAGTGTTGGGACCTTTCCATGTTAGTAAATACATAAAATTAATTTAAGTTATTTAATCAGTCTGCTATTTGTCTAGGTATTTTTGAGAATGTTTATTAATTTTTAAAAAATGTGTTTTTATTGATTTCAGATACAAAGAGAGAGAGAGGGGGAAAGAGAAAGAGATAAACATCAATGATGAGAGAGAATCATTTATCAGCTGCCTCCTACATACCCTCTACTGAGTGAGGATCAAGCTTGCAACCCGGCATTTAGATCCTCCTTTTCTTGGCTCAGAAATCGATGTCACAGCTGTAATACGTACGGGGCAAATGATGTTCTTTTTATCTGCCTTTAGCTATAAATTTGTTTTCTTCTTATCACTGGATTGAAGGATATCTTTGTACCTGAACACTGTGATTAAACTGTTACCTCCTGGTTCATAGGATGATGCTCAACCACTGAGATGCACCTGCCAGGACTGCCTGGCTGTTTATAGATTTTTTTTTTGAGAGAGAGAGGAAGGAAGAGAGAGAAAAACATTGATAAGTTGCTTCCCATACACACTGTGACTGGGGTGCCCTGACCAGGAATCAAACCTGCAACCTTTTGGTGTACTGGACGATGCTCCAACCAACTGAGATCCTGCAAGGTGGCCCTAGGCAGTGACTGACTTGGCACCTGCTGGAGGCCCCAGAGCCAGTGTGCCCGGTGGACAGCTTCAAAATATACCAGATTACAACTCTGCACATCCAAAAGTGACACATTCAAGTAACACTCAGTGAGCACCAAAGCCCCATTGAAGCAAGTCCTGCTCCATAGCAGTGTCTCCTATATAGCAGCTCTTCCACTGTAGTCACAGTTGGTCCTTACAGCCAATTGGCCTGGAAGTCAATTCCTCCCAGTGATACCAACAGCAAGCAAGACTCACCTACAACAAGACTGTGCACACAGCCCACACAAGAGTACATCTAGAGTGCCCAGCTCAGAAGACTGGGGAGGCTGAGCCACTAGCTCTATAAGACACCTACTATACAAGGCCACTCTGCCAATTCCAGGAGACATAGCAGCTCTACTTACCCTGTTTCCCCGAAAGTAAGACATCCCCTGAAAATAAGACCTACTTCCAGTTTTGCCTCTCGCTGTAATATAAGGCATCCCCCCGAAAATAAGACCTCCCTGATAATAAGGCCTCTCCCGAACATAAAGCCTTCCTGAAATATAAGGCCCCCAAAGGTACCATAAGGCATCTGACTCCTGATTTAAAGAGACCTCACACTGCCTGAACAGCTCTGGCTGCGCTGTGGCCAATCAGTGAGCTGGTTTGTGATGACAACTACTACTGTACCATATACAGGTAATAAATTTCCTTTTTTTTTTGTTCAACAATAAATGTATACTGTATTTTTCTTCATGGAAAAATAAGACATCCCCTGAAAATAAGACTTAGTGCATCTTTGGGAGCAAAAAATTATATAAGACACTGTCTTATTTTCAGGGAAACAGAGTAACACAGAGAAACAAACAAACACAGGGAAGCAGCCAAAATGCAGAGATGAAGAAACATGTCAGAAATGAAAGGATGGAAGAAATCTCCAGAAAGGGAACTAAATGCGATGGAAGCAAGCAAACTACTGAATACACAGTTCAAAAACAATGGTTATAAGGTTGTTTAAAAATCTTAATGAGAACTTCAAGGGATTTAGTAAGACTTTCAAGGATCTTAGTGAGAATTCCAAGAACCTTAATGAAAACATCAAAGATATGAAAAAGAACAAGTCAGAAATTAAACATACACTAACTGAAATAAAGAATAATTTACAGGGATTCAACAGTAGAGTAGAAGATTCTGAAAATCAAATCAACAATTTGGAATATGAGGGAGCACATCCTTTTGCTAAAGCAAGTCCTATCTTTATACAGGATTGAATTGATACACTGCATACCTGTTGGCAAAGAGGAAGAGGGACTAGCCCCTCCTTATTGGTCTTTGTAAGAGGATGATCTGCTCCTCAGCATGGCCATCATCCTCTTTTCTAAAACTGCTTGAACCCTGACCCTTACGTCCTTTAGGACCCCCAACACCGTGTCATTCCTCAGAGTATATAGAAAGGGGTTGAGGAATGGAGTCACAACACTGCTCAGTACTGAAGGGACCTTGTTGACCTATGGATATTCTTTCTGGGAGGGTGTCACATAGATAAACACTGTGATGCCACTAGAAACCATGACTATGGTCAGGTGGGAAGCACAGGTGTTAAAGGCCTTCTTCCTTCCACTTGAGGAAGAAATGCACACTATCGTCAAGATGATGTACATATAGGAATAGGCCACAGGGACTATGCAACAGAGGATGACAGTAGATGAAAGCATGAAATCCATCAGCTCAATGGCAGTGGTATCTGCACAGGCCAAGGCCAGCAAGGGTCCACTGTCACAGAAGAAGTGGTTAATAATGTTGGAGTCACAGAAGGGCAGCTGAGAGATGAAGATGTTTGGGAAGAGCACAGATAGGAAGCCTCCCACCCAAGAAAACACAATGCAGACAGAAGGTCTCATGATGGTGCTGTACTGCAGCGGGTAACAGACAGCAGCATAGCAACCATAAGACATAACTGTCAGCAGAAGAAACTCTACCGTGCCCAGGAAGGAGTAGAAATAGCACTGGGTGAAATATCCAGAAAAGGAAATGGTTTTATTACCAGATGCTAAGTTGACCAACACTTTTGGAGAAATGACTAAGGTGAAGAAGATGTCCAGGATAGAGAGTTTGCACAGGAACCTCTGGAGGTGTGAAGACAGAGGTAGGACAGCACAATGGAAATGATGAGTAGGTTCCCCAGGAGGGTCAGCAGGAACGTGAACAGCAGCAGCATCAGGAACAGCAGTTTCACCTGCCTGCTGAGGGCAAATCCCAGCAAAATAAACTGCCCCATGGTGGCAGTCTGATTGGCCATGGGCCTGGAGTAAGGATCCTGAATGGTTTCTAGTGGAAAGAAAACTTAGCTTGGAGACAGGGACTTGAGCTCTAGCCGTGGTTCCAGCTTGAACTCTGTGGCCATAGCTGTGTCACTGTGTCACCAGCCATGGACCTTTGGTGCTCTCACTGGAAGTGTGTCAGGGCTGGGCTTGATGATCTCTAAGTCCCATCCACAATGAATATTGTAGGAATTACAGAAGAGCCTTGCCACCTGTGTCCTATTCGAAGTCCCAACATGTTTGACCCCATTTCCTTATGGATCTTGAACACAACTCTTCTAACAGCTGACACAAAGTCCTTCCTGGTCCCCTCTCATGGATCCCTCTTTCCTTCCATCTTCTCTAGGAATCTTTCTAAGAATAACCTTTCTTATTCTGTAGTCCACTCTCATATTCTCAGTGGACATTTGTAATGATTGTGGTGGATATATGTAGTCTGTGTTATTTATTTATTTTTATTTTTTATTAAATATATTTTTATTAATTTTAGATAGAAGGAGAGAAAAAGAGAAATGTTGATGTGAGAGAGAAACATCAATTGGTTGCCTCGAACCTGCAACCTGGGCATGTGCCCTCACTGGGAATCAAACTGGCAACCTTTGGTGCACAAGATGACACTCCAACCAACTGAGCCATACCAGGTGGGCTGCAGTCTGTGTCATTTAGTAACACTGCTTCCTATAATAAAACATATTTGCAATATCCAACATGCTCACATTCTTATGCTCACATTCACATGCTCACATGACCCTTTTCCTTCAGACTCCAATGATTGACACATGGGTGGATGATCTGTAGCACAATCCATTGCCTTACCAGTGATCTATGTAGAAACTGTGTGGCTTGGCTGAGATAGATAAATTGTGTCTCTTTTTGAGAGTTTGAACCAAGAGATGGAGAGACTGTACCACCCAATGATGATGGTCCCCATGGAAGCTCAAGTAGGTTTGGTACTGAAGTGGCCATTTTGGGGGTCACGTGCAAGCTGATGCATCATTAGAGGAAACCAATACAACCATTAAAGAAAATGCAGTTTGTGTGGAGAGAAAAATAGGGAGAGATAGAAGACATTCCTCTCGGTTACAGTGTGAAGGGCCCTTCCCTCTAATGACTTCCCAGGTCAGGGAGCTGGTAGAGGTTTGTTTCCTATTCCTGGGTTGGATGAAGTTGCCTACACCCATAAATCAAACCCTTGGTGCATGAGTGGATGGTCAACCAACTGAGCCACACCTGCCAGGGTCAGGCAACTCACATTGAAATAAAGGAGTTCAGCCCATCAGATAGGAAACTTGAAAAGAAGGGAGGAGGAAGCAGCTTGAGAGCATTGGGAGACCTGCCTTTGAAAGGTAACAGGAAATGGCTATGTGTTCAGATATGAGGATGAAAGTCAACAAAGAAGAGTTTTTCATCTTGAAATCTGTGCTTCAGCTGATTTGTATTTGCTCCCACTTTTACACTCATTCCATTTCCAAGATCAAATGGGAAGTAGCTTTCCCCCTCCCTCAGAAGATTGAGCCTTACATATAGCTTGTCTTACAGTCTTAGAAAGCCTGGGGATTGGAATAATGAAACTGAGGGTCCTTATGACTTTGATTAAATTTAGCTTTAAAATCTAGCTCTAGCCCTGACCGGGTTTGGCTCAGTGGATAGAGTGTTGGCCTTCGGACTGAAAGGTCCCAGATTAGATTTTGGTCAAGGTCATGTACCTGGGTTGTGGGCACATCCCCACTAGGAGGTGTGTAGGAGGCAGCTGATCGATGTTTCTCTCCCATGGATGTTTCTAACTCTCTATCCCTCTCTCTTCCTCTCTGTAAATAACACACACACACACACACACACACACACACACACACACACACATATTTAAAGAGATGAATGTGGCACTCTTAAAAAAAATCTAGCTCTAGAAATCATCCCCTCAGAGACCTAGCCTTCCACCCTCTCCCACCCCATAATCAGCAATCCCTGAGGCAGAAGACAATAGCCCCAACCTGACTAGTGATCACAAGGACTGGACCTCTGGCAGGCTAAAGATAACATCTTGATCTAAGTTATGTTTTAGTTTCTGAGCCCTAAGGTGGAATGACCCCTGGCTACTTTCCAATGAAACTGGACAGAGGAATTCAGGAAAAGACCTCAGAACTGTCTTGTGATTTTGCCCTAAGTAATCTGCAATCTATATACCTTTAGGGGTCAGTTTGTTTAGAACACAAACTCATCTCCTTATTGCCAATTCAATATTAAACTATTTTTTCTTTCTATACTGCAAACTTCTGCTCACTAATTTCATTGGGCCAGTGCCTGCAAGCAGAGGGATCCAAGGAAAAACATTGGGGTTCTGGAAAAAATAGTGTGTCCAAATGGGCACCAGGAGACTGCTCTAGAAATCATCTTTTTCCTAATGCATCTGTGAACCTCTCAGAGTGCTATTCCAGGCTGCAATAGGCAAAAGCCAGGGCCAGGGTTGGGGGTGTTGCCCCCAGGCCTCCAAACTTATATGGTTCCTCCCAGTCCTTTACATAGTCATCAACAAGAGAATGGGAACTTGTTTTCCTAGGTTCAAGGGAGGGCTCTTGCATCTATTAGAATCAATGAACCCCCTTAGTATTCTGTCTAGGAATATATTATTCTCGCAAAAGTGTCAGGCTGTGACTGTTTTTCCTCTTCAACACTAGTCAAGAGTGGTATTTAGTAGGTTAAGGACAAAGACTTTTCTAGCATAATAATGCTAAATTTATGCTATGAAAAACAGTCAACATCACCAAGTGAAGAGGTGGTTTGTCTTGAGCTATTTCACCTGGATGGGTTTGGGACTGACTCTCAAAAATTTCAATCAACTTGCTTGCTTCTGTAAGACACTAGGACCTTGGGGAAGGGGAGAAGAGAGAAGTTTAAAGAAAGAGCTAAGAACTCATGCAAGGACTCTTTTCTCACTTGATGAGAAGAGATGCTTTGCACCATTCATTAGCCATTGTGTTTATCAGTCAATGGGATTATTTTCTAGGAAGTAATGAACTGTATCTGCAGTTGGGGTTTAGAGGGTGGTATGTCAGAGTGGAGAGAGGTATTTGTTGGGATTTCATCACCCTTTGGACAATACACCAGACTGCATTTTTAGTACACTTATTTTGTTGTGTATCCCAAGGAGGAAGTTAAATTTAGCACATTTTCTGCTAGCCATTAAATAAGGAAAGACTTCCCTAATCTTGGATTAGTCACAGTCTTTTATGTCTAGCTGTGGGATCTCCCCTTGTAAATTGTTAATCCTCTGAGGAACTCAAGTTTATAGCATAAACTAACCATAAATCCTTAGAATATATGAAGAAAGGTACTGATAGAGTGGTATGTTCATAGTGATTTCTTAGTCTGGGAATGTTAGGAATGGACCATTCAGATGGAGTGTATGTGTGTGTGTGTGTGTGTGTGTGTGTGCGCGCGCGCAAGCGCACATCTCAGCATGCACCCATGTGTGTAGGCCTGGTAGTGTAAACAGGGCACTCTGTTGATCTTCTTCAGGCCCTTCTTGCACCTGCTCCTGAGGAATGTGTTGGCATGGTGTTGGGAAAATCAGATCAGCATGTTGTACAGACTCCTAAAGTGTTTCTGGAGTAAGGAGATGAACTTTCAGAATGATAGGTCCTACTTCTCCACATCAGGGCCTTTTGGGTCAGGTGTCAGAGACAGGGTCCATTAGACCAGTGCCTGTAGATGGGGGCAGAAGAATCTTTTAGGGAATGTTTTTTTAAAAAAATATATATTTTATTGATTTCAGAGAGAAGGGAGAGGGAGAGATAGAAACATCAATGATAAGAGAGAATCACCAATTGGCTGCCTCCTTCTGGGGCATCCCCTACTGGGGAATGAGCCAATAACCCAGGCATGTACCCTTGACTGGAATCCAACCCGGGACCCTTCAGTCCATAGGTGACACTCTATACACTGAGCCAAACCAGCTATATCTTAGGGAATTTTTTAAAAAAATGTAGATGTCATGGTCAGACTCCATCCAGATTTACCAAATAAACTCTGGGGAATAGTGTCCAGAAATCTGGACACTATTAAAAGCCAAACAACTGGAATGATGGAATGACTGGTCACTGTGATTAAAAACAGGCCCCATCGGGGCTCTGATCAGCATCTCCCCCCTCCCAGGCTCCTGTGGCTCCCCGCAGCCCAATCAGGGGTGGGGCCAACCAGCCAACTGACTGTGGCCCCTCCTCTCACATCGGCCCAGCCCCATTCCATCTGTGCATGAATTCATGCACCAGGCCTGTAATATTTTAAAAAGTATCCCCGTTGTTTTGTGAGCAGGTTTGGTTTGGTGACTACCGCCTTGCTTGTCCTGGTCTCCAAAGGGGTGGTAACATTACTAGTTTTCAAAAGTTCTTTTGACTTTATCTCCTAAAGATTTCTTGTATCCTTCTCCTCTGTATGTTCATTGCCCACTGGTCAAGTCCAAGCTACCAGAATATCTGGTCTGGACCACTATAGTAGCCCCAAAGTTTCTAATCTGTACTCTACAAAGTAGCCAGATTGGTCATGTCACGTTTCAAATTGGATTGTCACATTCCCCAACCCATCCTGACACTCAGTTCAGATATTTTTTCCCATTGCTTTCAGGATGAACACAGCATTCTTTTCATGGCCAGAGGGCCTGCATGAGTAGGTTCCCACCCACCTCCCTAGCTTCATCTCACAGCCATCTTTTTTTACTAATAGACTTGTACTTGAAATTCTCTCCAGATACCGCTTCCTCGCCCTTTGCACTTCAGGCTCAGCTGTTATTACTTTTGAGGAAGATCCTCCCACCTTTCAGGGACAGCCCTTTTCAGTTGCAATTTTGTTTTGATTTACATAATAATTTGATTAAGTGTGCATCTTCATGTAGATTGTAATTTGCCAGGAAGGTAGGGACTTCTTTTCTTCACTATTGTAGCCTAAGTGGTTGGTATTCAGTAAGCTCTAAACACAGGGTAGCACCCTGGCCAGTGTGGCTCAGTTTGTTGAGCATCCTCCTGTGCACCAAAAGGTTGCCAGTTGGATTCCCAGTCAGGGCACATGCCCAGGCTTTGGTTCAGTCCCTGGTCAGGGTGTGTAGGAGGCAATTGATCAATGTTTTTCTCCAGTTGATCTTTCTCTCTCTCTCTCTCTCTCTCTCTCTCTCTCTCTCTCTCTCTCTCTTTCTCTTCCCCCCTCCATCCCTCCCTCTACTTCTTTCCTCTCTCAAAAACCAGTAAAAACATATTAAAATAAAAAAGTAAATACAGGGTTGGGCAAAAGTAATTTACAGTTGTTTGTATGGAAAATAACACAGCCTGGCCAGAGTAGCTTAGTTGGTTGGCATGTCCTCTCGGACACTGAAAGTATTCTGGTTCTAATCCTGGTAAGGGAACATGCCTGAGTTTTGAGTTGCATCCCCAGTTGGGGTCACGGCAAGTAAGAAAGGCAACTAATCAACATTTCTCCCTTCCTCCCCCTTTCTCTCTCTAAGCATATTCTTGAGTGAGAATTTAAAAACTATAGTAATAAATTTAAAAAATCATACAATAATTAATAATATAAGAATAAACTCTATTTTGTGTGCTCATAACTGTAAACCTACTTTTGCCCTACCCTGTACCTACCCTCTTCTTCATACAGCTGCGTCGGCAATCAGCAATTTTCAGACACTAGAAGACATGGGTCTTGGGATGGATCAGAGCTTTATAATTATACCCAGAGTTCCATTCACACATTTGTTCATTCATTCATCACGATATATGTGGCATTATGTGCCATTTTTGAGCTGTGGATTTCTGGGTCTGGCTGGAGTCAGCCAGCACACAACGGGAACTGTTGGTAATTATTTGAATACCTGGCATATCTCCCTTATCTTGGCTTAGTCAAAACAAACATTTATTAAACACAAACTAGGTGCCAGATGTGCCCTTGTTCTTATGATCTACGGAGTAAAGACTTACATGAAATAAGTAAGGCTACACACTTATGAGTTTTACAAAAGGAGCAGTAGTGTGTGCCATGGAGATACAGAAGAAGGGGTCCAAGTCCAACCTGGGGGGCGGTCAGAGACAAGCTTCCCTGCATAAGGACTATTTGAGGGGGTGACTAAGAGTTAGGAAAACAGGCTATAGGGCAGTCCAGGTGTAGGTCAATGCAGAGTGAACTTCAGAAGATGGCTATTTACTGAGCCCAGGGAGTACCCAGTTCTGCCCAATTCTCCTCCTGAGTTGGGGTTTGGCCCTTCCACACTCCCCAACCATCCTCAGAAGGGATTGGCCGAGATAGCCCCTGCCAATCTGAGTCTAGAGGGCAAATGCTGGGCTAAATGGAGGGGAAAGGTGTGTAAGTGGGAAGCCCTCAGGGCCCCTTCTCTGACTTGGGCATCATATGGGCTGCTGTAAATTCAGCACCACTCCCACTACTCCTGTCGACCAGTACTAAACATCATCACCACCAGCAGTTTTTACTCATTTCTTTATTAATGTAGAAAAAGAGCCCAAGGCAGCTGGACCAGTAGTACAAAGCACGGCGAGTTAATACTATCCTGGTGAAAGGGTTGATTTTACAAAAGAGAAGGAGCAGGTAGGAGCTGCCCTGGTTTTGGGGCCAGGCCCAGCCTACTGCCCAGAACCTCACAGGAGCACCTGGAAGAGGATGACAGGTGGGTTGAGTGGGATGAACTGGAGACCATGGAGGACAGATGGCAGGGGTAGAGGGCCAAGCAGTGATAATTATCCTGTGGCTGATGAGGACAGGAAACTGCTGGCATGAAATTCCCCACTAGACCATGGGTAGGGGCTCCAGGTGGCCTCAGCTCTGGGAATAGGAAGAAAAATCTTGCTGGGGGGCAAGGGAATCCAGACCTGGCCCTGGGTTGAAGGGCCTTTCCCTTCTCTCTCCACCAGGGCAGGGGCCATCTTTGCTCCGTACTACAGGTGGGGCTTCAGGGCCCAAGGCACAGAGGGAGGCCCAGAGGCCTCCCTGTTGGAAGGAAGAGTGGGTAGGGAAGGAAGCACTTGAGTGTTCCTGGCTTAGGCAGCCAGGGTTGAGACACAGGGTAGGACAACAGCACCCCTGTGTAATGGGGCTGGAATGTGGGGCTGGGATGGGCTTACCCTTGGCCAGTTACCCCATGGCAATGGTGCCTGCCTTGAAACTTTGCAAATGGAGTCTGCACCATCACCAGGTGTCAGCAGACCTGGGTTCTAGCCTGAGCTTTTTTGTAGCAGAGCTATATTACCATGGGCCAGCCATGTCCTGCCCTGGCCTACTCCTCATCCGCTAATGAGGGCTTTGGCTATGACCTCTCAGGTCATGGGAGAGACTCTGAAGAACAAGGGACTCTCTAGAACCTGCTCTTGGTAGCTAAAATGGAACTGGTCCCAACCATACCTTGGACACTGGCATGGTAGAGGGCAAGGAGGTGGAGAAGGATGATATCCTTTTGTGGAACCTACCCCCAGAAATGTTCCAGAGTTAGGAAAGACTGTGGGAGCCTCTGCTTTGTCCAGGGGTAGAGAGGCTGCCCTCCTCACCGCTTTGGCAGGGAGGGGACATGGTTCAGTACAGGCCCTTCACAACCACTATCTGGGTAACACTTGGCATGGAAAGAATGGGGTGGCACTAAGTGACCCTTTATATTCTTCCCCGGGGATGGGGAGCTCAAGGCCTCATTGTGGCTTCTGCCTCCAGCCCTTAGCTTGGGGTCAGGAGTACTCTTCACTGTGTGCTTGCCTTGGGAACAGCCCAAGACTCTGACTGGCTGGCACATGTTAGTTGGTGAGGAAAGGACAGAGGGTGAGTAAGCAGCCAGGGAGGTGAGAGTGACTCTCTGGCTTTCTCCACTTCCTCTAATGAGAGCAGCTCAATCAACCGAGTCACAGATCTCTTCCACCACAGCATTGAAGATGTGTGGCTGGTCTGCATAGACATGGTGCGAAGCACCCTCGATTTCCTGTGAAGAGAGGAACCACCAGGGTGAGACAGCCCTTTATTCCTGGCACTGGAAAGCTGTCAAACCATTTCTTTTCCTTTAGACCTGGTTGCCTCTCACCCATGAGCACTTGTCAGAAACAATGGTCCACTTTTCTCCCTGGATCCTGGCACTTTCCTGTAGGAGCCAAGGACTCTCAATATCCCATTTTCCTTCACCCAAGACCATTCACTTTATCTTGCCTAGTCCCACCACCAACCTGCTAGTCACACCACCGACCTGCTCATTTTACCCACAGGCCCAGTAAACCAGGGCCAAATAGGCAGCCAGTCTAATTAAGCACACTCATTAGCAAATGAGGGTTGAAGGGGGAAGAAAAAAGGGAAGGCAAGAGTGTGGTAGGAAGGCTTCAAGTCAGCCACTACTACTCACTCTACTGTTCACAGCTCTGGTTTTGAATGGCAATTACAGGAGGGGTGGCATGATGTCTGTGCCTGGCTACTGGACAAGGACAGAAGCGAGAGGCCTCCTAATTATGAAATTACAAAAAGCTAAACCTTTGAAGTCTACTGTCTCATCTCAGTCAGTTCATCCCTCTTTTCCCTGCTGACTCTCCCATCACCCTTTCTACCCCAAGTTGCTTATCCTTGCTGAGAGTCAGCCAACATGTGCTGGCATTCAATGCATAGCTTTTCCACCTCAGTTCTGCTCCTTGGGTGGCCAACGTACCATGTCTCGGACATAGGAATCCGGCCGCTGCAGCTTCACCTTTTTCCCTGTGCTGGTGTCTATCCAGGTGTTAGAGCCATAGATCATGGTGATGGGTACATCTTTTCGAATCAAGTGAATTCGTTCTATCATGGGGCGCCGGGCCCAGCCAAAGGACTCCATCATGGCTTTGAAGGCCGTCTCACCACTAAGAAGCAAAACAGGGTGAGGAATTAGAATAAACCCCACAGCATAAAATGTCAAATTGTTGGTCTCTTCAGAGGCTGAGGCAGTATCTTCATCATGTTGGTATTCCTCTCATATCCTGGGTTTGGGACTCATTAAATATGGGTAAGATTAGGAGAAAGGGCTGAATCTCTAGAGGCCTCTTAACACAAAACAGAGTTAGAGGGATACACTTGTGAAAACCCCTAGGACACTGAGTATTGTCCAAGAATGCAATGGGTTAATATTTATTCAAAAAATATTTATGTGTCATGCCCTAACCTGAGTGAGGGGACATATGAACAAGACACATTTCAGCTCACACTTTAGGCGTTAAATAATGAATTATATGATTCATTAACTACACGTTTCCCAGGAATTATGAAAGAGTAGTGGAGTTCTAAGAGAACATACACTAAGGACTTCGCCGGCTGGGAGTGGAGGGAGGTCAGGAGTTCATTTGAGGTGGAGTCTCAAGAGCGAGTACTATGGTAGTAAAAAGGGTTTCCCGAGGAAACTGTGAATAAAACATGAGTCTTGTGAAGACCTGGGGAGTAGCAGTTTGTGTTGTGTGAGAAGCGACAACTGCCAATCAAATTTGTTTTGCTCCCTGGTCATTCCCTCAGGTAGAGCTAACTGAGGCTGTTTCATGATGGGTCTGCAAAGGGTCTGCATGCATAATGCAGAACTAGTTCTCAGGCTGGGGAACATTCTGAGGAAAGGGCTAGGATTGTGTGTGAGGGGCCTCAACTGGGTCTGAGACTGGCACTGAGCCCAGTGGGGGCTGAAAGACGGGGTAGAGAGCAGAAGCAAGCAGGGGGCTACCTGATTTGACTGTTGAGCTGAGTTTCTATTCTGCTGCCTAAGCAGCGCCCTTCAATTAGCGGAGCTCATGAGGAATGTTGAATGGACAGTTCCCACGCTGTCTGAAAGCTGTCTGGGTTGAGGCTAATGCTCAGAGACAGTACTGAAGGAATGCAAATCCCCTCTTGCTTCACAGCTTTGGCTCACAACAGTGACCTGGACAGGCCTGAAATGAGGCGGGGCAATGCTGCTGCTCCCAGTGAACTTGGCTCCCATGAGGTGCCTCCCAGCAGCTCAGGATGAGGCCACCACAGAGGAGGTGCCATCAAAGCAGCCTCCTGGTATCAGCCACGCACACAGCATGGCCTGCGGGGAAGATTGCCTCCTGGACTCTGCCCTGGCTCTCCCCTAAAAGACTGCGTGCGGGTCGCAGGCTTATGGAGCCTGCTGTGTGAGCAGTCATAGATATGAACCTCTCAAGATTCTGAGGACACCTGGAAATGTCCAAAAAATTTGGAAAGATTTCCTGTCCCAATAATACTTCAAGGTGCACATAATTAAATTTTAAAATAGGTATGTACTTTTTCAGTCAGCGATTCTATTTGTAGGAATGTACTCTAGAGGCACAGTCACATGTGTGCAGAGGCCAGGAGGTTCTCTGAAGTTGTCACGTGATATGTCAGACTGACAGTAGCAAGGAAATTTGGGAATTACAAGTCTGGGACAGGCAAAGACTTCTTTCTTTCCTGTTGCTTTTATCAAAATATCATATTCATATTATCTTTTATGAATATGATAAAAAAAAAAAGCATTTTCAAATGTTTTCCAGACTCTTGCCTATCAGGATAACCGCCTATCTCTACAGAAGAGTAAGGGTCACCTGTAGAGACAGTGGCAATTTTAATTAATGTTATCTTCTCCATCCCTTTGTGTCTACCCCTGGGAAGTCTCTGGAAATGATCAAGCCTGCTAACGCTTCTGTTCTCCTAACTCAGTGATTTTCAAACGATGTGATGCAAGAATTTTTAAAACATGCAATACCTGACTATTTAGTCAGAAGCACTGACCTCTTTTCCCTTAGATTGTCAAATTTAAAAAATGACAGCAGCCAACACAACAATAGTCATCCAGTGTGAATGACTCAAAATTATACCTATTTTTTTTTGTCAGATCGGCAAAAAATATACTTTTTGGGTGTGCGGCAGAATTTTAGTAATTAGTTTATTTGTGCCATGAGATGGAGCTCAAAAAATAGCTGCCCACACTGAATGAAAGCTTTGTGGAAGAAGAAACACAACACAGAACGATCCTGGGACAGTTCTGCAGTTTCCGTTATCTTGCCCACCTGGCACTGGCTCCGGGCGCTGCTCTCACCTGGGGTTTTGGGCGTTGCAGTGGTAGATATACTCTGATATAGTATCATCTTCAAAGAAGTCTGCAAACTTGCGCTTGAAGTCTGGTCGGAATCGCTGCACCAAGCCAGGCCCTGGGAGGGGATAGGAGAGCATGGAGGGGCCAGTTTGGGTGGTGGGGGAAAGACTCCTGCCTGTGCATGCTTGAACAACCTTCACCAACATCCTTTCTCCTATTCCTGGGACCCTTTACAGCCTTTTCATCTTGAGGTAGTGAGTGAAACTAGATCATCTCCCAAGAGGCCGGTCATATTCAGGCCTGTAACATAATATGAGTGGAGAGGCCAACTTAACCCTGGCATCTCAGACTCGGGGCAGTTTTAGAGCAATCTGTTCTCTTCAACCTTCTTTATATAGTTCATAAACAAGCAGGAGGGCACCCACAACAGACGGTCAAAACTGGGGCCTACTGGTCAACACCTGACTTCTCCCTTCTGGGCTTCTCTCTGCATGTAAGAAGCAAGGGGGCAGAGGGGAACACGGCCAGGATCCCCTGGGCCCTGGCCTCCTCCATGGCTGCCAGCCAACTGCCACAACCACACGAGCTCTGATGCCCATGCGCGAGCCCAGCCAGATGCAAGTCCAAAAATGGGAGAGTGGTGAGAGCTGAGCTACTCCTAAACCCCTACCTTCTCCTCAAACACTCATATTTCTCTTTTATCCAGAGCCATTCTGTTTCTCAGGAAGGGCCTAGAGAGATAACTCTTATTTAGCCATTTGTAATGAACTCACAGTAATTGGCTATTGAACATTACCATGTATACATAAGAGAGAGGGTCACCAACCCTTCCCAGAGAGGGCATGTGCTTTTCACTTCATCAGAGTAGAAAGCTCCCCAGAAAGTTAGGGTGCTGGCAGTCTGAGGTCAGAAGCCTGGGGCCGATTGATTTCACTTTCTCTGGCCCGCTCCCTCGGACGCCTTCCCTCCCTTCAGCCACGGAGTTTACTGACAGCTACTAACTGGCGAAGATGTGGTGTCTGACTGGAGCAGGGCATGGTTTCGAGGGGCTTGCCTGACACTGTGGGTTGTGTTGGAGGTTCTGGTTCTGACATCTCCCTGCTGCAGGTGCTGGGTGAGCTGCAGAGGTGGGAGCCAGTGGTGGTTAACACGCTGAATCGCCAACAGGTTGCCATAAACTCACACATGTAGCATAAGAATTCAGCGGAGGAAGAGTCACCGCATGGTCCCTTTCTTTCTCTCTCTCTCTCTGGGGATCTAACCAAGGCACAGAGTAGTAGTTCTGCTCCATCTGTCCCTTGCATAAGGAAGCTTTTTCCATGCAAATGAAAGAAAAAAAGAACTTTCTGAAACTGCAGACAGAGAAATCTGGTCCAGATTAATAGCTTAAAATAACAATGCTAGGTCCATTCCCACTTTTCAAGAACAAGCGAGGATGATGGGAGTCCAGAGCAGTGGGGCTTCTAGAATGGGATAGCCTTGGTTTGAGGAGTATCGGTAGGCTACTCACCCCAGGGCCCAGCTATTCGAAGAACAGCCAGTGGGTTGGAACGCCCTAGGACAGAGGCCACAGCCTTAAACCAGGTTGGGGGTGCACGGATCTCACTGGGGTCAGTCGGTCGGAGGGGAAAGCCCCATGGGTCCACCAGGATGAGGTGTTTAACTCTACAGGAGGACAAAGGAAAAGCTGTATTTACTTGGAGATACCACATAGCCCTTAAATCACCCAGGAAAAAGAGAACTATTGGAGATTAGTACTGGAAGGTTCCCAGTGAGGCAAGGAGTTGGATAGATGACCCAGGGGGTCTCTTACCTTTCAGGGTACTTGATTGAGTAAGAAGTGGCCAGGAATCCTCCCAAACTGTGTCCTAGGAGGATCATGCTGGGGATCCCCATGGTTTCCCGCCACGTCTCTATCGAGGTCACAAACTCATTCTCGGCCCCTTCTGGGTCCCTCGGGAATGTGGGCCTGGAGCTTCTCCCGAAGCCAAGCAGATCAAAAGTGTGCAGTGTGCGGCGGGCACTCAGTGAATCCATGTTGAGGATCCAGAGGCCCACGCCACCCCCAAAGCCATGCACCATCACCAAGGGGGTGCGATCCCTGAGCTCGGGGCTCACGGTCACCGTCCAGATCTTATTCTGGTTTGGGAGCGACACATACCGTGCCAGGAACTTGTTCTGGAGACCTGAGGAGAGGAGATTCAGAGAGCAATATGTCTTTTTTTCTGACAGCATCATCATTTTGCCTGGATGGTCACTCTTCAGCTCTGTCCCTCCATTCCCAAACCTACCTGACCTCCCACACCTCTTTCCCTTTATAACTCTCTCACCATAACCCCCAAGAGTTAAACTCTGAGTATAATTTGTAGGCCAAGTACTCTATAGGTGATAAGAATGGTCATCTTACTCCTTGAAGCTATTTGTCTAGCTTCTTTGGGGCACAGGATGGCAGTGACTCCACCAACTACAGAGTTCCTGCATCCATTGCTCTTTTACCTGTGTGCTTGGGGTTTGACAGATGGACAGAAGTGTCCTCATTGAGGGTATCTGGGAGGAGGGCTTTTAACTGAAGTTGAGACAGGTGAGGGTGTGACAGGTGTGAAGAGATCCATTGGCTTATTCCACTTACAGATAGACCAAAGTGGGCAGTGCTTGCTCTGCTGGTGTGAAGGCAATTGCATGCCAGAGCTGCCTGCAGAAAGTCACTTGGATCCTGGACAAAAGCTTGAAAGCTGTGACTATTCTTCAGTTGTACTTACTCAGGCCCATAAGAGGCGAGCCATGGCTGGGGAAGTAGAACAGGGCAGGTAAGATATGAGAAAAACAGGGAGATGTGGCCCAAGGGCCTTGTTTGAGCCAGTGGCTGCTGATGCTCATGGGATGCCCTGCCCCAATATAACACTGCCCAGGAGTTGGTCTGTGGGAATCCCTAACTCCTCTCTCAAACCAGAGAAGTGGTGGTTTAGTAATATTAGAGCATATGGGACTTATTTGCTGGTCCTTGGGCTGCAAGGTGGTAAATCTAAGAAGTGCTTGTGTATTTGGAAGAACAGACAGGGAGAAAGAAAGAAGAGAGGAGTAGGAGAAGGAAGAAAAGGAGAGAATATGCGTATTTGTGTGCGTTGTGTGCTCATAGTTGGTACGTATAGGGTGAGCGGTGAAGTTGTGGGATGTGGCAGGAACTGCATGATGGACAGGGAGGGCGACATTGAGGAACCATTAACATAGAATTCAGTGTCCTCTGTATAAATCTCTTCCCTTAGATCACTGACAACCTTGCCTTCCACCTCCAAACATTTTTAAAAAAATATATTTTATTGATTTTTTACAGAGAGAAAGGAAGAGAGATAGAAACATCGATGAGAGAGAAACATGGATCAGCCGCCTCTTGCACACCTCCTACTGGGGATGAGCCCACAACCAAGGTACATGCCCTTGACTGGAATCGAACCTGGGACCCTTCAGTCCGCAGGCCGACACTCTATCCACTGAGCCAAACCGGTTTCGGCCCCCAAACATTTTTTATCAGGAGTTAGTGGGCTCAGTGTACCAGACTCTGGGAACCCGTATCCTCCTTAGGCCTCTTGAGGGAGGTGGCACAGGCTGTCCCTTCTACTTACACTGGAGGATCTTGGCTTCCACATTCTTCAGTTGAGACATCGAAGTGGGGCGCCACGCTGGCAGCCAGCTACTCAGCCAGCCTTGAGGCCTGGGACAAAGAGACACAGAGATGCTCATTGGAGTCATTGGAAAGGAAACATTGATGCCCTGAGCCTTGCTGACAGATACAAAAAGAGTTATCAGGGTACAGGGTATTTTCCAGGCTCAGGAGACCTCCCACTATGGCAGTCAGCAATTCTCTCACACGGCCTGATAGACTGTTACTCTTCTCTGGTAAATGGCTATTAACAACATGCTCTTTGTTTCAAAGATCCTCAGAATATCATGTGCGCAGCATTTACAGTTTACAAAGCACTTTCACATGTATCTCATTTGAGCTTTACAAACCCTTTTGCCACTGGTTTTCATGTTTCAGGAGATTATAAGGGGGGACAAAACCACTTTTAACCAATGCCTCAGTTATCTTTTGCTATCCCCAGGACTGAATGTTCCTTTAGAACAGGATAAGTTCCCATGCCACCTGCCCTCCTGGCAAGGCACTGCAGTTTGTGTGTGCCTTCTTTCAAGCCCCTGGAAGTATAAAGCACTGTCAGTGCCCAGCTGGGCTCTCAGGAAATCCTTAAGCAATGAGACGAGATAGGCAGCAAGCAAAAGGTGGGAAACCTGGTTAAGTCCTGCTGTGAATCCCTGACTGGACACAGGTTGCTTCTGGCCTTGTTTTCCAGATTATCAAATGAATAAAAGCCTCACATAGTTCTTATCTCCCATAGCAGGCAATAAAACAGATAAGCTATTCTGCTTTCTCCTTCATATCCACAGGACTTTAAGTCATTGCAGAGTAGAAGGTGAAAGAACCAGTTTTCAAAAAAAAACAAACACCCACCTTGGATCTGAGTCACAGTATCATTTTCAAGCAGAATGGCTTTGGTCTGATGAACAGCCTGTCTTTGAGCATTTAGATATGTAAGGGAACATACAAGGTGCCTGGTACAAATTAGGTGCTCAATGAATGAGTTTTTATTATTCCTTTTCCATCACACATGCTATATTTTTTTTCGGGGTGAAGAGGATTATAGGATGGACACATCAGCTATAGGAAAGTTAGTATAGTCACACAGAGCATTCTGTGGGAGAACAAGAGGAATCACTGCCAACTCCTCCCCCCATCACTCCTCTCTGAACCCCTCCCAGCACACACTGGGCATCCTGGTACATCAGAGCTTTAGATAAGGATGGCCCTTAGAAATCATCTAGCCCATTCTCTTTATTTTACAGACGACCAAACCGATGCCCAAAGAGGTCAGACAGCTAGTGAGAAAAAGAAGCAGAACTAGAAAGCTCAGATTTCAAATCCAGGTTTCTTTATACTTCTTCTCTGAAAGTTCCAGCTTCAGCTTTTCAAGGCCATACATGAATACTTAACAGTACAGAACATGATTTTTACACTGGCCTCTGTTTTCTGAAAGAAAGTGTGATCTAAAGCCAGAAGGCCAGAATTCTAATCCTGGCTCTGCCACTTACCAGCACTATGAATTCCACTTTCTGTGTCAAACTTTCCTCATCTTTAAAAGGGTGGGTGGTAGTAATAGTATCTGCCTCACAGATAAAGATTAAAAGAGGTAATGCACCTAAAATACATAAAGTCTAGCACAAGATAAATTCCCAATAAACATTTTCCCCAGCTAAATCATAAGCTGTTTTGCAAGTAGCAAGTCTCAATGATTGTTTGAGGTTTGGAAGAAATACTGAGGTTGCAGCTGAGAGTGGTACATCAATGACATTATAGCCAGATAAGAGTTGTCAGTTTCATCAATCAAATCCTATGGAGACTCATAACTCTTTTAATTTTCCACTGGAATTCCTTGTGAGCTTGAAGCATCTGGATCCCACATTGCAGCACTCAGGAGAAATGTTGTTCCATGGAATAGCACTATGGGCTGCTCAGCAGATATTCAGGGGTTTTACTTTGCCCTCTTCTTCACCAAAAATGTTGCAGGTAAAGCACTAGAAATATTGTCTGTCACTCTGAATCTGATTAATACAATTGGGGAGGTGAGGGATAGGGATAGAGGGGTTCAGGTAAAGAGGAGAGAAGCCACTTAGCCATGAACTTAGGCTGACCAGGGTGGTCTCTTCCCTCTAGACTCTAGAGTCTAGAGCATTTTTATCCCGACGGAGGTAAGGCAGAAGGGGTTCTGTGTGGGGTTCGTAATCGTGGGCAAGCCTTCTAACTTCTGTGGGCACTGACTTCATCTGTAAAAAAGAGTTGAACCACCTGCATCTCAACCAGCTTTAATATTGTTTCCCTAAGTCACTGTACCTGCTGTACAGTTCTTGGAAAAGTTATCTTAGAGAGCAACTCTCCTGGGCAGCTTCTTTAAGCACAGGGAGCTACTATTGTCCTAAAGTTATTTCCTTTTGCAAACTGCCAGTGATGCTGGTCTGAAAAGGGGGACCGCTGGACCCACAAAAGGCCCTGAGCCAGTGAAACCCAGGCTTGGCTGGGAGCTGAGTCATTCTTCTGGAAGCAATTTTGCCTGGCTCCCAGAGACTGCAAATGGCTAACCACACCAGCTACAGGTGGCGCTCCAAACCTAATGCCCTTGAGGCAGTGGGAACAATTCCCAAGAGCTCTCATTTTGAGACCACAGGAAAAAAAAAAAAAAAGATAGTTATAATGATTAAGAACATTATCAACTAGGATCACACGTTGCAAAGTGTCTCTGGGGGTGAGAACCAAAGAAGGCTTGCAAGCCCATTCATTATCCCAAGTAGACCAATCCCAGCGCGGCGGCGGCCTTTCTCCTCTTCCCGTGCCCACCCGGTGCCCTGCGAAAGGAGGGAGGCTCTTTCCACCCCCGACTTCCAAACCAGGGCCAATCCGGACGGGCAGACCGGGCTGCTACCCGCCGCAACCGCATCCCACAAGCATGCTTCGGTGGATCTCAGACATTCCCCCGGGATCTAATCCCCGAGTACCGCGGGTGGAGGAGGACGAGGAGCGACTGCGGAGACACTAACGTGGGAAGTTCGCATCACGGGAGCTGCATGCAGGCTAACTTATTTCCCCTCGCTTCCCCGGCTCTGCCGCCGCCTCTTCTGGGCAAAAGCAAAGCAAGCAAAGGCAGCCCCCAGCCCTCCCCTGAGGCCGACCTGAGACAGGAAAGGCGGGAAGATGTCTAAAAGTGTTCCTCGGCCACAGACAGTCCCCGGATCATGGGCTAGAGAGAGACAGAGAAAGAGAAAGAGACAGGATTAACTCACTGCTGCTCCAGATCATCAGCCATAGTAAACAAGCCCTGCCGGGTCAAGCCGAGCCAGCCCATCCCTCTGCCTGACGCCAGCACCAGCTGACCTAGCAAAGGGTCGGATAACAAAGTGGGGCGGGGCCAGCGCGGGACGGGGAGGCGGGGGCCCCGGTACACCGACTCCGGCCGGGAACCTCGGCGGGCGGCGGCGGGGAGCCGGCACGGGTGCAGGCGGAGTGGTCTCCCGGGGTCGCAGAGTAGGACCGTCATTCTGGGCACACGTTTGGGAGACAGTGAGGGAGGGGAGTAGTACCGAAACCAGCCAGTCCCTCCCGGGAGCTCACCAGCCCTCCATGCTCTCAGATCAGAAAGTGACAGGACTCCCCCCCCCCCGCAGGCGCTCACCCTTTGGGGCTTCCCTCTTACACAGCTCCCTGTCCTCGGAAGTCCTCCCCTGGGTCCTTTCCAATCAGGTGCTTAGGATGTTTGTGGAGACCACACCACTGGTTAAATGTTCCTACCGACGCCTAATTAAAACTGAATTTCAGGCAAACAAAAATTGCTTTTATAGAACAAGTATGTAAATATCTGGGGCATGACTTGGCATCCTGTATTTTATCTGTCAACCCTAAACCTAAGCGACATTATTTCAAGATGCAAATCCTTTGTTCTGGAGATTCCCCAACCTAGTTTCCAGAAAGATGTGGCTCAATCCCAGGTCTCTCACAGTTTGGAAGATGCCCAGCTCCCTCCTCCTCCGCTCAGGAGGGAGAGTTGAAGAACTAACAAGACTAGGCCTGCTTTAGGGGTGTGGGGGTTTGGAGGAGAGGGTGGCTGGCTTAGCTCAGAGGTCCTAAGTGTACTTCAGGTTTGCTCGGCAGAGGAGCCAAATCTTGAGGCTGCTCCAGACTTTACCTGACCTGGTAAACAGGGCCCGAGCTGTCTGATTTCAGGTTGTCCCTAGGTTAGGTTAAAACTAGACTTCAGGTGCTGGTGGGTGGGAGAATGCTAGTCCCAAAGGGTTTGTTAAGGTGTTTTCTTTAGCCATCCTTCAAGATTCAGATGGAGATTTCTTCTTTAACAGTGTCGTAATGATCTGAGTATCATGGTAAGGGCCTAAATGTTAAGAGAATGGGCATTTATAGAGCTTAAGGAGCCTACAAGTTTGCAATATACACTGAGTGGCCAGATTATTTATGATCTCTGAATGCATAATCATCCGGCCACTCAGTGTATATCTTACATAATAAAAGGCTAATATGCAAATTGTCCCCTCCACGAGGAGTTCTACCAGCAGGCAGGGCAGCCAACCTTCCATGTCCCCTCCCCATGGCCAGGCTGGCTGGACCCCACTCATGCACAAATTCATGCCTTGGTTGGCCCCCCCCCCCCCCCTCTCTCTCTCTCTCTCACACACACACACTGAGTGGCCAGATTATGCATTCAGAGATCATAATAATCTGGCCACTCAGTGTACAAAGTAGTACAAATAACAGAGGATCTATCTCATTCATTCATCCCTTCAACAAAGTGAAGTGGTCCTAAACTTCAGTGTGCCTATGAATCATCTGGAGGGCTTATTAAAAGGTTTCCTATCCTCTGAGATTCCAATTCAGTTTCATTGGCTTGGTTTCAAAAAGCTACATTTTTAGGAAGCATTCCAGATGTAGGAGTTCAGTGTGACACATTGGTTAAGTATTAGTTTCTGGGGTCAGAAGCATGGGTTAAGGCCAATCATGATGTTGCCACTTATCTGTTACATGCCCTTGGATAAGTTATTTACTGTTTCTTAATTTTCTTTTTCTGTCTTGTGTCTTATTGTGAGGATTAACCAAGATAATTCAAATAAACATTTAGTACATTTATTTATGCTAAAATGTTACTTATGGTATTATTTTTGTTATTATATACAAACCTATTCAAAGCCAAGCATTATTTTAGACACTAACAATACCATTATCAAAAGGAAAAAATAACCCTGGCTGGTGTGACTCAGTTGGTTAGAGTGTCAACCTGTGCACCAAAAGGTGGTGGGTTTGATTCCTTGTCAGAGCACATACCTAGGCTTAGGTTCCATTTCCAGTGGGGACACAGAGGGATAATGTTTCTCTCTCTCAGATTAATTTTAAAAAGGTTATTATAAAAACAATATCCTGCTTTAGTGGTAAACATAGATTTTACCACTATCTGCTGCCATCCTAGGCTGTTTATCGGCAACTTTGTATTCAGAGCTCAGCTCAAATTTCCTTCTTCTGAGGCCTTTCCTGACCACAGGGTCTAAAAGAGATGCCTATTCTATCTATAACTTGTTTTCTTCATAACACATCACTATCTGTAATTCTCATATGTATTTGTTTACTCAATTATTATCAGCTTCCCTCCACTACAGCTTAAGGTTCACGGGGACCTTGTCTGTTTTGTTCTCTGCTTTGCTGCCAGCACCTATGACAGGATGTGGCACAGAGTAGACAATTAGTACTTACTGGATAAATAAATGGATGAAAAGTCTAGTCAGGAGGCAGATATATAAACAATCTACACTAATAAAAGAGAAAGATGCAAATTGACCATACCTCTGCAATACCCACCAGTCAATCAGGAGTGAGTATGCAAATTAACACAACAAAATGGTGGGTGAATTTGCATACACAGGCACAGAGTCAAGACTGAAGGCTCCACCTGAGTGAAGACTGAAGATTGAAGACTGAAGACTGAAGACTGAAGGCTTCACTATAGCTGGAGTCAAGTCTGAAGGCTGAAAGCTTGGCTCCACTGAAGGCTGAAGGCTTGGCTCTGCTGAAGGCTGAAGGCTTGGCTCT